>CM031620.1:48569996-48580359 GCA_018398815.1 Conus ventricosus
GAATATGCAGGAAAAGAGGGGAAAACGCTTTTGACGCTTTGTGTTTTATTGCCTTCGGCGAATTTTCCCAAAAAGGAAGGGGGGTTTCCACACATATTTTTTTAAAAAAAATCCCCATAATTTATAATAATAATGTTTAGAAAAAATTTCAGTCAAAAAAAAAATATTAAAAAGTTTTTTTGCTTTTATTAAATGTTTCCCGGGAATTTTAAAACCGTTCTTTAAAGGGTAAAATTTAAAATTAAACACACACGTAGTATTACTTTTTTCCCCTTTCCCCTATCGCCCCTGCACCCTCCCCCCCCCCCCCGTCCCCCCCCTGGGCCCCCCCCGCCCACCCCCCCACCCCACCCTACCCCTCCCATTTGGGCCTTTTTCCCTTATCCTGACCGGGGTCACCCCGGGATAGATCCCCGCACGATAGACCTCCCACCAAACCCAAAAGGATCCCCGCCCCCAAATAGATCCCCCCTCGGTAGTTCCCCCGCAAAGGGTTTTGGGTTGGGTTTTGGGGTTTTTGGGGTCTACGGTCCCGGGGTTCTATCGGGGTCCCACCCCCCTGACCCCCCCATTCTCCTTTTTGACCCCCCCCTCTTACCCCCCCCTCAGTCCTAACGGAAAACATCCACGCTTACAAGACCCCCCCCCAAAAAGGAAAAAAAACGCCCCATTTCCCCACGAAAAAGTCGCCCCAAACACCTTTTTTCCCCTTGCTTTTTCCACCCCCCCCCCCCCCCTTGCCCTTTCCCCTCCCCCCCTTCAAAATATAACGGGTTCTCTCATCCTCCCCGCGCTCCCTCCCCCCCCCCCCCCCCCTCTCCTTTCTCCGCACCCCCCCCTCCCCCCCCCAAACCCCCCCCTCCCCTTCCCCCACCCCCCCAAACCCTTCTCAAACGAACCCCACATTTGGGCCCTACAACATTGGGGACCACCCAAATGAATTTTGACTTATTATTTAAAATTATTAGGTTCTAGTTTCTTTTTTCCCTTTTTTTCATAGTTCCCAAATATATATTTAGCAAAGGAACCCAATGGTTGAATTTTCATTTGTTAAAAGATCCCTTTTTCCATTTTTTGATGGCTGGAAAGGGAATTCTTATTAAAAAAGGAGTATTTACGCGAAGGGTTGAAAACTGTTGACACTGGAAAAAAAAGGGGAACTTCATTTTCCAACATTTTGCCCACACAATACACAGTTTGTAAATTCCCTTCCTTTACCCCAGTTTTTTTTGCAATTTTTAAGCCGTGTACTCTTGATCTAAAATTGTCGGTTTTCTCTCATTCTTTTGTTTGAAATTTAATTTTAAAATTTACTTCTCTGGTTCAAACACAGTTTTAAAATGAATAATCCCATGAGTTTTTATAAACATTTTTCAATTTTGGGAGTCCCATTTTTGCTTGAAGATGATAAAAGCCTGTCTAATTCTGATAAAAAACCCCCCTTCCCCAAATTTCCGGGCATCTTGGCATAGCCTACTATTCCAAAGCCATTTTCTATTAAAATTCTTTACTTCGAAACCCCCGTTACAACTATCCCGGGTTTTAGCCGCATTTTGCATTTATCTCATAAGTTGTCTACATATTCTATTCATCGGCAAATCTAACCATCCCGGGCCCAGTACTTTAAAAACCCTTTTATTTTGTTCTGACAGATGCGGATATCTTCCTGTTTTCCATAAAACCCCTTTTGGGTTGGGAAGAGTTTCAAAGGAAGTCCCCAAAAAACGCTTGATTATGCAAAAGTTTTGAACTTTTTTTATTTCTGTTACATTTTTCGAGCCCCAGATTTCGCTGCATAAATTAAAATGGGTTCAATTTGGGGATCAAACAGTTTTCCCGAATTGGGGAAGGGGATCAAGGGACGTTTAAACTTCGAAAGGGGGTCTCAGGATCCCATCACTCCCTTTTACCTTTTTTTACTCTTTTTAAGCAATGAAGCATTCTTTAAAAAATTTTTGGTAAATTCCAGACCCAGGTATTTGTTGTATTTGTTACCCGTAAGCTTCTTTTCCCTAAAACCCATCTTTTCCCTTTCTCCAAGGTAGCCTCTTTACGAAAAAAAAACTACATTATTTTATCTAAATTAAACCCCCTGAAAGCAATCTATTGCTTCTTTTTTTTTGATTGTTTAGCTGATTTTGTTGGCCTATGACTTTTTATCTGTTTGCCCCAAAATTTACGTATTTTTGCAAAGAGCAGCGAAATTTGCTTTGATAGATTCCCGGTTCCTTCCCGAATTCCTTTCTTTCCCTCCCTTAAAAATTCCGGGCCAATTTATTGATAAAAAAGTAAACATTATCGGACTGAGTATGCACCCTTTTTTTTACGGGTTGGGCAGTCGAAGAAGTTGAATACGGTTTTTTGTCTCTGAAAACAAGCTCTTACCGAGTTTTTGACCCTTTTTGAGCTTTATACAACTTTCAAACAACACCAGTTTTTTCGTTAAAAAAAGACCATTAAAAAAGTTTTTGTTCACCCGTGTCAAAAAACTTTTTAAAAACAACGAAAGCTACATAGGTTTTGTATTTTTTTCTGATATTTATGGACAAAAGTGTACAAAAGTAAAAAATATGTTTAACTGTACTATAACCTACCCCTAAAAACCCCGCCTGTTCTTCTGCAGTTTTCCTTCTTGTTCTGCCCAAAGAGTGAGCCTCTTATTTAGAATGCGTTTTGTTTAAAATTTGCTGACGACACTTGTTGGGCTTTTCCCCGGTAAATTTTTAGGTAAAATTAACATCCCCTTTCTTTTGGGTTTGGGAAATATTATAGATTTTTCACCATTCGCCGGAAAGGTTCCCTGTTTAAAATCTTTTTTAAAAAATTTTGGAGAAAGGTAACAATAGCCTCCCTTTGCTTTTTTTTTGCATCTCGCCAAACCCATTTTTTCAATGCCAGAGCTTTTGCCCGTTTTTTAAATTTTTTAATTTTTAGATTCAACTTCCTCCTTAGAAATAGGATTGTTTTTAAAAAAGGGGTTTATGCGACTCACCCGGTTTGGGTCATCAATTTTCGATTCCTCTTGTTCCCGTTTAGGGTTGCTTGGTTTTATAAAATTTTGAAATTTTTCAAACCACTGGTTTCCCTTTGAAAAGGGCGTTATATAGCAGGGTTTTTGTTCACTTTTTCTGATGGTTTTCCAAAAAAAAACCTTTTTGGGGCATTAGCCCAAGCTTTAGTTCATTATTCGTTCTTTATCAAATTCTTGTCCCCTTTGGGGAAAAAAAAAAAAGGGGTTTTTTAATTTTCTCCTTTCTTCTACGTAATTTTTTCCCCCTAGGTTTCCCAAATTTAAATTTGCCCCCGCCTGCAAATAAACGGGGAGAGAGAGAGAAAAAGGGGAGGGGAGAGGGAAATGAGAAGGGGAGAGGAGCGAGAGGATGAAGAGAGAGAAGGAGAGAAGGGGAGAGAAGGAGAGAGAGAGAGGAAGGGGAGGACGAGAGAGAGAAAAGACAGACAGAAAAAGACAGACCCGGGACAGAGGGCAGAGGGCCGTTTTGTATTTGTTTTATTTTTTTTTTTAATGTTTTTTGGAAATTTGTTGTTTGATTTTTTTAATTGGATGTTGGTACATTCTTTTCCCTTTTTTCCCTTTAAAAAGGTTTCATTTCGTCTTTTGGCTGGTGGGGAACGCCCTGATTTTAAGTCGTAGGTGTTTTTTTTTCTCTTTTTTTTTTAAAAATTTTTGGGTTCAGAAAAAAAAAAAGCTCTCCCCTCTTTATATTTTTGCATGAACTTTTCGTTTGGGTTTTATTAGTTGTTTTTTTATTTGGATTGTGGAATGGAAAAAGGTTTTTTCTTTTTTTGGGTGTCTAAATTTTTTCTTCCATTTTAAAAACTTTTAGGTCACAGTGTAACGTGAGGGCGATTTAAAATTATGTGGTTTTAAAAAACCCAAAATGAAATTTTTAAGTGCTCGACCCCCCTTGGGGGGCAAAATTTGTTTAAAAAAGGTTTTTTTAAAAAAAAAAAATCTACAAAATTTGGGGTTTTGAGGGGCGTTGCGCTGTCATCAGGATGGTTTTTGGTTTTCCCACCCCCGATGTATATAGCGTGTGGGCTCCCGCTTGCGGTTGTTTGCACGTGGGGGTTTGGGCTGCACGCGTTTTTTGGGGGCTTTCAGGTTTTTTTTTTGGGTGTATTCACTAACAACGATTTCCATTTATGCCTGCAGTTGTTTACTATTTCTGTTTTGGTGTTTAAAGTTGCTAAGTGTGGTTTGCATAGTATTAACCATTTTTCAGTTAAACATAGGTTGCCCCTTTTTTGAAACATTGCTGTGTTGGTGATGCTCTTTTTATGATTTTCCAGGTTATAAAATTTAGCTTGTTTTTGCGTTTTTAAAGGGTTTCCAGTTATTTGCTCAGTTCTGTTTGGTTTTTATATTTTTCTTTATTAAATGACTGTTTGGGGTTTTGGGCATATCTGGTTTTGAAGGGGTTTTCCAGTGATCTATGTATGTTTCTTTTTCATTTTTGTGTCACAGTGGCTTGGTATACAATGTTGTTGTGAAGGGCATTTTATTGCTCAGGGCTCAGGGGCAACTGCTCTTTTTGATGAAATTGCAAATTTCCTTTCTGCCCCCTTCTTTGCTGTTTTGGGTTTTTTCATTTTATTAGATGCGTCAGTTAAATTTTTGAGGTTGGGCATGCATGAATACGATAGTTTGACGGTGTTTTTGTTGAATATTTTATATAGTTTGTGTTCTTTTGGGAACGAGGTTGTTAAAATTTTTAAAGAATTCTTTTCCTATGTTTGTTTAAATTTTCCGTCGTATGGTGGGTTGTCCCATGTGATTTTCTTTTCCTGTTTTTCTTATTTCTATTTGTGTTATTGTCTGGATTGTATTGTAGTTTGTAGTTGTACCCACTTTTTTGCAGTGCTTCTTGATATTCTACTGCTGCATTGTTGAATACTCTTTCATTGCATGACAGGTTTTTATAGTTCTTGATTTATGCCATTGGGTATGGCTTTTAATACAGATGGTGGGTGGTTGCTTTGATGTTTACATAGATAGGTGTTTTCATTGGGCTTCTTGTAATGGTTTTTATATTATATATATATATATATGTATATATTATTTTATATATATTATATTATATATATATATTATATATATATATTATATACATAACATTCCATACATACATGCATGCTACATGTTTAACAGCAAAAGGTCCAATGGTAAATATCAATTGTTAGCGAGGTGTCTGACTTTGCTACCAGAAATTAAGTCTCGCTCTGCTAGATTAGGTCCAGGGATCAATATTCCTAATCAAGACCCTTAATAGCCCGAGTGGAGAGACCGGTGCTGAGTGTCCACCTTGTGTTTTACTGATAGTATCGGATTACACCTGCCTTGCGTGCCGAAACCCAATTGCTATGACGATGGGGATAAGGGCTGGTAGGACAGCTGCGGTGATGGGGCAGTAGGGTGGGGGAAAGCATACGGGTCCTAAGTGTTTAAACAATGAAGCTAGAAGTGGGAATCATGGCAACTGGCAAAACCTTCCACGAGCCCTGGCGGCGATTGATGTTGTTCTCTGTCTATCTGTTCTGTCTGTCTGTCTGTCGGTCTGTTGTCTCTCTCTCTCTCTCTCTCTCTCTACTCTCTCTCTCTTCTTCTCTCTCTCTCTCTTCTCTCTCTCTCTCCCCTCTCTTCTCTCCCTGGGAGTTTGTATGTATGTATTGTGTGTGTGTGTGTGGGTGTGTGTGGTGAGGTGTGGTTGTGTGGTGTGTGTGTGTGTGTGTATGTTGTGTGATTGTTTGTGTGCGCGCGCGCGCGGCGTGTGTGTGTGTGTGTGTGTGCGTGTGTGTGTGTGTGTCTGTGTGTGTGTGTGTGTGTGTGTGTGTGTGTCTCTCGGTCTCTGTTCTGTTGACTCTCTTCTCTCTCTCTCTCTCTCTCTCTCTCTCTTCTCTCTTCTCTCTCTCTCTCTCTTCTCAGGTGTGTGTGTGTGTGTGTGTGATGTGTGTTGTGTGTAGTGTGTGTGCGGTGTGGTGTGTGCGTGCGTGCGTGAGTTGATGTGGTGTGTTGTCGTGGTGTGTGTGGTGTGTGTGTGTGTGTGTCGTGTGTGTGATGTGTTGTGCGCGGCGCGCATGTGTGTGTCTATGTGTTTGTGTGTCAGTTGCATGTGTTTGCTTGCACATTGACATATAGAGTAAGCCCGGTGTGGTGTGTGTGTGTGTTGGTGTGTGTGTGTGTGCTGTGTGTGGGATGTGCGTGCGTTGCGTGCCGTGCGTGAGTTGCGCGCCGACGCGCAGTGAATGTGTGGTGTATGTGTCAGTGCATGTGTTTGCATAGTACATTGTCTTAAACTGAGTAAGCCGGGTGTGTGTGTGTGTGTGTGTGTGTGTGTGTGTGTGTGTGTGTATGTGTGTGGGGGGGGGGGGTTGCAAGAAGGAGAGAGAGAGAGAGAGAGAATGAGAGTGAGAGAGGAGAGTGAGGATGAGAGAGAGAGAGGGGGGGTTCAGTTTTCAGTTTCTGCGTCACTGCGTGCGGACTAGACCATATACGCTACACCACGTACGTTAAGTGTTGTTGAGAGAGAGAGAGAGAGAGGAGGGCGTATGACATCGTCTATGCTAATGTTTGTGCTTTTAGCACCTGTGGTCTCGTTATTTACGAAGCCCGATGGTCATCGTGGCATACCTGAACATAAACCATCAAAAACCATTCCCCAGTGAAATCTGCCATTGGGATACAGTTCACTAGGCACGATCACGGAGCATAGGCCTCGGTAATGGATGAGTGACAGCTCTCTCAGTCCATTGGCTAAGCACTTGGCATCGAAGACCAGCAAATCATTTCAATAGGGATGCTGGTGAGACTCGTAAATATTTCACCTGATACATGCCATTATCGGTCGTTTTATTACCAACAGACAGGCAATCTGTCTTCGTGAGGTCCACAACGTCTGACTGGTCTGTTTATCCTTTGTCTGGCTGGCAAGTGTGCTGTCTCTCTGTATTTGTGTGTGTGTGTATATGTGTGTGTGTGTGTGTGTGTGGTGTGTGTGTGGTGGGTGTGGAGTGTGGGTGTGTGTGTGGTGTGTGTGCTGTTGTGTGTGTGTGCATGCTTGAGAGTGTGTATTTGAGCACGTGTTCCTTGTTTATCATCAACGAAAGAAAAAGGTCACATCTATATTACCTACATAGAAAAGTCCTACACAAATTCCGTATGATACCTACTTTCGTGCTGTTTTACAATATCCAAAACATTTCATATATAACTCTTGTTGATGAAATGATGGGCCCTGCATTCCATTTAAACAAACAATTTCTTCTCAAGCAATAATATTATGTTTTGTGTTTCATGAGAGTGGCGTAATGAGACTCATGAAATAGTTGTTGCATAGTTTACAGTGTCAATCATTGTGCCCTGTAAAACCAATATTGAAGCCATCTCTTCTTTATGTTTTACAATAGCTTCTCTCTCTCTCTCGCTTCTATCTCTCTCTCTCTCTCTCTCTCTCTCTCTCTCTCTCTCTCTCTTCAACTACAAAATTTGTTCTCTATTTTTGAAATACTTTTTTTCTATATTAGCATTCAAAGGTTTTAGAAACGACAATTCACAAACGATGACAACCACCCAAGGAGTCCGATGATAATGACAGTAGATTATTGTTTGATGATGAATGATCGTTGATGATGATGAATAATAATGATTATCATGATGATGACGATGACGACTTTGACGACGACAAGACGGACGACGGCGACTACGACGACGACGACGACGAGGACGACAATGATGAAGAGTGCTTGCTAGGCTTTTTTTTTTTTTGGGGGGGGGGGTATAGCTTTGTATAGAAAAAAAATGAAAGAGAGAGTTGAGAGAGAGAGAGGACAGAGACAGAGACTGAGAGAGAGAGGGAAGAGAGAGAGAGAAGGAGGCGAGAGAGAGAGAGAGAGCGAGAGAGAAAGACAATGAAAAGTCAAAGATTCTTTATTTCAAAACTTCAAAGTATTAGCTTAGCTGGCCATTTTTTCTACCTGCCGTTACTATTCTACGGAACTTATACCTAAAGTGATACAACATATGCATCAAGCCAAACAAACAAGAAGAAACAATAAAAAACTTCACCAAGGAGGAAAGTATTGACATCATCGGTGACATAAGACATGAAAAAAAAAAATTCAAATACAACAAAAAAACAATTAAAGCGAATAAAAAAAAACAACTTAAAGTACAAAAAAAGAAATTAGGAACAACAACAAAAATCAAAGCAAATTATGACGAAGAAAAAAAAGCAGTGTGGAGTACCAACAAAACAAAAAAAACAGAAAATGGCATGAATGTTTTAAAACTGCTCTATGAGACCTACAAGAGAAAAAAAGGAACGGAAATAAGAGAGAGGAGAGAGACTCATGAGAGGAGATTGAGAGAAGAGAGAGAGAGAGAGGAGACAGGAGCAGGGAGGAGAGAGATGAGGGAGAGAGAGAGAGCGAGAAAGAGCAAGCGAACAAACGGGCACACCAAAAGTATACGCGCGCGCGCGCGCGCACCACGCACACACACACACATTTCACACACACACACACACACACACCGTATAAATTTAACTTTAAATATGAATATATATATATATATATATATATATATATATATATATATATATATATATATGTATATATATATATATATATATATATTATATATATATATATATATATATATAATATATATATATTATATATATATATATATGTGTGTGTGTGGTGTGTGTGTGTGTGTGTGTGGTGTGGTGTGTGCGTGGTGCGTGCGTGCGTGCGTGCGTGTGTGTGTGTGTGTGTGTGTGTGTGTGTGTGTGTGTGTGTGTAGGTAGAGATAAATAGATATATCTACACACAACACAGACCCACACACACACTGCGCGCGCGCACGCACACACACACACACACACACCACACAAAACACACACACACACACAACACCACCACACACACACACACACACACACACACACACACACACACACACAACACACCCACACACACACACGTGCGTGCAGTCAGAGAGAGAGAGAGAGAGAGAGAGAGAGAGAGAGAGAGAGAGAGGAGAGAGAGAGAGAGAGAGACTGACTCATTGACTCATTGACCCATTGATATTTTAATGTCAATAGCAGTACAGCCATCATGACATGGGGGCGTATTCATCCATGAAAAAGATCTGAGACATGTGTAGCGACTAACTTTAACACAACTATAACCATTGTATATATGTAGGTACAGCTTCACGTCGATATCATACCACATACACACATGCATATACGTGCATGCTCACATACTCATACACACACACACACACACACACACACACACAACCACACACACACACACAAAAACACACACACATACCACACACACACACACACACACACGCACACACACACACACACACACAAACACACACACACAAACACACACACACACACACACACCACACACACACACACACACCACACACACACACACACACACACACACACACACACACACACACATACATGTACATTCAAGTTAGTTACATTCATAATCTCATAACCAATGATATAACCAATGACCGCCGGGCACTGAATAAGGAAAGAGTTTATCTAACAGGAAATCAAGTCAGCGTGTTTTTTTTAACTCTACAAGCTTCGGCAATGTATTTTGCTAGAGATCTGATTAACAGCTCATTTTTCAGTGTCAGCACACGGGCTAGATTGTGGCTTTTCACAGCAGGCAACTGAAACAAGCAACACTTTTCGCGGATTTGTCTGTAAGCTTCGCAGTGGAATAAAAAGTGACACTCGTCTTCATTGTCATTCAACTTACATACTGGACAGTTATTAGTTGCTGTTGTGCCAGGCATGAACCATATCTTGTTTGCATGTAGACCCAAGGTTCTGGTTCGAAAACGTGCGAGTACAGTTCTATGCCATCTGTCTGTTACTACTGATAGGTACTTTTCAGCTTGCAGGTTGCTGTTAAATGAAAGGAACATTTATATTTATCGTTTCCTTCCATGTCAGAATGCCAATTTTGTTGAAACATACACACCAGTCTATCTTTCAATTC
Organism: Conus ventricosus; assembly: GCA_018398815.1. NCBI lineage: Eukaryota > Metazoa > Mollusca > Gastropoda > Neogastropoda > Conidae > Conus > Conus ventricosus. Next base: position 48,580,056 of record CM031620.1, read on the forward strand.
GGCAATGAACAGCTTATCGTTCCCTACTTCTTGACTTACCCAAACAACACCAAACCCGTTTTCTGTCAAGAATTTCTTACTTTAGACACCCAGTTAAACTTCCCATTCTCATGTTGTTGTAATAACATTTTATATGCCTGTTTACACAGTCTTGATTGTGGTAATTTCAAAAGTTTTAGCCAATATTTAATACATTTAACGTAAGTGTGTATATATAAGGGATACTCCCCGACCTGCATAAACCATTTTGTTAGAAGAATGTAATGGTGAAGAGAGAGAGAGAGAGAGAGAAGAGAGAGAGAAG
>CM031620.1:48592959-48597959 GCA_018398815.1 Conus ventricosus
TCAAAATGCTAATGATGAAATACCGTAAGTTAAGAAACAAACAAACAAACATAACCTCAAGATATTGCAGTCTGAATTCTCTTGTTTCCTTCAAAAAACATACTCGGCTAAATTCAATAGTGTGCTCTCATTACCTGTCGATAATAAGAGAATGAGTCTAAAGTCACACGTTCTGTATAATATTTGGATTGGATACGTTTGATTCTTAAATCACTTAGAGCAGGACAGCAAAACAAAAACATGTATTTCATCTTCTCTTGCTCTTTTACATAAACTGATAGTTAGATCACTTTCCACAACATTGCTATACCTAAAAACGATGGCAAGCAATGTCAGATACACCAAATCTGAATGTTGTCAGTGCACACCTAACGTGTCTATTCATTTTTATCTTAATATAAATGTTGCAATATATGCGTCGATTTAAGAGTTTGTACTGGGGTTCATTGGAGTACACCAAGAGAAGTCGTGTTTGATGTGCTCTGCGATCTTGGTTGTTTTGACTGGTATCTGAGGTGTTGTGTCTTATAATTTGGAGTACAGCACGGGGAAGCACCATGCCATCCGATGCGCGGAGGTTTCGAACTGTTTGTGGACATTTGCGACAGTGTACGCTCATTCATGTTGAAGCGTTCGAAGACGAAGGCCGCAATGAGAATTTCCATGTTGACGCTGAGAACACGGAGTGACGGTGTAACCCTGGGACTGTTGCTCTCTTTGTTTGTCTACGGACATCTAATTCTAACGTTTCGGATGTTGGTCAAATCCTGGTCCTGGTTCGAAAGAATGTATGAGGCAGTCACGGCTTAGCATGAAGAGAGAGAGAAAAGAGAGAGAGAGAGAAGAGAAAAGGAGAGAGAGGGAGAGAGAGAAGAGAGAGAAGAGAGAGAGAGAGAGAGAAAAGAGAGAGAGAAAAGAGAGAGAGGAGGGGTTTGCTTCTGGGGGGACAGAAAGCGGGGGGCGGTGGTGGGGGTTTGGTAATGGTTGTTGTGATATGTTTGTGTTGGTAGTGGGTGAGCGCGCGCGCGTGCGTGTGTGTGTGGTGTGGGTGTGTGGTGGGGTGTGTTGTGTGTGTTTTGGTGTGGTGGGGTTGTGTGTGTGTGTGGTGGGGTTTGTGTGTGTGTGTGTGTGTGTGTTGGTGTGTGGAGTGAAGAGATAGTGTGTGTGTGTGTGGTGTGTGTGTGTGTGTGATGTGTGTGTGAGAGGAGAGAGGAGAGGAGAGAGAGAGAGAGAGAGAGGAGTGTAGTTGAGGTGGTGTGTTGTGTGTGTGTGTGTGTGTGTGTGTGTGTGGTGTGTGTGTGTGTGTGTGTGTGAGGTGTTTGTGTGTGTGGGGTGTGGTGTGGTGAGTGTGTGTGTGTGCGTGCGTGTGGGTGTGTGTGTGGTGTGGTGTTGTGGGGTGTGGGGTGGGTGGTGTTGTGTGTGTGTGTTTGTGTGTGTGTGTGTGTGTGTGTGGTGTTTGTCCCAAATTGAATACCATTGCTCGCTTTTTTCCAAGAACCCCCCTTTTCCCTAAACACCTTTCCCTTTAGTTTTTTCAATGTTAACAGTTAACTGCATGTCAGCACACAAGACTTCAATACATTTAATTGGTTTGTAATCCCCAGGAGTTGTGGAAATTAGAGGAAAGAAAAAAATAAATATTTTCCATAAGGTCTGGCAATAAATAAAACGCCATGCCTTCTTCTTTCGCTCATATGATCTGCAACTGGTTAAAATATTGAGAACAATATAAGGCTCTAAAGCATCCTTGTCTCAAAACCAATCAGGCATAGAAAGAATTCAGATAAATCAGAATTTGCACGGACACATGAAAAAAGGGGATTCGTACATTGCTGTTAAAGACCAAAAAACTTCCCTTTTACTCTTTACTTCTGATCTTCAATCAACTTATCGTGTCTACCGAATCGAAAGCTATTTAAAAATCCACAAAAGCAACATACCATTGTTTTGTTTTTTTTACCTTTTTTTTTCATGTACTTCTGAACAATCGCATACAGATTAAAAATCTGATCAACGGCGGAGTAATCTCTTCTGAACCCAGCTTGGCTTTTTGACATTAATTGATTGTTTTCCAACCATGCGTAAAATCTCGTGTTCATATAGAAGTGTAAAATTTGGATAAAATACTTAGCAAAGATATACCTTTGTAATTATCCCACATTTTTGGATCTCCTTTTTTTATTAATTGGAATTATAACCGTTTTTGACCAATCGTTTGGATAAAATCCTTTATCAAAATTGAGTCGAACAGCTTTATCATAAAAAAAGCGAACCTGTCTGCCCCCATTCCTCAGCATTTCAGCTGTTAAATTTCCCTCTAATCCACACGCCTTTCCGACTTCAGTTTATCTATTGCTCTATTTACCTCCTCTTCCGAAATACCTCCTGTTTAAACATGGCCCAGATGATGCTTTAAAACTATTTTCCCGGGCCTGATAGCTGCGTCAGTTTGGGAATAAGCCTTGAAATGATTAACCCAATCCGCCGTTTTTATGTTATTCGTGGATTTATCTCTGTTGCCATGTCCCATATTTTTAAGCTGTTTCCAAAAACATGATGGATTCAATAAATCATTGGCAAGAGATTCTGCTTTCAACTTCCTGAACTGTCGTCGTTTAGTTTTCAGTAAGTGCTTGTACTTTTTCCGTTCTTGGACGTAAATCAGCTTGTCTGTTTTGTCCTTATTTTTTGTCTAAAACTGGCTTCTTTTTTTTTTTTAGCTTGATTACATTCTGTGTCAAACCATTCTCATCGCTTGTTCTGATCAGAACGAGATTTAAAGGACATGCACTCACTAGCTTCAGTTAGGCTTTGAACAAACAGTGTCAATGCATTATCAACATCGGAATCCGAACGAATTAAAAGCCAATGTAATTTTGTTCTGTATGTTATCACTATTCAGCCTGTTGACAAAAATATCCTTTTTATCATCGTTCCACCTGATTGTTTCTATTGAACGACTTTCATCTTTCATCATTTGTTTCATTGCATGCTTCAGTTCCACCAACCTTCAGATCAAGAGGAGAGAGAGAGAGAGAGAGAGAGAGAGAGAGAGAGAGAGAGAGAGAGAGAGAGAGAGAGAGAGAGCTACAAGAATTACGAGACAGTAAACTACAAGAGACGCTATAAGATGATAACTAGAGAGAGTTAGAGCTACAATATGTACAACCCACTCTCATCACTACACTATTCTTGCTACTACTGTTGCTACTTTACTACACGTTACTATTCTACTGCTGCTGCTGCCCTCTGTCTACCACAAGACTAAACATATCTACTGATTGCACTGCACAACTACTACTGCTACTGTTGTCACTACTACTACTCTACTACTTGTTGTTCGTCCTTTCGATTTCGAAGATGACCATGATTTATGATGTCACATATGGAAGATCGCTGAGTGTGGGTCCGCAGGTGGCTGGTGACGCCAGTCTGGGCCCGGAAGGAACGCCCACATGTGGGACACATGTGGGTTGGTGCTACAGTGAGTGTGATGTTAGCCTACCTACTAGCGCTCCACTTGTTGTTCGTCTTTCATTTCTGTGGCCATGATCTTAGTAATGCTACACTTTTAAATGCTGCTTGCCAGTGGGCGGTGGCTAGCGACTCCAGTTGGGCTGAAGGTAGCCCTAGGATTTGAGTGGTCTAACTGTTAGTGGCCCTAATTTGGGCCTTGCGCGGCTCGCTTTCTCAATACAGAGTTGTTTCGCGTCGTCTCTCTGATTCTGACCTTGTATGCTTCGCCAGTCCCTGGCCGGTTCAAGGGAGGAATCCCTGGTGTAAGTGATTTCCAAGGCCTTTGATGGGACTATTGACGGAGTCTGAAACGTGTCTGCCTAACTTGCACTAGCCGTGATAAAGCAACAGCATTGTTTGGGCAGTAGGAGAAGCAGGCATTATGAGATGTGGCAAGCCATCTGGCCAGAACTGAGAAGGAGAGAGAGAGAGGGGATGCTGACCTTTCGGGGCAAATAGTGTCCTGCCACTTGATGTGTAGGAGTCTGCGGAGACAGCTGAGGTGAAAATGGTTGAGCTGTTTGGCGTGTTGCTGTACAGTCCAGGTCTCGCTGGCATAGAGGAGAGTGGTTAGTACCCTGCATGGTACACCTTCAGCTTGGTGGTAAGGCTTAGTCCTCTCGCTCCCAGACATTTTCATGGTGTCTCCCAAACACAGAGCTGGCTTTGGCAATCCTGTCCTGACCTCTGCATCAATGTTCACAGCTCGTGAGAGTGTGCTGGCCAGATAGGTGAAGTTGTCAACTGCCTGTAAGTTCTGCCCCTTTACGTGATGTGTGGTTCTCTGGTAGGGTTTGCCTGGCGCAGGCTGATACATCACTTTGGTCTTTTCTGGTGCTGATGGTGAGACCGAAGTTGTCGCAGGTTCGTGGGAGGCAGTCCATTTCGTGTTGCATCATCTGCTCTGTGCTGGCATTGAGGGCGCAGTCATCAGCAAACAGACGTCCCTGATTACGGTCTCTTTCACCTTTGTAACAGCTGCAGTCGCCTGAGGTTGAAAGCCCACCGTCAGTTCTGTATCTGACGTGTATACCACCCTGGCAGTCACGGACGGCATCAGTCTGCATGGCGGAGAAGACCCATGCTGAGGGGTGTAGGGGCGAGAACGCAGCCTTGCTTTACGCCATTGGTCACTGGAAAGGCTTCTGACTCATCTCCATCATCCAGTACTTCCACCATCATGCCGTCGTGGAAACTGCCGGAGATCGTAATGAACCTCACAACAACAACAACAACAACAACAACAACAACAACAACAACTAACTACTACTACTACTACTACTACTACTACTACTACTCTACTCTACTATACTACCCACTACTACTTAATAAACTCTACTGCACATTTCTGTGACTTTTCCGCCAAGAAGCTGAAATGTTAGTATTTGAAGGGTAGTGAATCAACGAGGATTTCTTTTGTTGCTAATTAGGAAGTTCGTTTCTGTAAAATCAATAGCTGACTTGATTTATGACCAACAAGAGCA
>CM031620.1:48600459-48607729 GCA_018398815.1 Conus ventricosus
TCTTCTTCTTCTTCTTCTTCTTCTTCTTCTTTCTTCTTCTTCTTCTTCTTCTTTTTTCTTCTTCTTCTTCTGTCGTCGTCGTCGTCGTTCTTTTCTTCTTCTTCTTCTTCTTCTTCTTCTTCTTCTTTCTTCTTCTTCTTCTTCTTCTTCTCTTCTTCCCTTCTCTTCTCTTCCTTCCTCCTCCTCCTTCTCTCCTCCTTTCCTCCTCCTCCTCTTCTTCTTCTTCATCTTCTTCTTCTTCTTCTTCTTCTTCTTCTTCTTCTTCTTCTTCTTCTTCTTCTTCTTCTTCTTCTTTCTTCTTTTCTCTCTTCTTCTTCTTCTTCTTCTTCTTCTTCTTCTTCTTCTTCTCTTTTCTTCTTCTTTCTTCTTCTTCTCTTCTTCTTTTTTCTTCTTTCTCTTCTTTCTCTGTCTCCACCCCTTCACCCACTTTTTTTCTCTGTCTTTAGATCCTGATGGCTATTTTCCTGACTGTCTAATGTCGCTGGTGACAACATTTGTGCCGGTATCTGGCAATAGAAGCCAGACAGCTCAGAGAAGACAGGTATAGATCGGAGAAGGAAACGCGACGGGGTTATTTCCTCTTCACATTCAAAATCTTGGGTCATTGCGGACATCTGTGGTCATACAATCTGATTGCCTTGGTCGTTAACAGTTTTAGATTTCGCGGGAGAGAGAGAGAGAGAGAGAGAGGAGGAGGAGGAGGAAGGGGAGGGAGAGGGGAGAGGAGGAGGAGGGAGGAGAAGAGAGAGAGAGAGAGAGAAGAGAGGAAGAATGTGTGTGTGGTGGGTTGGGGGGTGTGGGTGCCATGCGTGCGCGCTTTGAGTAGTTGTGAGTAAAAATGTGTTTGAATATGCAGTCCTGGTATCAATATAGAGACCATGAGAATTAGCTGATCAAACTGATTCAAGAATACCAATACAGCACTTGAAAAACAAACCAAAAAAATGGTGGCGCTTTGTAATCTCAATCTCAGCTAAAGAACCTTCGTTTTTTCCTGTTTAAATGCTAATTGATGTTATAGTTATTATATCCACTTAAACCGTTAGAGCTAGTTGTCTACAGAGAGCAAACTTGATTATTAACTTTTAATGAGCTTATCCTCTTAAAGAGACACTGCTGTGCTTCTGTCCCACTTCACTGGAATTATTTGTGTCCATTTGATTTAACGCATCTTGGACTCTACTAGGTAGCCCACACTCCTCCTCCTCCTCATCCGCCTGTTCCTACTGCTGCTATTGCTATCACTACTACCACCTCTACTACTACTACTACTGCTGCTGCTGCTACTCCACAAATGATTACTACTACGAGCAGAAATAATACGATTGTGTATGCCCAAAACGTGAAAGTCTATAGAATCGGCGTAGGAACAACTGTAGCAGCCTTTACAGTCTGCTCTCTGTTTCTCTGTCTCCGTCTATCTGTCTGTCTGTCTGTCTGTCTCTCTTTCTCTCTCTCTCTCTCTCTCTCTCCTCTCTCTCTCTCTCTCTCTCTCTCTCTCTCTCTCTCTTATTACACACATTCCTGGACTTAGGCCATGTCATGCAGGCTTTGCATCTCTGTCTAGAGACGCTATGTCTAACTTTTGGACCCTATTTCACAATAGAAGCCACGAGTACTCAGACAACGCAGGCGTTTGTCAAGAAGGACGTTCGACAAGATTATCTGACCTTCACATGACAATTTCATGGCTCTTCAGTCTGGACCTCTGCGGGCACACATGCGATTACCTAGGGCGTTTAAATGACAGTTTGCCAATCATAGAAGCCTGGCCACTGCGAGACTGGAATGTTTGTCTGTCAATACTTGTCCATGGAAATGAATGCGGCATGAGGAGCTTTTTAAACATTTGCTGAAGATGCCAGAGAGGTTGAAAAAAAAACCAAGCTAACCACCACACACACACACACACACACACACACACACACCACACACACACACACACACACACACAACACACACACACACACACACACAGAGAGAGAGAGAGAGAGTAGAGAGAGAAGAGAAGGAGAGAGAGAGAGAGAGAGAGAGAGAGAGAGAGAGAGAGAGAGAGAGAGAGAGAGAGAGAAGAGAGAGCGACAACGGAAATCTTAGTGCCCTCAGTATCCACCTTTACTTTTAATGCAATCAAAGTATATTTAACCATACCTCTCTTCTCTCCTCTCTCTCTCTCTCTCTCTATCTCTCTCTCACTCTCTCTCCCTCTCTCTCTCTCTCTCTCTCTCTCTCTCCTCTCTCTCTCTCTTACTTTAAATATCTCTGTCTCTCTCTTGTGTGTCTTTCTCTCTGTCTCTCGTCGCTGTCTCTCTCTGTGTCTTTGCCTGTTTGCCCGTCTGTCTGTCTGTTTGTTTATCGTCTGTCTGTCTGTCTCGTTCTCTCGTTCTTTACCTCACTTCACTATGTCTACTTTGTCTGTCTGTCTGTCTGTCTATCTATCTATCAGTCTATCTGCATGTCTGACTGTCTGTCTGTCTTTCAAACCGGCTTTGCAACAGTAACCAACAGTACAGTAACAATCCCGCCCCACCCTATCACTTTCTATCACTTTCTTGACCTTTTAACTTTATAACAACCGCTTTGTGTGTGTGTGTGTGTGGTGTGTGTGTGTGTGTGTGTGTGTGTGTGTGTGTGTGTGTGTTGTGTGTGTGTGTGTGTGTGTGTGTGTGTGTGTGTGTGTGTGTGTGTGTGTGTGGTGTGTTGTGTGTGTTGGGAGAGAGAGAGAGAGAGTATATAGATATATAATATATATATTATATATATATATATATGTGGTGTGTGTGTGGTGTGTGTGGTGTGTGTGTGTGTGTGTGTGTGTGTGTGTTGTTGTGTGTGTGTGTGTGGTGTGTGTGTGTGTGTGTGTGTGTGTGTGTGTGAGTGCGTGCGTGCGCGCGTGCGTGCGCGTGCGTGCGTGCGTGCGCGCGCGAGCGTGCGTGCGTGCGTGCGTGCGTGCGTGCGTGTGTGTGTGTGTGTGTGTTGTGTGTGTGGTTTGGTGTGCGCGCGCGCGCGCGCGCGTGCTGTTTGACCGGCATAGAATATGCTTGTAACTTTGCTATGAGCGTCCATTTGATGATTATTGAAACACTTCAGACAGTGTCACAGAAATAATTGGCCGATGAATAGATGTATCAAGGGCGTCGTGCTAATGGATGCTGAGACTGGTCGGGTGGGTGTGTTTATTTGCCATGCTAGTGGAATGGATGGAATCACCGACTGGAATGTAGGAAGTTGTGCGTGAATTTCCCACCAACAGTGTTAACATCTTTTTTTTCTTTTCCTTTTTTTTTTTTTCTTCTTCTATTCTTTCTTTCTGTCTTTTTTCTTTTCTTTCTTTCTTTCTTTCTTTCTTTTCTTTCTTCTTTTCTATTCTTTCCATTTCTTTCTTTCTTTCTTTTCTTCTTCTTCTTCTTCTTCTTCTTCTTCTTCTTTTACAAAGTTTAATTATTTTCTTCTTCTTCTTCTTTTACAAAGCTTAATTATGTTAACTCTGAATTACATTGGTTGTTGTTTTCTTTCTGTTTCAATCTTGTTCAAACGTTATGGTCATCATTATTACCACCACTACCAACTTATCCATCACTATCAAAGCCACCACCACCACCACACCACCAGACCACCACCACCAACATATTCATCATATTCATCATCATCATTAACAAACAACATCAACCACAACAATAAAAACATAACAATAAGCAACCACATCGTATTTTATTTGTTCGTTACCTCTGTAGCTTCCAGTAATTTCGTGAGTTTCAGATCAGGGATGTGGAGCGGCCTGTTCTTTTCGTCCCCCCCCCCCTCCCCCCCCCCCGCCCTCCCTCATTTTAACATCTAATTCTTCTCCTCCTCCTCCCCCCTCCAACCATGTCCAGCACATTGCGCATAGAAAAAACATTTTAGGCGTAACAAAGGAACGTGAAGCTACGAAGAAGAAGAGAAGAAGAGAAACCCCACTGGACATGAAGCCCAGTTATGTTGTCTTGTTGCAACACCCAAACCACTCAAAGAAAGTAGGCTTGGGAATAGGCGTGGCATTGTGGAAGTTTATATACTTGGACAGGAAAGGTTGTAAGAGCATGTCTGGGACGTCGCATTGATCACAGGAGAATTCATTTGACTATAGGACGTTTATTTCCCCTGCGCTGGAAGATTTGAACATTCAATATCAATCGGATTTTTTGTCCGAAAAGTTTAACACCTGGGAATTCTCTGGCATTTTTCAAATGGCTTAAGATACCATAGTCTCCTCCCCACTCCGTCTCACATCTCTCTCTCTCTCTCTCTCTCTCCTCTCTCTCTCCTCTCTCCTCTCTCTCTCTCTCTCCTCTCTCTCTCTATCATCCTCTCCCTCTCTCTCTCTCTCTTATAGTTGTTCTATGCTTTTTCGTAGAATGTTTAGCCTCTTTTTGCTCTTTATTCTGTCTTTGTTCGCGTGCATTTCGTCCTCTCCTTTTTGTTTTTGTTTGTTTGTTGTTGTTGTTTTTTTTCTCTTAATTTCGATGCTTTTTTTCTGCTGGGTCCAAACCCCACTCTCCGAAATTCATACCAGGTAAAACACACTGTAAAAAAACACAGAGCTGGGGTTCCCTGTTAGTCAGAGGTTGGAACACTGTGTCCGGTTATCTTCATGTGGACGTTGGTTATACAGCTTCTGTGATTACACTCCCTACCTACACAATGGTACACATCATGTATGCCCCATTTCTACCTATGCATGAGGATGTAAAATTGTCAACATAAAGTGGGTAAGTATTAGCCCACCTAAAACACGAAGCATGTGTCATTGTGAATGTTAAGCAGACTGTGAGATGACTAAAATCGTCATTTTTCAGTTTGAGAAGAGAGAGAGAGAGAGAGAGAGAGAGAGAGAGAGAGGAGAGAGAGGAGAGAGGAGAGAGAGAGAGAAGAGAGAGAGGTGGGGGGGGGAGGAGGGCCATGTCATACATTCTGTGAGATATAAAAGGATATGAATGAAAATGAGCTCATGGTTTTAAATCTCTCTCACACACACACACACCACCACACACACACACACACACACACACACACACACACCACACACAACACACACACACACACACACACACACCACACACACACACACACACACACACACACACACAGAGTATTAACAACAACAATAACAGCAGCAGCAGCAGCAGCAGCAACAACAACAACAACAACGAACACAAGCAAACAAGGACTATATCCGTTGCTTTCATGATGATAGTTTCAGTTCAGTTCCAGGAGCGTCACCGCGCGCGGATTCGTCTTTATACGCTACACCACAACTGCTAAGTTTCGAGCCCACACTGCGCGCGAATGGAAGCTAACGATAAACGAATTACTGAACAATTAAGTAGTGGGGAAAACAAGTGCAGGCTAAACAATTCTTCCGTCATTATAATAATGACTTTGCAAAGATTTGAAATTTTAGAGAGAGAAAAAAAAATGAAGAAAATGGGGAAATATATTATAAATATGGAAAACCCTTCACTAGCTGCCTGAGGGAACCATCGTGATCCCTTCTGGAGGCAGATCTATTTGTATTGCCTGCTCCTAGGCCTTTCGTCCGCTGGATCGGACTCATTAGGAGACACGGCTGATTGTGTCTGCGCTCCTGGTGTCAAATAGAGACACACCACAGTTCATAATTCTGTGGTGTTCTCACCACCAAGGGTTCAAAAAAGAATCCAACAGCACCCAAACGAAATGAATTACTGACCGAGATAAGAGAATTTAAGAAGAGGGTCTCATGGCTAAGACTAGCACATATCTGACCTGCGCATTAGCCCAGTGCGCTGGTCACACCTTGGGTCACATATGTTTTGAGGGTATCTTTGAAAAAACAGCTTCTAACATGCATTGTCTTGAAACTGGAAACGCATGTATCAGTCAGGTCTATTAACATGTTAAATACATCCCTGCACAGCAGATTAAATCAGGACTGTCGTTTCACGCATGTCATCGTCAGCATCCTAATCTTCAACGACGAACAAAAAAAACATCATCACTGTGGCCTGATCTGTCCTTTTTCCGAGGACTACACAAAAACAACAACAACACCGTTTTTCTTCAGGAATGATGCCCAAATAATATTTGTAAAAGCTTGTAGTTTTGGGATAATCATTGGCGACTGTAGTTGAACAGAACGCTCGCATAGCCCTGGTTCACAGCTACCAAGCTACTGGCTATTGATTGTTCACGTCAGATGGTTTGCATCCGGGAGTCTAAGTATGGTGAATCAGTACTACCGTGGCGCTCAGTATGAGGCATTCTGACTGAGGTTAGCATAAAGCAAAATTTTTAGAGGTACTGATTGTAACAGCAACAGCAGCAAGATAAGTATCGCCAACAGCAGTGTCAAACGGTAGGCAGGTTGAGTCGTAGTACTGATGCAAAATATATACAGAAGCAAAGGAATGAATTACGAAAGTCTTTCTGTCTATTGAACCTCTCTCTGTGTCTCTCTGTCTCTCTGTCTCTGTCTCTCTCGCTCTCCATCTCTCTCTCTCTCTCTCTCTCTTCTCTCTCTCTCTCTCTCTCTCTCTCTCTCTCTCCTCTCTCTCTCTCTCTCTCTCTCTCTCTCTCTCTCTCTCTCTCTGGCGTCCATCGTCTGATATCTTGACCCCATTAATCCCTCGCATATTTTACTCTTGACCTGGTTTTCGTGGTTAGGAACAGCCCCCCCCCCCCCCCTCAACACACACACACACACACACACACACACACACACACACACACACACACACACACACACATACACGCGCGCGCACGCACACACTGCTACTGTCGCGTCCAGGGCATTAAGCATGGAACAAAATGGCCTTGGAATTGGCTTTGTGCCGTTGTGTCCGTCATCCTATCCTTTTAATGCATGTTGATTGCAATGGAATCGAGTGGCGTCGGTACGTCTGTAACTCTGCTGAAATCACGCACATGGGGCCAAGTGGATGCATCGTCAAGCTAAGGAGCAAGACTCATTGTATACCTTTGGCTTTGCGACCGATTTTCTAGGCGCCTGGATGGCTCGGCCGGCTGGAGCAACGAGTTGGCTGTCAGACGTTCAGAGTTTAAATCCTGCTAGCACTCAATATGATAGCGAAAAAAAAATGCTGTTTCCGCTTCCCATCTTAATTTGTTGACGTCATCGGGTAGAGGTGAAGGTCAGAGAAAGAGACCCTTTCCATATTTTCCATGGATGGTTATCCCAGTAAGCAATGTCGCCTGACCAGAGTGTGGACATTGAATCTTAATACTGGTTAGT
>CM031620.1:48615411-48620411 GCA_018398815.1 Conus ventricosus
CCCCCAAAGAATGCTAGTATTTTGGACAAGATTATTCAATGAGGTTACCCCAAAGCATGCGCTTCATGTATGTTTCACAACACGTAGCGAAAGGACAAATAACATGCGACATTCCAAGAACACAACAAACTGGCTGATCGATCCATACGTCACAGACACATGGTAGACATGGAAGAAGCAGAAGCAGTTATAATAAAAGTAGCAGCAGCAGCAGCAGCAGCAGCAGCAGCAACAGCAGCAACAGCAGGAGCAGCAGCAGCAGCAGCAGCAGCAACAATACTGTTCACTGTCGTCGTTGTTGTCTTCGTCATCGTTGTCGTCGTCGTGGATGTAGTAGTAGTAGTAGTAGTAGTAGTAGTAGTAGTAGTAGTAGTAGTAGTAGTAGTAGTAGTAGTAGTAGTAGTAGCAGCAGCAGTGGTAGTAGTAGTCGTTGTTGTAGTAGTTGTAGTAGTAGTAGCAGCAGCAGCAGCAGCAGGAGCAGCAGCAGCAGTAGTAGTAGTGGTAGTAGTAGTAGTATTTGTTGTTATTGCTGCTGTTGCTGTAGTAGTAGTAGTAGTAGTAGTAGTAGCAGCAGCAGCAGCAGCAGCAGTAGTAGTAGTAGTAGTAGCAGCAGCAGCAGCAGCAGCAGCAGTAGTAGTAGTAGTAGTAGTAGTAGTAGTAGTAGTAGTAGTAGTAGTAGTAGTAGTAGTAGTAGTAGTAGCAGTCATAGTAAAAACTGCATAAGCAGCAGCAGCAAAAGCGTCATGAAGATTAGAAAGCGTCATGAAGATTAGAAAGAAGATTAGCAAAAGCGTCATGAAGATTAGAAAGAAGAGTGTGAAGAGTGTGAAGACGGGGAAACAGTGATAGAGTCGATTTCGATGATAATTATCAACTGTAGCATCTCCTCTCCAAATCGCTTCGCCACCAACACGCACCCCTCAAAGATTTCCATTAAGTGCATCACCCAGATCAGCGCTCATCACTCTACCTGATCCTTTGTGAAAGAGTAGACCTGACTGATTCAAAATGGATAGCATGAAATAAAATCTTGGAATGCCTCGTAAAGGAAGATGTTGTTCAGTTCATGCCTCTTTCTTTCTTCTATATTTCATATGTTTTTGTGTTTGTTTGTTTTTGTACTGTGTGATGCATTCAATCCAAAACAATGCCATCTAAGTCAGACGCTCTGGGAACCTTTACTTGCACACACTTCCCTTCACTTGAGCGGCATGAAGAAAGAGAGGACAGCGTTGTCCAGTTAATGATTTGTATCCTCACGTTGTGTCTTGACTGGATTTAATGGAGAAAGTAAAATGTCTGTGTATGGTTGCGTGTGAGAATGAACATGGATTTGCAAAACGTTCTAACAAGTCTTAAGTGCAGACTTGAGTAAGTTCAAAGTGCTTCGGTACTTGGGGGGAGAAAGGTGGGTTGGGGTGGAAGGGGTTGTTGTGAGTGACTTCAAACGTAAAAATCAAAAGAGAGAGGGAGAGAAAGACAGACAAATAGGCAGACGGAGAGACGCAGGAAGACAACGGGTGAGGAAATGGGGACAGAAACATCTTATATAATAAAAAAAAAAAGGGATGAGGTACGCTAATGATCAATCGATGGAGAGAGTCAGTTAGTTATTTTATTTAAAGTCTTTTCATCATGTCGATGACTTTAGACTCTAGCATCAAAAACAGCGAAACTGCTAACAATTTTAGATCATCATTATTTTAAAGGAAAAAAAAGTTTAGAGAGAGAAGGAGAAAGAGAGACAGAGAGAGACGCAGAGAGAGAGACAGAGAGAGAGACAGACAGACAAACATAGAGAAATACAGCGAGAGAGAGAGAGAGAGAGAGAGAGAGAGAGAGAGAGAGAGAGAGAGAGAGAGAGAGAGGAGAGAGAGGAGACAGAGAGAGACAGAGAGAGAGAGAGAGAGAGAGAGAGAGAGTTACAAGAAATGTGCAACAGGACTGCATAGGAACTGACAAGCTAATCTGAATATTGAAATGTTGAAATGATTAAAGTGATCGCAAAATAACATTAGAAACAGGCAAAATGCATTCTACGACTTCCGGAGGTTGGAAAGTTTTCATTGAAGCACATTTTACCAGTGTATGCTCAATTGTCAGTTCTGCGTAAGAGACAGACTTCATGTCTTAACAGTTCTTTGTCGTTAAAGCAGTCAACAAAAGTCTGCACGACAAGGTAACAATTGACCTACTTGCACATGGAGCATTCAATAATGAAAATACTTTATCCCAGAAGAGAAAAAACGTCATATTGTTTCATGTTCTATTATGTTACACATTTCTACAGAAGATAAACTGCAAGGCAGTTCAATAGCACTCAAAGTGTTTCTCGACCCATTTTTTTGCGAGATGGTCAACATACTCATTGTAGTTAAGTCCACAATAGGATGGTATCAAACAAAAGTCAACATTGGACCCTTTTAATTGAATGCAATCATTTAAATATTTTATTTCAAAGACGACGTTTTTCTTGTAATTAAATAATGAAGCAAGAGATTGCAAGACTGATTTAGAATCTACACAGAAAAGAACGTTTAACAGATTTAGTGGCAGATTAATCAAATATAAACAGAGCCATAAGAATAGCTCTTACTTCTGCTGTAAATATCAAAATGGCTGTGCCAAGATGATATGAATTTTCAACTTTAAAAAATGGAATAACAAAGCCAGAGCCAGCATGATGATTTGCTAGCACAGAGCCGTCAGTATAAACCTTACGATGATCAGAATAAGTTTCAGATAAATATGTTTAAACTGTTGTATTTAAAATATTTGGATTGTCATCTTTTCCTATATCCATGTAATCAAAGACAAAACTACCTTTTCTTTAATCCCAAGGAAGAATAGGCGTGACATTCACAATGGGGGCAACACTTTTAGGGGTGATATTGGAGTCTTCAAATAATTCAGAAACATAATGTGCTATAGTCTGTAACCTATTTTTATTTCTTGCTTCCTTTGAATAATCAATATCAGATCTTATGTCTATCTCTGCTCGAAGTGAATCTGCAATGGTGTTTGCTCTTATTACATACTTTGCTGATGTCAGTTTTCTAATTTTACCAAGGGGTAAAACACCAGCCATTCTATACGATTTTGTTGTGCTCGTATGAAGAGGGACACCTAAAGCCACTTTAATGGATTCGCTATCTAAACTTTGTAACTTGTTTAGGAACATCTTTGGAGCAGAACAGAATATCTTCTGATCATACATTAATTTAGATCTAACAATTGAAATCTCAAGATGGACAAGAGTTTTCGGGTCCTGACCCCAAGTATGTTTACTTACTATCTTTAAAAAGTTCACACGTTTCATTGCTTTTTGATAGCATGGTGTCATTTTTTTAGTTTAATTTTGGCGTACGATAAAGCCTTACAAATTTTACTTCAGTTTTGTGAGTAATATCCTGACCATCGATTTGAAATTTAGGTAGCCTTTTCGGATCAGCACTATTACTGAAAAGAACCATGCTAGGTTTTTGCGCTGAAAATTCTAAACCATTAATTATCATATATTTGTTCCATTTATTAAGCTCTGTCTGACATGATCCGTTTATATGACTAATAAAGCATAACCCCGTCCTTTTCCTCAAAGGGACGTTCATCCACATTGCTATATTGTAGGCATACTGTACTACATTAATGGATTTGGACACTTTGGTGAATCACACAACATGATGTCAAAAAGCAAAGGAGCGTTTATAGATCCCTGAGGAATCCCCATGTTGATTTGCCTCGAAGAAGACAAAGAATTCTCTATTTTCGCGATAATTTTTCTCCCTGTCAGAAACTATTCAATATACTGATAAAAACTGCCACTTAACCCAATATATTTTAAGTTTAAAAAGTAGTCTCGCATACCATATACCGTGAGAAGCTTTCTGAACATCAGAAACAGTTGCTGATACACTTTTAGTTTGTCAAATTGTTGCTTTATTTGCGTGGTAAGTTTAGTTAAATGATCTATCGTAGACCTGCCTTTTCTGAATCTAGCCTGATTGACAGGATTTGCTTCTTCTCACAAAAATATGTTAATCTCGTTAAAATATTTGTTTCCATAATTTTTCCAACATGTGATGTGAGGGAAATCGGTCTGAAACTTGACGCCTCTGACCGCGGTTTGGCTGGTTTAAGTATAGGAGTTATGACCGAAGGTTTCAGACACTTGGAAGACATCCTGTTTCCCAACATTTAAGATACAAATTGCGTGGAATTAATCACCATGCTGTAGGAAATACCGTCATACCCAACAGCAGCATTTTTTTTTTATTATTTGTAAAGGACTCAATGGCGTCTGCCAGTTTATTATAAGAAACGGGGGAATTTATAACATTTTCATTATCCAGAATAGGATCTTTGTACTTCTCCTTTTGTTCATTTCTTTTTCTCATATTAAATTCAGTTGGTGTTAAACCTTCATCACTACATATTTTGGGAAACATATCAACAAATGTTTCGGCCTTTTCCAAGGGGGTAGGGAAGCTCTTATCCTTTACTTTGATTGGACACTGTGGGAGACAGAAACCGGTTTTTTTTTATCTTTTATTTTTTTTTCACACTGTCTTTGTGTGCATCTTTGTCGTCTAACACTTCGTGTTCACAGTACTTAGACCAATATGGTCTCTGCTTGTGCACAAATTCTATTGCAATATATATTTTTTTATTTCCATGTGATTAGATTCTGATTTTTTCCTCAACCAGTTTTAACCCATGATTTTTTTTTCTTAACAGTATCTGCACATGTGGTTCCATTATGAATTTCCTGAGTGTTTTCCAGTTCTGACTGATTTTTTCCTGAGAATTGACACTTCAGCCGCTGATGGAACTGCCTTAGTGTATTTCTCATATAATGTTCATCAATACTTTCATTCTCTGAAAATATGATAGTCTGTTCTGGTAGGAGAGACTGAAAGTTGTCCCAGTCAGCTTATTCATAATAATATGTAGGTATTGTAACATTACATTCTTCATTTGAAGAGATTTATTTAGTTTTAGTT
>CM031620.1:48642911-48645411 GCA_018398815.1 Conus ventricosus
GTTGTTTTGTTGTTGTTGTTGTTTGTTTGTTTTTCTTTTTTATGGTATGTGTGTGTGTGTGTGTGTGTGTGTGTGTGTGTGTGTGTGTGTGTGTGTGTGTGTGTGTGTGTGTGTAGTGAATGTACACATGTGTGTATGGATGTATGAGTACGGACCCATGTGTGCGTGTGTGTGCGTGTGCGTGCGTGTGTGTGTGTGTGTTGTGTGTGTGTGTGTGTGTGTGTGTGTGTGTGTGTGTGTGTGTGTGTGTGTTGTGTGTGTGTGTGTGGGTGTGTGTGTGTGTGTGTGTGTGTGTGTGTGTGTGTGTGTGTGTGTGTGTGCGCGCATGCGTGGGTGCGCGTATGTGTGTGTATGCGTGCACGAATGTGTACTATTCCAGACTGATCTCTAGACGTCGAGGAGGCTGTATTAGGAGAGGTGTTGGGCAAATGATGGCTACATGGCTGTCAAATATTGATGCGAAGATGAGACTCCAAGTGGCTTGAATATAATTATACTAATTTCAAATTTGAAAAAGAAAAACCAGCCTTTGAATCAAACATTGAATGACAATAGAACAAAAACGTTGTGGCATTTGCAAGAAGTTTAAATAAGTGTGAGTGAGGACTGGAGAGAGAGAAACAGAGAGAGAGGAGAGAGAGAGAGAGAGAGAGAGAGAGAGAGAGAGAGAGAGAGAGAGGAAGAGAGGGGGGTCAGCAACAACAGCAGCACTCACACTGCATAATACTCTGCATAGACATTGGGTTTCTTTTGATTTCATATTGCACCGAATGCATACTGCCAATGGGCAGATGTCTGACTACTCGTATTGGCAGAGAGAGAGAGGGGTGGGTGGGGGAATATATATATATATATATATATATATATATATATATATATATATATATATATATATATATATATATATATATATATATATATATATATATGAAACGTAAAAAGTTTAAAATCCAGAACACCACTCTCTCACTGCTGAGGTCCGTTTTTTCTGGCGTCATTATACGTTGTAAGGACACAAAGTCTCATTACAGATGTCTGACCTCGATTTCCAGAGAGATAATGACTTGTGTCACACTTCTACGTGCACTTGAAGTCATCAAGTTCTGTATTTGTGCTTTTATTCCAGAAACAAACAACAGATATTGTCTGCCATCTTGTACCTTTTTTCCAAATATTCTCTGCAATTCTCTCTCTCTCTCTCTCTCTCTCTCTCTCTCTCTCTCTCTCTCTCTCCTCTCTCTCTCTCTCTCTCTCTCTCTCTCTCTCTCTCTCTCCGAGAGTTATGCTTTTCTTTCTTTCATATTCAGATTCTCCGTCATTTCTGTCTGGGTTTTGTTTTTTTCCTTTTTTTTTTTTTTTTTCTTGTTAGTGTATACGTTGTCAGGACACCATGTTTCAGTTCTAAACATTGCAATGGTGATATTACAACAAGGCTTTTTAAGAGTTTATTATTCCGTTAATTGTTGCGTTTGTGTATGGTGGCGTGCCTATTATTTTGTTTGGTTACTTGTTTGACAATGATAACATGAGAATTGTACTTGATATTTAACTTGGCTTCAATACAGCAAAGACTTTTCGACAGCGAGTCTTTGCAAAGAAAATCTCTCTCTCTCTCTCTCCTCCTACTTCTCTCTCTCTCTCTCTCTCTCTCTCTCTCTCTCTCTCTCTCTCTGAAGATAAAGTTAAGGTGACATGGGAGAGGCTGGAAGGAAAGAGAGTTAAACAAAATGTATATATATAAAGAGATAATTGAATAAACAGAAAAAAATATAAGAAAAATCAATCAATCAATCAATCAACCAATCAACGAATGAATAGATAAATAAAGATCAAAGCATGAAAGCGGGACTCCCTTCTGCCTAAAACATGCACGTAGGGCCAAGTTCCTAGGCTCTCATTTCTTAACAATTAGAACTATGAGATGCGTATAAAGCAGAAACACATTTAAAAGATGGGGTCTCTTCAACACATAGAGGCCTTACGTCGTGGAGCAGTGCAGGATTGTTGGCACGTAGTTACTGACTTAACTCTGGAGAATCGTGCAAAAAAAAACGAAATAAAGAAAAATAAAGAAAACCTGATTATTAATTTTAAACAGGCCTTTTAAATCATACTTTGGAAAGAGATGATAAATAACTGCATTATAAGCAGCTTGATGATTTATGAGTGCCAGGAATTACATGCCGTGAGCGATACATGTTTGTTCTTTCTGTGCAGGCCGAAGGCTCGACTACAGTGGGGAGACAAACTGATTTCAGTTGAAAGCAAAACTTACCCCATCCATCCCCTGCCTTCTACAGTTTAAGTTCGGAAGTTTTCCTAGTTGTGCCCAAGACTGGACGAAAATCACACCACATTTTGTCTGGCAGCCCCGACAGCATGAAGGCTGAACGCCAGGAGGGCCCAGTGGACCAAGCGTGGTTGCCAGTCATGCCAAACCATCGTGAAGAACGCCGAAGGACTGTCACCTGTGACTGATGTCAGAGGACCCCAAGGGACT
>CM031620.1:48648073-48655573 GCA_018398815.1 Conus ventricosus
TTCTTTCTATCTCATACGTATGGGCGTTTACTTCTGTATATTGCTGACTCCTTGTTCTATGTGTAGGTGTAATGATCCAAGCAGCTAATCTGTTGTTTTAGAGAATAAGCAATATGAACAGTGAAAAATTAAGACGAAGAAGAAGAAGAAGAAGAAGAAGAAGAAGAAGAAGAAGAAGAAGAAGAGAGAGAAGAGAGAGAGAGAGAGAGAGAGAGAGAGAGAGAGAGAGAGAGAGAGAGAGAGAGAGAGAGAGAGAGACTGACGCTGACGCTGACGCTGACGGTGACACTAACTTATTTTTTATTGGCATTAACTTTTCACAGCCTCAGTGCCAAGGGGGACAATTTACAAAACAGGAGTGTGCAACGAGTCGAGCGAGCGAGAAAGAGAGAGAGAGAGAGAGAGAGAGAGAGAGAGAGAGAGAGAGAGAGAGAGAGAGAGAGAGAGAGAGTGGGGGGGGTGAATGAAATTGAAACAGGCACAAAAACAACCCAGTACACACGTTTATGAGAGTGTGCAAATGTGTGTGCGCGCACACACACACACACACACACACACACACACACACACACACACACACACACACACACACACACACACACGGTAAGAGAGAGAGGGGGAGAGAGCGAGAGAGAAAGAGAAGAGAGAGAGAGAGAGAGAGAGAGAGAGAGAGAGAGAGAGAGAGAGAGAGAGAGAAAGAGAGAGAGAGAGAGAGAGAGAGAGAGAGAGAGAGAGAGAGAGAGAAAGAAAGAGAGAGAGAGAGCGAGAGAGAGAGAGAAAGAGGGTGAATTGAATTACTTGTAATGGCGTCAATATTCGCATAACTTTCCATTGAACATACTGTTATCGATACATAAAATCAAGGACAGCGATCAATCGTTATGCAGAATGAAATCTCATTTTTGAAGTGTTGAAGCATACCAAACACAACTTAGCCAAATACTTTAGATCGGACACAAACTGATCCCAACCCCCATCAACAAACTCATCAAACCATCAAGCCGCACATAGGAATATGCGAAGATCTACAAACTCCATAATGCTGAACAGTTAAATAGTGGGGGAAAACAAGTGCAGGTTAACAATTCTTCCATCATTGTAGTAATGATTTGGCAAAGATTTAAAATTTGATAAAGAAAAGTAAAAAAAAAAAAAAGAGGTTGAAGATGGAGAAAATGGGAAAAATGTATATTATAAATATAAAAACCCTTCACTAGCTGCATGAGGGAACCATCGCAATCCTTCCTGAAGGCAGATCTATATGTATCGCCTGCTCCTAGGCCTTTCGTCCGCAGGATCGGACTCATCAGGTAGACACGGTTGATCGTGTCTGTGCTCTTGGCGTCAAAATAGAGACACACCACAGTCCGTAATTCTATGGTGTTCTCACTACCAAAGGTTCAAAGAAAAAAGAATCCAGCAGCACCCCTAAGCAACCAGCGAAAGGTAGTAAAATAAAAGAAAACGAGAGAGGAGAGACGCTTCAGATACGTTTTTATTGACAATGGCCTACATGGCCTTTATGTCAAGGGGGTGTACATCATATTTGCAGCGCCGAAAAACAAGTTTATAATGCAAAGAAACATGAATTGTAACGGATTACTATACTAGTAAAGAAAAACAAACCATTTCTTACCAAGGTCATCAAACTTGCGGAATACATGAAAAACTCAAACATTAGTTCTTAACGAACATTTCTTTTTCCTAACATTTGATGCTTCTGCCACATACTTAGCCAGTAGAGTTATTATCCTATTATTGTCAGAGGTCAACAAACTACATAGGTTATGATTTTCTGTCGCAATAATATTAAAAAGTTGAGACTTCTGTCTGATATCGTTATAAGCCGCACAAGAGAATAGAAAATGATCTTCATTTTCTCTCATACCATCTGTACACATTACACACAAATCGTCCACAATGCCTTCGGATTAAACCATCTTTTGTTTGCATTTAGTCCAAGTGTCCTACTTCTAATCTAGCAAGCATATCCCTGTGCCATTTATTAGTAACTACAGTCAGAAATTTTTCAGGTTGTAAAATACTTTTAAATGAATGGAACCGGAATACTTCATATCATCTTCCATCTTGGAATGCCAATTTTGTTTATAACATGCGATGAGACGTCTCTAAATTCCAACATAAATGATCTTTTATCGCCAACCCCCTGACTAAGCCATACCACACCAAATCCGTTTACTGTCAAAACCTGTTTTATAGTAGCAACCCAGTTCTGCTTTCCTAACTCAAATTGCCGCAGTAACATTTCGTATGCTTGTCTACATAATCTGCTTGTAGGTAGTTGGGTAAGTTTTAACCAATATTAACGCATTTCCCAAAGATCGAATGAAAAGAGGATATCTTCCAGAATCGCCATATGCCATTGTATTTGATGAATGCAATGGAATATTCAGAAACCGTTTAATCGCAAAAGTATGTACTTTTTCCATTTGCAAATTTTCTTCAAGTCCCCATATTTCTGCTGCATATGTTAACATTGGTTCTATTTGTGTATCAAATAACTTCCAAATAAAGAGGGATCAATTGCATTTATTTTTTTCATTGCTCTTAGAATTTCTATTACTCCTTCTTTCCCTTTCTTAAACGTTTCAGACCATCCGGAATGTAAACTTAACCTCGTTGTAAAGTTCATTCCGAGGTATTTGTATGCATTGGTTACCTTTACCTCAGCATTAGAGTAATACCATTTTTCTCTCCGAGACAAGTAACCACCATGCGAAAAATTATTATATTTGTTTTATCTAAATTAACAGTTAATTGTAATCTATCTGCCTCACACTTCAACACATCAAGCTGACTCTGTAGACCAACAGCAGTGCTTGAAACTAAAATTACATCGTCAGCAAATAGCAACATAAATAATTCAACAGCTCCAGGGATCATCTGTACACCATGTCTAACCTTTTCTGGACATTTCATGGGCTAATTCATTTATAAAAAATGCAAACAGCTGTGGACTCAAATGCAGCCTTGTTTTACGCAACGTGGACATAAAAATAAATCCGAATAAGCATTCTTTTCACGCACACAAGCAATGACCGATTCGTATATCCCACAAAGCGCCAGGTACAATTTACCATTGACACCAGTTTTTCTCAGGACATGCCATAACATATTTCTATTTATAGAGTCAAACGCCTTTTAAAGTCCACAAAAGCGACATATTAGTTTGGTGTTCTTCATGAGAAACTTTTGTACTAATGCATACAAAGTGAAAATATGGTCAATAGTGCTGTATCCTGCTCGAAAACCTGCCTGTTCTTCAACTATCTTCTCCTCTCTCTGTGCCCAATTGTTAATCTTTTGTTCAAATATATAGTGTACACTTTACTAACAACGCTTGTAAGAGCTACGCCTCTGTAATTATCTGGACTATTTGCATCCCCCTTTTTATAGATCGGTACAATAATTGATTTCGACCATCCCTGGGAAATGTCCCATTGTCAAATAATGTGTTAAATAACGAAACCAAAAAGTTTAGGACGGAATCATTTGCATGTCTTAACATCTCACTAATTATTTTATCTGATCCAGCACTTTTTCCATTTTTTAGATGCCCAATACTTGATTTCACTTCTTCTAATGTGATAGGATCATTAAATAAGGTTCACCCAACGTTTTCTTCGACTTCAACGTCTTCGGTATATGCAATGTCGTGTTCATTCTCAATAAGTGAATACACTGCAAAAATGGTCGTGCCACTGTTGTGAAGTTATTTCATTATAGTAACAGCCTTTCTATTAATTGACCTGATTGTCGTCCAAAACAACCTTGGATCATTTATCGACTCTTTTAACTTTTGCATTTTTGTTTCGTCAAATGCCCTCTTCTTTTCTTTTCTCAGTTCAATGTATTGTTTCCTCTCTTCAATATAAAGGTTCTTCTTCTCAATTTTTCCTTTGACTGTTCTAGCTCTCTGAAATTGTTGTAACAGTCTTCTGACAATTTTTTCTTCTTTTCACATTCATCATCAAACCATTCGTTCGCTGTTCTTTTCTTCCGACTTACCATCTAATCATGCACGCAGCAGCTCCTATAAAGCATTCGAAAAAAGTTTCAACACACTCATTCACATCATTAACTAAAATATCCGTGGCTGTGGCAATACTCTCTTAAATTCGTCAGAATTTAACTCGTCTTTAAACATCTGTACTTTTTCATCTGACCATATCACTCGCTCTTCACTGGTGATGGGTATAGCTGGCATATCTTTTCTGACTGGACATTGTTTCCATGTAAGCTGCACTGGTAAATGCCATGAAAAAAGATTATCATTCACTTTTAAATTGCAATCAGAAGCTATTTCTCTCGACACCAAAAAATAATCAATAACACTACAACCATGTGGAGATACAAAAGTAAATTCTCCTTCTGCATCAGTGTTACATGAACCATTTACAATCGAAAGATTAAACAGAAAACAGAAATCCAACAACGACTGTCCAAATTGTTCACAATTACATCCTTGGAACAACGCTTTATGTAACAATCGTCCTCCTCATCATCTGCACACTGTATATAATTGAACATCTGCTCCTCTGTAGGTGTTCATTACCTGTCCTAGCGTTGAAGTCTCCACACATTACGAAGTAAACATTTTCATAATTGATAGATTGCAATACATTTTCTTCAAGAATCAGAATCCCATCTTTCAGTTCCTTGTTGTTGTAAAGTGGTCCTCCTTCTGGGACACATAACACGCAATAAGAATAACATCTTTATTAACACCAAAAACGCATTTATTTATCCGGACAACAACCACATTCTCACAACTAAATTCAATTTCTTTCACAAAGTCAGCAAACTGTTTTCTGATAAGTAATAAAACACCTCCAGAATTTCATACCGTGGGATGACAATTTTTTGGCAGGGGAGCTAAATTTTATATACTCATTAAAGACGCTACTAAAGTCAAAAGAGGCATCAATGAAAGTTTCCGTTAAACATATATGTCAAAATCTGAAACAAAATTTACAAAAGAAATGTCAGCAAGTTTTTTATACAGATTTTCAACATTATAATTTAGAAATTTGAGTTCAGACGCTTGATGACCTGTGCCTGTCCTATCTACATGTGTTTGTGCTGGAGCGCAAGGCGCGACCACGCGTTGTTAGGGCAGGTGATTTATTCGAACCACGAGGCCGCCCGCTGAGGTAAGTATGCATCCCCGCTTGTTGTTTCTCCTATTTGGCGACTTTGCACGACCGTTTTTCACGTGGCCCCAACGCTTGTTCGTCCGCCACGCACATTTCTGTCCAGTTGGAGTGCAGCAGTACTGGCACTCACTCCGTCACGCTGGCGTGTTGCACGGGCGCTAAAACTGGCGTTCTCATCACGGGTCTGCGTAGCGGGGATTTTTGCGGTCATTACCTGTGGGCTGGTCACATGGCGGGGAAACCCCCATAGTGACGTGACCACTGGCAATGGGTGGGAATTCCTGGGTGGGGAAGGGGGAGGGGTGACTGTGATCTGAGTCCCGGTGGGTGGGGGTGGGATTATTCTTCCTGGTGCTGTCACCTGTTCCTGCAGTCACCTCTGCATAACTTTTGTCCTCATTCCTACGAGGCCCAACTGTCAGTTTCCCTTCACAAAAAAGCTGCTTTGCCTTCTCTCTTTGCTGTGGCTATTATGTTCATTTGTCTGTGGGTCAGATCATTTGCTATTCTTATCCCTTTCTTTTCTAACTTTCCCCTCAACTCTCTGTCTCTGATCAACATCATTTTGTCTTTCCACCGTTTAAACTTGATAATCATCGTTTTGGGTTCTCCTGTCTTCTCTCTTCCCACTCTATGTGCCCGAACTATGTCCTCTTCTATCCACTCCTGGTCCCATCTACCCGTTCAATGCCTCACACACTGCCTTAGCACATGCATCATAATCCTCTCTTTCACCATGTACAACGGGGGCAACACCAAACATACGGAGGTTATCTCGACGTGAGAATTCCTCCAATCTGTCAACCTCATCATGCATTCTATTCATTTCTCCTTTCAGCCCATCCACAACAGCACACATTCGAGCACATTCTTCTTTACCGTCCGTTACATCTGCATACAAATCACTCAGATCAGAAGAAATATCATCAACTCTGCCATGCAGTCTAGTGTTCTCACTTTCTAGTTCATCACAACGTTCATTAATTGCTTCATATTTTTCGGATACTTTTCTTAAGTCATTCTTAATGTCACCAGTTCATCTCTAATGGCCTTGTTCTGTTCTGCTTGTCCTCCCTCTGTTGACTTAATTGTCTGTTTTGTTCATCAAACTGTGATTGAAGCTGCTGAGATTGGAGTTGGATGGCTGCCAGATATTTCTGACACTGCCCTGAAGTAAACTGCCTGTCTCCTTCAACTGTCAACAACTCCGACCCAGTTTTGTCGCTCTTTTCCGTGCGTTCCACGTGCTGCCCGTCCACTGGCCCTGGGTTGACCTCGACGTCGTTACTCAGCAAGATTCGCCATGCCGAGAACACAGCGTTGACAGCACACATGGAAAAGACGATCGGCACGTGCATGTAAAATTTACACAGTGTGTCACTGTCACTGTTCAGTCCAATGTACACGTTCCCCCCACATGGCATTGTCCCTTTGATCATTCTGTGATCCTGGCTGGTAGGAAGAAAGGGAAAATTGTACATCACCACTGTGTTCGATATTAAACTGTAAATAAAGTTTGCTGCAATAACAATGAGTACACATGCTGTAAGAATGTCGGTCAGTGTCACATCACTTCACCATCGCCCACCTGTGTGTCCCATGTTTGAACGTGAACACACCTCGATTGGAGGACTGAAAGAGGCCAATACGGGCCCTCCCGCATTCAGTTCAATCATAATTCAGCACATCTTGTACCAAAACACCAAATAGTTCACCACAGCACGATAATTCACTGTTAGTTTCAGGACAGCTCCGCCAAATTCACTTTAACTTGGGAGACTCATTCAGCAGCTGCTGTCAAGTCGCCATCTTGCTACACGCTAAAAGAAAAACGAGAGAGAGAGAGAGAGAGAGAGAGAGAGGGAGAGAGAGAAGAGAGAGAGAGAGAGAGAGAGAAACAGACAGACAGACAGACAGACAGACAGACAGACAGATAGAAGAAAAGCAGTTACGAGCAAACAGTGGGCTGAAGTGGCTGAAAAACTTACCAACTCCAGTCAGGAAAAGAACACTATGTTGGTATGGCCATGTCACAGAATTTAATGGCCCGCTAAAATAATCCTCCAGAGAACTGCTGCAGAATGGGCAGAGAGGGGGAAGGCAGAAAACACTGAAGATTGACAGCATTGCAGAGAAGAGAGGGGAAACCTTTCGCAGAGACCTTGGCACTCAGCAGACAGAATCGGAAGAACCTGGTGAACTGTTCTTAAATGTGGTGCCCCAGCGACACCCCCCGCCCCTTCCTCCCGCCCGCCACAGAGCCAATAGAGGAAGGAAAAGAAGACCAAGAAGAACAAAAAAGAAGTGTTGTATGAGTTCTGCT
>CM031620.1:48668073-48678073 GCA_018398815.1 Conus ventricosus
CACAAAAATAAAACAAAAAAAAAAAAAAAAAAAATATCGGGAGAGACGGAAGGGGGGGGGGGAGGGAAGGAGTAGGAAAGAGAGAGAGAAGGAGAGAGAGGAGAGAGAGAGAGAGAGAGAGAGGAGAGGGAACGCAGAAAAAGGAAAAAACGACAGCAAAACAGACAGACCAAGGGAAAATATATAAAAATATATAATATACAGAGGAGACAAACTGAGGGGAGAGAGACGACAGCAGACAGGGATACAGAGGACAGATATAAAAAAAACAACGACAGACAGATAAGGAGGAAGCAGGCAGAAATAGGAAAAAAGCGAGCAGTAAGAGAGACGTGGCCACACACCCCACACAACACACACCCCACAACACACACACCACCACCACACACACCCACACAACACACAACACACACCCCCGCACGCACGCACGCACGCACGCACCCCACACACCACCAACACACCACACACACACACACACCCACCACACACAACACACACCACACACACACACACCGATAGACTACAGACAGATAAAATAGAAATAGTTATGAGACTGTTCTGTACCACCACACACCAACAAACAAAAACACACCCCCCCAACACCACAACACACACACACACACCCACAACACACACCACACACACCACCACACCACACACACCACACACAACCAAACACAGAGAAGAGAGAGAGAGAGGGGGAAAATGGGGGACGAGACAGAGACGGGACAGAGGCGCAGGGGAGAGAAGAGAGAGAGAGAGGAGAGGAGAGAGAGGAAGAGAGAGAGAGAGAGAAAAAGAGAGAAGAGAGAGGAGAGAGAGAGAGAGAGGAGAGAGAGGAAGAGCCTCAAATTTCTTTCAGTTTCCCACATCTGCTAAAGCACCTTTCCCAAAAAGCCCCCGTCTCAAAATAAGATACACTGAAGCCACAAATGCCCCTACTTTCCAAGCATTATTCAGAGTGCAGCGAACGAATCCTTTTGTTTCTCAAAGGTTGCGGGCCCGCTAAACTGCGTAAATGCCATTGAAAGCTAATTCGCTTCGCGAGCAGCGATGGTAAGATGGAAAAAAAATTAAATATTTTTAAAAAAAAAAAAAAGGGAAAAATTTTAAGGACTTCGCAGGGTTTTTTTTAAAGACGGGCGTTCCTTGAAAATTTTGTTTATTTCCTGAAAAGCCCCAAAGGGTCGAAACGCGTCGTGTTTTGCCTTGTAATTGTTTGTCCAGTAAACCCCGGGGGAAATTTACTTAAATTCATATTTAGATTTTTTTCCCTTTTTTTTCCTGACTATCTGATTTTAACTAAAGATAGAAAAGAAAATGACAGGGTTCATGAAAGTACAACTTTCAGCACTCCGAAAATTTCTCGACACCTTTTTTTTAAAAAATTCCTGTCACCTTCCCCCCCCCCCCCCCCCCCCCCCCCCACACACACACAACCTCTTTCTCTCTTAAAAAAAACAAGACACAAAGGGTTAGGTACAATCTACTTCACCCTTCTCTCTCTCTCTCTCTCTCTCTCTCTCTCCCCCCTTTTCTCCTCTCTCACTCTTTTCTCCCTCTCTTCTCCCCCTCTCTTCTCACTCTCTCCTTTTACTCTCTCTCTCTCTCCCCGCTCCTCTCTCTCTCTCTCCTTCTCTCTCCCCCTCTCTTCTCTCCCCTCTCTCCTCCTCTCTCCCCTCTCTCCCTCTCTCTCTCCTCCCTCTTCTCCCCCCCTCCCCCTCCCCCCCTCTCTCCTCTCCCCCCCTTCTCTCCCCCTCCCCTCTCTCTCTCCTTCTCTCTCTCCCCCTCTTCCCCCCCTCCCTCCCCTCCCCCTCTCCTCCCCCTCTCTCTCTCCCCCTCTCTCTCCTCTCTCTCTCCCTTTCCCTCTTCTCTCCTCTCTCTCTCCCTCTCTTCTTCCCCTCTCTTCTCCTTCTCTCCTCCTCCTCTTCCCTTCTTCTCCCTCTCCTCTCTCTCTCCCCTCCTCTCTTCCCCCTCTCTTTCCCCCTCCCCCTCTTCTTTCTTCTTTTTTTTCTTTTTTCTTCCTCCCTTCCCTCTCCTCTCTTTCTTCCCCCTTTTCCTTCTTTTAAAGTTTTAAAAAAAAATCCCTTCCCTTCCCCCTCCCAAATAAACATAAAAAAAACAAGACCCCAAGGAAGAAACTGGCCCCGGGTTTAAAAATTAGTAAAGATTTTTTTGTTTTACAAAAAAAAACACTAAAAAAAAATCCCAAAAACAACACAAACCCCAACACAAAGCCCCCTTTTTAAAAAAACAAGGGGCCCGAGAAACGGCCCCTTTCCAAAACAATTAACCTAACCTTAAGATGTAAAACCCCGTTAAGGACAGTTTGTCCCGAGGCGGAATTTAAAGCCTTTTTGTAAAACCCCCCCTAAAACCCCCCAAACAAAAAAACCAAAACACACAAACACCCCACCACAAAAAAAACCACGACATAACAAAAACACGCCGGGGGGTTTTAGGCCATACCTCCCTTTAAAAATTAATCACTGAAAAAACAGAAAAATTGCAAAAATTTTTCTGAACAGGAAAAAAAAAGTGAAACAACAAAACCCTCAAATAAGGGTTGAGGAATTTTTTAAATTTTAGTTTTTTTCCGTTAAAAAGGGATTAAAGGCAAAAATTGGCGTTCTTAAGAAAAGGTTTTTTTTTGTGGGGTTTTAAAAAAGTAGCACCTTTTTATTGAATAGTCTGAAGGGGAAATGGGTTTTTCCCCTGGTCATGTTTTTTAAAAACCAATGGGGGGGCCCCCCCCCTTCCAAAATGGCCCCCAAAAAATCGATCCATCCCAAAAAACCCGGGGGAAATTTTCTTCACCTCTTTAAATTTTGGGGGAAAAAATTTTCCCTCCAAAAAATTAAAAAATTTAAAAATATAAAAAAAAACCCCCAAAAACTTTAAAAAATTTCCCAAAAAAAAATTTTTACCCCATATCTACACCACTACCTTTGTACACACCACCCACAACACACACACACACCACACACCACACAAACACACACACACACCACACACACAACACACACGCACATACACAACACGCGCGCGCGCGATTCATGGCATACCTCCTAATCTAATCACATGAAATATACAGTATTTATAGATTGCAATCTGTCTGATCAGCCGAAAAGATAACAGTGACATTCAAGCATTAATGACATCAAAACTCAAGAGGTCTGAGGAATCTTATAATCTCTATCACGTCTGATTTATTCACGCTTAACAAAGGCTATTTGAAGAGGCGAAATATTGTGCGTTCTTACAGAAGAGAGTTTTTTTTTTCCCCGTGATGCTTTCTCAAAATAGTAGCCACCGGTACGTATTGAACATACGATCTGTCACGCGATAGTGGATGGATTTTTCTCAACTTCTCTCGTGTCATGCTTCTGACAAATCATCAAACGCGTTCGGGAATAAAAGCAGCAAAACTACTCTGCAAGCTTTGGATCTGTTTACTGTGCTGAGAGGAAATCCATAAAGGCTGAACAACCGAAACTTCCTCCTCATATAGGAGAAACCCGGTGGCAGATAACATCTGTGCGTGCAAGTTGATGAATTATCTTCTTTGTTAATATGGTGCAGAAGTTGTAAGCATTGCTTATGTGCCTCTGTCTCATAAGAGAGTGTGGAAGTGTGGAAGAATTATGCGCAGTAGACACAAATTATATATGAGAATAAGCTTCTGAAGAAATCGATAATTCCGGGCTGATTCATGTGTTTAAGCTATCTGCGCTCTTCCAAATGCATCGATCCCATCCCCACGCAGTCTCTACTATCTTGATGCAGCATAGAAAATATCATTTTAATACCCATCGTTAGCATTTTGATGAAGATTGATATCTCCCCACTCTATGCATATAGGTCCTCTCTTTAACCCACCGTCTCTCAGTAATTGCGTCGGCGTTTCCAAAGTGTCACTGCTTATTATCTTTTTGATCTTCATGCATGGGCGTTTCAGTAGAAGAGAGCGGCTTTTTTTTTTTTTTTACTCAGCACTTTTTGTTTTGCT
This sequence comes from Conus ventricosus, assembly GCA_018398815.1. Classification (NCBI taxonomy): domain Eukaryota; kingdom Metazoa; phylum Mollusca; class Gastropoda; order Neogastropoda; family Conidae; genus Conus; species Conus ventricosus. The sequence continues at coordinate 48,672,083 of CM031620.1, forward strand.
TTGTTTCTTGAGTATGTGTTGGTCCTCTTTGTATGTGCTGGTCTTTCAATGCTCGTTCTCTGGCTGTTAGGTGAGCTCAGATTAGTGAATCAAACGCATGCAAAAGAGTAACCCGGTGCAATTTCTCATCTGGTTTTGAAGGAGACCTCCAAGGCAATGCAGTCTTCAAAGCCCGTTGACACGGAGGACAAATCAATCAAATTCTGATACACGCGTACGTAAAGCGACAAACGACAACAACAACATCATTAACAAACCTCTGGATCTCAAGCAGCCGCCGTGGCGAAGTGGTTAGCGTCGCGGACTCCCGGCCGGGAGGTCGTGGGTTCGAATCCCAACAGAAGTCATGTGGGTGTTTCTGCCCCGACCGGCTCCTACCCAGAGTTGAGTTGCTGCGGACTCAGTTGGGAAGACTGGGACCACACAGTCGAGTTTCATCCGCTTGGATGGATGCGTTTCTGAGAGTGTTGCTCAAATTTCCTGACCAACATTTGCAGGTGCCTGTATCTCTCGGGCCTGGTTGACACCGGGATATATTATGAAAGGAAGCGTAGAGTACAGTCCTGTCATGTAGTCTCAGACCGAAATGGAAATCCGTAGCATCATCTTAATCATCCTCATTCTCATCGATCAGAATGAAAAAAAAAAAGAAGTCTCAAATTCTGTGGCCTTTCATGCCCTGCTCTCATGGTGACCTCAGTTTCGATGTCCTCTCCACGCCTGTGGCATTGGTTTTGGTTCCATCGGGGTCACCGGTATCGGCGAGTTCATGGGGGCTGTCGTTGGACGGACGTGGTGGCGCCCTCCGGAGGGAGAGCTCACTCACGCCGGCTCCGCAACTAAGCAATTATTGTCGTCAGTAGGGGGCGTAGTAGATGTTGTCCTGCGTATGTTAGATCAGAACAGTGCAGCAGTGCAGTGTCTTCTCCGGTGGGTTGCCTCTTGACGACTTGACATTGACTGCTCCCTGTGGATTGCTGGTGCCGTGGTTGTGGCGGGGCCGACCGGGCTGTGGCTGTGGACGGGGTGTCGGAATGAGCGGCTTGGGTGCACTGCCTCTGAGGTGGTGTAGAGGTTGAAAAAAAAAAGAAAACCTCTGGATCTCAAGGAACAAACTGGAGTCTCATTCCAAAAGACCAGTTCACCAGTTATTAGTGCATTATCGGACCAGGCAAAGAGAGGCTGTGGGTACTTTTCCCAACCTCTGCCTTAAGGAGTTTGTTACGAGGTATTTAAACGAGATGCACGCTCTTGAACTCAGTGTCCTGTGGCTTGTGTTGCATAAAAGCATTGCGTCCTTCCCAAAAGCTCATAAGCTCTGTTCACAAATATGTTAACCAGTAATCTATCATCTTTCCGCTGTATTCTGACTGATACGTCATTTGCAGCTCGCGGACACCCGTTAAAGCGTCAAACATTAAATGACCATTCTGGTTCCTGTGATATATTGATTGAACATCCTCATTACCTCCGCAGAGGAATGCATATTGTGTCCCGAATGCACTGGTTCCTTTTTTTGCTTGTTTGTCTGTCATAAAAGCAAGTCAACAAGTACTGAACGCACTTTTTTCCCTTCTAATTTTCACGGAAAACGAAAGAAATCGGTTCAAGAACGACCCGTTACATTTTTGTGCCGATCCATGAACATCCGGATTACACGACGGATCCATGATTATAACTGAAAATTGATTTTGCATCTAATTACTGAAAAAAAAAGAAGTCCATGTTGAATCATACTTTATCAACAGACGGATGTGTGACCTGGGGATGAGATCATAACATCTTGGTGTAGATACACGATGCACATATGGACCAAACGCACACACGCACACACACACACACACCACACACACACACACACACACACACACACACACACACACACACACACACACACACAACACACACACGCACACACACACACAACACACACACACACACACACACACACACACACACACACCACACACACACACACACACACACACACACACACACACAAATGCACACACACACACACACACAAGATCATCACTCCTTCCCCACTGAACATACACACTGTTAAGGTTCTTTTTTTTTACGAATTGTTAAGTATCTGCTTAGTCATGCATTTTCATTATTAAATGATAAAACCTTCTAGAGGTGAATATATTCACATTTTGAATTTCGCATGTAACTTTGAAACAGAATGTGCACGGGAAGTAACTCGGTCAGTCCGAGCCAACTTTTACTTCCCTTAGCGTAAAAACAAAACAAAACACGTTCTCACTTCTGAACGAATTCAGTCCATTGGACTCTCGAATTAATCTTGACATTTGGAGTGCACATAACACGTTGGTTGACGACATTTTGCTAATGGTTTGAGAAAGCTGATAATACTCTCTCAATTTGTGGAGGAAAACAAATGCAAACAGGAAGTACACACAATGCGGTTCAAATTCCCCCAGGGCTGTCCGGTTTTTTGTAGTCACCTCCTGTCTCTCAGAACGTAATTATGACCAATTGCTGTCTAAAAGCCATATTATATATTCAGAATGCAGAAACATATTTGAAATTCTTCAATGGATAAAGCATTACTGATCAGTCATTGTCGATGCTAGTGACACAAACTTTACAGTGATTCAGTCTCAAACTGCTGTGTTGTTGTGGTTATTGCTAACAAATTATCTGACCACAGGAGGCGGACTTGTGGCTGGAAACACTTCATAAACGCTCAACACCAGGAGGCCCATCCGGGGGCCAAGTCTGACAATATTAACAAAACATTCCTGAAAAGGTAAAAACTGCACGTATATGAAGTACTCTATAAATAATCAAGGGCAAGACATACTTCTGTTGAAAGAGAAAAAAAGGGAAAAAAAAGACGTCGTCGTCGCCCCACCCTCTCTCTCTCTCTCTCTCTCTCTCTCTCTCTCTCTCTCTCTCTCTCTCTCTCTCTCTCTCTCTCTCTCTATCTCTCTCTCTCTGCCATGCTTAACGTTTATTTGAAATTGCATATCAATAGTATGTTTTATTATTGTAATTGAAATAAGAGAATATTTCATATAAATAGTATGCTTTATTATCATAACTGAAATAAGAGAGAAAACAAATACCACAAAGGTGTTAATTTCTTTATGAAATAAGGACGACATAATATTTTCCTCACTTCACGAGGTAAAGGATCTTAAAAGTCGATGTAGGAAGCGCCACAAGATACCATCTCTCCAAGACACAAACATATCAGTAAACCTAAAAATCGGCGACAACAACAGCAACAACAACAACACCGATAACAAAAGAATGAAAAAACACTAGGAAACAAACAAAAAACAACAACAAACAAACAAAAAAAAAAACAAACAAACGCTACAACAAGAACAAAAGCACCACTACAGCCACCAAGTCTAAACCAACACAATAGCAAAGCGTGTAATGAGGTGATCAGCGGAGCGCCAGGAGGTCCTCTTCGCCGCCTGAGTTGAAAGGAATGCTCCATGGCATGAGAGTCAAAGGGAGCGTGTTTGGTTCTGTGGTTAAAGCACCGACTTGGCCGTCGAATGCTGGTAGTTCTAATTGCGCTGGGACCTGGGCCCAACATAGATTACCCTGGAATAGTCAGTCATTCTTCTCCTCCCTTAATTAGTGCAGGTACTTAAGAACGTTGTTAAACCTGACTGTAAATAATGCTGGTCGGTGTACCTTCTTCACACTCGCTTCTTTACCAGACGTTATGAGGTAGCGTCCCATTGATTCCCAGACTAAACACTGTTATTTCCATCGCTCGTCTGAGCATTGTGCTGTTCCACTGCTGTCCATGCGGTTTGAGATAGATTACACCCCCCCCCCCCCCCCACACACACACACACACACTCCCCCCTTGCCCCCAATTTCCCCCCTGCCTCCCCCCCCCCTCTCATCCCCCCCCCCTCCCCTGTTCCCCCGGTCTCGCCATTTTTCTCACTTCCCTGCTCATCTGCTTTCCTGGATTGGTTGGCTGTCCACGTCTACCGTTTCCCTCCCCGGGCAGGGTATGGATGCAAAACCTGCATGTAATATCATCGCTGCAAAGAAATCGGTCTCTGAGAAGTCTGCCCAGAGCCAGCAATGACAATTATCTCCGCTCCCCTCACATATCATCCCCGGGCCCATTTCGCCTGAAGTTCTGCGCAGACAGGTCAAAGGAAGTCACATATGAAGCCGGTCTGTGACACAGCGCTTTCCCTATCGTGAAACAGAAAAAGAAGAAAAAACAAGATGCAAAGCATATAAACGTACTCCCAGTTTATCTTGAATACGCGTGAGATATTCCATAAAGAGGAAGAAGATGCAAAGCATATAAACGTACTCCCAGTTTATCCTGAATGCGCGTGAGATATTCCATAAAGAGGAAAAACCGTCTTGGACTGGTGTAACCGTTAGTAATGGCTATTCTGGTAAACATCGGCCATCGTCTGTGACCTACAATGAACATACCTACAAATTTTCAGAAATATCGGCCACGTACTTTCTGAGATATTCCATAAAGAATAAAAACCGTTACAGGCCGTTACAGCCGTTAGTAACGGATATAACGGTAAACTAAAACATTGGGCATCATTCGTGACCCATAATGAGCATGCATGCTAATTTTCACAAAGATTGGCCATGTACATTCTGAGATATTCTATAAAGAAGAAAAATTGTTACAGGCCGTTACAGCCGTTAGTAACAGTTTAACGGTAAACTAAAACATCGGGCATCATCCGAAACCCATAGTGAACATACTTGCTAATGTTCACAAAGATCAGCCAAGTACTTTTTGAGATAGTCCATAAAGAAAAACAACTGTTACAGGCCGTTACAGGCGTTAGTAACAGCTATAACGGTAAACTAAAACATCGGGCATTATTCGTGACCCATAATGAACATACCTGCTAATGTTAACAAAGATCAGTCAAGTACTTTCTGAGATATTCCATGAAGAAGAAAAAGCGTTATAGGCCGTTACAGCCGTTAGTAACGGTATATATGGTAAACTAAAACATCGGGCATTATTCGTGATCCATAAGGAACATACCTACACATTTTCAGAAAGATCGGCCCAGTACGTTTTGAGATATTCTATAAAGAAGAAAAATTGTTACAGGCCGTTACAGCCGTTAGTAACGGCTATAACGGTAAACTAAAACATCGGCCATCATCCGTGACCCATAATAAACATACCTACAAATTTTCAGAAAGATCGGCCAAGCACGTTTTGAGATATTATATAAAGAAGAAAAACAGTTACAGGCTGTTACAGCCGTTAGTAACGGATATAACGGTAAACTAAAACATCGGCCATCATCCGTGACCCATAATAAACACACCTACAACTTTTCAGAAAGTTCGGCCAAGTACTTTTTGAGATATGCCATAAAGAAAAAAAGCCGTTACAGGCTGTTACAGCCGTTAGTAACGGCTGTAACGGGGTAAACTAAAACATCGGGCATCATCCGTGACCCATAATGAACATACCTGCTAATTTTCACAAAGATCAGCCAAGTACGTTCTGAGATATTCCATGGAAATGAAAAACCGTTACAGGCCGTTACAACCGTTAGTAACGGCTGTAACGGTAAACTAAAACATCGGGCATCATCCTTCACCCATAGTAAACATACCTACAATTTTTCAGAAAGATCGGCCCAATAGTTTTGTCTGGAGATAGTGGAACACATTTGACCACGGACACACACACAGACACACAGACACAGACACACAGACAGCATTTCTTCGTTCCCATTCTAAAGTACTCCCTGTTCTTTACGAACTGGGAGTACAAAAACCGTTTTGGCCCGTTATAGCCGTTAGTAACGGCTATTCTGGTAAGCATCGGCCATCATCTGTGACCCATAATGAACATACCTACAAATTTTCAGAAAGATCGGCCATGTACTTTGAGAGTTTCCATAAAGAAAATAAATTGTTATGGGCAGTTATAACCGTTAGTAACGGCTATAACGGTAAAATAACACATCCGGCATCATC
>CM031620.1:48685573-48688073 GCA_018398815.1 Conus ventricosus
CCTTCAGTGATGCCTTTTCGGATCCAGCAATAAGTGAGTGTGACACCAGTCACCAAACAGCCTAACGTCAGTAATGTAATTATGCTTAGGTTTGGGGGCCGGCGTGAGAGACCTTTCTGTCCCAGAACGCGCCCTGACATGAGTACAACGCCAGTTCCCATGAGGTCACCCATACCGGCGACCTCTCCAGGAAATGCACAGTGCCCGCACGTCGTGGAGAGAGACTCAACATTGAGGTCAATTTGAAAGCAGACAGCAAGGGCCATGAAAGTTGACACTTTACTTGATACTGACTGATGAGGATGAGGATGGGGAAGATAATGTTCTGGGGTTTCGTTTTGACCTGAGACTTCACGAAAGGGCTGTACTTGTCGCTTACTTTCTACCTACGTTCCGGCAATCAACCAGACCTCAGAGATACAGACACCTGCTGTGTGAAAAGAAAAGAAAAAATGAGCAACACTATCTATTACGTGGAAGAAACTCCATAAATGAATGCAAATATGTCACCATACAGCATGCAAATTCCAACGATAGTAAAGGTTATTTGTACGAATGAAAACGAGGACACCTGCAATATAATGATGGCAATAGTAATGTTCTGACATTTAACAAAATAAACACGACCACCCTTTAACACACACACACACACATACACACACACACACACACACACACACACACACACACACACACACACACACACACATACACACACACACACACACACACACACACGCACGCACGCACGCACGCACGCACGCACGCACACAGACACACACACACACACACACACACACACACACACACACACACACACACACACACACACACACCTACGCGTATATGTTTTTCAGGGAGACACATAGTAGTAAGAATGTACACACACACACGCACACATGTCCTGTATTCCAGTTCCTAATCTTTGCTATTCAGACTAAACAATGAAGGGGGATTTGTTTGCCTGAACTTCGTTTTCGCCTTTGCGTGCCATTGTCATAGACAGATGAAAGAAAGACACCATACCCCCTCCTCCCCTCCGCATTCTTCACACACACACACACACACACACACACACACACACACACACACACACACCACACACACACACACACGCACGCACGCACGCACGCACGCACGCACGCACGCACGCACGCACGCACGCACGCACGCACACACACACACACACACACACGCACGTTATCAAGGTGGTGGAAATCACAACAGAATGCAACTAATCTGCGTTGGGTAACGAGGGTGGTGAGGAGTTAAAGGGAGAAGTATAACTGGGAGGGGGGGGGGTAGTTTGAAGAGGGTGGGGGTGCGTGCGACCAGACAGGGAGGGAGGAAGTGACCGGGGGACATGCCATGAGCAGCAGAGAAATTGATGGGAGGGAACCCGAGGAAAAGAACTTTTAGCAACATGGAAAGTTATCCGGCAAAAAAACAAAACAAAAAAAACCCGTCTGGGTTACTTAGATATTCCCGCAGAGTCCCAGACGTACGCAGCTGGGGAAGAGGTCGGAGAGGAGATGGTAAGTGTAGTTTTGGAATGGTAGTGGGTATTAACGGGAGGAAATGAGTAGAAGTGAAGTAGAAATGTTATTATACTATTGGCCATTGATGTTAGCCATCGTGTCATTCACATCACTGATAACACACGAGTATTACAGGGTCATTATCAATACAGTAGTAGGAACAGCAGCAGCTGTAATAATAGTAGTGGTAGTGGTAGACGTAGTAGTAGCAGTAGTAGTAGTAATAGTTGTAGTGGTGGTTATGGTAGTAAGAGCAGTAGCAACAGCAGTAATAGAAGCGGAAGTGGTGAGTTTGTTTTCTTCTGTACTAAGTATTAAATGCCAACATCCTAGTTCCTTTCAATTGTTATCAATCATGTTGCTGTAGACGCTATTGTTGCTATTGTTCTGTTCATTCTCCTCGTCCTCCTCCTCCTCGTCCTTCTTCTTCTTCTTTCTTCTTCTTCTTCTTCTTCTTCTTCTTTTTCTTCTTCTTCTTCTTCTTTTTCTTCTTCTTCTTCTTCTTCTTCTTCTTCTTCTTCTTCTTCTTCTTCTTCTTCTTCTTCTTCTTCTTCTTCTCCTACCGCTTCTTTTTTTTCTTCTTCAATGTTATTGCTGATAGCAGTAGTAGTAGCAGTAGTAGCGGTAAACGTAGTAGTAGTAGTGGTGACGGTGATACGGTGATGGTGATAGTAGAAGTAGAAGTAGTAGTAGTAGTAGTAGTAGTAGTAGTAGTAGTAGTAGTAGTAGTAGTAGTAGCAGCAGCAGCAGCAGCAGCAGCAGCAGCAGTAGTAGTAGTAGTAGTAGCAGTAGTAGTAGTAGTAGTAGTAGTAGTAGTAGTGGTAGGTGGAGGAGGAGGGGGAGGAAGTGGACGAGCAGGAGCAGCAGTAGCAGCAGCAGTAGCAGCAGCAGCAGCAGCAGCAGCAGCAGTAGTAGTAGTAGTAGTAGTAGTAGTAGTAGTAGTAGTAGTAGTAGTAGAACAA
>CM031620.1:48705573-48720208 GCA_018398815.1 Conus ventricosus
TGTAGTATCTGAAACGATGACAAGCGATATCAGAAACACCAAGTCTAAACTTTGCTAGTGTGCTCATAACGTATCGATTCATTTTAACATTGGCATATGGTTCTAACTCATGCGTTGTCTTAAAGAGTCTGTACTGTAAGAATCTATCACTATGGTTAACATGATCACGCCAGTTTTGCCATCTGCAATCAATTATCCTGTCTTTAAAACATTATAAAAATCCAGATATGTTTTGAACGCCCTGATTATCCCAAACAAACCCAAATTCATAAGAATTCAAACATTGTCCCACACTAGAAGCCCATGTCTTCTTTCCATTATTATCCAAGAACATCAACATTTTATATGCCTTAAAGGGTAACCTATCTTCATGCATTCTAGTTAACTTCAGCCAATATTTAATACACTTTACATAGGAGTTCAGGTAAATTGGATATCTTCCGAGTTCTCCATAAATCATATCGTTGGAGTTCTCATATGAACATTTAAGAAACGCTTCAATGCATACAAGTGAACTTTATGATCATACTTTTTTCAAAAGCCCAGATTTCAGCTCCATACTGCAGAATTGGTTGAACTTGTGAGTCAAACAGCTTCGTAAAAATACTAAATGAATTACAGTCCAGTTTGTACAAAACATGAAGAATAACTACAATTGCTCTCTTTGCTCTGTTTGCGATATGCTGACAGGCATAATTAAAGCTGAGTTTGGTTGTAAAGTATATTCCTAGATATTTATACGCATTCGCTACAACGACTCTCTCATTTCCATAGGTCCATCTCTCAACTTTTGCTAAATACCCACCCTTACGAAAAACAATAATGTTAGTCTTCTTCTTGTTTACATGTAATCAAGTCCTTTGGCTGCAGAGTATAAAGAATTAAGTTGACGTTGGAGACCAACTACTGTCATGGACAATAGTACAATATCATCAGCAAACAGCAAAATAAACAATTCTGTAAAATCAAAAATCACTCCATGCCTACCATTTTCTATTATTTCCAGGGCTAGTTCGTTTATGAACAACGAAAACAACACGGGGCTGGAAACATCGCCCTGTTTAACACCACGAGAACACATAAAAGAATCAGATAATTTGCTCCTGATCGTATTCTTGCTTTTACTTCACTATACATACTTGTTACGCAACGAAATAGCTTACCTTTTACTCCATTTTTTATCAAAATAGGCCACAAAAGTTTACGAGAGATTGAATCAAAAGCCTTTTCAAAATCAACAATTGCAACATACAACTTCTGATTATTTACTAACTGTTTTTGCACGGCAGCTAATAGCGTGAATATATGATCAATTGTTGAGTAACCTTTTTTAAACCCAGCTTGATGTTCCCCAGTTATATTATTCATGAGTACCCATTCACCCAATCTACTATTAATAACAGAACTATACAATTTACTACAAATATTATTCAAGGAGATACCCTGTAATTGTTCACGTCATTGACTTCTCCCCTTTTAAATAAAGGCAGAACTATAGATTCTTTCCAGCCATCAGGATATATTCCAGAATCAAACAGAAAATTAAATAGCTTTACTAAAAAGTTGAGACTACATTCTCCAGAATTCTTGAAAAACTCACCATCATACCATCTGGTCCAGCAGATTTACCATTTTTCAATTTTCGAACAGCAATTAATACCTCCTCCTTAGATATGGGTCTGTCAAGCAGACAAACTTCCTCTCTGTCCTCATCTGTTAACATTTCCTCCACAATGACACTCTTATCATCGTCTTTTTCTAGCAAACTTTTGAAATGTTGGTACCATTCATGCATAGAAATATCATTTGACGGTTGCGATCTCTTTCTAGATATTTTATGAACATGTTCCCAAAAGGATTTCTGACACTGAATGGAATTCACGAGTTCATTTAGTAAGCTATCATTTTGTTCTTTCTTTTTCCTTTTGTTTAAATTCTTATATTCACGCCTTGCAATACAAAATTCAATTCCGTCTTCTTTATCTAACGTTTTACAAAATTTTCTGAATAGTTTACGCATTTTACATTTATATAGTTTACATTCCTGGTCATAAACCCAAATTTTTTTGAGTAATATGTTTGTTTACTGGAATTCTTTCCACCATACAATCAGCTTGATCTTTAACAATCTTATTGAATTGATCTATTGCCTTGTTGACATCCACATGTATCAGATCTTCAGCCACTAATATCTGGTTCTGTATATCTTCTGACCGCATGGAAAAAATAAACTGCCGAGCGTAGTCTTGGTTCCAACAATATTTGACAATAAATTCATTATTTTGAACACGCATGTTCATGTTGGAATACATCTTTTCACTCCGCACATTTACATACAATACAAGGGGCAGGTGATCAGATTCAAATTTTTCTAGTACTCTCAAAGTTAACTCGTTACTTAATAATTCAAAAAGGTCTACAGATGCTAGGAAATAATCGTTTACACTGTTACCTGTGTCAGAAATGTATGTGAAACGACCCTCTGAGTCGCCATTACAGACACCGTTTAAAATACATAATCCTAATACAGAACACATGTTCAACATTTTCTTTCCGTACAAGTTGAGTACTTTATCTTGGGAAGATCTCACCATTTCAGGACTTTTGTTATTGTTGTGACATACATGTAGATCACGCTCACTAATAATTTCCGGGACAGGTTAGATGTCCTCACATTGATATCACCACAGAGCAATAAATCAACATCACCTAAAGACATCACTTTGTTCACAATACAGTCTTCTAACAAGTCAATGCCATTGTCAAAATTATTTACAGAATAATAAGGTGAATTTTCAGGTGGAACGTATGTACAAGCCAGTAAGGTTGTTTTTCCAAGACCAAAAAAATCTTTATCAAGCAAAAATAAAATCAACCAGCCGCCGTGGCGAAGTGGTTAGCGTCGCGGACTCCCGGCTGGGAGGTCGTGGGTTCGAATCCCATCAGAGGCATGTGGGTTTTGTTCTGCCCCGACCGGCTCCTACCCAGAGTTGAGTTTGCTGCGGACTCAGTTGGGAAGACTGGGACCACACAGTCGAGTTTCATCCACTTAATGGATGCGTTTCTGAGAGTGTTGCTCAAATTTCCTGACCAACACTGCAGGTGCCTGTATCTCTCGGGCCTGGTTGACGCCAGGATATATTATGAAAGGAAGCGTGGAGTACAGCCTTGTCATGTAGTCTCAGACCGAAATGGAAATCCGTAGCATCATCTTAATCATCCTCATTCCCATTGATCAGCATTAACATAAATGTCTCAAATTCTGTGGCCCTTCATGCCCTGCTCTCATGGTGACCTCAATTTCGATGTCCTCTCCACGTCTGTGGCCTTGGCTTGCTTCCGTCGGGGTCACCGGTATCGGCGAGTCCATGGGGGCTGTCGTTGGACGGACGTGGTGGCGCCCTCCGGGGGAGAGCTCACTCACGCTGGCTCCGCGACTAAGCAATTATTGTCGTCAGTAGGGGGCTTAGTAGGTTGTGTCCTGCGTATGTTAGATCAGAACAGGCGCCACTGAACACCACCGAAGTGACTCGGCAGCAGTGCAGTGTCTCCTCCGGTGGGTTGTCTCTTGACGACTTGACATTGACTGCTCCCTGTGGATTGCTGGTGCCAGGGCTGCGGCGGGGCCGGCCGGGCTATGGCTGTGGACGGGGTGTCGGAATGAGCGGTGTGGGTGCACTGCCTCTGAGGTGGCGCAGAGACTGGGACAGCAACAAAAAAAAAAAAAAAAAAAAATCAAATAAGGATTCTCACAATCAATAAGACGCACATAAGGAACTAAGCTTTTGTGTACCAAGGAAATTATCCCCCCTGAACATCTTCCATGTCTTGTAAGCTTAACCGCTGACTTTACGTAGAGATTATGATTTATGAAAATAGTCGATTCAAATTTTTCTGTAAACGTCTCCACTAAACAAACAACATCAAACGAGGAAACAAATTGAATAATATATCTATCTTCTAATCTATTAGACAATCCACATATATTCCAGTGAAGAAAAGATATGTTTTTTTACAAAACCGTGCACACTCCCCACATTCAGACCAGAACAGGAACCGCTCTCAGGTTGTAAATCCATACCATCATCTTTTTCTTCTCCTGACCCTTTCGTAAAATTGGTTTTTTGTTCATTCGTCCCAAACGGCTTTAAGGAGTCAGTTCCACAGCTGTCCTTATCTTTTCTATCCACATTTACATCGTCACCATCTTTGTTATTACAATTTCTACATTCACCTCTGCTGCTTTTACTTATGTGATTATTACAGTCACTAACATTCTTACATGCAGGATGAGTGAAACAATCAGTTTTAATCTTACAGTTGCCATTGATATCTATGACATTCACATTCTCACAATCATCACCGTTGTTTATTTCAGACACATTCAGACATTTACCCCTGCCACCAGTTTCTTTCATCATCGCCCCGTCCACTCTACATTCTCTCCCACATTCTTCCCGTGCAACATTCATACACGCTTCATCCCCAATGTCATCACTGCAGGGTGGACGAACATAAACATGCGGTTGGTTGACAGAGTGATCACTGATCTCAAACTTCCCTTCTTTCACACACAGCACATCAACAACACTATATACAGATTCATCCTGATGGCTGGAAAAATCCGTGCACAACTCGCCTACACTGACATCAGGCACGGGATTTGTATCACACGTTTCTTGCACACCAACACAGTTGACAACATTGTTCGGCGTGACCCCTCGTGAAACAGAAACACATTTGGTAACCGGTGTCAGCTTATATTTTAAACCTGTCAAATTTTGAGACTGGGACATTGTCACGGTTTGGGGCGGGCCACACCATTATTCAAGGTGAACGAGATTATCACTTGCATCTAGCCCATATTTTTTGCCATCAATGACGAGGTGGTCATATACCATATAAGCCTTTCTGTCCTTTGATCTTGCAGACTTTAAATGAGTGGAAAGCTTTTTCCGGATTTCCCTTACTCTCAGAGAAAAGTCTTCCCCAATGAAGATGCTGCTTCCCTTCAGTTTCCGTTTGGTTCGCAAAATCTTGTCCTTATCCTTGAAAAAGGTACAACGGGCGACAATGGGAGAGTCTGGCTTTGAGTTAAGGCGATGGACCCTATCAAACACAATATCATCGGTTAACTCCAGTTCATCAGTTATCATGTCCTTCACCACATCCTCACAGTCTTGCCAGCTCTCGTTCTTGTTCCGGGGAATACCATGAATGATTAAGTTATTTCTTTTTGACCTACCCTCCAAATCATCAACTTTCTTATCCAAAGATTCTACTTTTGCACTCAGTTTCTCATTTTCACTCTTTAATATTGAATTTTCTGCTTGAGGTCTGAAATTTCTTTTATCAGACTCGAAACATCACCCTGTAAGGAACTGCACATATCTTTCATGTCTTTCATTTCACCACACATATGATCGAACTTACAGTTCAGTCCGTTCAATGAGCCCATCACCTCGTTCAGGGAAGCCATGACATCCTTCACGGAGGGGTCCGGAAGTACTGACGCCGCGGGGGTAGATCCCTGACCACCGACACTATCTCGTCGAGTAGATCCTCCACTGCCAAGTCGGGACTGGCGCAGGCTGTCCTTCGTGCCAGGCCCAGGGTTCAGCTCCACGTCTCCGCAACGCCGTAACAAATTTCCGTAGACAAGTAAAGAGAGTAACAGTCCAAGGGTTACACCGTCTGTCTGTGTCCTCAACTTTAACATGGACACTCTCATGGCGGCTTTGAATTTCGCTCGCTTCAACATGAAGGATACGTATACTGCAGCGAATACTCCACATACCGGCCTAAACTTGAGGGCATCTGAAGGCATGGTGGCTAACACAAGTTGCTGACAATCCACAGGTGACAGTTCTTCCTTTAATCAACGCAAAACGACGAAGAGAGAGAGAGAGCACATGAAACGCAACCTCTCCACTTCGTGTAACGCAACACTCCCCGAGAGAGAGAGAGAGAGAGAGAGAGAGAGAGAGAGAGAGAGAGAGATGTCTTTTCATCCTGCCTTCTGATGTTGCTTTTCCATGACATGTTCACATTCCATTTCAACCTGAGAATTGCTACAGGAGACAGGAAACCAGACCTATGCATTATCCCAACAGGCTTTGTCAGGGGTGTTGCTCTCTCTCTCTCTCTCTCTCTCTCTCTCTACTCTCTCTCTCCCCTCTCTTTCTCTTTTTCTCTCTCTTTTTTTCTTCCTCTCTTTCTCTCTTCTCTTTTCTCTTCCTCTCTCTCTCTCGCCATTTTGGGAAAGTCAACGCTTTGATTGATAAAACGTGTTTCATTTCGAAGCCCAACCCTCGAAGTGCTGTGGGCGTGCTCTGTGCATGCTAACACCCAAGGAGTGTGTGTGTGTGTGTGGGGGTGTGTGTGTGTTGTGTGTGTGTGGGGGGTGGGGGGGGTGTGCGGCGGGTGCGTGGTGTTGTCTGTGTGTCGTGTGTGTGTGTGTTGTGTGTGTGGTGTGTGTGCATGGTGCATGTGTGGCGTGCGTGCGTGCGTACGCGCGCGCGCGCGCCGGGCGCGGCGCGCGCGCGCCGCGCGCGGGGGGTGGGGTGTGTGTGTGTTGTGTGGGTGGGGGGGGGGGGGGTGGGGGGCTGTCTGGTGTTGTATGTGGTTGTGTGGTGTGTGCGGGGGGTGTGGGGGTGTTGTGGTGTGTGTGGTGTGTGTGGTGTGTGTGGGGTGTGTGTGTGTGTGTGAAATACACTTCATTGCAGGGGAGGGGGGATGTGTGGGGTATTTTTGCTTTCACCCCTGCGCCAGAGGCAATCACGCTGAAAATGACAGTGAAAATGCCCGTTAACTGTTTTGCCCGGTGCTGAGAGATAGAGAAAAAGGGAGAGAGAGAGGAAAAAGGAGATGGGGAGAAGAGGAGAGGGAGAGAGAAAGAGGGGGACGAGGAGAGGAGAAAGGAGAGAGAGAAGAGGGGGGGGGGGGGGGGAGAGAGAAAAATTTGAAGGAGAGACCAGAGAAAGAGAGAGAAAGAAAAGGGCACACACACCACACCAACACAACCACACCACACACACACACCACAACACACACCACAACACACAACAGATTCAGATTCGATGATTTAATCATTTAAGGCCTAGCCCCAATGAAAGGACGATAAACAATATTAAAGAAATTACATAAAGGAAAGCATTATACGAGCCTAAATTAAAATGCATCATAAAAAAGAAAGCAATGTTCTCTTAACTGAAAAGCTTTATATACAAAAGAACAAACTACGAATCACACCTCTTTTCTGATGCCATTAGAAAGGGAAAAAAACGAAAACATACATGGTTGTTAAAAATTTTGTATGTATTAGCTGCAACGGAAATTTACTTATACAGGACTGCAGACAAAATGAAACCTCACTTCTACTGTTTCTTTACAAAGGGGACAGAGAAACATTGTAACCCATTTTTCTACGATTAGCATGTCCCTTAATATAGAAATTCCAATCTAAATCTAGTGAAAAGAAAAATCACAAGTGCATTTTTCATATTAACAAAAGGAAATTCTAATAAATTGTAAAGGAACGTGAACCTGTACACATCAAATCTTTTTACTTGATTGAATGGTCTTTCCACGCTTGCCATCTACTGTCGATCAACTTTGTCGAATTGTTTGAATAAACTTACGTTCTTCCCTACCCTTGGTACTTTCCCTTTCTATCCTACCCAGCTCACACAACAGATACGAATTTAAAACCCAATTATTTTCCCTTAAATTTCGAACAAGTAGTTATTGTACGTTTTTCCCGTGTAATTTCATCAGTCAGTTTAATAACTTTAACCATCGGACAATTTTTAACTGCAGAATTTATATATATGGTACCTATTTGTTTCTCAAAATTTAATTCATTTTGGCGTCTAGTTCCACATCCCAAAAATTTTTTAACCCATCAAATGAACTGTTTTCAAAATGAACTGCAGATTCTTACTAAAACCCCAGGCTCCAAACCCATACTGCCCAATGGATTGAAAACTGTGCACAAAATTTTGCAAACACTTCCAAGAATTATTGTGTAGCACAACAATTTCTTCAAACACATAATAATACATTCCTAGCCCTACTAGAAAGGTCTTTACATGCTGCAGCAAAACTCAGCTGGTAGAAAAAAATTATGCCGAGATATTTATAAACGTTTACAAACGGGCATGACAGTACCATCATACAGCCATCTCTCAGTTCAAACCAAGTAACCTCCCCTTTCCCAAAGACAATAATCTTACTTTTATCAAAATTGACCTCAAATCTAATTTATCAGCGAGTATTTTTAAAATTTTTTAGTTGTCTCTGCAGACCAACACAGTCTCCGAGAGCAGGCTACATCATCTGCTATTAATAAAATAAAGAGTTCTTAGGATCGTTTATAAACCTAGCACCATGCCCACCGTTTTCCTTTTATTTCAATTGTAAGCTAGCTCGTTGATAAATAATGAGAATAACATGGGCGGTACAATCTCCTTGTTTTAAATCCTCTAGTGCACGCTATAAAATCAGTTAATTATTGCCCCTTCTTAAATTTTGTTTTAACTGCATTGACATGCTACGAATAAAATTTAAACAATTTTCCACTAATACCATTCTTCATTTAATACAGGCCACAGTAAATTTCGATTGATCGAGTCAAACGCTTTTTCAAAATCAAAAAAATGCTACGCATAACTTGCGGTTAAAAGAAAACTGCTTTTGAATCAAGGCAAGAAGGGTATACATATGATCAACAGTCCCAGTATCCCGTTTAAATCCAGCCTGACATTCGCCAGTTATGTTATGGGTTTTTCTACATATTCCTGGAGTCTTAAGTTGATAATAGAACTAAATAAATTTGCTACTTATATCAGACAACGAATACCTCGGTAATTATTCACATTGTTCACATCCCCTTTTTTATATAGTGGAAGGGTTATAGACTCACAAAAAGACTCAGGAAAGATACCCTTCTGAAACAATGCATTAAAAACATGACAAAAAAGTCTATAATTTCTTCACATGGTGCTTAAAGAATTTTCCAATAATTCCTTCGGACCTGCAGCTTTGCCAGACTTCAATTTTTTTAAGTGCAAGCAAAACTTCGTCTCTTGAAATGGACGGTCAATAAACTCATTTCCGCATTTTGTAGACCGTTACAGATTCATTTGGTAAATCTTTGTTCAGTAAGGACTCAAAATGTTGGAACCATTCCTCCCAATGGAATATTATTCTTAGGTTGTTTACGTTTCAATGAATTTTTTTTTCATACAATTCCAAAAATCTTTTTGATTATGAGCAGATACCACAAAAACTCTTCCCAGTTCTGCTATTATCAAACAAATTTGTTTTTTTCTAACTAACAAAATTTTGTTTCTCTCCTAGCCCTTACATACAAATCTTTACATTCTTATCCAAAATTCTACGAAATAAATTCCCAAAAGACTAACGCACTTTTTTCTTGTTAACATGACATTCTGCGTCAAACCATCCCTCTTTACATTTAGTCTGGCCCATCTATATTGTTCTTCTCATGCATGTGGCACATGTTCGTATACAATCGTTAAACAGATTCAATGCTTCATTGATATTTACATCAATTAACTCTATGGCATTTTATTTAGTCTACTGCGATTTTCTGCTTCACAAAGTTTTCCATAAAAGACCTGATGTGCGTGCGTGCGTACGTTTGGGTGGGGTGTGTGTGGGTTTTGTTGTTGTACCCCCCTTTAGTGCATTGGGGAAAGGGGGGGGATGTGTTGGGTGTTTTTTTAAACACCTGCCCAAAAGGGTAATTTACCCCTGACAATGGGCAGTGATTTTGCCCCTTTAACTGCTTTTGGCCCCGTACCTTTAAAAGAGGGGGAAAAGAGAGAGAGAGAGAGAGAGGGGAGAGAGAGAGAGGGGAGAGAGAAGAGAGGAGGGGAAAAGAGGTGAGAAGAGAGAGGGGGGGGAAGGAGAGTGAGAGGGAGAGACACAGAAAAGGAGGAAAGAGACAGGCCCACAACCACACACACACACACACAGACACCAAAAACCCACAAACAAAACAGAGGAGATAGAGAGAGAGAGAGAAGAGAGGGGAGAGAGAGAGAAGAGAAGAGAGAAGGGAAGAGAGATTTTTTTTTCTTCCTGCGTTTGATGTTTCTTTTTCCCCGACATGTTCACCCCTTCCATTTTAAAGAGAATTGTACAGGAACAGGAAAAGGGAACCTATGCATTATCCCAAAAAGGTTTTTTTGTAGGGGCGTTGCCTTTTTTTAATTTTTTAAAAACCCCCTCTCTCTTCTCTCTCTTTTCCCTCCCCTCTCCCCCTCTCTCCTCTCTCTCGCCACTTTGGAAAAGTCAATGCTTTGATTGAATAAAACGTGGTTTTTTTTTTGGGAAAACAACCTTTTGAGCGCGCCCCTGGCACGCTAATTCCCAGGGATGTGTTGTTTGTGGTGTGTGTGTGGTGGTGTGTGTTTTGGGGTGTGTGTGTTTTGTGGGGCTGTGGGGCTTTGGGGGCCGGGGGGGTGTGAGGGGTTTTGAGTTTTGTGGGTTGTGTTGTGTGTGTGTTTTGTTGTGTGTGGGCTTTTTCTTTTTGTATTGGGGTGTTTTCCATGGGGGTTTTGTATTGGGGTGTGTGGTGTGGGGGGGGTGGGTTTTTCTTTGGGGCCCTTTGGGCTCTGTATCATTCAAACGCCCCCTTTAGTGTGTTTGTGCCTAAGGGGACTTTTGTTTACCTTTTAAAATTTGGGAACCAGCAAAAAAAGCTCAGCAGAAAGGGGTCAAGGGAGAAAAAGAAAGGGTTATGCCCTGGCCCTTTGAAAGGGGAGAGAGAGAGAGAGAGAGAGAGAGAGAGAGGGGAAAAGAGGAAAAAGAGAGAGAAGAGAGAGAGAAGAGAGAGAGAGAGAAGGAGGAAAAGGGGAGAGAGGGGAAACCTTCGCCTCATCGCCGGCCAGGGAACCTAAACTGAGCTGAGCCCTTTCTTTTGCTGCACAAACCCCGGGGTTTTTTCAAGTTGCCAGAGGGATAATATTTTTCTGTGGGGCCCCCACTCTCCCTCTGTTGGGGGGCTCTCTCTCTCTCTCTCTCCCTTTTTCTCCTTTTCTCTCTCCTCTCTCTTCCCCTCCTCCTCTCTCTCTCAGGTTTGCCAAAAAAACTCATATAACCACCAAGCAACAAACCCACATACCATGCGCACCCCCACGCATGCACGGACTTTACGCACCAAAACACACAACACACACACACACACAACACACACACACACACCCCACAAAACAACACACACACACGTTTTTTGGGTTTGTAACACAGTTTCCGTAAAATTTCATCATGGCACTACTTTAGATACACGGCCCTTTAAAGAGGGGGCTTCCCATCGGGGTTTTTTAAAATTTAAACAGTGCCCGAAATAAGGACAGGAAAAAATCGCTGCAATTTTTTCACAACCCAAAAGGGATAGCTTTCATGTGTTTGTATAGGAGAGTCTTGGCTAACCGATATGATTCCAGATTCTGATATGTGCATGCCAAATTATGATGCAATCAGATTAGACACAAAAGCATCTAGAACAACTGATTTACTTCTTTACCTTGCTGAAATCATTAACCTTCAAAAGAAAAGCGTATCTTGAAAAATACAACGTAGAATCCGTCTGGATAGAATTAAATATTAAACACTGTTAGCCAGTTATGGTAGAATTCCTATACAGAAGCACAGCAGAAACCACTGATTGGTACGACAGGTTTAATTTGATGATGGATGCCGCAATAATGGATTCAAACGAACTTATTCTTTTGGGCGACTTTAACATAGACTTAAACTGTGCCTGGGACTAAATAGAAATCATACTTATGCAAGGTATGGGTTGAAACAAATAATCGATCGTCCTCCTCGAATCACTTAAAAAACGGAAGCTCTTATTGAAGACATTTACGTCAGCACAAAAAGATAACATGGTGGAAATGTGTTCTGTATAAACAGGCTGTAGTGTTCATTCTTCAGTTTGTCTAACACGGATCAAGAAAGATGTCAAAATTCCAAAGTCTGGACATAAGGACTTGATTTATAGACGCTTCACCACATTTTGATAAAAATGCCTACCTTGATGATTTGCTCTACTCTGAGTTAGATTACATTAATCAGATTAGGAACCCTGACGATGCTGTGAACTTTTGGATAAGTACATTCAATTCAGTATATGATAACATGCAGCCTTTATAAGAAAAAGAGTGAAACATGTCATTAAACCCCCATGGTCAACAAAGGCGATAGACAATGAGAGATATAAAAGAGAGCATACTTATACTCAAGTCAGAGGATAAAGTGTCATTCAGAAAACAGAGAAATAAAGTAAATTCCAAGAAGAGAAAAGCTAGGTAAAAATATCTTCAAAATTTGGTTTCGTCTTCTCAAAATTCAAACTTAATTTGGAAAGCTATCAAATTCTTGACTAAGAGTAACTCAAGAATACAAAATCCAATAAAAGGAAACATTACTAGGAGACTTCAACCTTCATTTTGCAATATAACTAAGGATGTAATTGTAAATGATAAAGCAAAGTACAATGATCTACGTATGTTAGAGAAATACTGTTATTGTAAAAACATTTCTTCATGTTTTGACATACCACCATTGTCATTAAATGAAGTCTTTGATTATTGAATACGCTTAGAACAGTCGAGGACAAGAAGCTTAGATGGAAGTGATGGTAAGATACTAAAAATCGCTTCATCGACTATTGCTGATACACTCACTTACGTTTATAATTTGTGTATTGATAAAAGCCACTTTCCTTGAAATTTAAACAAGCAAAAGTTGAACCTTTATATGAAAAGATGATCCCACCAATACCTATATTATCATCTTAAATATTACGATCTGATTCATGAAAACCCAAACAGGTATTCGAGAAAATCACTCTTGTCACACTGCTTTTGTACAATTTATCGATAATTTGGGTTACGAATATTAACAAAAATGACCACACGGAATTTTTTTTTGTAGATTTTGCAAAAGTGTTTGACGTAATAACCACTCCTTCTAAAAAAAAAAGCTTATGTGCTACAAAGTATCGAATACAGCCTTAAAATTCTTTACCTCGTTCTCACGATCGTCAACGCTTGTGAAATTAACTCCAAAAGGTCAAAATTACTCCCTTTAATATTTGGTGTCCCTCAGGGGTCAGTATTGGGGCCCCTAATCTTTCTATTTATATAAATGATTATAATTGTTTATAGAATGTTGTGAAATGTTTGCTGATGATATCCCCTACAATCTCATAGCAGTAACTCTACTGAACTGGCAAATAAAACCCGCAGAAAAATATCAGAAGGCAATTACATGGACGGAAACGAATTTATACGTCCCTCAATGCTAGTTAAACCAAATGCATGTATGTAACAACACGTCAAAAACGACAGAAAATGAAATCCTCATTCGCACCATTACATGCCCAAGGACAAACGATTGAAGAGGTTACCTTACATGCCCAAGGACAAACGATTGAAGAGGTTACATCGCATAAAGTTTTTGGTGTTATCATTGACAACGACTTAGCTTGGCCTTTACCATATTGCGGATTTTGGAAAACGTATTTCTAAGAGAATAATTATATCAACTTTTAAAGATTAAAAAAAAATTTAAATCTTCATTCCAGAAATATATTCTTTCATCCGCACATCCTTTCTCTTATCGATTATGCATCCACGTTATGGGATAATGCCAGTGAAAACTAATTTGAAACTAGTAAGTCGTTCTACATAAAAGGGCCATTAAATTAATTCAGCTGAATCCAATACCTTGACAAAGAGTGATTACAAATTTTTAAATATTCTTCCGTTTAAAGACAGGCTCTACTTCAACAAATGCTTTTGCATGTACAATGTAATAAATAGATCAGCCCCAAAGATAATCATTGAAAGCTTTGTCTTCAATAGTTACAGACATACGCATAAATTGTCTCTTCCCAGACCTCGAAGTTATCTTTATAAATCAGTTTTATTTGACACCAGGCGCACAGACACAATCAGCCATGTCTCCCTGATGAATCCGATCCAGCGAACGAAAGGCCTAGGAGCAGGCAATACAAATAAATGTGCCTTTGAGAGGGATTACGATAGTTCCCTCAGGCAGCTAGTGAAGGGCTTCTCATATTTATAATATATTCTCCCCATTTTCTTCATCTTCAATTTTTTTTTTCTTTTAAGTTCAAATCTTTGCCAAGTCATTACTATAACGACTGAAGAACTGTTGGCCTGCACTTGTTTTCCCCCTACTTAATTGTTCAGCATTATATTGTTTGGTCAATCAGTGGGAGATTGCATTTCTTAGGAGATCCAAGTAAAGGCTGTTCTGTGCAATTCTTAGCCACTCACAATGTTGGGTTATTGAACAGCAGAGCTGACCACTCAGACTGTTCCATATCTCTTGATCTCCTTGCATCCTTGAATGGATCCTCAAGCATAGGCTCAAAGATTGTCCCCTACATTTTATACTGTTTGAATAAGGGTTTTAGTTTTTCAGCGACTTTTTTCCTCTCCACACTTTTGTTTTGTTCCATTTATTTACCTTCACTGGCTGCTTTGAGGCTGCTGTTGGATTCTTTTTCGAACCCTTGGTGGTGGAGAACACCAGAATATGGACTGTGGGGTCTCTATTGACCAAAAACCCC
>CM031620.1:48740844-48745844 GCA_018398815.1 Conus ventricosus
TGTGAAATAGTGACATTAGAGACCAAGCTCAACGGGCTTTTCAATCCACACTCGTTTACACAACGGGCTGTCTGCCTGGGTAGTGCCGCCTGAAAAGCTGCCAGCTGGCGCTTCATTCATTTGTTTCCCGTGTCATCCAGTCAATATCGTTCAACATCGTTCACTCAGTTTCCTTAGTTCCTTCATTCTTTCCATTTCTCACGCAGGGTGCATGCTATGTGTAACGTGTCATCCATACCAACGGCCAAACTGGCCTACTCTTCCGAAAGTTGGCGATGGAATCTTACGTGTGTGCAAAATATGCGTGTGTTCACACACGGAACCTCGGTTTGTAGTCTCATTCGAAGGACTGCATGGGAAATGGAGTCAGGACCAATGTTAACTCCGAGGGGAAAATCCCCCTGTACCGAAACGCCATGGTGGAGATTCGAACCCACGACCCCAGGATCACCAAGAATACAAGACCGGCGCTCTACCACTTAGCTATCCCGGCCCCATATAAGGCTTTTGCCAGACGCGCCGTCATCATTAGCTAGTTGTTCAATCTGTCATTTTGCATTGTCCCTGTATATATGTATTAACACTTTATAGGATAACCGTTTGTAACTGTATTGTGGTTGAGGCCCTATCAGAATGGACCAATGACCTTGTGATTAAAGGATTCATTCATTCATTCATTCATTCATTCATACATTCATTCTCTCTCTCTCTCTCTCTCTCTCTCTCTCTCTCTCTCTCTCTCTCCTCTCTCTCTCTCTCTCTCTCTCTCAGATTCATTCAATCAGTTGCAGGCTATCAAAACCATTATGCTTGTATCATTCTCTGCATTTTTTAGTTGTTTAATTTTCTTCTTCATTCCTTTTTACTACACACACACACACACACACACACACACACACACACACACACACACACACACACACACACACACACACACACACACACACACACACACACACACCCTTGGATTACCCCCCCCCCCCCCCCCCCCCACCCCCACCCTCCGCTACCTTCATCAAATGAGTAGCCGGAATAGCTCAGTTGGTAGAGCGCCTGACTCGTAATCTTGGTGATCCTGGGGTTACGGGTTCGAACCTCCGCCGGGGGCGTTTCGGTACAGGGGGATTTTTCCCTCGGAGTTAACATTGGTTCTGACTCCTTTTCCCATACAGTCCTTCGAATGAGACTATAAACCGAGGTTCCGTGTGTGAACGCATGCACAACATCTTGCACACACGTAAAATCCCATCACCAACTTTCGGAAGAGTAGGCCAGTTTGGCCGTTGGCATGGATGACACGTTACACATAGCATGCACCCTGCGTGAGAAATGGAACGAATGAAGGAAGTAAGCAAAATGAGTGATCGATATTGAATGATACTGACTGGATGACACGGAAACGACTGAATGAAGCGCCAGCTGGCAGCTCTTCAGTCGGCACTACCCAGGTAGGCAGCCCGTTGTGTAAACGAGTGTGGATTGTAAAGCGCTTAGAGCTTGGCCTCTAGCCGAGAATAGGCGCTATATAAGTATTCATTATTGTTATTATTATTATTATCATTATTATCATTATTATTATTATTATTATTATTATTATTATTATTATTATTATTATTATTATTATTATTATTATTATTATTATTATTATATTTTTCCTTACAATTGTTCTTGTCCTTAGTTGTTTCCGTCTTCTTTTTCTTTCTTTCCTTCTCCTAAAGCCATTTCCCCCTCCTCTGTCCTCTGTGTCCCCTAGTCTTAGGAAACTTCGGCAAAGTTGCACCGTCTTATGCCTCACAGAGGTTCTGTCTGTAAGCCATACGTGATGACATGGGGGTTCCTGTAATTCCTGAACTTCCCTCAAAAAATGACGTGGATTACACGCATTTCTTGCTCATTTCTGAATGAGCAATTGCAGCACTGGCTGAAGTCAGGTTGTATTACATATAGCATGGCCATGGCAACATGCGAATGCTGGACAAAGCTTGAGGCTATAAATGCGTGTCATTGTGTCTTGCATGGAGAGAGAGAGAGAGCGAGAGAGAGCGAGAGAGAGAGAGAGAGAGAGAGAGAGAGAGAGAGAGAGAGAGAGAGAGAGAGAGAGAGAGAGAGAGAGAGGCAAGCAACACTCACAAATATCCTTCAGTATCACACATCATATGCTGGGATCCTGTTGTCATTTCTGTAAATGAAAAAAAAAAGCACACCCAAAAAAACGACCATACAGGTAATTTTTACTCTGGTCTGTATCTCTTATAATCAGACAGCAACAAATTCACCGTCACAAATGCATGATAAATAACTGCATTGGCATCTTCCAGCATAGTTGTCAACATCGTGACAAGTTGCTGAACATCCTTGTATTTAGCGGGGGTTCTATGTCGTAGAATTAAGCAGAATTGTGCACTTCGTGCAACAAGCACAATACTTTGGTATATTGT
This sequence comes from Conus ventricosus, assembly GCA_018398815.1. Lineage (NCBI taxonomy): Eukaryota > Metazoa > Mollusca > Gastropoda > Neogastropoda > Conidae > Conus > Conus ventricosus. Next base: position 48,743,283 of record CM031620.1, read on the forward strand.
TCTTTACAATGTTTTAATTGATTTAAGATTTGAAGCCACTTCAAAATCGCTTTTTATTTTGAAAAATAAATAAAAAACGATGAGCCAAAATTGCAGACGATTTTCTAGCGCGAGGTGCCCGCAGTGAATATAAAGCAAAATTAATGTAAGCTAAAATTATTTTCTAATGATAACACGTTGGACAATGATATATCGTGTATGAAAATACATATGTTGATCAGAAAATTTGCTGGCATTATTTTGTTTCCTTAATTTTTCATGAATTTGTAGACCCGCAGCGGGAAAATCAAAATGGCCGCTTCCGATCGCGTGTCCGTAATTTGCCAGTGAAAACTTCGTCTTTATAGGTGAATTATGGATTTACAGCTCTTCAGATAGTTTTGAAATGTCATTCTATCATTTTATTTGTTTTCTGAAGCGTACTAATACCATCCTTTACCTTACTCTTTAAATAAGTTGCCTGTTGTGTGTGTGTGTTTACAGGTACTATGCGTACCCGCGCGCACACGTGTGTGTGTGTGTGTGTGTGTGTGTGTGTGTGTGTGTGTGTGTGTGTGTGTGTGTAATGGGAAAAAGGAAAATTCAGTGTCCAATCCCATTTCACCTCGAGGAAAAAGAGAGGCAGATAGAGGGAAAAGACAAACAGAAGCAAAGATAGAGAAAAAGAGAGAGTGGTAGATGAGTCTTATGTTTGGAAGGGGCACTTGAGAGTGTGTAAAATAACTTACAGTGAGAGAGTGGTAGATGAGAAGTTATTCTTGGAAGGGGGCACTTGAGGGTGAGTATGAGGGGGAAAATTTATATATAATGCGCACTGGTGACCTCGTTTTTGAGTGAACCAGTATTTTAGGAAGAAGAAGATATATGCATACCTGGATAATGGATGGTGGAGATGGTGTTTGGGGTATTTATATATTATGCTGTACATGTGATGTTATAGAAAGCTATATGTACATGGGGTGTGCATAAGAATAAGGTGGAATGGGGAAATTGGGGAGGGGGTATAGAGAGAATGGGATGGAGGAGAGGCCGTGGGAAAGGAAAAGAGCTGGTATGATTCAAACTAATCCATCAATCATCAATCATTTTCCTTTTTCCATCCCCAACCGGCATTATCACACCAATGCCACCACATTATCTCACTTATGACAATGATCATCATCCTGTAGTACTGTAGATCTCACTTTTGATAATGATCATCATCCATCATTGATCATTTCCTCTATTCTCCCAACTGGCATTAACATACTAAGGCCAGTACACTATTCCACTTTTGTAAATGACCATCATCCCATACTACTGTGAATCACACTCACACCATGACAGTGATCATCTATCAATCATTGTTTACCTTCTTCATTCCCCCAACCGGCATTATTACACCAATGCCACAACATTATCCAACTTATATTACAATGATCAACATCCCACAGTACTGTTGATCTCAAATGATCCATGATCATCACCCATCATCATCGACACCCTCCCCCCCTATCCACCCTGAACCGGCAGTATTATACTAGTGCCACCACATTATTTCACTTATCACAATGACCATCATCATACAGTATCTCACTTATGACAGTGATCATCACCCACCAGTCATTGATATCTTCCTTTATTCCCCCAACTAGCAACATTGTACTAATGCTACATTATTCCACCTACATGACAATGACCCTCACCCTATAGTACTCCTGATCCCAAATGTTCACCATCCATCAGTCACTGGAAATACTCTTATCCTGTGATCACCTTCATACTGCAATATATATGGCAATGAGGAAGCTGACCATTTGGCAAAGGAAGGAGAACAGCAGCCCCAACTAGAACAGGAAGTCTCCTTTGAAAAAATCAAAAGTATTATCAAGGAGAACCAAAAACCAAAAAGGCAGATGGCTTGAACAGCACCCTACTTCAGCAAGAGGGATGGACACTACCGGATGCCCAGATCAGACCTTTGTGAGACTGAGGACAGGGCACTCCAGACTGAGACATCACATGTCCACTATATTCCACAATGGCAAGTCTTCAAATCATCCATGCAGTACAGCCCAACGACCTAGCCTGCCAACACACTGATGAAGGGAAAGCCCTATTGACCACTGGAGGCCTTCGCCATACAGCAGCCTTCGCCAATACCTCCAGGGTTCCTACCTAAGTGAACAAGGAAGAAGACCATCCTACATTACTGTTGATCTCTAATGATCATCACCCATCAGTCACTGATCCCCCCCCCCCCCCCCCTCAGCCAGCATCATTATACTACTGCCACCACATCATTTCACCTGTGACAATGATCAGCATCCCACAGTGCCTTTAATCTCAGTTATGATTCCAGTAACAACAAGGATTATCATCCTGTAGCACTGGTGTTATCAAATGACTATCACCCATCAGGTTCCCATTTTGTTTAAAATTTTAGTAACAAGAAAAATTATTATCCTGTAGCACTGTTGTTTATCAAATGGTCATCATCCAATAAGCTTTATAATTATTTATATATTTATTCAAACCCCCCTTTGTGTGTGTGTGTGTGTGTGTGTGTGTGTGTGTGTGTGT
>CM031620.1:48750844-48753344 GCA_018398815.1 Conus ventricosus
TTGCATGCAGCGGCCACTTCTTTAGTCCACTCTTTTGTCCTGACTGAGAGTTGTATGCTAGACAAATGGAAGAAGAAAAAGAAGGTGAACACCCCGCTTTACAAAACGGCGGGCGCTTTATATACTGCTTCTTTGGATTAAAACGATAAACTATTATTACACTTTCAGTGATTATTCCCGCAATTGTGATGACTTTCTATTTTGCTCATCAAGATGGCGGACTGACACACGTCGTTTTGAGGAGCACTCTAACGAAGAGAAAAAGACAAGTCTGCAGACTTACTTTACTAACCCCCCTCCTCTCTCTCTCTCTCTCTCTCTCCTCTCTCTCTCTCTCCTCTCTCTCTCTCTCTCTCTCTCTCTCTCTCTCTCTCTCTGTCGCTGTCTCTCACTCTGTTTCTCTGTCCGTTTCTCTCTGTCTGTCTGTCTGTCAGTCTGTCTGTCAGTCTGTCTGTCAGTCTGTCTGTCAGTCTGTCTGTCTGTCTGTCTGGGGAGGGGGGAGGGGGGGTGCGTGTGTGTGTGTGTGTGTGTGTGTGTGTGTGTGTGTGTGTGTGTGTGTGTGTGTGTGTGTGTGTGAGTGCGCGCGCATTGGTCGGCTGGACTATAAGCAGTATTACCTTACCTTACTACTACTACTACTACTACTACTACTACTACTACTACTACTACTACTACTACTACTACTACTACTACCACCACCAACCCACAACCACCACCACCGCCACCATAATAATAATAATGATAATGATAATGATCATGATAACGATGATGAATATAACATCAGCAACAACAACAAGAACAACAATCAGAATCAGAATCAGAATCAGAATCAGAATCAGAATCATAATGATACTACTACTACTACTACTACTACTACTACTACTACTACTACTACTACTACTACTATACTACTACTACCACTACTGGTGATAATGACGATGGTGATGATGGCGATAATATACTGTGCACAAAAAGAAACGCATATTTTATTCGCTGAAAATATGAAGGAAACTTTTGACAGAAACATGCCCCATATAGCAGAAAACAGTTTCGTTGAACTCAAACTGAAAGGATAAACCCAATCCTGGCTGTCTGCATGATCCACGTGTCTTCCAAGAATGATAATGCAGTCTGAAGCGTGTGCCCCATGGAATCTGTTCAGCAACCATAAATGACCACATTTGTGGTGAGTAAATTGCTTCCAACCCTGGCAAGATTCACAATGAAAACAAGTTCATGTTGGTGAAAAATTAAAGGTTTCGAAGAAGGAGAAAACTTGCCACGCCTGAGCGCACTTGAAAGGGGAAATGCACTTGGCCGTCTGCAGGCAGGTCAGAGGCAAGTCGACGTTGCCCGAGTCCTGAACGTGTCGCAAGGCACGTAGGCTCTGGACTCTTCACAGGCAAACAGGCTCCACAGCTGATGGTCCTAGGTCAGGCCGACCACGGGTGACTAAACCAGCAAAAGATCGCTTCATACGCCTTCGGCATCTGCGTAACCGGTTCTGTGTAGCCCAGTCAACTGTCCAGGCACTTCCTGGCAACCTGAGGATCAGCAGACAGACAATGCAAAACCGTCTCCATGCAGCTGGACTGCGGGCCTATCGACCCCATCAAGGGAATGCGCTGACAAGACGCCATTGCCAGGCCAGGCTGCTGTGGGCAAACCAGCACCAACCCTGGACTCTGAGGAACCACTGGTGACATGTCTGGTTCAGCGACGGACCCAGAGTTTTGCTGCAACGCCACGACGGAAGGAGACGGGTCTACCGGAGGCTTGGTGAGCGGTACGCTCCTCAGTGTGTGGATGAGGCACCTCCGCATGGTGGTGAGGGAATCGCTGTGTGGGGAGCTATCAGCAACACAGGCAGGAGCCAGCTGGTTCGCGTCCAAGGCAACCTCGCGGCTGCACAGTACGTGCAGGATATTTTGCGTGCGCATGTCCTGCCCGTGGTAGCCGCTCCAGGAGCCATGTTCCAGCAGGACAATGCCAGGCCTCACACAGCCCGCATTACCATGGCCTTCCTCAACACCCACAATATCCGCACCCTGCCTTGGTCATCACTAAGTCCAGACCTCAACCCGATAGAACATTTGTGGGACGAACTGGAGCGACGCCTCAGAGCAAGAGTGAATGCCCCTGCAACACCTGACGGCCTGTTTGCAGCGCTGCAGGAAGAGTGGAACGCCATCCCAAGGCAGACGATCCAGCACCAGATTGCCTCCATGCTACGCAGGTGCCAGGCTGTGATTCGGGCAAAGGGGGGTCATACCCGGACACTGACTTTGAGCGGGGATTGGGAAGCACGTGAGGAACCAGGGGGAGGGAACTCTGTTCAGTGTGAATAGTCAGACATCATAATGAATAGACATAACAGTAGATTAATGTCGTATTTCTTCTGTGGTTGTAATATTTTGAATGCTAAATGACACATGAAATGACTGAAATAAAAATATGCGTTTGTTTTTGTGTATAGTATAGTTGAAATCATCCAACCCCG
>CM031620.1:48763394-48798394 GCA_018398815.1 Conus ventricosus
GAATTTTGACGCCCTTTTGACAATGTCAAACAGATAGGAAAACAACCACTGCTACTATAGAATAGAACAGCTCATTCTTAGATCGTTTTGGAATTGGGAACGTACAGGCCTATATGATCAATCAATGTTACAGATGAATCAGTTACGTGGGTGGGCGTTTGTATTGAGTGTATCGGATCAAATCATTCGAATGTTTGCATCCAATGGCTACTGTATATCATTGATTGTCTGTGTTTAAAACAAAAATCAGAAATTAAAATCGCCCAATGTTAAAATATTTTGAGCGAGCGAGCGAGCGAGCGGGGAGAGAGAGAGAGAGAGAGAGAGAGAGAGAGAGAGAGAGAGAGAGAGAGAAGAGAGAGAGACTGACAGCCATCCTGCCAGCCAGCCAGACAGACAGACAGACCGATAGGCATCCAGACGGACAGACAAGATGGCAGGCAGACATTCAGAGAGAGAGAGAGAGAGAGGGGGAGAGAGAGAGAGAGAGAGAGAGAGAAGAGAGAGAGAGAGAGAGAGAGAGGAGAGAGAGAGAGAGAGACTCAAGACTCAAGACTCAAGACTCAAAAACTTTATTACTCAAGGATAGAGATTTTAGGCAGTGCCTATTCTTCCAATCTGTCCTTGCTATTCTACAACATTCAACTAAACAAACTGCACATATTAATAATGACAGAAACAATGGAAAAAACAAAAAAAAAATATTATATATAATTATATGTATATATATATATATATATATATATATATATATATATATATATATATAATATATATATATATATATATATATATATAGCAACATTATAATATTAACAATAACAATAGTAATAAGAATAATAATTATTTAAAAAAAAAAAAAATCCATTACAAAATTACACAAACACAGTCAAACACATACGCTCGCGCGCTCACATGCATGCACACGCCCACACATACACGCACGCATGCGCATACCCACATCCACCACACACACACACACACACACACACACACACACACACACACACACACACACACACACACACACACATTTTCATTAGATAATATAGAGGCAAGCATAAAAGTAGGGCGTTGAGACTATGATCAAAAGGTTAGATTTATTGTTCAAGTAAATGTTTAAGTACTGCTGATTTGAAGGACGGCAGTGATTGACATGTTTTGGCAGACGGAGGAAGAGAGTTCCACACAGATGGACCAAAAAATGCAAAACTAGATTTGAACAAATCAATGCGGACACGTGGTAGAATGTAATTATTTGAATCATATTGCGTTGTTGCCATTTGGATAAACTCAGCAAGATATGTTGGCGCCATGTTTGCATGGACTTTAAACATTAGTACTGCCTTATTATAGGTCAGTTGGCTCTGCAGTGGTAACATCATTAGTTTTGCGAATTTGCCCGTGGTTGATAGAGACTTGTCGGGAAGAATCAGCTTATTCCCCGTCTATGCATAGAGTTGATCTTTTTTATGTGATTTTCACCGGCACCACTCCAGACAGTGGACGCATAGTTGATGTGAGAAAGGCAATGGGCTTCAAAAAATAATTTCCGGATATGTGGTTCAACATAATAACTGAGTTTATTGAGTAAAAACAAATTGCGAGCCAACTGTTTGCAAACATGATTTATATGTGATTGCCATTTAAAGTTCTCATCAATGATCACGCCTAAGACACGGTGTTCGGTAACCCGCTCGATCAAGGTTTCACTCATTTTTAGGCTCAACATAAGATGCTGTCGTTGATGTTTCTGTCTCGATGCTAGGACCATACATTTTGTTTTGTGCGGATTAAGGACCATTCGGTTTTGGTTGCACCATTCTAAGACATCAGTGATACTTTTGTTGTAACGATATTTGTACAGACATGATGTTTGTATCACTACAGTGAAGAGAACTATCGTCAGCGAACAGATCACAGTTGACATCATTGTGAGATATGTGCATCGGTAGGTCATTTATAAAAATACAGAAAAGAAAGAGGTCCAAGGACAGAGCCTTGTGGAACGCCACAGCTCACTATTCCTTCAGAGGAATAAGTACCGTTTAAGTAAACACGCTGGGTCCTGCTTTCAAGATATGACTGAAAGAAGGTGACTACTGCCGGATTTTGAACATATGCAGTCATTTTTTTTAATAATATGTTGTGGTCTACAAGATCAAACGCTTTCTTAAAATCGAGGAAAACAGTTCCAGTGAGTTTTCTTTCGTTGATGGCTGATAGCCATGCATCACAGAGGCGTGTTAAGGCCGTGTGGCATGAGTGATTTTGACGAAAGCCAGACTGAAATGGGTGGAACAGTTTGTGATGTTTCCATATGTTTAGTTAGGTGTTTGAGAGGAGAGAGAAGAGAGAGAGAGAGAGAGAGAGAGAGAGAGAGAGAGAGAGAGAGAGAGAGAGAGAGAGAGAGAGAGAACTGTGATAGTTATTTTGGTAATGGGATGATATGGGAAGGAGTGTCTGTGTGTGTTGTTTATGGTAATAACACACTTAGGCACGTCACAGCAAAAAGGGACATAAAAAAAAACAATTAAAAACCAAAAAAACCACTCTCACCGTGCAAACCATTCTCAAACCCCAACCCACAAAAACCACGAGGACCAGGAAACACAGGAAGAAAACAAAAAACACACCTTTAGGGAATTTTTAATTCCCAATTTCAGAAATTTATTTAAAAATTTTCAAAATTGTCAAGTTGTTAAAAAAACAAAAACAAAAAACACAAAAAACAACAAACCAAACAACACAACCAACCCCAAAAAAAACCACCAACCAAAACCCCAAAAAAACAAAAAAGCCCCCAACAAAAATCCCCACCCCCAAAAACCAACCCCCCAACACAAAAACCACATAGTCAAAACAAAACCAAATGGCCCCCCGCAGACGAGCCGGCCCCCGACGGACACCAACAAAAACCCCCACAAACCCAACTGTTTTTTTTTTTCCCCTTTCAAATTCCCGAGGGGGTTAATTCAAAAGTTTTAAGGGGAAGGGTTTTTAGGGCTTTTTAAAGGGGTTAAAAAAACCAAATTTTTTTTAAAAACGTAAATTTAATGGTTCACCTTTTAAAGGCAAAAATAAAAAAATTTTTTCCCGGGGAGAAACCCTTTCCAAAAAATTGTATAAAAAAAAGTTTCCGGGAAAAATTTTGGAATTAAAAATTTAACCTTTTGAAAAGAATTTTGGCCCTTTTTAAAAAAAAGTACAGATAGAAAAACAAAACCAGAAAATTTTGGTTAGGAACGTAATTTTTTTGGGATCGTTTTTTAAATGCCCCCCCCCATAAGGCCCTTGTTTTTTTTTTTTTACAGATGGAATTTCATATTTTGGGGGGCTTTTTGTAAGTTTAAAAAATCGGTTCAAACCTTTTTTCGAAGGGGGTTTCTTTTAAAGGCAAAAAAAAGGGAAAAAAATTTCTTATTTCGTAAATTTTTAAAAAACAAAAAACCCAAAAAGAATTTACGCCCCCCAAAAAAAGAAAAAAATTTTAAAAAGACAGCAATTCAAGCGGGGAAGGGAAGGGGGTTAGAAATAAGAAGAGAAAACGGGGGGGGGAGAGGACGGAAAAAAATTTTTTTGCACCAAATCCTGCAGAGCGGAAAAAAAAAACAGAAAAAAACCGAATGGTAAAAACAGGGCAGGCGGAAAGGAGAAGAAGAGAGAAGGGGGGGGGAGAGAGAGAAAGGGGGGGCCCCCCCCCGGGGGAGAGAGAGGGGGGAAAAGGGGGAGGAGGGAAGGGAAGGGGAAAAAGAGAAGAAGAAAGGAGAAGGAAGAGGGACAGACCAAGACCGGGCTCAAAAATTTTTCTCGGTAGGATTTTTGGCTTCCTACCCCAATCGGGCCCTTGCTACCCCACAACTTCCTCAAACGCAAAAAAAAACAGAAAAATGGAAAAAACAAAAAAAAATTTAATTTTTTATTATAAATAAAAAAAAATAAAAAAAAAAAAATAAAAATAAATATATAAAAAATAAAAACTTATATTTTAAAACAAAAAAATTAATTTTAAAAAAAATAATTTAAAAAAAAAAAAAAATCCTTACAAAAACACAAACAATCAACCCCCCCCCCTTACGCCGCGCGCTCCTTTGGGCACCGCCCACACATCACCACGCACGCCCCCCACACCCCACCAACCCACAAAACCCCACCACACCACACACACAACACCACCCACCACACAACACCACCATTTTCATTGATAAAATAAAGGCAACCCCTAAAAGTGGGGCTTGAGACATGATCAAAAGGTTGATTATTTTTTCAATAAATGTTTAATCTGCTGATTTGAAGGACGGCGATTGCATTTTTGGCAGACGGGGAAAAAACCACAAAAGGGCCCAAAAAAGCAAAACTAATTTAAAAAAAACCCAAAGGGACACGGGGTTGTAATTATTGAATCATTTTTGCGTTGTTGCCATTTGGTAAACTCAGAAAGATTGTTGGCGCCAGTTTCAGGACAAACAAGTATGCTTATTATAGGTCAGTTGGCTCTGCAGTTAACCTTTTAGTTTTCGAATTTGCCCGGGGTTGAAGGCTTGTCGGGAAGAATCGTTTAATTTCCCCCGTCTTGCTAGAGTTGATTTTTTTTTATGTATTTTCACCGGGCACCACCCCAGACAGTGGACCTAGTTGATGTAAAAAAGGAAATGGCTTCAAAAAAAATTTCCGGATATGTGGTTCAAACATAATAAGGTTTATTGAGAAAAAACAAATTGCGAGCCAACTTTTTGCAAACATATTTATATGTGATTGCCTTTTAAAGTTCCACAATGCACGCCTAAACACGGGTTGGGAAAACCCCGCTCGATAAAGGTTTTCACTCATTTTTAGGCTCAACATAAACGTCTTGATTTTTCTGTCTCGATGCTAGGACCATACTTTTTGTTTTGTGGGGTTTAAAGGACCATTGGGTTTTTGGGTTGACCATTCAAAGACATCTGATACTTTTGTTGAACAAAATTGACAGAAGTTTTTGTTCACTAAGGAAAGAACTATCGTCAGCGAAAGATCCATTTTGCATCATTGTGAATATGTGCACGGTGGGTCATTTATAAAAAATAAAGAAGAGAAGGGGTCCAAGGCAGAGCCTTTGGGGAAAAACGCCACAGCTCACTTCCTTAAGGTAAGTACCGTTTAAGAAAAAAACGCGGGCCCTCTTTCAAATATGACTGAAAGAATGACTATCCGTTTTTTTTGAACATATGCAGTCATTTTTTTTAAAAATATTTTGGGGTTACAAATCAAACGCTTTCTTAAAATCGAGGAAAACAGTTCCAGTAGTTTTTTTCTTTGATGGGATACCCAGCATCACAACTGTTAAGGCCGTGTGGCATAGTGATTTTGACGAAAGCCAAACTAAAAAATGGGGGAACATTTTTGTATTTTCCCATTTTTTTTTTTTTGGGTGTTTTGGGAGAAGGGAAAGAGAGAGGGGAGAGAGAGAGAAAAGAGAGAAGAGAGAGAGAGAGGGAGAGGAGGAGAGAGAGAAACTGTGATAGATTTTGGTAAGGTGATGATTGGGAAGGAGGGGGCTGTTTTTCTGTGGTTCCTTTATGAAGTAAAACATTTTAGGCCGTTCCAACAGCCAGCCGTCAGTTCCGGGATGAACGGATAATCTCCCCCTTAAAAAATATAAAATATAGAAATATATAAATATATATTTTATTTATATAAAATATATATAAAATATAAAATTTTATAATATATTATATTTTTATATTTTTACAAAGGAAAACAAAGACCGGGCCCACTATTATATAATCTCGTTATGTATTTCAGATGGAAAATCCTCGCACGATTACCTAAACCCCTTCGGCCGAGGCCGTCCATCCAAAAACAAACTTTGCTTTTTAATGGAAAAGTAAGAATCCATCTTTTAGGGTCGACGGGCTATGGAACTTTTTTGTTGTTTATCAAAGGGCTTTTCCCCTCCACCTAGAACTAACTAACCTTGCGCATGTTTTATGAAATTTTCGGGGACCACAGGAAAAGATTTTTTTTTGTTAATTAATGGAAAACTTTTCTTCCCTGAACATCTTTTCGTTGCGCCCAGTTTTTTCCCTTCCTCAAAAAAACTCTGCATTAAAAAAAAAAAAAATTCGTTCCCCCATTTTCAAAGGGTTGGGTCGGTTTGAATAAATTTTTATGCTGGCAATAAAGAACTTGGTAAATAAAAAAAAAATTTTTTTAGTTTGAGAGGGAGAACGTGGCTGACTGTCAATACTGGTCAATTTTTAGTCAGTTTTAGATTTCCCCTGCACTTCAGCGGACAAAAATCAAAGTAAACTATATTTTGTGCAAGAAAAGAGAGAGGGGAGAGAGAGAAGAGAGAGAGAGAGAGAGAGAGAGAAAAAGAAGAGAGAAGAAGAGAGAGAGGGAGGGGAAAAAGGAGAGAGAAAGAGGGGGAGAGAAGAGAAAAGGAGGGGAGGAGAGGGAGAAGGAGAGAGAGAGAAGAGAGGAGGAGAGAGAGAGAAGAGAGAGAGAGAGAGAGAGAGAAAAACGGGGAGAGATTCAGATTCGGAGGTTTAATTCAAAAAGGCCCCCTGGCCCATTTAAAGGGGTGGGTAAACATAAAAAACATCATTAAAACAAAAAACACATGACTGTAGAACAACTTAAACACAATTAATTTAGAACTTCAAGGGTAGCTATTTCTCGAAATTTAAATGCCTTGTAGAGAAACAAGGAAAAACTTTGAACAACGTCTGTTAAAGTTATGACTCAAAAAGTCAATTTTAAAAACAGGGAAGGTTTTTTAAAAATTTTTGGGGCTGAATGAATTCTTTCAAATTTTTTTTGGGCTGGGCCCCCAAAAAAAAAAGGGATTCATTTTCCGAGACTCTTTTAAAAAGGGACACAGCAGATATTGCAAAACAGTGGTTTGTATTTGCTTTGAACTGCCTTTCTAAATTTCCCAAACTGAATTTGGCAGACAACTTTAAGGTCTGCCCATTTCAAAAGTTAAATGGGGTTTAAAATATAAAAATTGCAAACATCCCTAAAAAATCAAACCTTCACTACACTGACATGATTTGACCATCTTTGCCAAGACAGTCAATCAATGTGACGAAAAAACGTAAAATTGCTAACATTCCCCAACCCTTGATTAACCAACAAAACCAAACCAATTCAAAGAGCAAATCTACTTTATTCCCCAGTTTTTTTTCCCCTACCCACAAATCATAAACATGTTATAAACTTGCGTGGGGGAACGTGCTCCTGCATTAAAGTAAACTCGCCAATAACGGATGCATTTAACCGCAAAAATAGTAATTGGGGAATCTATAGCTCACCCTAAAAAAGACATTAGGCGTTGCCTGTCACACCCCCAAAAATTTTTAGCAACATGCACAATTCCAATAAGGGGAGCTGCTAATCCCACAATTTAGACCCATATTGTACAATTGGTTAATTTGACTACAAACAGCTTAATAAAAAAAAACAAAACGTTTTTGAGGATATACAGCTTTTTCAGATACTGGGGAAACAGTTTTTTGCCCTACTTTCAAGATCCTTGCACGCACTAACAAAACTCAGATGTAGAGAAAAAAACCCAAAACTTATAAGCTCACAACGGCGGCGGCAACATAGAACCACCTTTCCTTGCCTCAAATAACCCCCTTCGAAAGACAATAAAGTTACCTTGGCAAATTAACCTTTAGTTGTAAAAGCAGCTGGCGAGAAAAATGTTTAGTTGAGTCTGTAAAACCAAAAAAAATTTCTGATATCAAAAAACCCCACTCCTAATAAAAGAATAAACCAATCAAAAGCATCCAGGTCAGCAAAGCCCCCGTTTTCCTTGTTTTCACTTCAATTTTAACTCATTTTTAAAAAGGGAAAATAGACAGACTGCAGGCATCACCCTTGCCTAACCCCAGTGTAAGTTAAATTTTAACTGTCAATTTTTTCCCCACAAAAACCTAGCTTTAACCACCTCAACATGCTCTGTACATCTTTTAAAAATTTCCCTTAATACCATTTTTAATAGACTGGGCCAAAAAAGATTTTATTATGAACGAAGTTTTCAAAAAACTTAAAGCCATACAATTTTGATTTAAGAAAACTGCTTCGAACAATGCCATTAAAGTAAACATGTGGTTACAGTCGAATACCCCTTTTTGAAACCCGCTTGGTGTCACCGTAATATTGTTTTCCTCAACCCCCCCCCCCTTTCAATTGTTATTTATTATCATTCCAAATATTTTACTGCTATGTTACTAAGACAATACCCCACAATTTTTGGATATTAGCGCCCCCCTTTTTAAAAAATAGGTTTTTTTATTGACTCCGTCCAGTTATCCGGAAAACATACCGTCACAAACTTTATTGAAAAACTTTAAACAAAACTGCACAAATTGGGGAGAACAGTGTTTGAAAAGTTCACCAATTTATCCATCGGGGGGCCTGCTGCTTTATTTTTTTTAAATTTTTTTTTTTGCTAATAACACTTCTTCTTTACAATGGGACGGGGGAATAACATCAGACTCGTCCTTCAAACGCCTCTTTATTTCTCTCATTTCATAATTTTAAATCTAACAAAGTTTTGAAAAAAGTTTAAAAACCCCAAATCGGTTTTTAATGTTATTTCTGGCGTTTCCTTTGGGCGAAATTTGGAACACGGGCCAGAATTCCCCCCTGTGAATTTATTGATGCTCTAAAATTTTCTATTTAAAGTTTAATTTTACTTTCTCTTTTCTCTTAAGTAATGCTTTACTACTTGGCTATTGAACGCAGTTCTATCAGGTCTTTTACTGTACGGCGACTTTTTCTCAGTAACCTCATAGCTTTTCTTTTATTAAGAACACATTTTTGTCATACCCCCTTTGATTTCCTGTCGTGACCCGTAACGTTTTTTCCCTACTTTTTAGCACATTTCATTAAAACATTCAGTAAACATATTTTTGGGGCATCATTAATTTCGACATCTATTTAAAAATTTTGATATCAATACTTTTTTTCTTTCTTTTTTTTATCACATAAGGTATTACTAAACAAAGAAGCGCATTCATTTCCCAAAAAATTTTTTCAATAACTCGCTTTGACCGTTTTGGTCAAACTACAAAAATTTCCACAAGGAAAAAAGAACTGAAGTGACACAGGAAAAAATCAAATCTATACTTCTGCAACCGTAACCACAAAAATCACATAACAAGCAAAGAGTTTATTTGACAATATAAAAAGCGTTGCCCCTGCCCCGTGATCAAAACAATGTATAGCAACCTTTTAGGTTTGCCTTTAACAACCCTTTAGGGTACAAAGTTAAAGCGTGCACTATTTAATAACGATTTCCCCTAACTGTTTAAATTTGTATCTTGAAGGCATCGGTTATGCTGAAGGGCTGACTACACCCCTGTACAAAAAATTAAACCCGGAAAAATCCTGAGAGAATCGAAGTTCATTTTAAGTCGCCGTTTGGAAGACTTTAAACCTTTTTTTATCATCAAGTCATTTAAACATTTTTCAGTGAATAACCTTTCTACATCAAAATGGGCATAAAACGGGGAACCTTCTGGGGGAGTACGAGCAAACAACAAAAAATCCTTTCTATCCCAAAAAGATTTTTTCAATCAAGCAACAATTTAAATTTTTGGATTATTTCTCTACAGGCTAAAAAAGGGGATAAATTCTTTCTTATTAAAAAAAAATTCACCTCCAGATCGTTTTTCCCTTTTCTCGTAAATTTACGCAGCTTACAAATATTTTAAAACCCCAAAAACCTTCATCACGGCATTCCTCATAAATGCCTCAGAACAGACAAAGCAAACTGATACAAAAATGAAATAAAAACGGAAACAACAAGTTTTGACATTAAACCATTTAACCATGTCAAAAAAGCAAAGGGGTTTTTGTAAGTAAAAAACCGTTCTTCGTGTTTCACAGTGGGACGGGCGGCCGCCTGCCAACAGGTTTTCCTCGCCCAACAGTTCACGGTGACATGCCCCAGTGACCGGAAAAGGGCTACCGGGGTTTTTTCACGAGTTCCCATTTTCTGTACAGAGTTTCACTGTGGCCGGGCCCATCCCTATCTTTTTCGGGTCAAGTTGCCATGGGTATCAAGGAAAACTTCTTGCCACGATAATAAGATGGTCAAAAATCATGGAGGCCCTTTTCCCCCGGCTCTTGCCTTTTTTGAGATAGGGGGAGAGGGACGTTGACTTCCCTGCCGAAAAGAAAATCCTCGCCCAAAGATGTTACTGCCCCTTCAACTTCGCTTTGGCTTTTTAAAAATCGAGCTTGTCTTTGTACGATAGCACAAGCAAAAGACAGGAGAGTTTTCTTTTGCGTTTAACCCGTGGAACACCTCAAACTCGTTTTCCCCCCGTGTTATGTCCCAATTTGTCTGTGACCAGGTCAAGCAATTTCCCCTTTACATTGTTCATTGTCTATTTTGGGGGTCGGGAAACCATAAAAAAAAAATTATTGCGCTTGGATCACATTCAAAATCGTCTGTTTTTCTTTCAATTTTCTCAACTTAGCCAAAAGCCAGAGTTTTTCTCTGCCCTCCGGTTTTCTCTCTCAAAATTCCCCCCCCTCCCGCAGATCATAACCCCAGCATAGCAGCAAATGATCTCGAAGTCCTTTAGGCTATTTTCCTTCAGCAAACTTTTTCCAGCTTTTTCTCCGTTGCTAGGGGGGTTTCTGCGTAGGGGAAAAAAGAGTCGTCTGCCCGGGGGTCCAGAAAGCACCCGGCCTGTCCGTGCTGGGCCCCGTCCTGCGTGGCACTCTGCTGCCCGTCCTCGACTGCCGAACCCGGTGGGTCCAGGGTTCCCTCGCGCCCCCCCAGCGAAGAACAAACTGCCCCAAACATCAGCGTGGGAGCAAGCCTAGGGTTACCCCCGGCAGCTTGGGTTTGCGGTGTCAGCATGGCGATCGTTTTTTCAGTTTTCTCTGTGGCCCTTTTTTAACAGAAGCTGACGTAAACTGGCAAAAAAGAGCCACAGGGGCCCCGAAGACGGGGGGGGCTGAAGGCTGGTTTTCTGTCTTGATGACTGAAGACAAGGTTCGCCGACTTCAGTCCCCCACCGTTGACAAAAAACAAGGAGACAGTGTCAACAGTGATCCGCACGCTACAAACCCGGTTCACGCCCCCCGGAAGACAGACAGAAAAAAAGGGAAAAAAGCGCGTTTCTCCCTTTATTTCCGCTTTTGAAACGAGAGAGAGAGAGAGAGAGAGAGAGAGAGAGGAGAGAGGGGAGAGAGGAGGGGAGAGGGGAGAGAGAGAAGAGGAGAGGAGGAGAGAGAGAGAGAAAAGAGAAGAGGAGAGGGAGAGAAAGAGAGAGAGAGGGAGGGGAGAGGGAGAGAGAAGAGAGGGAGAGAAGAGAGAGGGAGGGAAAAAAAAGAGGAGAGAAGAGAAACGAGGGAGAGAGAAGAGAAGAGAGAAGGGGAGAGAGAGAGAGAAGAGGAGAGAGAGAAGAGGGGGAAGGGAAAAGAAGAGAGAGAAAAAGAGGGGAAGGAGGAGGGAAAAAGGGGAGAAAGAGGAGGAGAGGGAAAAAGAGAGAGAGGAGAGAGAAAGGGGAGGGGGAAAGAGAAAAAGAGGGGAGAGAGAGAAGAGAGAGGAGAAAAAAAAAAAAAAAAAAAAAAAAAAAGGGAAAGGGGGGGGGGGGGAAAAAAAAAAAAAAGGGGGGGGGGGGGGGGGGGGGGGGGGGGGGGGGGGGGGGGGGGGGGGGAAAAAGGGAGAAAAGGGAAAAAAAGAAAAAGAAAAAAGAAAAAAAAGGGGGGAGGCCCCCCCGAAAAAAAAAAGGGAAAGGGGGGGGGAGTTTATTAGGGGAAAAAAAAAAAAAAAAAAAAAAAAGGGGGGGGGGGGGGGGGGGGGGGGGGGGGGGGGGGGGGGGGGGGGGGGGGGGGGGAAATGTATAGATGAATTGTTTGAACGAACAGCGGTGTTGTGGCAACGGTGCTGCACTGCCTTCATGTTCGCTAGGAGAGCTACGAATTGCCCAGTGTTGCTTGCTTCATTGGTCTTGTGGACTGTGTTCTACATGGATATGTATGCTTTTTTTTTTTTTTTTTTTTTTTTTTTTTTTTGCAGTGCCCTTACTTCAGCAGAATTACGTAACATATAAAATCTCATTGTCTTCATCATCATCATGATCATCATTATTATTTTATAATTATAATGACAATGATAACAAAAATAATGATAATAATATTAATACTGATGATAATAATAAAAATAAAAATAATAATGATGATGAAGATGATGATGATGATGATGATTCCACACGGCTGTCGCCATTCGATCTCAGCAACCACCCGTGTATAGTAAAACTAGACCAGGTTAAAATCCCACGTGTCTCGACCGTTCTTTTAAAGCTTCACTGAAGGATGGATATGGTATAAATTGAAACCGTTTTGTATGGCAAATGGTGTTCCTAAGTGCGTGATCTTTTTTTTTTTTTTTTTTGAATCCAAGTCTTTCCATACAGTAAGTCATATAAACAGATCCAGAAAAGAAAAAAAAAACACCGTAGAATCTTTAATGCCGCTAACCCTCAAATGTCAATGAATTTAAATTCAAACCCAACAGTTTATCCGATCGTTCTGGACATCATGAACTGGCCAATATGGCTGTATATTTAACATCATTTGAAGTACATATCGCCAATTCAAGTCACAGTTCTATCAATGTTTTTGTTTTGTGTTTGTGTGTCTATTTGCTTAAAAAACCACTTACTTTCAAAAAAAAAATCAAATTAGTCGTTTTAAAACACAAGTGTCTTAGCAATGGAGTAATTCACGTTCTCCCACATAGAAAACACATGGACTTTTGTTCTCATTGTCAGTGGGTTGCGTCTGATCTTAAGTGTGTGTGTGTTGTGTGTGTGTGTGTGTGTGTGTGTGTGTGTGTGTGTGTGTGTGTGTGTGTGTGTGTGTGTGTGTGTGTGTGTGTGTGTGTGTGTGTATGTGTGTGTGTGTGTGTGTGTGTGTGTGTGTGTGTCTTAGGATTTTGAAGTGTGGCTTTCTCTCATCGCTTACAGGACGGGGTCATGCCACAGTTCTGGCGGCCAGTTGAGCGACTGGTACTACAGAGAGTGAGCATGTGCCATGCATCCACGAGAGCCTCTCTGATTATTGCATCGCATCACTTTGGGCTGGTGTGGATTAGTTCAGAGAGGGATGGCGGCAGACATTGGACGCCGAGCTCTTTGGGGGGTGTTACCGAATACCCAACCAGACGGGCACCCGTGAGTATCCAGGCAAACACGCAACGTGTTTCGGCAAATGCGGCAGCCAGCTTACCACAACTCCCCAGCAGCTAGGCCTACCGAAGCTACGTGGAGGAAAGAGACTAAAAGATGAGAAGTGTTTAGTTGTTTATGTGGGCTGGTCCCTGAGGGATCTTTCTAAATCAGCTGGCGAGTGTGATTATAAGCGTCACTGCGTCTGGGTTCGGTGCGTGATCTATGACGTAAAATGTGTACTGGACTGTGAGTGTGATATAAGCGTCACTGCGTCTGCGTTCGTTGCGCGATCTATGACGTAAAATGTGTACGGGGACTGAAGCCAGTCGTGTCTTTCATCTGTCAGTGCATATGATGGGATGAGGTTAGCGGGGACAGGGTGGGCTGAAAATCAAAATCGTCTTACTTGACGAATAATATTGGAGAGAGAGAAAGAGAGAGAGGGGGGGGGGTAGAGAGAAAGAGAGAGAGAGAGGGGGGAGGGAGGGAGAGAGAGAGAGAGAGAGAGAGAGAGAGAAGAGAGAGAGAGAGAGAGAGAGGGAGAGAGGGAGGGAGGGAGGGAGCAATAAACAGGGAAAAGGAGTGGTCAATGCCAAGTATCCTTGATGGTCATCGGTTTCCTAGCGGCGGACAGGGGAGTCTGTCGTGTGGCCCGGTCGTTAGGGAAGAAAATGATAACACACCACAGGCACTTGCTGCCAGACATCATTGCCTGCATCTGCTGGGTGTGCAGAGCCTCCACCAATCATTTACATCATGGAGAAGAAGAAGAAGAAGAAGGAAGAAGAAGAAGAAGAAGAAGAAGAAGAAGAAGAAGAAGAAGAAAAAGGGGAAGAAGAGGAAGAAGAAGAAGAAGAAGAAGAAGAAGAAGAAGAAAAGAAGAAGAAGAGAAAAGAAGAAGAGAGAAAAAGAAGGAAGAAGAAAGGAAGAAGGAAGAAAGCAGCTACGTCAATGAAAAATGGCACACGATGAGGTTCGTGCTCTAAGGAGATAACATCCTAATCACTTCTGTAGGGGGAAAGTAAATCATTTATGACACGACAATGATGAGACTTGGCGAGGTCTTTGCCAGAGGGTCTGCCTCAGCCCCATCCGTGCACTCCCTCACATCAGCCACTATTACACACACCACTTTCAAATGTATTCGAAATAAAATGGAAGTCAGGTTTACTGAACATAAAATGTACATGTTACTGTCACGAGGCCTATGACGATTGGCCCATCTAGGGTGGTAGAATTATTCATTTATTTATTGTTGTTGTTGTCGTCGTGTATCAGTCCCTTAATGTCGCTTGTGGTGTGTTTGCACCTTAATGTCGTTCAGCTCAGGTTAGGTTTACTTTCTCTCTCTCTCTCTCTCTCTCTCTCTCTCTCTCTCTCTCTCGTCTCTCTCTCTCTCTTCTCTCTCTCTCTATCTCTCTCTCTCTCTTGTCCGTGCAATTCATCCTGCAGGTTCACGGGTGGCTGGTACCTTTCTCTTGAACTGGCTGTCTCTTATCGGCCTCTCACCTGTCTTTTTACCTGACGCACGTGCAGCATTCCTCTTAGCTTGAGGTATTCTCACTCTGTGACGTAGGGTGGCATGTTGGCTGCCATCGTTAGGCAGGTTTTCTCTCACCGAGCGGAAGATGTCCCTGGGAGCGCCCGCTCCGGTTTTTGGTTCTCTACCACATCGCCGAAGGTACGGTCGGCACCTTCATTCCTGCAGTCGGCCTGTAGGGGAGGGACGTCATCTTTTCCGCATCTGCTCTGCTGGTCCTCTCGACTGGACAGAGGGCAGAGAGTCGCTTGACCCACCCCTTCTTGGGTCACCCACGGGTAGCTGGTAAGCATCAGTTTCGTGGTTTGTTTGTTTTTGTTGTTGTTAGCCGGCTAATTCTTCTCCTTTGCACAGTTTCCTTTTGGTTTCAAATTATAAAAGAAATATTGTTTGAGACCACTTTTCTCTGGTTAATTCCATCTTTAACCTGGCCATTCAAAATTAAATCCAAAATTCTCTCTCCTTTCAATCCATCTGGTGATGCGGTAGTCGGTGGGGATGGGGGAGACCTGGTGATTTAGGGTTGGGACTTGCTTGGTCTCGCTCGTCCGCCCCTGTCACAATCGCCGGTCTCGTATTCTTCGGCCACCGTTTGTTTGTGTGTGCAAGGGGAACGAGTGTTTTCTGTTTGCGAGCGTGCGTGCGCACGATTAGTCGTTTGGATGCGTGGTTGGAGAATTGTGTTATTTTTGAAATGTTACTATAAAATGTGGGGATAATCGTGCCATTGAATTATGATTATTTGTAAATGTGATGACAGTTGTAAAGTAATGGTTGTTGTACTCATCAAGTTCAATTCCTAAGAAAGGAAAATGTTGAACGTGAGTGAAGGAAGGATGAAGATATAAATTGCTATTCGTTTGTTTAGCCTGTTAATTTAATGTAATCTCTTGCCTGCTTCGTGTGAGAAGACCTTTAGCGAACATTCCTCATTTGGTTTGTTTACTGTTTTATGCTCAGGTCTGTTGAGCTGGTGCTACTAATGTATTCAGCAAACACCTCCCCTCGCCCTTCATGCGAGTGGCCGTTAGGATTTAGCAGCAAATTTCAAATCGTACTGACGGCGGGGTTCTAGTACCCTTCTTTCCTTCCAGTTCCTTCCCTTCTTTTCTCTCCTCCCGGGGGCTTCACCCGAGGCTTACGCTCTTGGGGCCGCAGGGTGTGAGGAGGCGTTCTTCACTGGATTGTCCTACCCCCTGTCCGGGACCTTCAACGACAACGCCTCGTCCAACGGGATGTGTTCTACACTGTCCTCAGACTCCCTACAGCCCATGTGACCAGTGTGGTTAGCTCTGTGTCGTGCCATTGGAGGGTGTGTGTGTGTGTGTGTGTTGTGCCAAGGGTGTCGGCGTTGAAAGACTTTATTCAAGAACAGACCTGGTTTGGGGCACCTGATTCGACACGATACTCCCAGTGGACTTTGGAGAGGCAGGGGTAGGGGAACAAGGTAAAGGACAAAAAAAAAAGAATGTGTGTTGGAAATGCTTATTTATGATTATGGGTATGTTGTGTGCGTTGAAATGCTTATTTGTGACTATGTATGTTGTGTGTGTTGAAATGCTTGATTGTGACTATGTGTATGTGTGTGTGTTGAAATGCTTATTTGTGATGTGTGTTGGTGTGAATAAATGGTGTATTGTATTGTAATCTTTTCTTGTGTGGTCTCTTGCTAGGCGTGTGAGGTCAGTCGCTCCCTTCATTCCCTTCTAGACCGATCCTGTCAGGGCAGACCTCCAGGGTCGGTCGTGACAGTTACACTGAAATGATTAAGTCAATAATTTCCTGAGAGAAGAGAGAAAGGAAAGAAAAAACAACAACAAACAACAACAAAAACAACAACACAACAAACAAACATCAAACAAACAAAAAACATTAAGAGTTTGGTCAGGAAAACCTGCTTAATTCAAGAAACGGAGCAAATATGTTGCATCGTTCACAAAATAAACAAACGTTATTTGCCATGTACATGAAATGGAAAAGAGCAGAATCAGAGCTGACGTGTCTTTGTGTAGTTTGTCTGGCTACCTGGAAAACAAAAATGACCACAATTCAGCCAACATCCTGAATGCTGCACTGGTTGAACTGACCATCTACCTTGGCAAGCTGTTTGCTTGACCGAACACGGCTCACACACATGTGACAGTCCACGACACACCCGTGTTTCGCAAATCAACGGAACAACATGGCACCGAACCGGGTCATTGCATAATATGCATGAACATCTCCACTTTCATTTGCTCACAGACGTAGGGAACTGTCACGGGCTGGGCCCGGTAGTCCGACGTTTCGATAGTCCGACACATCGGTAGTCCGATACCCCACGTTCAGATGTTTCGATAATCCGACACTGTAAGGAAAAGTAGCGATAGTCCGACATCCCACGATTCCGACAATTCCAACTCGCTTCGATAATCCGACACACATTCGAAACGTCGGAATGGGTGGGTTAGGGTTAGGGTTAGGGTTTTTGTCGGACTATCGAAACGTCGAAATCGTGATGTATCGAACTATTGGCACAAAAATAAAACGTTACAAAACAAGTTTCGTTGGTCCGACAAAATTGTCGGATTGTCGAAACGTCGGAATCGTGATTTGTCGAACTATCGAAAACGTCGGAATCGTGAAGTGTCGGACTATCGGACCCAAACCGTCACCACTCGCTCTCAACTGATATCTTTCTATAACATACTGGACCACATACGCGTCCAGAGCGTTTAGATTGACGACTTACGACATCATCATTATGGGCATTGTTTAACAAATCGAATGTTGTTGAAATATTTTCCTTTGCTGCGATGACGTCATCGTTCTCTCCATGACACACTGTTGTGTGCATGCACATTGATGGACAAAGCATTGAATTGACTTGATATACTATGACAAGAATGGCAGTGAAGGGATTTCTGGCCTTAAAGAGCAGGAACCCAGAAGTGGATTATAAGTTGGCTATTAGTCATGCTGAGGAATAAGAAATAGGTCATAAAATTGCAAGACGTCTGCAACATGCAACCTCAGATCAAAGCACGATCCAGAGAAGGTTAGAAAAACTTAGCGAAATTGATGGCAGACGAAGAGAAGTAACGCCCCATACGCTAACATAAACGCTAACAATTTTTTTTGCACCCCTCCCCCCCCCCCCCCCCCCCCCCCCCCCCCACCCCCCCCCACCCCCCCCCCCCCCCCCCCCCCCCCCCCCCCCCCCCCCCCCCCCCCCCCCCCCCCCCCCACCCCCCCCCCCCCCCCCCCCCCCCCCCCCCCCCCCCCCCCCACCGGTCCATTTAAACTCTCCAAACTTTAAAGTTTCTTTACTCAGAGGGCAAAAAGAGCAAGCGGAGGAGGAGAGAGAGAAAAGAGAGAGAGGAGAGAGGCAACCTTCATCATAGCACGATCCAGATGAAAGGTTAGAAAAACGTAGCTGAACTAGAGGGAAGAGCGAAGAGAAGTAACAGAACCCTATAAGCTAACATATACAGCTAACAAGTTTTTTTGCATCTCCCCTCCCCCCCCCCCCCCTCCACCTGAAAATACCGGGATTTTAAACTCTCAAAAACTTTAAATATCTTTATCAAGAGGAGAAAGAGAAGAGAGAGAGAGAGAGAGAGAGAGAGAGAGAGAGAGAGAGAGAGAGAGAGAGAGAGAGAGAGAATTGACAAAATGACAGGTTAAATGACAATAGCCAAATTGGCCTTGCATGCCGAGGGGGGGTGGGGGTGGGGGGTGGGGTATCCCAGTGTTCTTCGCAAGGGCACTACAAATATATAGCTACACGACATGCAACAGCACGATAAGAAAAGAAAGAAAGAAAGAAAGGGGTCAAACGGGAAACTGCATTACAGCATTCTATCTCAGTCAACATAATCAACTTAACTGCATTGCATGATGAAACACATATGTCAGTACTAATCTAAATAAAAAGTTGAACGATAACCTTGGACCATCAGAGAACTAATAAATAACCAATCCTAGCTCAACCGCCCTCAACAATAACTAGTAAACCCTACAAACATGCATACGAGTAGGATTATTCGTTTTCCATTAACTTATCAGATTTTTAGTTTTTTGCTTAATCCTATGTTTTTCTGATCATTTTTTCAATTAAAAAAAATGCAAAAACTCTTCGCATCTGGCCACATTATTGATCACCTCTGGATCTCACTTGAACCCTAATGGCGCCCTAGGGCCCCAATCCCTACCAGAGGGTCACATATAACACGATCAGTTGAAATATGCCTCAACAGTATTAATACTTTCATACTTGGTGCCTGCCGCAATTTTTCTAATTTGTGCAGTCCGCCTCACCCCCTTTTAATGGACTCACCAGATTTTGGTTTACGGGCGTTCATTAAAGCCACGCCATTGACCAAAGACTGTACAAACACCAACTTGGTATACGGTCGATATAGCCACGCCAGTGACCAAAGACTTACAAACACGAAATAGGTTAAATATGGGCGTACATAGCCACGCCAGTGACCCAAAGACATACAAACACGAAATTGGAAGAGATCACTTGAGGGCAGGGAAGAGTGGCCAAATTTAAAACTTTATGCAATACCATTACAAAACAAGTAATATAAAACTACCGCAGGCATATTCTCAACTTTATATATTTTATGATTTATATATATACCCCGGCCACACAGAAAGCTTTACAATTCTATGGTTTCTATTGCCTAGTGTAAAGTTGTTTTTATTTTTGTAAAACAAAATTAAAAACTAAATAACAAAGTGCCGTCTTACCTTACTTATTAGTCACAACTTTTTTAAAATAAATGTATTTTAAATTCCTTTTTAGATTGAATATAAAAATGCTGCTTTTAATTAATAAAATGTGAAAATATAACTTAGGGCAGTGAGGACCAAATATTAATTGTGGAAACTCCGCAGGCAATATTCATAGGGGGCTAAATTTAGATTTTTGGATCGCTGGCACGCGTTGCTGCCCTGGCCATGTAAATTTGTGTAAAATTACCACCGGGCCAGAATGCGTTGGCTGGTCGCCTACTAAGTAAAGTGACAAATGCGTCCGCCCCCAGCTCTGCAATTTTGTAGAGCTAATAATTGAAGGATTCTACTTCATACCTGTATGTTTTAGTTTACATTTTTTTTTGATTTTCTACATTGTTGAACATTTCTCTAATCGATATACGCATAAATTACACACTACACACACACACACCACACACAACACACAACACACATCCACACACACACACACACACACACACCCCCTTCATCATGCCTCAATATGCATGCTTTTATGTTTACAAACATCCACAAACACACACCACACCACACACACACACACCCACACACACACGACACACACACACACAACACAACCAAACAACCCTGTTAATTTTATGAACTACACAAACAACCAAAGCTAACTAGCTATGCGTGGTATCTGCTGTCAGGCAGCCACGGTCACCCTGATCCCCCCTAGGGGTTAAGCCAGCCCTGACAATACATAATATCAGCCAAGCCCACTTAAAAAACAACAACAACACAACAACAATTAAAGCAACCCATTAGCAAAGAGAAGAGGAGTTGTCTCCCCCAAGGAAAAAGAAATGTAACCATGGATTGTGTTTTTATTTTACGTTACATCAAGACGCCATAGTTCTTAGTTCAAGTTGCTTTATCAAGTCGTTTCTAAGTTCTTAATCAAGTAACCTCTAAGTTCTTAATTAATCACCTCAAGTTCTTTAGTTAAAGTTTTATTAACATCCAAGTCACCACAAGACTTTAATTAAGGTTCTTAATCCAAGTCTCCTCAAGTTCTTAATAAGTTCTTGATCAAGTCACCTTAAGTCACCCTAAGATTCTTATCCATAAGTCAACGCTAAAGTAACAACCAAGAACTTATTCAAGTTAACTTATAATTATTTATTACGTTCTTAAAGTATTAATGCAATTGAAAATGGATCCAAATGATCTATTGTTGTAGGCGGTTTCTGGCATGCATTTTTGTTCGGCTCTGTAATTTAAGTGTTTGAGATTTTTTTTTTTGACTGCTCGGTTTTTGCTGTTGTTGTTTATATATATTTTATAACCGTAATAACCGGCCCCCTGCAGCAATGCCGCCAAAAATGTACAATAAGGCTTTAAGAAACCATGAAGACATTGGCGGTGTAGGCAACCCTGTTGTTTTGTTGTAAGTCTTGAACCAGACTTGTTCCTGGTGTTTTTAAATTAGCTGGCATTGAAACAACTGGCTGAGGTGTGCTCTAGCAATTTTTCATATGTGTTAATATTATGCCTTTATTTTAATTTTCTTTGTTTGTTCCACTCTCAAATTGTTTATCCTGCTGCAACGCGCCCAGGCTTTTTACAGGTCACTTTCCTCTTCCTCCACCTTGTTCAACTGTTTCTGATTCTGCGGTTTTTCTGCTCGTCCCCATTTTTTAGGGAAATAAAATCTTTATAAAAAGTAATTAATATCCCAATGATTAGTGGCGACAATAAAGTACCAAATCTGTAATAAAGATCAAAACATCCTAGATACTCTAAATGACTGTTAAAACTGATCCTGTCGTTAAATCATACATAAAGACTTGTCTAGAATCAATAGGCGCAAATAATACAGTACGAGTTTAGGTTTACAAACAAAGAACTGTTTGTCCTTACACTTTTTAACCAATTTCTTGATCCCAGTGTGCTTCATACCTTTATGATACTTTACAATGTCATGTGGCGACATTGTTGAATCTGTTCTATGCTGAATTTCATTTCCGAGGAACTGTTTTGGTTTCCCACATGCCGCCAAAGAATAAAGTCCTTTCTTTTTATGGCATAACAGCATGGACACAACTTGTTCATTTGTAATCATCACAAGATCAAGGAATATTTTAGCAGATCGTCGCCGTTCATGTTTAATTACAAAATATTATTATATATTTATTTTAAAATGAGTCACCGAAAAAACTGTAACCAATCTAAGATCCAATCTGCTGTAATTGGAGGCCTAAAGTATAGATACAACAATGCTTGGTAAAAGCTTGTTAAAAAATTAAAACCAGCATATCTTGGCAAGCTAGGCTTGAGGATTCAGCAAAGCAAATTGCTATCATTACATCTACGTTTGCTACGAAAGATTTTCTATTAACCAGGAATAAAAACCAGACAGTATAAAAAAGAAAAAACAAATTACATTTAATAAAAATGCTTCAATCGTAATGATGATATCGCGCTGGGGTTAATGCGATCATAGCTTTTAGCAGGAAGTAAATACGCATTTAGATAAACTCCCAAACTAATGAAGAGAGTAAAAAGACATAATAAAAGCTATGAGCAACTAGCAGCGCACAAGATTACTATGAAAAAGCAGAGAATTGAGCATTTAGATTTTATAACAACAAACTGAAAAAACAGGGACATGCATCTACACATTTAAAGATGTTGAGACCAGCAATAAAAGAATAATATTCTTGTAAAGGCCAACCAATCAAGACATTGCCCCCACCAAAATTCAGTGACTATTCTCAACCATCAGAAAAACAAAAAGACAAAAATCGAGTTTAATCGCTTTGGTATGACCGTTGTGTATTTTTGTTGCCCAAAATATGGCTGAAATCTATTATACGCCAAAAGGATATTGAAGGGATTCACGGCAATTAAAAAAGCTAAGCACAACAGCGGAGTCGTGAACAAACAGCAAAGGAATGGTTATCTAAACAAGCGATTATTGGCAATTTATTTACCTGCAGCAACCTAGACGAATACAGAGACCACACTTAGTGAATACAAACCGAACGACACCCATCAAAGTGACCTTCTATAATTTAACCGCCATGATACATAAGACGAAAAATGATTAAGTAGCACACTTACAGTCATTGACATACTTCAAGATACAAAGATGCAGAACCATTAACACAAAAGGTAGGTGCTTCTGCTGTTGCTGTCCAAACAACAGAAATACCAGCGAGGCCCGCTACTTAAACCTCGCATGATCAAGAAGTCGAAGATGGAAGAAAGAAAATAAAGTCCAAGGTGAATCAATTATTGTTATAACATAGAGTTATCATTAAAAGAGGCATATCCAGGTAGTTCACATGAAACACAGGCTAATAGTTGAAAACTATAACAAACAGTTTATCTGAAAGACTTTTATTCCTACCAGTATCACAGAAGAGCTGATTGACAAATCTCGCAACCACAGAATGGGTTAGAAGACCTGGCCCTCAGTTTTGTCGCTGGCAATGAATAATGAAGTAATTAAATTAACAGGGCTAAAACCATACAAGCAAACAAAAACAAAGCAATAAATGAGCGGAAGACTCCAGTACAACCATGCAAAACTATTACCGTTTGTTTAAAAGAAAGGTACCTTTAATTAACCGTGGAAGCAAAAGGGGACCTCAGCATCAGGGCAAACAGATCCAGTTGGGAGTGTGATCCATATAAATAAAAAGAATTGTAAAAACTAATCCGGCCCAAGTTATTTATTTTACGGAAATCTGACGACAACAAAACAACCAGCCCCTAAAATATCTTTAGTGAAGGAAGAACTGCAGAAATCCCACCATATACAGTATCCAGTTGCTTAATTAAATTTTAATTTACTTAAATGTATTTGATCAAATGGAAGCTCAGAATGGAAGCACAGAATCGAAACAAGAATATAAAGGAAGAGACCTTGGAAAAGATACGGAATCATATTAATGAGTCTACAATAAGGAAACATTTACAGGATTTTAATCGGCACAATGGCACTGCATCCAGATCAACCTACAACCCAAATTCCCCAAATTTGATCATCAGAATTGGTAAAAGAATTCTTTGAAATAATAAAAAAAAAATTCGAGCACATCAAGCAAACATGAAAAATAATTATGCTAATTGTATACTGATATGATTGAAGCTTATAAAAAACTTGAGGAAAAGTATGAAGAAGGTAATTAATTATGGCCGTTCTCCAGTGCCCAATTTGCATATGAAATCTCAGGAATTTAACAAAATACTACTCTTATTGTGTAGGTCTGTCAAGAGACATGTTTTGGATACAACTGTGTGTTGATCTCAAGAGATTAGATCGTAGATTTACGTTGTCAATATGAAAAGTATGTATATAGAACGAATGCTTTCTTTGAATTTTGTCATTTGATATGTTAGACTGCACAACCTGCGAAAATTCCCTTAGCTTTTTTGATAGGTTTTTTTGGCTCGATAATACTGTGACATTTTCGCCCTTAAACCGAATAATAATCCTCTTAATCACCCCTCCAGATAATTCATTCCTTCATCTATCCCCTAACACCTTCTTATAGACATGATGGGAATGTATAGACGATTCTTTAGTAATCAGGATTTGGGTCTAGAAAATGCGGGAGCGGGGGGGGGAAGATGGAAAGGAATTGGAGGAGTGGAAGTGGTAGGTGAGTTGGTGGGGCTTCAAGGTGTTAGAGATATATTTTATTTAGGGAAGGTGTTTTGGTTAAGATGGAATATGGATAAAAGGGTTTAAATGTTGTAATTAAGATATTATATATAAAGGAGCTTGGGTTTATTATTAATAATGTTAAAAAATAAAAAAAGGTTTGTAATATTTGTATTTAATTTTTATTATGAATTATAAAAAAAGATGATAATGAAATAGTATTTAGGTAATGTTAATTAGGTTTGTGAAGTAAGATTATGTGATTAGTTATATTGGTGTCGCAATTCTGGCATCTTTTTACGCTTGTGTGGATTTTCCATAGTCTTTCCGAACAGCTGTTTTTCATCAGCTTGAAAAAGAAGGCTTTTTCTGAAGCAACTGTGGATTTTATTCTAAGATCAGTGTTCTTCATTATGTATGGTTTTCATGAACTGTTCTTGATCAAAAGCAGATTATACGATGAACTGCTCTCAACTTTAAACCATGTCTTAATTAAAATTGAAGAATCTGTAATGACAGACAATAACATTATTTTGCCTCGAAAATTAGTGCACAAGTTTAGGCGGCTCTGTTTGGCCATCATTAGACTTTCTGCTAGCTAATTGTAGTCATTATGTAGTCATGGAGTTCATGAGGAATTCTAAGCCCACTTTCTAGAATAAGACGCTTTTACGATCACCAGTAAGAATATAGCAGTTGTTCGACAAATCCAGATGTATTTTAATACGCCAGTGCACATTTTAAAAGTTACTAATGGAAGTGATTGCGCCAAAGGTCCCAACCATACAGATTTGTATTTGCATCTAAATACATGAGAAAGTTAGAACCTTTTACTTGATCATAATCATCAAGGTATTAGTTTGTTTGCTTTACAGTTAAAGATGCGATTCAAACTAATTCCTCCACGCAACTCCGGTTTTCATCATCTGAATCATTGGCGATGTCAGACAACAATCAATCGGTACTCCAGTAAACTTTGAGAAACATCCCAACTCATCCCAGGCGCAGCAATGTAATGCGCCTGGATTCCAGGCCATAATGTGATCGATGCAGGACTATTCAGGAATTTTCAAAAATGTCCGCCAACAACCAAACGTCAGCCATCCAAGTATGAATCATGATAGTCTCCCATTGTTTTACACTTTAACCATCTGCCATGCTTCTTGAGCAAGCAGGTAATCAGAATCACTAATGTCCATTTCCTGCTACGACTAGAAAAGAACGCGCCTTTAGGCGGAAGTGTATCTTCGTCAAACCTATTGCAACTGTTCAAGGACTCCATAAGGGTAAACGCCCTTTCTCTAACAAGAGTTGTGTCAAATATTCTTCTGTAATTGGGCAGAACATTAAGGCCATAGCCAGTTAACTCTAATGATCCCATCAAGGTGTTGCATAGAGTCCATAAAAAAAAGACATGTTATTTAAAAGTGAAACACAATGTACCTTTCTGATGACTGAGCCATGCATTTTTCCCTGAAGTCGTTGTTAACATGCTTGCAATATAAGATGAGAGTCGAAACCTCGCAGTAATGAAAGAATATGGCAGCTTCCATGTCTTTGGATACAAACTTTAGTTGAAGAATGCAGTTGTTGTGCCTGCCCTCTGACTTTCCGCGCATGTGACATGGACTCTTACTGATGTATTGGCTTCCTCTGCTGTCGCGTCCTCGCTGTTAGACATTATTGTTCTAAACCACAAATCCAACAATGAGTGGCTGAGTCAAACGTCATTGTTAGGTCTTTAGTCGTCCACGTGATTTCAGATAAATTCAGATTATAAGAACAGGAGTTACGGCACATGCCTGCATGCGTTTCTATAAGAAGTATTCTGCAGCAATAATTAGGCCCTCTAAATAATTCTGGCTCTGAAATGGTTGCCATCCGATACACTACAACAATGTAAGCCAAATGGAACAAATCTAGATGATTACTCATTCAGACAGTTTTCGGAAGTTTCTGTGGGGATGGCCCTTCATAAGGAACATAAGCGACTCGATGTCTGCGTAAAACAACAAATAAATAAAAAAGGACACGATTTGCAAGCCGTTTCCAGTTCTTTAAAAACAAACGCTTACTTGCCTTCTTTCGGCGTAATTAGTTCTGGTCTTAGACAGTCAACGGGCTAAAACCAATGTTTTATATGTTCAAGCGCGGCGTTGAACGGATGGAATTCTCTTGTTAAACATTTCTACAAGGAATTCTTGTTTGTGCCCATCTTTTTAGAAGTATTCCTGGCATTAGTCTACTCATTGAGCGTAAAACAATTTTCTAATGTTGAGACTTATATAAGTAAGTCCACCATGCTTTTGCTTGATCAATTATAGTTGGTCTGTCTTTAGACACTCCTAATAGGCACCAAATAATTTTGTTATCTCACTCAGACCCAGGTGTATACATTTAACCAAGTTATTGGTTTTTTGTTCTTCCAAACTGATCAATATATGTCCACGCTAACAGGAAAGGATATTTCCACTAAATTAAGATCATTGATGTGGGGAGGTTCATAGTTAGATACTCTCTCTGTGTTATTTTGGCGACTAATGCAGCCTTGCAAGAACACACCACATACAAACAATTGTTGACAGAATTCTTTATGTTTAGAACTGCTCTTTTGCGACTAAATCCTGGATGTAGTGAAATGTAAGACTGCCTACAATCGGCTCGGTACTTAGCCTGTTTTAATCTGATCTCTAAGACTTCACCCTCTGACCAACCAGAGCCTCTCATTTTTGGCATCTTCAGCGGCCACATCAAACTGTGTAGCAGATGTCTGCACAAACCAGTGTTAAGATCATTATGAGAAAGAATAGTCTGGTTGTTTAGTTGAACCCAGACTTCTAGATTTTCCTTTCATTTAAGTATATAGTCCGATTAAAACAGCTAACATTACCTTAACTGGCGGGTCTATTGTTGAGTTTTACACTGGACTTGAGAAATAGCCAGAAACACCACCTGCCTGTACGTTTGTTTTAATCAATAGACTTCTAGATTCATATCATTTAAAGCTTTTGACAAGACGTCTCCCTTAAGCATTCCTCCAAACAATTCGTCTGGTCCTCATATATCATAGCCATGTGAGTTTTCCTTTTCTAACATCAAAAAATGTATTATTAAATTTAAAAATACTTAATCATAAACAATATCACCGGACTTATTTTATGAGCTTGGACTAATAAACTAAAGTATAAACGCCCATTGAGTTTTTAATGTAGAGCTGTTTTAGAACAGAGTATAAAATGTCACGTATACTTTTATAAACAATCCTTTTTATCTGTCTCGTGACCTGGCTGTTGAGAAAAACATGCCCTGCCTTTTTTTGGAAGATCAAACTTTTTGTCTAATTAAAGTCCGTTACAAAATCGGCATAGTATCGACTAAACTCTTCATCCGTTATGTTTGAGACAACTAGTGCATTAATTTATTGTCATATTTGAACTAACTAAGTTTAGCTTTTTAGTTTGAACCATAGCTGTGTGGCTTAGGGAGTATTGTTTTTTAATTTTTTTTGCTAGCAGCACTTACGCTAATGAACCACAGGCCAATAGTTAAAGACCAACCGCTAGAGGTAAAGCTACCGGCGCACCTACGCCCTGTTCTAAGAGACCCCACTTGTATTCCTGCTGATAGAGCTGGACAAATGTTGAAGTACCATTATTAACAATATGATACGCATTAAGTAAGCAGAATACCTTCGTTTGGTTTTGCTGTAAAAATGAAAGTCTTGCTCTAGTACTTGCTGCATTGGTAATGTTGTAAATCTACAGGTTTTATGTCAGGGGTTTTCTACTATCCCTTTCTTTTGGTGGCACTCTGGTGCTGTAGGCACATTTGGATCATGCTTAACAGACATGCTTTTTTAAAATAAAAAAAAAAAAAATTTTAGTAATGTATTACTTTTAAATTTGATATCTTGAATATTCAGGCTGCGCATCATATAAATAAAAACAAATGGTACATTAATGGTTTTATCTCCATCATTTATCTTTATCACATTGGATGGTATTATCGTCAATAACAGATTCTCCCACTTCCATGCAATCAGATTATCCTTGTCGATCTTAGTCAATCCATAAACCGTAATTTGTAGTAAAAAAATCATCAAGCCCTAACACTGTGAAGGTGTAGATCTTCGACACAAGGTCTACTGTTGGACTTCTACACCTCCCCCCCCCAAACAAATTTCTTTATTTCGTCAAAATGCTGATAAGAAGTCTAAGCCCGCCTAGCGTAGATTTGGTTATGACTACCTCAATTTGTACATTGCACTATCTGTATTTTAGGATTAATAAACTTTTCACTTTGTCTATTGAATGGTTCATTTTCATCTTCACACAGCAATAAAAATACCTTAAGTGATCTAGCTGCGGCACTAAAACTAAAATTCCATATATGTCATTCTTGCTTCTGGGATATGTTGTATGATGAATCACTCTTTCGAATATATGGCAAATTTTGACGATATTGTTGCTCAATCAGCCTTGCTAAACTAGGGTTGCGCTAACAACGCAAACTCTAACGAGATGTCAGAAAAGCTGTACTTTGCTTACGTAGTCTGATATCTGATAACAGTATGTATTCATTGAAAAGATAGTTCATATGACAATCAGTCTTTTAATGCTCCTTGAAAGTATGGTTGCCGCGCTTTTACCAACTCAAAATCTAAGGGGAAAGAAAAAGCTATTTCCATAAACCAAAATTTACAGACTACAAAATAAATGTTACCGTCTTTAGCATCTCCAGCAAGTATTCTGTGTTTTAGTGCTTCATTATTTTCAATTCCTTGAAGACGCAAGATCATCCCAAGCATTCACCCGTTAGCCATAAATCATATAGAGATTTAAAATATGTCTGCAATGTGAAAAGAAAAAATTACTTTGCCCTCACGTATTATATAAATTTCTTCACGATTGCCCGCCCCAGATTCTGAACAACTGTCCCTGTTTGGTTCAGGTTCTGATTCCGATTTCTATTTTGAAGTAATGTGCTCAGAGCCTGGCACAAACACTTCATCAGCACCTAGGTTGGAAATTGACAGTAGTAAGAATTGATCAGCCTCAATAGTAGATGGATTAAATGGAACATTAATATTCCGATTATATTTCTATCACGCCAAAGGCGTTTCTTCAGTCCTTTTATGCGGTCAAGAATTGAACCATATGCTTGTGACATTTTTTTTAAAACCAAATAAAAAAGTTAAATTATTTAAGAAACATGGCAGGCATAGAAATGTGAAGAAGATTTATGATGATTTTGATCCTGAGACGGTCATGAGTGAAATTGATCCCCTTTGACACAGCATACGCTCGGCGCCGTCATATGCGGCGTGAAATTAACAAGAAATTAAGGATAGATCAATGAACCAAAGTTTAGGGCCAAGAACTCCCGAATTTATACACCCCTGATGAGTTTTGAAGTATCAGATGATGGCCATTGTAATCTGAAAAACGATCAAGGACAACTTGTTCACTTACAACAAAAAAGACACATATGAAGTTTTTAAGCCAAGGTACAATTAGACAAAAAACTCCGTGTGACGAACAAAATCGCCTTGTGCATTTCAAAACCAAAAAGGGCTGCGGGTTTGCAAAACTGTCAAAAACACACAACAGTAACTCCCAACAGCTAACCAAATACAAAACATGGAACATAAAGAATTAAATCAATCACAGGTGAATTAATAAATGTAAAAGAAGCAGAAACCATTTATTCAGAAGAAACAGCTTAAAAACTATTACACGACCCTCCCTCCGCTACCCATGCGAGAAATAGTGGCCCATGATCATGCTTTTGAGAACCATTAGAGGGCGAATTAACAACAATTTAGCAAAACTAGGTGAAATAGGATTAGCAGTGATAAAAAATGAAAAATAAAAACCGTTGAGGCTGATGACGCCCAACTAGGGACAATGATATTAAAGAAAGAATAACCCAAATGGACTAAAAGATCTTGACAAAGAAAGATCAGCAATACTAGAATTGTATGTCTACTAACCGTGAACACATTACGAACTCCAGATGAGGCAGAATAAGAGAAACTATCCAAAGAATTTTATATGAAAACACAACGCTAGCAGAACGAATGAAGAACACAGTTTAGAGAGCAGGAGTACCACATTAGCAAGCTTAAAACGGCCTTAGGTTTTGCAATAAGTACACTGGTAATGGGCAATTACAGGCGCGGAGGTCCAAAGCCCATTAACCCTCCACACCGCAACGTCCTCGCAACACCACCTGAAAAAATCTAAGGGTAAAAAAAACAGCTCGAACATCCTTGGCGGGTTTATTAAAAAAAATTAGTCCATAAAGCCATGTACGCAATTAAACCTGTGAATAAGGGGGAGTAGTTAGCTGGCTTTTGTCTACATGCGCAATCAAAGTAGTTGGCTTTATGGACGAGCACTATATGGGCATTAGTTCTCTAATAGTTTGGGAATAATTTTTAGTAAAGTAAAGAATGATTAAACCTAGGCGGTTAAATCAAAACAAGCAAGTGCATGGACTTATACAAAATTCATATGTCATAATTTTTTTTGACTTCGTGTTCTTTCAACGGTCCTTCGGGCTTGGGGCCCGGGGATTGGATGACTTAATCTTTGGGGTCGACTTTTTTGTTGCTCGTGCAATATTACCTGGCTCAGAATTTATTACGTTTTTCTCCGACCGTCTGTTCAACATATTGCCTGCCCACAAAGGATTTCATTAAATGTAGTTTTATACTGTACCTATCTGGAGTCTGAGGTCAGGAAGGCAGGCATGTAATAAACCAGTGCCAACAGCAAAGTCTACTTCGAACTTGGCAATTGTAAAAGAATTTTGGTACTTTTAATACTTTGAAGGTAGAATCAACAGTAGAATTAATTGCGTCCTCTAAATTTGCTAAGAATAGTTTTTGCATCAAACCAGTAAAGGATCAGTTATGCTCTGATTTCGTTTGTGCTTGCGAAACCTAAGCAAAACCCAAACATAAGAACGAACAGGAGTCGTTTAATTCGTTCTATTCCTGCTTAAGTTTAGGCCCTTAGAAGTGTCTAAGATAAAAGGTTTGTCGATGCTGTTGTATGTCTCTGTGCTCTAAGGACCCTAGGTGAACAGCTGTGGCCCGTGAAATGATCAAGAAGTTAAGGAGTGATTCCAGTCATAGTTAGGAACTTTCTGTGCACGCCACCAAAAATAAGGGGTTGTCCTAGACCATGATTAAGATCCATCTTTTGTCTAAAGTCCTGTCTAACCTTAATATTGAATTCGTTTACAGATCCTTTCAAAAGCCTTTCATGTCTATTCTTTGCTGAAAGGAATAAATAAAAACGGTTATGTCATTTGGTAAATGGCCTTGCAGTTCAGTCAAAAATACGTCCTAAGGTGTAATAAAAATGAAATCTTTACACTGAACCACACCAAAGGATCAGATGATTAAATGACATACATAGCGATCACTCCACACCCAGTTGAAGCACAAAACAACAGCAAAGTTTAACTGGTTCTGATAAAACTAGCATCGATGACTGACCTAACACTTTTTGGATGTAAGTCTATTTTAATAGAGGGTTTAAGATATCCATGTTTAATGGAAGTACTCACCATTTACTTAAAAGTGAGTCAGACAGATTCCACGAAATGTCGAGAGTATCAGTTGTTAAAATTTTAAGATGTAGAGCGGCCCAACAGAATAGTTTGTCATCAGAAAAATCAATTGCACTCATATATATTTGTTAAAAAATGTTTGTAACAATAACAACTCAAGACCGTCCTTCTATTGTAGAACATGCTATTGATAACAATTTGCGGAACCATAATGTCCACACCCATGAAATAATTTACAAAGTCTTATGGTTAAATATAAGTTAATCCAAGAAGAAGAATAAGATTAAAAAAGTTTATAAAAGAGGAAAATTAGTTAGCCAGATAACCATACTGATGTTATAGAACGGGATTATGCTCACAACAAGAAACAATGATAACTATGACATTACTCTCGAACATAACAATGCGAATCCTGAAAACAATGTTGAACCTTCAAACCAGAAAAAGACGAAGTAGTTTAACTATTTTGATGGAGACTAATAGCCTAAAAATGTTAGGCTTTACAAACTGCCAATCTAAACACCGTTCATGAGTATTAGGAGTTACGCCCAACAAAACTACTTATGAGGGAAAAATTCCGCTCGATCTTGCATAACATTCCTTATCTCAATGTTCCGTTAGACGAGCAGAGCACTGAAGAAAACTAATATTAAGAAGGGAGCCCCCACAACAGTTTTAAGAGCTCTTCCAGTCCAAGCAGCAAAATGCGATTATGAAATGGATACAATTCCCTCATTTATACAGTATAAAAGATTAGCTTTGGGAGGGTCCGATCATTATAATATAAAAATCGCAGACAAAACAGGAAAGTCGTGAATGGATAACCTGCTCATTGTTTAATAAGTAAAATAATTCTTTTGTTCAAAAAACAATGTCGCGTGTGACCAGAAGAGTCAGGAGCTATATAATCCCCTGTAAGGTGTATAACTTTAGAATTAACAGACCTTGGCAGACACTGGGACTTTGAACAGAACGTGAAATAGGCGCTTAGTCAATGGATATTGAGTACAGCAAAGATGGTAATAATACCGTAAAGAGTAAGGGACACAAAAAGTTTCCTAAACTAGGACAACTTGCGTAATGTAGAAACAAATGAGTAGTTCATTATGGAAAAAAAAATAGTTACAGAAAAACCAAACCTCCTACAAATGGCACTTAAGAACCGAGATTAACAATGGGAACATAAAATTTGAATCAAAAGCCCATTTACATTTTTTTGACCGTCAAAAAAGTTTCAGAAAGATCACTCAACTCAGGTCCTTTACATATAAGCCTTACACCAGAGTACATAGTCTTCAAGAAACGAAATAAAGCCTTTGGGATCAAACAGTACATCCTCCACAGAAAGAATCAGTTTTTGGAAAGATGCTCTACAAAATTACAGTTCATTCCACTAATGAAATAGGGACCCACGATCACAATTGAAAATTGAAATTTCTGTCTTAAAAGATGATGAGAGGGATGGGGATTGTGGGCGTTAGTGACCGACCCCATCTAAAAGAATTCTAATTAGTTGGCAAAACTTAGACGTTGAAAAACTAAATTTACTGTCCGTCGTTTCTTATACAAACTGTGGGGAGATTAAGGTCATTACAACCATGACAAAAATCATATTCGATCTAAATAGAAGCAATCTCAGGATAACTGAGTTGGATAAATCTTACACCTTCTAGACCTAAAATGATTATAAATTATACTGAACAAGTTTTGGACAGAAAGTATAATAAAAACAATAACGGAATACGATTTAAAATCAGATTAATTTATATTTTATAAAACAATGGACAGTTAAACATAAGATCAAACCCCTCATTGTTCATTGATTTGAGGACAGACAGGTTGTGGAAAAACAATATTAATCCTAGGCCTAATTACAAACATTTTATCACAATAATTTTGAACATTATGTAATTTTCTGTCCCAACACTTAAATGGAACAAAGCCTATCATGATAGTAGGTTACTATGGGACAGATGTATGACATATATTTAGTTTGATCCTAGCAATAACCTTAGTTAGTGTTTAGAAACACTAATATAGACATTTAGAAGGAACGCATACATATATTTATTAAAGCTGACTGTTCGGCAAAAGAGACAAAGTTTAAAAAGAGTAAACACTAAGTCAAAACTAGCTTTCAGTGGAAGACAAGCTGGATAAGTGTGTATGATATTATGTCCAAAAAAATAACTCATTTAAAAAATACTTTAAGATGACAGTTAAAGACTGTAGTTATAATTTCACATGAAAGACCAGAGAACGCAATGCTAATGTATGCTAGAAAATGATTTATAGAAAAAGATCAGAAAAACACAGGATAAAGCAACAACTAAATCTGAAAAGTTTAGTTAAATTAGTATTGAAAACGGAAAATCCTACACATATGCATGTTAGTAGGGATTACAGTTAGAGAACTAATAAATACCCTTAGCAAGGCAATCCGCGCGCCCGAAACTGGTTGTGGCGGATTGAGCTAGACATTGGTATTTATTAGTTCTCGTCCCATCCCGACGGTAAAACACCAAAAAATCGACCATATGATTGAAATGATAACGGTTAAGTAAGTCACTTAGAATTGCTCACAGGTTTCTCTTGTTCGTAATGAGGAAACTGCTTCACGAGGCAGAATTTCATACATCTTTCATATGCTTCAGCGATAAACTTCGCAAGAGTATTTGAACGATACTCCCTCTTCTGCTGAAATAATTAGAGAGAGAGAGAGAGAGAGAGAGAGAGAGAGACTGCTTATATAGCCAGCCCGATCGCCAAAGGGGCACATTAGGGCCTGTCACCGAATATTGAAATCAACACACAAGTTACTTACTCACACACACACCCATACACCCTTAAACTAAACCAGTTCTAAAACACACCGGAAATTTGTTAAAAAAAATCCTTTCTACGAGTAAAATCACAGATCAGCTAAAAAAGCTAGACACGTTAAGAAATTCCAAGATCACATTCAGCTGGGAACGCCTCTCCTCAAGGTTGATGAGAGAGAGAGAGAGAGATTGAAGAGAGGAGAGAGACAGACGAGACAGAACAGAGAGAGAGAGAGAGAGAGATAGAGAGAGAGATTACGCTAAATCCACGGCTTTTACTAATGGATATGTAAAACATTTGCCTGTAAAAATCCCCGTGCAATCAATCAATAAATAAATCCCAAACATAAATATATAAATATATAATATATAATATATATAGTATATATATATATATATAAAAACAAACTAATAAATTCAAGGATAAGATACTCGAGCACCGTTCCAGCAACGTTACAGAACAGCCTTGGTGTTGAATGACTGAAAGG
>CM031620.1:48805894-48808394 GCA_018398815.1 Conus ventricosus
AAATACAAGGGTCAGAATAAAACTTGGCTTTATGAATTTTATCCTGAGGTCATGAAAAGCAGGACAGCAAAAAAGGAAATGGATTTCATCTTCCTTGGCCAGGTTACATAAACGACATGTCAGTTCATTATCACTCACAGCACTGTATCTGAAACGGTGACAAGCTATATCAGAAACACCAAATCTAACTTACTTAGCGCACTCTTAATATATCTGTTCATATCCATTTTAATGTATGGCTCTATCACATTAGTTGTTTTAAAGAGTCTGTACTGCGCAAATCTGTCACTGCTATAAATATGATCATGCCAGTCCTGCCATCTGCAGTCATAATTCTTTGTTTAAAACATTTCAAGAACCCTACGATATTTTCAACACCCGGTTATCCCAAACATAAGCAAAGCCATATGAATTTAAACAGTGACGAACATTGGTAGCCCATGTCTTCTTACCATTTGAATCCAAATTTCTCAATATCTTATAAGCTTTAAAAGGTATTTTAATTTCGTCCATTCTTGTTATTTTCAACCAGTATTTAATGCATTTCAAAAACGAATTAACATAAATCGGATATCTTCCCAGATCACCATATACTAAATCATTCGGCGTTCGATTATCTACATTCAAAAAAATTTTCATGGCATACA
Organism: Conus ventricosus; assembly: GCA_018398815.1. Classification (NCBI taxonomy): domain Eukaryota; kingdom Metazoa; phylum Mollusca; class Gastropoda; order Neogastropoda; family Conidae; genus Conus; species Conus ventricosus. The sequence goes on from CM031620.1 coordinate 48,806,542, forward strand.
AATGCACATTTTCAATTACGACGCTTTTCTCAAGTGCCCAAATTTCTGCTCCATATTGTAGGATTGGCTGCACCTGAGAGTCAAACAGAGAGAGAGAGAGGAGAGGGAAGAGAAAGGGGAGAGAGGAGAGAGAGAGAGAGAGAGGAGAGAGAGAGAGAGAGAGAGGAGAGAAGAGAGAGAGAGAGAGCGAGCAAAATTATGAGGGTGTGTCTGCCGATAGGCCCAGAGGAGAGAGGAGAGAGAGGAGAGAGAGAGAGAAGGAGAGAGAGAGAGAGAGAGAGAAGAGAGAGAGGGAGAAGAGAGAGAGGCAGAAGAGAGGAGAGAGAGAGAGAGAGAGCAAATTATGAGGTGTGTGTGCCGATGAGCCAGAGAGAGAGAAAGGAGAGAGAGAGAGAGAGAGAGAGAGAGAGAGAGAGAGAGAGGAGAGGCAGAGAGAGTGAGAGAGAAAAGAGCAAATTATGAGGGTTGTGTGTTGCCGATGAGCCCAGAGAGAGAGAGAAGGAGAGAGAGAGAGAGAGAGGAGAGAGAGAGAGAGAAGAGAGAGAGAGAGAGAGAGAGAGAGAAGAGAGAGGAGAGAGAAGAAGAGAGAGAGAGGTTTGTGCCTAACAGGACGAAGCTCAGAGGGGCTAGGCTGTTCATGGTGAAGACAGTACAGACGTAAGCTGCAGAGACATGAATGTGTAGGATGGAGCATGAATAGAAGGAGAGGGCTCCACCTTCATCCTCCTCACACACCCAGCCTCCCTCCCCCCTCCTCTCCCTCTTCCCTCCCATCAGTCGAAAAAAAAGTGACAGACAAAAAAAAAGAATAGAAAACCTATGTGTTAGAGACGATATGTGAAGTGAAATGCAACCAAGAGAAGAAAAAGAAAAAGAAAATGCTTGCCCTGTTAACGAAGGTTATTATTTATGACTCGGATTAATTCTCTTCAGAAAAACTAAACTTACGTCGACAGAATGAAACTGGAAAAAAAATAATTGACATGCATCTTATTCATGAGCACATTGCACGCGATATGATTGAACGAAAAAAAATCAGTGACGGAGCCAGTCTCTTGTTGTCTACGTCTGTTGTTGTCTGTCTGCGTCGGTCTGTTCTCTCTCTCTCTTTCTCTTCCTTACCTGCTACGTTTCTGCTCTTCTCTTCTCTCTCTCTCTCTCTATTACGAACTTATATTCAGTACGTCAGTCTCTCTCGTTCTCTCTTCGTCTCTCTTCTGTCTCTGCTCGTCGTCATGCACCTCATCCACTCTCCTACACACCTCTCTCTCTCTCTCTCTCTCTCTCCCCTCTCTACTCTCATCTCTCCTCTCTCTCTCTCCTCATAATGATCTTGAACTTACTCTACACTACTTTGTCATCAATAATTCGTACGTTCCTGCTCCGTTGACGTTCTGGCAATCCATCCGAAAAACTGTGTTCCAGCCATAAATGTCAAAAACAAACGACTGTACACTACCGAGAAACAGCTTTGAATAATAAACAAAAATTCTCTCTCTCCCTCTCTCTCTCTCTCTCTCTCTCTCTCTCAGTCTCTCTCTCATCCGAGATCGTTGACCCACTTATGTAATCATGTTCAAAAAACACTACTCTTTACACGTGGTCGGTTGTGTGTGTGTGCAAATCTGAGTGTGTTCATGTGGTGTTGATGATGTAAAAAGAAATGAATGTTGTGTGTGGAATGTGTGTGTGAAATGAGCGTTGCGTGCGTGCGTGCGGTTGTCGTGCGTCGCGTGCGTGCGTGTGCTTGTGTGTGTGTGTGTGTGCTTTGTGTGTGAGCGGCGTGCGTGTGCGTGCGTGCAGTGCGTGCGTGTGTGGTGTGTGTGTGGTGTGTGTGTGTGTGGTGTGTGTGT
>CM031620.1:48813394-48823464 GCA_018398815.1 Conus ventricosus
AACAATATTCTGTTACAGATATAAAAACTCTTCACTGTTGCATAAGGGAACCATCGCAATCCCTTTTGATGCAGATATATTAGTATTGCTGTCGAGGCTTTCGCCGCTGGCTTGACTCATCCAGGGAGACACGGCTGGGTTGTGTCTGCGCCTCCGGCGGTCAAATAGCGGACCCCGCACAGTCCCATAATTACTGTGGTGTTCTCACACGATGGGTGCAAAAAGAATCCAATAGCACCCCCGCGCAGACAGCGAAGAAACATAAAATTCAGTCTTCCTAATCCGGTTTATCGTGAAAATGGTTCTTATCTGGCAAGGTTTCCACACTACATACCACCACATTCACACCACCCACAGTTCTTGAAACACGTCACTCTTATGTTTTCTTCAGCACTGGGGTGATGGTGACGCTTGGTTGACTGGGGACTCAGATTTTCCAGGACTGGGTCTTCGTTGTCGTCTCCTGGGGATCTGACGTTAGAAATTTCTCGTTGTCTCTGGGCTTCAAATCAGTTTGTCTTCTTGGTTCAAACTCAGTCTTTTCTCTTCCAGCTTGTCTCTTTACCACTAAGACTGCTGTCACTTCTGTCTCCCCGACCACGTTTTCTTAACCCTTCTCTGTCTGCTCACTTTTCTCCCTCTCTCTCTCTATCTCTCTCTTTCTCTCTCTCTCTCTCTCTCTCTCTTCTCTCTCTCTCACTCTCTCTCTCACACTCTCTCTCTCTACTCACTCACTCTCCCTCTTCTCCACTCCTCATTCTCTCTATCTCTCTCTCTCTCTCTCTCTTCTCTCTTTTCCTCGCTCTCTCTCTGTCTCTCTCTCTCTCTCTCTGTGTTCTTCTGTCCTTCGTGGTGTTCTTTCTCCTCCGCCCTCGTACGTTGTTCTCCATCCCGTTTACATAGGGATGGACATTAAAGGAGAGAGTTCTAATATAGACTGTGGCATATCTTTTTTGTGCCAAGGAGAGCACAAACACAATCAGGCCCGTGTCTCCTGATGGAGTCCAGTCCAGCAGAAGAAAAAGGCCAAGGAGCAGGCAATATGAATGGTTTTTGTTTAAAGATGTGTTGCAATGATTCCATATGGCTAGTGCATAATTTTTTTTTTTTATGTTCCACTTTTTTTTTTTAATTCTCTTTCTTTCTTTCCTGGTTTTCCCCTCCCTTCTGTGATGTTGTTGTTGTTTTTTCTCATGGAGGAATTGTTAGCCTGCACTTGTTTATCCCCACATATAAATTGTCCTGATACATTATATATAGAGTATTATAATTGATGGCGCTAATCTATCCACCAAAGGTTTTGCAACTCCTGTGAAGGAAAGCAAGCGACAGCCAAGGAAGCCTGCTACAAGCCCCCAAAGTAGGCATCCCCACATTGCGTGGTTTGTGAGGCTGAAAAGATGTCAGCACAGGAGACTCCACTGTTGTTGTCGCTTCTGTCGCCATTGTACATTAAACAGAGTGGACGTTCGGCAGGAACAGAAGACGGGGAAGATGCAGCTTCACTTGCCATTTGTTGCGATGTCTTCTGCTCCCTTCTCCTGTCACTGTTGACCTGCGACGGACTTTTTCCTGAACACCGCACTGTGTGCTGTGGTGACGCGTCGTGGACGGGACCCGGTCGGGCATTGTTGTCCTTCCTAAGAATCACCACGGTCTGATTTTCACTGCCTTCGATTTTGAATGATGACAAGTCATGTCGCGCAGCGCGGAGCTCAGCATATTTCCTAAATTTGCAGGAAGACCTTCAACATGGCATTTTAACGCTTTGTGTGGAAATGAGCAAAATTGTATCGGAGCTGTGGAAAGGTCTTCTTTGTGGCACCCAGACAAGGGAAGTCCGCGAGAGAGCGAGAGAGAGAGAGAGAGAGAGGATGAGAGAGAGGACGAGTGGCGAGAGAGAGATGAGAGAGAGAGAGAAGAAGACAGTATACTTGATGGAAAGACACTACAAAGATCGATTACGCTTATAAATATTTATTATAGACACAGGGGCACGCACACACCGCCACAACACACACAAACACACACACACACACACACACAAACACCAACACATACACACGCGCACGCACACAACTACGCACGCAGCACGCACACACACAACACACCGCACACACGCACGCACGACCTGCACGCACGCCCGCACGCACGCACGCACGCACGCACGCCGCACGCACCACTCACACACACACTCACACCACACACCCACACACACCACTCGTGTTACACCCATACCTCCACTTTCTGTGTGTGTTGTGTGTGTGTGTGTGTGTGTGTGTGGTGTGTGTGTGTGTGCGTGCGTGCGTGAGTGCGTGTCGTGCGTGCAGTGCGTGCGTGCGTGCGTGCGTGCGCGCACGTCTGTGTGTGTGTGGTGTGTTAGTGTGTGTGTGTGTGTGTGTGTGTGTGTGTGTGTTCGTGTCGTGTGTGTGTTGTGTGTGCGTGCACCTGTGTACTGATAGCTACTGTCTAGATATCTATTTTCATTTTTTGGGGGGTTTAAAAAAAAAATATTTAAAACAAACAACAAAAACACGTTAAGCCTATTGTTTAAAAAAACGGTGCGCGCGCGCATGTTTGTGTGTGTTAGTGTGTGTTGTGGTGTGGTGTGTGTGTGTCGTGTGTGTGTGTGTGTGTGTGTGAGAGAGAGTGTGTGAGAGAGAGAGAGATGCAGAGAGAGAGAGAGAGAGAGAGAGAGAAGTGAGGAGCGAGTGAGAGAGAGAGGTTGAGAGAGAGAGAGAAAGCATTACGGACGGGGCTGACAGAATTCATACTTAGCGACTGGGTGAGGACACGCGATGACTATAATGTGACACCAAAGCAAAGGAAATCGGTGGTTAGTCGGGGGGGGGGGGGGGGGGGGTGGGGGGGGGGGGAGTGGTTGGCCATAGCATGCTATGGTGGATATTATAGCCAAAATGACTGCTTTAACCCCCCCCCCCCCCCCCCTCTCTCTCTCTTCTTCTTCTTTCTCTCTTGAGAGAGAGGAGAGAGAGCGAGGGGGAGAGAGCGAGAGAGAGAGAGTGAGAGAGAGAGAAGAGAGAGAGAACCGAGACAAGAGCGTAATAGGCGTGAGAAGACAATGAAGAGAGAGAGAATTGAACATGGTCAACGATTGTTGATTATGTTCGCGCGATTTAGTGTTTCGCTTTGTGTGCTTACTTGTATGTACTATATTTGACGATGTAATGATTTTCTTTCTTTCTTTTTCAGTAGCGATCAATTTTGATTTTGTGTCTACCCCCTCTCTCTTGTTCCATTGACATGGGCATGTGGGTAGTCAAATTAAATATTTATCTTTCTTGTCTTGTTTCTTCTCTCTCTTCTCTCTCTCTCTCTCTCTCTTCTCTCTCTCTCTCTCTCTCTCTCTCTCTTCTCTGTGATTTGCAAATTGTCTGATGAAGACAAGTCAGACCACTTGGATAGATGGTAATGTCTGGGAACTCAATGCGCGGGCTTTTAGTGGGTTGCTTACTCATCCTTAAATGCTTTGTTGTGTCTTGTCTGGGGTTATCTCTCGTGATTGTCGGTGTCGCTCAACGTCCACTCGAGCTTCCCGAGCTGCGTCAGGACTGAAGGAAAAAGAAGGAGAGCCAGATTTAAGGGTCTTGGTTGACTCTACTGTCACGCGACCAAGAGCCATGGCGGTACAGACCCATCAAAAACATGGTAAACACATCAGATGCCAAGTGTGGGGTGGCGTCAAGATGAGGAGGGCATCAAACATAGGTGTAAACACCTCAGATGCCAAGTGTGTGGTTGATCGTAAAGCTGGAGATAAAGGTGGCGGAAGATTGAGAGCGAGGGAGCTGAGCGTGAAACAGAGAGAGAGGAGAGAGGAGAGAGAGAGAGAGAGAGATGAGGAGAGAGAGAGAGAGAGAGAGAGAGAGAGCGAGAGGAGAGAGAGAGAGATGAGAGCGAAGGAGACAGAGACAGCATAGAGGACTGTGAGAACCAGAGAGATGACAAGCAAATGCTTGTTAAGATGATGTAAAACTAATCTCTCTCTCTCTCTCTCTCTCTCTCTCTCTCTCTCTCTCTTCTCTCTCTTTCACTCTCTTCTCTCTCTCTCTCTCTCTCTTACTTTCAGAAAGGGATGCATATCTATTTGTATGGATGTCTTAAGGGATTATGGGACAATCTCCATTTTATCAAATATCTACGCCAATACTTAGGTTATGGATGAGCTTACAAGTCCCAGTAGTGTCTGTCTGTGCTTTATGGTAATGATGTGTGATGTGTGCTTCTTCCCATCTATCTTCTGAATCCCCAAAGTCGAAACATAAGAGCGCCGTGAAACCCCGTTGTAAGGGATCGGAGGGGTGGGGGAGGGGGGGGGTCGTCGTGTTCGTCCAGAAACAAGATCGTGGCACTAAAATCTGTCCAAGTGAGTGCAAACAACATCAGAATTCATAGTACGATTAGTTGTAACGCTGAGACAAAAAGTGAGAGAAGGATTGTGAAGGAAGGAAGGGAACAGACAGGATTAAAGTACACAGAGAGAGAGAGAGGGGGGGAGAGAGAGAGAGAGAGAGCGAGAGAGAGAGCGAAAGAGAGGGAGAGAGAGACAGGGAGAGAGAGAGAGAAAGAGAAGAAAGAGAGAGATGTGGGGGAAGGGGGGGAGGGGAAGGGGCTACAAAAATTCTATGAAAGAGTGTGAAGTTCTCTTCCTCTCCCTCTACCCTCCCACTCTCCCCCTTCTTGACCACTTGCTTCTCCTTGCGACTACTATCACTACTATACTACTACTACTACTACTACTATATATTCTACTATTTACTCCTGCTGCTGCTGTGTCTGTGTGTGCTGCTTTTGCTTCTTCTTGTTCTGCTTGTTTTTCTTGTTTTTCTTCTTCTTCTTCTTCTTCTCTTCTTCTTCTTCTTTCTTCTTCTTCTGCTGCTGTTGCTGCTGCTGCTGTTACTGCTGCTTCTGCTGCTACTACTACTACTACTACTACTACTACTACTACTACTACTACTACTACTACTACTACTACTACTACCATGATGAGCACAAACAAAGATGGAGAAGAAAGAAGAAGAAGAAGAAGAAGAAGAAGAAGAAGAAGAAGAAGAACAACAACAACAACAACAACAACAACAAAAACAACAACAACAACAACAACAACAACAACAAGAACTAGAACAAGAACAAGAAGAACCAGAAGAACAAGAACAAGAACAAGTCAAGAAGAACAAGAAAATTTAAGATTCGCAGAAAGTGAATGTTATTGGAGGGTCGTAGAAAATGGAGAAAAAAAAAAAACTTTCTCCGTCGCCCTTACACACTTTCCTCCTTCACTGAGAAAGACGCAGAGAGAGAGAGAGAGAGAGAGAGAGAGAGAGAGAGAGAGAGAGAGAGAGAGAGAGAGAGAGAGAGAGAGAGAGAGAGAGAGAGACAGACAGACAGACAGACAGACAGACAGACAGACAGACAGACAGACAGACAGACAGACAGACAGACAGACAGAGACAGAAACAGAGACAGAAGCTGATGCTTGTGAATGGAACAAAGATTTTTGGAATTAAATGATTTTTTTTCTTCTGAGCGATTGGGGTCTATCTGCACTACAATAAACCCAAAACACACGATGCTGATACATGATGATTCTTCGCTCGTTCAGGAACCAAAGTCATAACATAAAGGCAGTTCTTAAATCATTTTTCTCTCTCTCCTCTCTCTCTCTCTCTCTCTCTCTCTCTCTCTCTCTCTCTCTCTCTCTCTCTCTCTCTCTCTCTCTCTCTCTCTCTCTCATATGACTAAAAATGCCTGTGGAAGATCTTGGAGATCAAAACGTAGTTCAAAATAGGACAGGCTAGACTATCAGGAAAAAGGACTGACATTTCTTGATTACAACATAGAAAATTCATACAATAAACTTTTGATGTTTCGTTCATTAATTACATAAATGGTTTTGATTTTGTGTGCCTCGCTGAGACATTTGTCAATGAAAAGTTTGATTTCTCTGGTGTGTTTATTGATTTTGTGATATTTCATGCTCTAGCAAAGAAATGATCATACCAAGGTCGTAATTCTGTTAGGGCGTTGCTTATGGTGAAGAAAATATATGAAATGTTTGTCACTCACGTCAGTGTCAATTGTGATAACATGATAATCTTAAATGTTAGAAAAACGTTAAAACTACTAAAGATGTTCGACTAATTGCAGGTTATATAGTACCAGAGGGAGGGCCGATATATCATAACTATGCAATTAAAGATGGAATCCTGATTCTTAGAAATCACAGAAAATAAGGATCTAAATGTCCTACTATGTGGTTATTTGAATGCACGGACTGGACGTCAACAACCCAAAGTGCAGACCATGTCACACCTGGAGATGATAGTGATGATGATGAAGATTGTGATGTTGATGGAGGATGATTATAATATTGATGTCAGTGATGATGACGATTCATATGATGAAGATGGTTGTACTGAAAATGATAATGAAAATGACGATGAAAATGATGTGTTTTAAAGCGATGCTCTAAAGACTTGTGTGTACATAAGTTTGGTAAATCTTTGTTAGATTTGTGTTTTATGTTTGACTTACAGATGTTGAATGGTACATACCATGATGAATCGAAAGAAGAGTTTACATTTGTGTCACCGAATGGCAGTTGCGTAACTGATTATTTTATTGTTACCAAAAATTTACTAATACATTGCAGAATGAAGGTTGGTGATTGTTTTATTTTCCTGGCATTTACCTGTAGAATTAAAATGGAAAACAGGTAATACTAATGTAAAAAAAAATTTAAAAAATCCAGTATTTCATACAGAAGAACGCATTATTTGGTCTTCAGAACACGCCGAGACTTACAAGGAGGAACTAGGTTCAGATGAGTTCAAACAGTGCTGTGACGAAGCTACAGAGTATCCTGATGTGAATATCAACACTGGTTTAGAATATTTTGTGAAAGCTTCGTATAGTGCAGCTGCATGTATGGTAAGGACCAAGGGGAAAAGCAAGAAAGAAATGGGCGATTGGTTTGATGGTGAGTGCGAGAATAAGAAAAAAAGTTGTGAACAGTTATTTGAAACGATATCAAAGAACTAAATCTATAACATGGAAAAAAACACAAAGCAACTTACATTAGGGAAAGAAAAGACTATAATTTCTTGAAAAGAAAGAGAAAAGAAAATAATTCGATGAAAAACGAATCAATAAACTGAAAGCATCTGTTAACGATCCTAAATTATTCTGGTCTACCATTCGATCGATAAGTAGAAAAACAGTTATTTACAATGAAATCATCTCGCTGCAACTGTATGAACATTCATACAGTGTGTTTAATGAATTTAATAACGATTGTGAACATTTCAGTGTAAACATAGATTGTAACGAACAAATTGCTGACGAACCAATGTTTAATGATCATATAACAATAAATGAAGTCTTAAACAGTATAAAACACATCAAATGTGGAAAAAGTGCTAGACCAGACAAAGTAGTGGGAGAAATGTTCAAGTGGTCTAACTCTGTTGTTGATTTCTTGATTAATCTTTTTAACACGGTGTTTGATAAGGGAATCTTTGCAGAATCTTGGTCTAAAACCATAATAGTTTCTCGTCACCAGAGAGGTGATAGTAACAGCCCTGATAACTAACGAGGTGTTGCACTGACGAGTATTATTAGTAAAATGTATACGCATATACTCAACAACAGTTTAAAAGCATGGGCAGAGAGAGAAGAGAAAATAGTGGAAGAGCAGGCTGTATTTCGATCCAAATATAGTACAACAGATCATATGTTTACTCTGTATGCTTTAGTACAAAATATGTATTAACAAAATCTAAATTGTATGTTGCATTTATTGATTTCCAGAAAGCTTGTGATTCAGTCATCAGAAATGTTCTATGGTGTATTCTGAGGAATAATGGCGTAAATGGGAAGTTGTATGCAGCTTTTCATGGAATGTATGAGTCTGTTCTTGCACGCATTCGTGAGAAAGATACTGACACTGATTATTTCAGCTGCCTGCGGTGAGTAAAACAAGGGTGTCTGCTTAGCCCACTATTGTTCACATTCTTCATAAATGAATTAGCGATAGAGATATACGGGGGGGGGGGGGGGGGGGGGGGGGGGGGGGGGGTGGGGGTGGGGGGGGGGGGGGGGTGGGGGGTGGGGGGGGGGGGGCGTGGAATTCAAATGTTACCTGGTGCTGATGACGTATTTCTAATGCTTTTCGCTGATGATGTTATCCTCCTAGCAGATACCCCTGTTGGTGTGCAGAATCAACCAGACATTCTGAAATGGAAATCAGATAGGTTAAAATTAACAGTGAACCTAAAACAAACTAATCCAATGGTTTTTAGAAATGGTGATTACTTATCAAAATATGAAAGATGGTTTTATGGTGGGGTAGAAGTTGGAGTGACAAGTAGCTATACATACCTCGGGATGTTATTCACGACAAAATTAAGATTGAGTACGTGCTGGCTTGAGATGTGCAGAAAGAGAAAGAAAGGTGTCATGGATATTCTGAGGACTCTCAAAAAATTGAACGCCAGTAGTGTAAATATATTTTGGAAATTATTCGATTCACAAATACAGCCTATTTTGACATATGCATCAGAAGTCTGGGGTAAGTTGGATAATAGCCGAATGGAAAAGTTTGCACTTATGCGATAAATCGAATTATCAATGTGCCCTTGCACGCATCAAATAAAATGGTTTATGTCGAAAGTGGACGATACCCTCTATTCATTATAACTTAGGTTACATGTATTAGATATTGGCTGAAATTAGTAAACCTTCCAATAACCAGACTCTGTGGCCAGGCGTATGAAATGCTCATGCTGCAACAATAAAGTGGAAAATTTAACTGGGTCTCCAGTATTAAGAAAATATTGACAGATAATGGTTTGGGCGTAGTTGGTTGTCACAAAGAGTCAGTAATGCAGTGCAATTTATTTCTGAATTCAAGGATCGTTATTTGTACTTATAACAAAACTGGCATGCTGGCATGGATGGAATGATAAATACGACTGGTTTCTCTCATAGTACAAACAAAGGTGTTCCCAGGTGCCGGGGAAATCTCATGATTTGGGGGTCATAATTAACAAAAAATTCTAGCTCAGAAACTACAAAAGAGAAAAATGAAATCTATATCATTTTTGAAGGAAATTGAATGAAGATTTTGAATCTGGGCTTCTTTTGTTTTAATTTTGATAATACAAAAGTATTTAGGCTTGTAGATTTGGATAGATTTTTTTGCACGATCAAAAACATATGTATTTACCACATCCAAACAAGAACACACAGCAAAAAGGTTGAAAATAAAGTTTGTATTGTCACACTACACCTGTAAATGAAAGTAAAACAGTTTGGAAGTCTATCAAGACGCTCACACTCGATGCAGACTGACCAGTCCACGACCACGCCCCCCCTCCCCCACCACACCTCCTTGCTCAACTTCAACCCTCTCTTTCACTCCTCATCTTCCCCTACCTTTCGTCTGCACCGTGTCACGCCGCGAGCAGGCCACGATCCCCTCTCGCACTGATTTCACATCACTGGACACCAGCACGCAGTGCAGAGTACACACTTGGCTGGCTCGTTCGACTGACGCTGTCAGGTGAAACACACACTGAGAGGTCACAGAGCCCTACTCAATAACTGACGAATATGGTCGGCAATTCCACCACTATCATCATCTCACCTTCATGCTCGAGTTAGTCTTTGAATAAAAGATTATTGTGTTTGTCAAAAATCATCAGCAGAGCCTGCTCAGCTGTGTAAATACGTTGACTTGGTCGCTGGGCTTGTCAGGTTGCGCCGCCATGTTTGCAAGCGAGACACGAAGTGCTGGCTGGTCACCCAGTCAGTGATAAGAATAAATGGGCTTTCCCCTCACGTGTGGTCATTTACATATTATTTTAAGACTACAGACATATAAGGCTTTCTACGCAAACTCTATTTGAGTCCGTTGATAGAAATAGTAACGAATGAAAACTCAAGAAAAAGCATGACGTCAGGGACTGCCCATAGGCACATGGAAAGCACTTTTTCCGTAGTGTGCTACGCGTCAAGCTGCTGACAGAACTAAAAGCGCTCAACAAAAG
>CM031620.1:48823564-48826064 GCA_018398815.1 Conus ventricosus
TTTTGGTTGTTATGTAGTAAGTATTCCTACCTTTTTGTTTGCTCAATGGTAATCTTTAAGTTGTGGTTTTGGAAGATTTTGCATAGTTCTTTTTCTTGTTTCGATGGTTCTTGGATTGTTGTTAGTGCAGCAGGCCATCGTCTCTGTATAGTCCGACTTGTTTTCCGAGTTTTTTCTTGATGTTGGACAGCATGAATAGTCCACCAGTTCACATGTTTCTGCACCATCATATGATCCATGGGTACGTCGAATGTTGAGTTTCTGTTGGTTTTCCTGATCCAGGTTTCATTTTTGCTGTGTAGTAATGTTTTCTTGGTGTGGAGAATGATTTCCATTTCTGACCCAGTTATGTCTGTGTGGTTACTGACAAACTTCAGGGCTTTGATGAGTAGTTCCTCATCTATAGATGGTAAAAGTCTACTATGTCAAATGTGATGAATACTGTATTACTTTGTTTATTGAGTTTTTTGAACCATTGGATAACTTCGTATGTGTTCTTCCAGAGGTTGTATTCAGAGTTTGATTTTACGTTCTTTATTATTTTTTCCAGAATTTTCTTGCTTATTTTGCCTAATTCAGATTTGGATGCGTTTATTAGTCTACATGCTGGATTGTTATGAAAATTGGGCTTGTGGTCTTTGAGTGTTATGAAAGCTTCTTTTGTTGCTGTCGCTTCTATCCTGTCACTTAGGTCTATGCGCTTTGCAAGTTCTTTTTCTTTAGTTCGGATACTGTCATGTATATTTTTGTCGGCTTTTTTGTAGTTTTTCTGGATGTTTTGTCAAGGAGTTGAGAGTAATCTTTTGGTTCCATTTTGTAGTAAATGCTAGTTTTATCAGTCTTCACAAATATTTTTTTGTCATTTTGTACTTGTTTTATTTGTTTTTTTTAGTGTTGTTTGGAAACCGTTGTTAGATTTTTTGAATTCAATATTGGTTATCATTCTTTTCATTTGATCTTCAAAGGGTTTCATTTCGTACTATGGCTGGTGGTGTATCGCCATGATTTGAAATCGTAGTGTTTTTGTCTCTTTTTTTGCATTTGGGTCAGAAAAAAAAGAGGACAAAAACCTTCTCTTAAATGTTATTTGGATCACCAAAAAGTGTGCCGCAAAGCTCTACATAAAACACAATATATGCATCAAAGAAAGGTATTCAGAATAATAACTAATGTTGCTCCCCAAGAGGTTGAGCACTTAAAAAATTGTTTTAGGCATTTTAAATATACTGATCTATATATATATATATATATATATAATATATATATATATATATATATATATATATATATATATATATATATATTATATATATAATAGACTAATAAACTCCAAGGATAAGTAACCAAGCACCGTTCCAGCAACTTACAGAGCAGCTTGGTGCTGCAATGACTGCAAGAAATATTCAATTATAAACAAAGCTTGCTCTTATGTCTTAGATTCAAGAAATAGTACATACTGCTAGTTAGGCAGAATTAACTACCACTGCAGATATGAATGCTCATCTCCCCCTATCTCCCCTATTTCTTCAATCTGAGACATAAGAGCAAGTTGTGTTTATAATTGAATATATATAATATATATATATATATATATATATATATATATATATATATATATATATCTTTTTCTTAAGTTTGTGATTTTTTTTGGTAGATGAAATATATGTGGAATTACCAGTTTGGGGTTACAACGGACAGATCTTGTATGACACAACTAAAAGATGTTTATGCTGAATAACCTTCTCTTAAATGTTATTTGGATCACCAAAAGTGTGCCGCAAAGCTCTACATAAAACACAATATATGCATCAAGAAAGGTGTTCAGAATAATCCTTTTGATCAGATTGAACATATTATTGTGTTGAAAGATAGATTTCAGTATGTCAGTGCTGGCGATGCAAAATCAAAAATCAGACAGTGTACCAGTGGTGTTCCATTATTAGGACCAGGTAAGGATTAAATAAAATGATGTGTCTGATGTTGTAAAGATGTATTTCATAGATGCCGTCTCCTGTCCTCATTCTTAAGTGAATTTGATTGCTACCAATTTTCAACATTTCCATCCGATTTCCATAGCGTTGTTAAAATGTAATTGTTTATGTAGCTCTTGACTTCGTCACTGTTTTCATAACTTCTTTATTGCATTGAAAGAAGGAGCCGTATGAATCAATCAGGCTTGATGTAAGAAATATCGCAATTGTTTTCCCCCTCTTATGTGTTTATTTAACGAGTCCTTGGGGGACGTGCGTGTGTGTGTGTGTGTGTGTGTGTGTGTGTGTGTGTGTGTGTGTGTGTGTGTGTGTGTGTGTGTGTACGTGCGTGCGCGCGCAAGTGCGTGCGTGCGTGCGTGTGTGTGTGTGTGTGTGTGTGTGTGTGTGTGTGTGTGTGTGTGTGTGTGTGTGTGTGTGTGTGTGCGTGCGTGCGTGCACATATATGTATTGTGTTGGGAGAGGATGCGTACACTCATGTGTACGTACATTATGCGTATTCTTGTGTGCGT
>CM031620.1:48838564-48853564 GCA_018398815.1 Conus ventricosus
GGAATCATTCCCCCAAAACATTTGCGACGCTGTCCAGTTGATGTCAATGTCTGCAAACTAAAGAAACTGGGGATGGTCCTCATGTGGAGGTTTTGTGTGATGGAGCAGATGTCTAGCTCAAATTGCTGGTTGTTTCTCCTGGTGTAGCCCTGTTTGCGGCAGAAGAGACGGCTCTATGCCGCAATGGATACATTCATAAACATTCACTGACAAGAACATTCCAGGCTTCCCGTGACTGGTACATCCACTAAGAGATGAGAATAATTATTCTATTGACAAAACTCTGTCTGTCTGTCTGTCTGTCTGTCTGTCTGTCCGACTCTCCTCTCTCTCTCTCTCTCTCTCCTCTCTCTCTCTCTCTCTCTCTCTCTTTCTCACTCACACTTTCTCTCTCTTTCTCTCTCTTTCTCTTTTCCAACGGCCTCTTTTGTTGGTCGCAGTGTGTGTGTGTGTGGTGTGGTTGTGTGTGTGTGTGGTGTGTGTGTTGTGTGGTTGTGTGTTTGTGTTTTTTGGTGTGGTGTCGGCTGCTGCGTCGTGTGTTGTGTATGCCGTGCGTGCTGCGTGCGTGCGTGCGTGTGGTTTGTGTGGTGTGTGTGGGCGTGCGTGCGTGCGTGCGTGCGTGCTGCGTGCTGCTGGTTGGGGGGTTCTAATTTTTAGAGAGTAGAATGTCTGATGCCATTTGAGGAAGAATGAAAAAAGGAGAAAGGAGCGAGGGGGGGGGTGGGTGGGTTGGGGAGAGAGAGATTTAAGGGGGGAGGGAGGAGTAGGGAGGGAGGGAGGGAAGGGGGGACGAGGGGAGAACAGAGAATAGTAGTGACAGTATCTGGCTGTACATCATTTCCTTCAGTCCAAATACTCTTCCCAAGACTGCAACGACGTTAGAGGGGAAATCCGAACAATGAAACAGAGCATCTCTTCAGGAAGCTTACGAGCCTCCCGATAGAAAGAGGTGAGATTGCTAACATCCATTTTTCACTTAACCACCACCCTCCCCCTTTCCTCTTTATTTTTCAGATGTACTTTTCCATCTTCTTCTACAGCTCAATCAGTGTTCTGAACTAACACGGATCAGGTACACTTCTCTACAGAAAATGCGTTGCACTTTCTTCCACGGTACATACGAAAAGATACCTACCCCTCGCAAAGATTTCTGGCGAGGAAAGGATCATCCTGCTCCATGACCTGACACTCTCCGTTTAGATAATGATGATTAGGGACCATCGTATCCCTTCTAATCTCGACAATTTTTGTTCCTGAGCCTTCTGTTGCTAAGAAACACTGACATTATTAGAATAGAGTTTGTTTAGAACTTACCGCCAATGACATTGGACAAACAAAGCACATGACAAGACACATGCATTCAACCACTTGTTCTCTTCGGCGAAAAAATAAATCACCATTAACATGTGGGACAGTCACAAACAAAAGAAAAAAACGAAAAGAATGACAAATGACTCATCCGTTGTGTCCATGTGACGTGGGCGGAAATGACATGGGGCCAGGGGATTTAAGGGAGAGGAAAACGGAGGGTGGGGGGGGGGGGGGGGGGGGGGGGGGGTTGCGTCGGGAGGTGTGTGTGTGTGTGATATGAGGTTGGTGTGTCTAGTTTATTGGGATGGTGATGATATCTTTTGTATGGTTGTGGTAATGGTGGATTGATAATAATGTAAAGGGGAAAGAGGGGGGAGGGGGGGGAACTGAGAAAAAAAAAGTTGGGGGGGGGAGGATTTAAGGAAGGATAAAACACAATTAAGATTAAATAGATGGAGGGTTGCTGTAACTACTAGGATATGAAGTGAGTGAAGGTGATGTGTGGTGGTTGTAAGTAAGTGTGTGTGTATGTGTGTGTGTTGGTTGGGGATATTGCCACATATTTGGAAGTGGTTGGGTATGTGTTTGGTTATTGTTGGATATTGATCTTTGGGGGTGTAGCGTGCCCAGTTAGGCAATGAAGAATCCCTTCTCATTGCCAAACTGGGCACAACTAACACCCCCAAAACTATCAATATCCCAACAATAACCAAACACACATACCCACCCACTCCACATCCAGTTGGCAATATCCCCCTACCAACACACCACATACACACACACATACAAAACAACCACCACATCCCCTTCACTCACACATATACAGTATTTACCGCAACCCTCCATCTATTAATCTTAATTTGTTATTATTCCTTCCCCTTAACTCCCCCCCCCCACCTTTTTTTTCCTCAGTTCCCCCGCCCTCCCCCCCCCCCCCCCCCGTCTTACCCCTTACCAATATTATCAATCCACCATTACCACATACCATCACAAAGCTATCACACCATCCCAATAAGACTAACTCACAACCCCATCATATCACACACACACACACCTCCCCGACCAACCCCCCCCCACACCCTCCGTTTTCCTCTCCCATAATCCCCCCTTGCCCCTGTCATTTCCGCCCACCGACCACATGGACCACAACGATGAGTCATTTTTCATTCTTTTTTCGGTTCTTTGTTGTCTGTCCCACATGTTAAATGTGATTTTATTTTTCGCCTGAAGAGACCAAGTGGTTGAAATGCATCGTTCTGTCATGTGCTATTGTTTGTCAATGTCATGGCGGTAAGTTCTAACAAACTCTAATCCTAATTTTGCTTCGTTCGACGCCGACAGTCACTCCATTTTGAAATTTTAACTTAGCATTAGTTATTTTGACAGTGATTTCGTCGTCCTCAAGCGTCCCCCGTCCCCCATCCCAAATATAGTCCTCTAATGAACTATAAACCGAGTTCCGTGAGTGAAGCAACGCACATACATCTTTGCACACACTAAAATCCCATCACCAACTTTCCGGAAGAGTTGGCCATTTGGCCGTTGGTATGATGGACACGTTACACATAGCAATGCCCCCTGCGTGAGAAATGAAAACAATGAAGGAAGAGGAAAATGAGTGATCGATATTGAAACGATACTGACTGATGACACGGGAAACGACTGGAAGTGAAGCGCCAGTCTGGCAGCTTCTACAGTCCGCACTACCCAGGTAGGCAGCCCGTTGTTAAACGAGAGTTGATTTGTAAAGCGCTAAGAGCTTGGGTCTCTAGCCGAGAAAAGGCCGCTATATAAGTATTCATTAATATCATTATTATATTGTTCGGCGTAATTCGATGTCAGTATATATATATATATCTATATATATATAAATATAAAAAAATATATAATATATAAAATATATAAATATATATATATAATATATATATAAAATTCGATGTCCAATAACAACCGCTTAAGTTTGTAGATCGAAAGCAGATAATTCTGCTCTTAAAGGAACTTTGACCATTTTAATACTACAATTCATATGTAAAGTGACTGGGCATACGTTTCCTTTGTGTTTCCATCACACAGTTGGAATCTTGGTTAATGAACACGCTGACAATGTGCGAAGAAACAGGTCTTTAAATAAATGTGCACACAACAAATATCTGTACACTCTCACCTTTACCAAAGAGGTCATAAATGTGAAGATGAAAGACAAGGACTGTTTCACGAACAGACAAAACACCACTTATTCTCAGTTTAAAACACAACATAGTCAAATTTTCAGTGTGTGGTTGTGTGTGTGTGTGTGTGTGTGGAGGTGTGTGTGTGTGTTGTGTTGTGTGTGTGTGTGTGTGTTTCTTCTTGTTCCTACTTCATTAACAAACATCCACTAAAATGATATCAGCGATATGAGTTGTGTGTGTGTGTGTGTCGTGTGTGGTGTGGTTGTGTGGTGTTGTGTGTGTGGTGTGTGTGTGTGTGGGTGTGGTGAGAGAGAGAGGTGTGTGTTGGTGTGTGTGTGTGTGTGTGTGTGTGTGTTGTGATGTGAGTGTGTGTGTGAGTGTGTGGTGGTTCTCGCTAAACATGTTTGTCTATGCGTTTCAGCGATAATGAGTGTGTGCATGTGTGTGAGTGTGTGTGTGTGTGTGTGTGTGAGTGTGTGTGTGTGTGAGTGTGTGTAGTGTTGTGTGTGGCGTGCGTGCCTGCGTGCACGCGGGCGTGAGAGAGAAAAGAGAGAGAGAGAGATAGTAGAGAGAGAAGAGAAGAGAAGAGAGAGAGAGAGCGAGAAGAGAGATAGAAGAGAGAGAGAGAGAGAGAGAGGAACAGACTTACAGAAGACAAGACAAGACAAGTCTTTTATTCGTATAGGCCATATCCCCTTAGAAGGGGAATGTAGCACAAGCAAACTTTACACGACACATTTCTAGTTAATGATGTAAACAACATTAAGCTAACATAGAGTTACGCTTGTTTTAAAAACCTCTGTACCAATCAACAGAAAAACAAACTGTTTCACTATTTTATCATTGTCGATGCATTAACAAGATAATTTAACAAGATGGATGTCTAAAGTAAATTAGGAGGGATATACTGTTGTCTTAAATCACTTAATTCTGGACATGAAAGAACAAAATGAACATCATTCCTCCTCGATTCATGACACAATGGACAAAAAATCATAACGATCACCTACAACTCTATAATCGTTGAGAAAAGTCAAAGATATCTGACATACCCAATCTAAACTTTGTCACAGCATGTCTCCCAAATATTTTATTAATAGCCAATGACAAATAAGGTAGAATGCAATGCCTAGATTTAACAGTCTGTAAATAGAAAACCTAAAGGGCTGTCCTTCAACATGCGAGATCCACCTCTGCAACTACAATCAATTAATCTTTGCCGAAACACACAACAAAACCATGTACATCACCTCACCCTGGATTTCCCACACAAAACCAAAACCGCATTCATACAATTTAGTGTCTAAATTAAGAGGTCCAGTGTTTTCCTTTCCCCTGTTATCTAACTCTAAAGAAAGCAAAGTGTAGGCTTTGTTTGGCAAGTGTGTTGTTCCATTTTGTTATATCTTAGCCAGTAACGAATACACTTTACTACTGAAGTTAAATGTATAGGGTATCTATTGGTCTCTCCATATACCAATCTTCGGTGTTTTCAATGAAACATCCAATAAATTTATTAAGAGCATACATGGATTTTTCTCAATGTGCATAGCAGTCAGAATCAAAGCCCCATATTCACACCATATGTAAGCATCGGTTGAATTTGAGCATCAATAATTTCAAAAATAAAGTCAAAGATTCATTATTTAAACATCGTATTTCTTTCAAGTATACACAATAATGCATTTTAGCTCTACGTGCAAGATCTTTAACAAGCGAAGGTAAAAGCTTAAAACGTTTAGGAAAAATATGCCAAGTTATCTGTAAGCATCACACGGGCATACATTCCATTATATACCCACCATTCTCTGGGCTGCAAGATATCCACCCATTCTGAACACAATATATTGCTTATTATCATGTTTATGTTACTCGAAGTGAAGCGATGCTTCTTTTCTAAACTGTTCAACTGGTTTGTAACAACTATCGTTTCAGACATCATGCAACATCGTCAGCTAAAGAAGAATGAAAATATCCAAAACTCATTTATGAAATTTTGCTCCATGTCGTCCCAGAATTATCACTCTTCTGTACTATCTTAATGACACAAAAACAAAATGGAACAACAAAACATCCCCGTGTTAACTCCAGTTGTACAGGTATAAAATCAGTCAGAGAACCGCCGCTTCTTACTCACTAAGGCTTTACCGAGTCTACATGCTCATGACCATTGATACAATATACCCTCTTATCCCATTTTAAAACAAAATCGCATAATATCCTCCTGTTACAGAATCACAAATGCTTCTCAAAATCAATAAAAGCGACGTATAATTACGATTCAAACAAAACTCTTTAGCCATAAACGCCATTAAATGAACATGTTGGTCTATCGTGGAGTAATTTCGTTTAAATCCAGCTTGGCATTCACCTGTGAGGATTCTTTCCTCTACCCACTTTCCTGCAGTCTTGCCATGATAACAGTACTGAACAATTTACTACAAATATAACAACAAAGAAATATCCTCTATTAATTATTAGGATCATCAACAATACCCTCTTATATAAAGGAAGACTAATGATTCTGTTCCACCAACACATGAAACAACACACCCCTGTCAATACAAACTGAATACATTGTAACAAAATCCAATATCAAATTAGACCTTTACATGCATTTTTCACACATTTCACCATAATACTATCATGCCACTAGCTTTATGACTTTTTCAGTTTTCTGTAAGGCCATCATAATTTCAATCCCTTGAAATTGAACGATTGAAATAATCGTTACTGGAATTACTATCATCGACTTATCAGAGATAACGGAAGCGAGAGGGAATGAAGGAGAGACAGTGATAGAGAGATGGAGAGATGAGAAGTGAAAGAGTGTGAGACAAACAGAGAGAAGAGAGAGAGAGAGAGAGAGAGAGAGAGAGAGAGAAGAGAGAAGAGAGAGAGAGAAAGGAAGTGAGAGGGAAAGAAGGAGAGACAAGTGAAGAGAGATGAGAAGTAGAAGGAGAAAGAGTGTGAGACAAACAAGAGAGAGAGAGAGAGAGAGGAAGAGAAGAGAGAGAAGAGAGAGGAGTGTGTGTTTGTGTGTGGTGTGTGTTGAGAGAGAGGAGAAGATAGCGAGATAGAGAAGAGAGAGAATGAAAAAAAGGAGAGACAGACAGAGAGAAGTGAATGAGATGTGGAAGCGTGAGAGAGAAAGAATGTGGACAAACAGGAGAGAGAGAGAGAGAAGAAGAGGAGAGAGAGGATAGAAGAGAGAAGAGAGAGAGGAGAGAGAGAGAGAGAGAGAGAGAGATTGCTGAAACACCCACCTATTTCCTTTGCACATGTCTCCTCCGAAATGACCCGTGGGAAGTCCGAATTTTAACAGAGGCGATGCACAGAGGGAGAAAAAGCAGAAACGTCTTTCTGTAGAAAGGTTAAACCTGAAGATCACTCATTGTTTCTCCACACACCACCCCCGCCCCCTCTTCCCCTCTCCGCAGTCTTTTCTCTTTCCTAAATAACACTGGATCATCTAACACACCTTCACAGAACATATACTTTTCTTTTTTTCCAATACTGAAAAATAACACTACTTATATGTATATGTTCTCTCAAGGTTCTGGTTGGGAGGTTTATGCCACTGGCAAGCGTTCATTGTGTAGTGTGTGTGTGTGTTTGTGTGTGTGTTGTGGTTGTGTTGTGTGGTGTGTTGTTGTGCGTTGGTGCGTTGCGTGCGTGCGTGCCGCGTGCGTGAGTGCGTGCCGTGCGCGCGCGGTGTGTGCGTGCATTCGTGTGCGTGCGTGGTTAGCGTGCGTGCGTGGTGTGAAGTGATGTATGTGTGTGTGCGTGTGTGCGCGCCGCGCTTGCGTGGTGCGTGAGCGTGTGTCTGTGTCTGTGGTGTGCTCTGTGGATGGGAGAGGTGTGTTTATGCTTTGTGGAGAGAGAGAGAGAGAGAGAGAGAGGAGAGAGAGAGAGAGAGAGAGAAGAGAGAGAGAGAGAGAGAGAGAGTATAGGAGCAACATAAGCAGGCCAGTACTCTCCTTTCTTTAACTTTCGCATTCTCCGCCAAAATGACACAGTAATTGGCCGAGAACTTTACACAGGAATTCCCCTCAGGGAAGAACAGAAAGCGCAGAGCCCTGACGATCGACGGAGTGCTATAACTTGCCTCCCTTTCCCAGACCACCCCACCCCCCCCCACCCCCCCTTCTTCCTCCTCTCTTTCAGTTTCCCAAATAACACTGGATTCCATTAACTCCCTTCACAGAAAAATGCCGGGATCATTTTTTTTTTTTTTTAAAATTTTTTTTAATACGTGGGAATGAGACCGGCTTACGCGATTGTTCCGTGTACGCTCAACTCTCCTGAGGTTAGGGGAGGGGCGTGGGGTGGGGGTGGGGGGGGGAGGAGGGACGTTTCAAGCAATCCATGACAGACAATTTCCGGTTAGATTATTAGAGGCAGGACTCACACATACCATTTCAAGCGCAAGAAATTGCCATTCGTAAGCCCTAGATTGTCTGAGAAAATCCAACATCAGTTCTGTTATGTCACTGTTTTCAGTCTCTGCCTTTTCATGACTCTTCCTGCCATCTCTCTCTCTCTCCCTCAACTCTCTCGTCACACTCTCTCTCTCTCCTCCCCCCAAATTAAGCATTTGGAAGAGAGCGAGAGAGCGAGAGAGAGAGAAAGAGAGAGAGAAGAGGAGAAAGACAGAGACAGAGACAGTGACAGAGAGCAATATTGTGGATTCATGGGGTTTTGGAAAGGTACAGAGAATTGATTGTGGGGAAACACGAGTAGGGAAGGTAGAGGAGTTGCAAGAAATGCAGGTAAGAGAATCGATGGGGGAAAACTCGTGTCACGAAAGATAAATACGTATAATCATTCTTACCCACTCTATACATATTAAAATCATGCTTGCATATAGATCACATAATTACTGGTCACTATCTTTTTGAAGAAAGCTCACCCCTTTTCTTTAATCATGTTTCTATGACCAAAACAGCAATAGCGCACTTTAGGTTGATATGTCCCAACAGTTAGTTGTTTTTTAATGGATCCACCCGCCCATAGTCCCCACCTCTACTCTGCCTGACAATTTTAGAGTCAAGAAGCCCATCTACTAATAAACAACGATGACTGTGGAATAGCCAGCAAGAAATGTTTCCGCAGCCAGCATGCCAGAAAGACTGCAGCTCAAAACAGCGTGAAGATGGAAGAGCTGTCCCGTGGCTTTCTGAGTCCCTCTGTCACGCATTTCTATTTGCCAATTTGGTTCAATCATGACATGTTGCAAACGCATGTTTTGAATTCACAGAAACGAGGATATAGGCACATTTCTTCTATTTCATCCCACGTCATCTTTTATCTTCGTCCTTTGACTGAAAAGCTGACGATGCCATCCTTGATACGTGTTTTTGCTTATCTGTTTGTTTTGTTTCGTTGTTTTGCTTAACTTTTTTTTTTTTTGTGTTTGTTTTTTGCATGCGCAACTGGTTATTTTAAAGATTTATTCCACCATTAGATAGCTGCATTCGTTTGTGGAATAATGTCGAACACAACGCAGTAATGCATGTTATCTTTTGTTGTAGTAGTTGTTGTTGTGTTTTCCAGTGCATACCCACAAGCAGCCTACTGTCCTCTGAAGATGTATTTAAAATTCAGTCGCGTATTTTTCGAATCCAAATAAAGAGGGTTGCGAGGACTAAAGTATATTAGAAACCTCTGCAGGTGTTGACTTTGAAGACAACGGTCCTTTACACTGGCCTTTGAAGTGATCCCCAGAATAGATGGAATGACTGCTTTTTTTTTCTCTTTCGATTCGGGATTGTGGAAAACAAGACCACACTGGTGTAATTTGGGTATACATGGAGAATAGTGGGTTGTCCATCTCCCCTACAAGTCTCCACAAGTGTGGGAAAAACTACATAAAGTAATCAAAAAGACTCCATATAATGGCATGTGGGGGCATGGATTGTAAAGGGTGGTCCACGCTGTTCCAAGGAAAAATCGGGACTGAAAACAAGAATAGTGTTAACATTATGAACTTTGCAGTCACCCCATCCCCTATATAAGAAAAGAACAGCAGCAACAACAACAACACAACAACAACAACAACAGCAACGACGTGAAAAGACACACACACCCACACACACACACACACACACACACCACACACACACACAATACACACAAACACACACACACACACACCACACACGTGTGTCTGTTTTTTTTATGTCTGACGTCTGTAACTGTCTGCCTCTCTCTCTTCTCCTCTCTCTCGCTCTCTCTCTCATCTCTCTCTCTCTCTCTCTCTCATCTCTCTCTCTCTCTCTCTCTCTACACCCCCCCCCCCCCCCCAACCCTCCCACTTTCTGCTCAATTTTGCGTTTGTAGTAAAGAAAAAAAGATCTTTCGTTTCTTGATTTTGCTCACAACATTTTATATAGGTTAATGGTCCAACTTAACGCGTAACTCGTTTTGAAATTCATCCCTTTTTCTCTTTTTTTCCCCTGTATACATCCTCTCTACTCTCTCTCTCTCTCTCTCACTCCTCTCTCTCATCTCTCTCTCACCTCTCCCTCCTCTCTCTCTTCTCTCTCTCTCTCTGTCTCTGACTCTCTTGTCTCTCTCTCCATCCTCTATCTCTCTCTCTCTTCATCTCTCTCTCTCTCTCTCATCTCTCTCCTCTCTCTCTCTCTCTCTCTTCTGTGTGTGTGTGTTGGTGTGGGGGGGGGTGGGTTGTGGTGGTGTGTGTGTGTGTGTGTGGGTGTGTGTGTGTATGATCTATCCTACTATCTATCTATCTGCTATCTGTCGATCTATCTATCTCTGCATACTGTCTCTCTCTAGATATTTACAACGAATGAAAAAAGAAAAAAAAAAGAAAGAAAAAAAGAAGAAAGAAAGAAGGAAAAAAGAAGGAAAAAAAGAAAAAAAAAGAACACAAATCAGGAAATAGCTGCACGTTCCGCGCTGCACTCATATTAAAAAACCGAAAAAAAAAACAAAGGCAACGTGAAATTGTTCTCTTCAAATACAAGACAAACCAATGGCGCCATTACTATCAAGATACATGGGCAAATATGCAATAAGATCAGACATCATATTTTATTATGGCTCTAACAGCAGCAGCAAAAAAATAGGACCACCCGGATGCCTAGCCCTTGTACACATCGGATGTAAAAATAAAGGGGTGAAGGTAATAAGAGCTTGTGATATCTATGAAATAACACTGGAATGCTCCCGCATCCTTCTCTTAGGGGGGGAGGGGAAGTTTTTCATTTGCTCATGCAAATCGGAAATGTTATGTTTACCCACAGCAAATCTAAAAGTGCATAGGAAGCATTTCGTTGACAACCATGCCAAAGTTCTAAAACATACACCAATAATGTTTTTTTTAAAGCCACATTCTCATTGTAAAGAAAGTTTAAAAAAGAAAAGCTGGATCTGCTTTTAAAAAAGCACTTCACGTTTGATGATCGCGTTCTTCATCTTTCTACGGTATCTTTGAATTTCATTTCGTAAGTTGTGAATCAATCTTGCTGATAGATAGAACACTCAACAGAGCATGGAAAATTCCATAAGCAAATCACCTCGATGAGGCAACGAATCAAATAAAGATATACGATGGCCGTCGTCTACTTAGCATTGATGAATGTGACGAAGATGGTCTAGATTCATCAGGCGGGCATCTGATTATATTTGTCTTCCACAATGCTTCTTCCATCATGAAGACAAGCTTAACTTCTTCGTATGTTTGTGGCTATGACAGAGTCGGAATAGGATCCCTTGAAGATGGAAAGAAAAAAAAAAGATAAGTATAAGAGGTTTCTTCTTTGTATGTTTGGCTTTTGGAAGATGTGATAGTTTCTATCGAAGATGAAAAGGGGATAATATCAGGATGAAGAAAGATCAGCTAAACTGAAACATTTGGCGAGAGTGTTTAAAATGTCGGAAATGACGTTACCCAGGCCTATACATATGTAGGTTATTAATTTATCACATCAACTTAAAACTATGTTGCTGTTTACGGGTATTACGTTTTAACCTAATTTGCCGCCCTAATGATTAGACAACGCTAGTCATTGCATGCCAACAATAATGTGTGAAAGCCGTAATATGGCGCCTCATGCAATGTAATGTTGTCATCCATCCTACTGCTCACTTAGAGATTATGTATTATTTTTCTGGGTTGTGGTAAGGGGTGGATGAAAAATAAGTTTTATTTTTTCCTCATTCTTTCTTTTACACGTTTGGCTTTCTTCTTTTTGTACTCGTTCCCGGTTCTTATAGAACAGGGAGATACTTTAGAAAGGGAACGAAGAAATGCTGTCTGGTGTGTCCATCCGTGTGGAAAATAGTGTTCCACTCGCACCAGAAAAAACTACTGGCTGATCATTCTGAACCATTTTGAAGTAGGTTAATTATGGGTCACGGATGATGCCCGATGTTGTGTGTTATCGTTATTCCGTTACTAACGGTTATAAACGGCCCATAACGTTTTCTTCATTATGGAATATTTCAGAAAAGAAACTTGGCCGATCTTTCTGAAAATTTGTAGGTATGTTCACAATGGGTCACGGATGATGCCCGAGGTTTACCAGAAAAACGTTGGCCAACGGCTTATAACGCCCAAAACGGGTTTTCCTCTTTAAGGAATATGTCACAGCTACTTCCAGATAAACTGGGAGTACGTTTATAACCTCTGCATCTTCTTTTGATTTCCCTCTTCTTCAGTAACCCCATAATACCAGTACAATATTGAATCTCCCTCCGTCTCTCTCTCTCTCCTCTCCTCTCTCTCTCTCTCGTCCGTCATCCTCTCTATCTCTCACACTCACCTCTCTCTCTCTCTCTTCTTCAATAACAACAAAATATTCAGTTCATTGCTGCCTTGAACAACAATCTTGCTACATATGTGAGTTTACATATACATGAAAGCCCTCACTAACTACTGAATCAGACACTCAAGTCTATGTTGATGACTGTTTTTGGTCACTCACCGTTTCCTATAATACCTCCTCCCCAATAGGAATAATGTATTCGAAGTACATCGCGCGCGCGCGCGCGAGCGCGCGAGCGTCGTGCTGCGTGCGTGCGCGCGTTGTGTGTGTGTGTGTAGTGTGTGGGTGTGTGTGTGTGGCGTGCGTGCGGCGTGCGTGCGTGCATGTGCGTGCGTGCGTCCATCGTGCGTGCGTGCGTGCGTGCCGTGCGTGCGTGCGTGCGTGCGTGCGTGCGTGCGCGCGCGCGCGCGCGCGCGCGCGCGCGCGCGTGTGTGTGTGTGTGGTGTGTGTCTGGTGTGTGGGTGTGTTGTGTGTGTGTGTTGTGTGTCTGTGTGTAACGTACGTGGGTGCGTGCGTGCACGCGTGCTTGCGTCTGAGTGTGTAGTGTGTGTGAGGTGTGTGTGTGTGTGTGGTGTGTGTGTGTGTGTGGGTGTGTGGCGTGCGTGCGTGCGTGCGTGCGGTGCATGCGTGCTGCGTGTCAGTGGTGTGTATTGTGCGTGCGTGCGTGCGTTGCGCGCGCGCGCGCGCGCGTGTGTGTGTGGTGTGTGGTAGTGTGTGGTGTGTGGTGTGTGGTGTGTGTATGCGTACGTGCGTATTTGTGTGTGTGGGGTGTGTGCGCGCGCCAGCTTAGTGAGCACGTAACGTTTGTGTTCGTGCGCGCATCGATGTGTGTTTTGTTCTGTGTTTGAGTGCGCGCGCGGCGCGCGTTTGTGTGTAGTGTGTGTGTGTGTGTGTGTGTGTTGTGTGTGAGTGTGTGTGTGGTGTGTGAGAGAGAGAGAGAGAGAGAGAGAGAGAGAGAGGAGAGATAGAGAGAGAGAGAGAGAGAGAGAGAGAGAAGAGAGAGAGACAAAAGTGTGCTTGCATGTATTCTTTCATGCCGATATGAAGCATCGCTGTTTACTAAATTAGTCTATATTTTTATCAGGTTTGGGTTGAAACCCTTTGCATCCTTTACCTTTCGTGCCACTGACCAAATCTTCTTGCTTATCTCTTATCCTTGAGAATAAATGTTATCATATCGATCAGTCCATTCCGTCACCTTCTCTGTCCGCTGGGCTATAACAAACATATCTTTTCTCCACCTTCTCTGCCTGTGTCCCTCTGTCTTCATGTCACTGTGTTCTGTTACTGTCCGCGATCTGTATGTCCGGACTGTTGTCTGTCTGCCTGTCTGTCCTTCCTGTCTGTCTGTCTGTCTGTCTCTCTCTCTCACTCAACTTCTCTCGACCTCTCTCATCTCTCTCTCTCTCCACCTCTCCTGTGTCTTTCGCTCCCAATGCGTGTGAGCATGGAACACCACCCCCCCAACACACACACACACACACACAACACACACACAAAACCGCACACACACTCTGCACCACACTTGCACACACACACACACATGCACACACACAGCACCACACACACACACACACACACACACACACACACACACACACACACACACACACACACACACACACACATACATACACACAAACCGGTTTATATTTTAGAAAATATAAACTCTGCTGGACTCTTTTCAACAAGAGCTTAACATTCCTTAGTCCCCAAAAACATCCACGACTAGACGATTGTAAGAGTACTTTTACATGCAGATCTCTCCACCGACCAGAAGGCGAATCCCGAGGAGAACAAACTGGTGACAGCCCGAGGTAATCATATTGTGTTCCACAGAGCTTCGGGGAGAAGACCAGAAAACAGTATTTCAGTTTCCACTAAGGTCCCGTCAAGCAATTTTCCTCGTATTTGTCTTCATGACTGAATTTTATTTTCTTTTCTGAAAGTCTGGCATTTGTTGTGCGTGAAGGACGAAAGTTGGAATCGTGTGGAGGATTTAAATGAAGAGTTATTTAGGACAAGTAGGAGAAGAAGAGAAACGGACAGAGGCGTTATTCTGCCTCGAGACAAACACACACACGTACACCACACACCACACACACACACACACACACACACACACACACAACACACACAACACACACACACACACACACACACACACACACACAACACACACAACACACATACACATCACACAAGAAACAGGGCACATTTTTGAATACTTGATCACACTGAATGTGAGCAAAACTGACCAGCCAAACATTTTATCGTATTCTGTAAAGATGCATTTAAAGAGAAATATCCCTCAACGTCTTAAAGTTTGCACAGATGGTTCAGTATTGTCTATAATCAGTCAGGTCTGCTTTGTTATACCATCACACAAGTTGAAAAAATATACTCCATCGGAATAAGCAGATCAATATTTGTCGCGAAATGATAGCTATGTAAGATGGCAATTGTCGTATTGAATTGACTTGCCACAATCAATATTTAAAAGTAAGTTATTTAGTGTGGATTCCAACTTCTGTTCTGCAAACCATAACAATTTCCAAATTTCCCGTGGGCAACAACTTGCTTGTAAATGAAATAAGCATCTTATTCATGTCTTATATGTAAAGGACTGATGTCACCATCTCTTGGATTCCATCGCCTTGTGGTATTTGGGGTAATGAGCTAGCTGATATATGTGCAAAGAGAGGAGCCCGAACCGAAAAGTGCGC
>CM031620.1:48889487-48891987 GCA_018398815.1 Conus ventricosus
GATTTAACAAGAAAGAACATTAATTCGACTTAAGTATTGAAAAGCTTCCTTTTCGAAGGATATTTGCTTCTGCAATAAATTTAGCAATAAATTTTAAATTGTTTTCACTATCACTCTGTAACAGAGTGACTAAGTCACGTTCTTCTGCTAATACTGATTCAAAGACATCGCATTTTCCCCGTACCTTTTCATACACCTCACACTGAAAGAAAAAGTGAAATTCATCTTCTATATTATTTTTTTTTACAAATTGGACAGATACAGTTACTTTCATTATTAAATATACCATACCATCTTTCTTTAGCATATAGACGGAGAGAGATAGAGAGAGAGAGGGAGAAAGAGAGAGAGAACCTGGTAAAAGAGAGAGAGAGAGAGAGAGAGAGAGAGAGAGAGAGAGAGAGAGAGAGAGAGAGAGAGAGAGAGAGAGAGAGAGAGAGAGAGAGAAAAGAGAGACGGAGAGAGAGAGAGACAGACAGAGACACGGAGACAGAGAAAGACAGAGAGAGAGAAAATACATCAACCAAAACACCGTCACATTCATCTGTGGTCCAGACACAAAGATATCAGAACACATTCTGCAGAACTGTCCTCACCTCTACAGCTCACAGACGCAGAAAGCTGGAGCGTCTACAGCAGACACCATACTTCATCAGAGCCATCTATATCCCTGTGTGAGCATTTGACGATGAAGGAGATATTTGCACAGAGACAGTGAGTTGCATTAACGAAATGAAAATAATGTACACGATGCTCTGATACAGCGCAGAATATAACAACGTGTCAATGAAAAGTATCAGTGCTACATTTCCCATGTAGCAAATTGTACTGCTGATACACTTTGCGTAAAAAAATCCACTCAAAATATAACATTTTTTACAATTTGTGCACGAACGATTGTTACATTCTCAGTGATGGATGTATTTGAATGGAGACATTAGGAGCTCTGCTACCCGCAAACACACACGCGCGCGTACACACACACACACACACACACACACACACACACACACACACACACACACACACACACACACACACACACACACCACACACACACACACACACAACACACACCTTCCTCAGACATGCGCACTCGCACACGCATACTCGGCGAAAGAAAGAAAAAAACGAACAAAAAAACCGACCATAACAACCACAGCAACAACGACAACACACGCATCAGAGAAAAGCATAAACAGGGGGGGGGGGGGGGGGAATCAGAAGTAAGGTACACAGATCTTCTTTCAAAGTAAACACATCTTAACATCAGACAGAGTGACATAACTGAAAAGTCTTTTTTTCAGCCATCGGCGTCCCAAATGACAAATTTTAGCTGAAGCGAGCATTAGGAAATCTGGTTAGAGGGGTCCTTTTTGCCAACATCTAATCTCACCCTGTCACAGCTATTCCTCGTAAAATAAAGCAGCTCGCTGCCAGTATTCCAAGAGAAGATCCTTTGGTATATCATGTAACAGAGAAAGAAGCCGACTTCAGAAGTGTGCTCATTGTAATGCCACGTGGACTACGTGTTGTGTGCGTTGTCCCTGATCCATGCTGGATCAGACCCCATTTCATGTGCAACTTACACAAATAAACATGCATCAGCAAGCCTGCGCGCGCGCGCACACACACACACACACACACACACACACACACACACACACACACACACACCACACACACACACACACGCACACACACACATACACACACACACATACACACATTTGGCAGCGGAAACGAGTGAGATATTTCAAACGGGGAAACAAAGCGCACAGAGAGAGAGAGAGAGAGAGAGAGAGAGAGAGAGAGAGAGAGAGAGGAGAGAGAGAGAGAGAGAGAGGAGGAGAGAGAGAGAGAGGAGAGAGAGGAGAGAGATTGTGCTGAATGGATTTCAGACCCTATCCCCAACCCTTCCCTTAAGCATCCCAGTGCTTCTGTGATTCGCTGCCCTCTGCTCTCACAACCTTTTCGCTTTGGCTCCTTTTCCTTTTGTAAAAATAAGTTATCTTGGATAAGAAGACAAGCTCGTTCATTTTTTGTGTGAAAGAAGTTCTCTTTGACGAAAGGACCTGCTTCGAGACAATGGTGAAGAGCTGCATGCAGTTGGTGATGGTAGATGATGACTCTGAAGACAAGTGTTACATGCCAGTACAATCTGCAGTGGACAGTTCGCACTCAGTAGCAATTTCGTCATGGAGATTCACTGCGCACAGACTGATATACGCTACCTCACACCTGCTATTATCAAGGAGGTGTCACCGCGTGCAGACTAGTCTATATACGCTACATCACACCCGCTCAGCAACGAGACTGCAGTACGCCTGATTTACAGCTGATGGATAAATCAACTAAGATGAAAGGGGTTAAGACGAATGTCTGATGTCTGACCTTGCGCTTTAATAGCCCAGCGGGCTGGTCACTAATTCCAACAGATGTTATGGCTGGTGTTGAAGGTTGAAGATCACGCATAGATCTGTTCACCACCGTTAGGCGG
>CM031620.1:48899487-48906987 GCA_018398815.1 Conus ventricosus
TCTCTCTCTCTCGCTCTCTCTCGTATGATTGTACACTTGTGATGTGCAAGTGCACGAATGCATGGTGTGTATTATATATGTATGTATGTATGTATGTATGTATGTATGTATGTATGTATGTAATGTATGTATGTATGTTGTGGGTGTGTGGTGTGTGTGTGGGTGTGTGTGTGTGTGGTGTGTGTGTGTGTGTGTTTGTGTTGTTGTGTGTGTGTGTGTGTGTTGATGTGTGTGTGTTGATTATTTTTTATTTAACGTCTCCTGATTATCCTCTCAAAGATTTTGGACTCTAGCATCAAAAACAGTCAAACCATTAGCGTTAAAATTTTAACATCAACAAACGAAATTTAAGGGGGGGAAAATATGTTAGTGGTGTGTGAGATGAGAGAGAGAGATAGAGAGAGAGAGAGAGAGAGAGAAGAGAGGAGAGAGAGAGAATAGAAGAGAGAGAGAGAGAGAGAAAGACTGAGTGATAGAGATATAGAGATAGAGATAGAGAACGACAGACAAGACAAGACAAAATTCTTTATTTACGAGATAATAGATAAGCACTAATGGTGCTTTTAACATCAGTGTCCCTCGCCCAGAGTAGGTCAACAATATAAAGTAAGAGAGAGAGAGAGAGAGAGAGGATAGAAGAGAGAGAGCTAGAGAGAGAGAGAGAGAGAGAGAGAGTGAGATAGAGAGAGAGAGAGAGAGAGAGAGAGAGAGAAGAGAGAGAGAGAGAGAGAGAGAGAGAGAGAGAGAGAGAGAGAGAGAGTTAAAGGGAACGTCTAAAATGGCTACCATAAAAATCACTAACTAACCTAAATATGAAAGTTGCAAAGATTCAAGCTGATACAAAATAGCTTAAACATTAGAAACACCAATACATTCTACGACATTTCTCGTTCGTATGACAGATAGAATGGCAGACAAAATGAAAGTAAACAAATGGACGTGACACACGTCATGACTTACACATTCGTCAACATATATACTGCATGGATCGATTGCATAGGTAATGCAATGTAGATTGAAAGCATCTCTCTCTCTTCTCATCTCTCGTCTTCACTCTCTCTCTCTCTGTCTCTGTCTCCCTCACTCTCCTCTATCTCTCCCACCCCTTCTCTCTCTCTCTGTCTCTGTCTCCCTCTCTCTCTCTCTCTCTCACTCTCTCTCTCTGTCTCTCTCTCACTCTCCTCTTTTTCTTTCTCTCACTCTCTCTCATCTCACTCTCTCCTCACGTATCTCTCTCTCTCTCTCTCTCACTCTTTCTCATCTCTCTCTCTCATCTCACTCATCGAATGCTTGTAAACCCATGTGATGTGTAAGTACAAACGCACGCGTTTGTGATTGTATGTATGTAAGTGATATATATGTATGTATGTTGTATGTATGTATGTTATTAATATGCATTAGTGAAAAGAAGTGAGTAAAATATATTTAAGTATGTATTTGTGTATGTAATGCTATGTTAAGTAATGTATGTAATTATGTAAGTATGTATGTATGTGTGGTAATGTATGTGTGTGTGTTTTGTACGTATGTGCGTCGTTCGTTTGTGTGTTCTTGCGTGTGTGTGTGTGTGTGTGTGTGTGAGTGTGTGTGTGTGTGTTGTTGAGTGTAGTTTGTGTGTGGTGTGTGGGTTGTGTGTGGTGTGTGTGTATGTGTGCTGTGTATGGTGCGTGTGGAGTTGTGTGTGTATGTGTGTATGTATGTGTGTGTGTATGTACGAATGTGCGTTCTGTGCGTGCGTGTGTGTGTGAGTGTGTGATTGACAGACAGTAGATGATAGACAGATAGATAATAGACACACATACACAGTGTGTGCGCCACGCGCGCTTGGGCCCTTTTTTGGGGGGGGGCCCCCCTTGTTGAGTGTGTGTGAGTGTGTGAGTGTGTGTGTGTGTTGTGTGTGTGTGTGTTTGTGAGTGTGTGTGTTCGTGCGTGTGTGTGCAGTGTGTGTGTGTGTGCGTGCGTCTTGCGTGCGAGTTTGTGTGGTGTGTGTGTGACGTGTGCGTGTGTGTGTGTGTGGTGTGTGGGTGTGAGAGTGAGTGAGTGTGTGTGTGTGTGTGTGTGTGGTGATGATTTGTGTGCGCGCGCGTGTATGTGTATTAATGATGTTATTTAAAGTCCCTTTTCAGAAACAGCCCTTAAACTCCTTCAGTAAACGCGTTTGTGTGTGTGATGTGTGTGTGGGTGTTGTGTGTGTGTGTGTGTGTTGTAGTGTGTGTGTGTGTGTGTGTGTGTGTGTGTGTGTGTGCGCGCGCGCTCCGATGATTTAGATGCGCGATGAATTTTAAGACTCTTGCATCAAAACAGCAAAATCGTGTTACATTTTAAGCCTTAAGAATATCTAAGGGGGAAAGAAGAAAGAAACAAAGAAAGAAAGAAAAGAGAGCGAGAGGGAGAAGAGAGAGAGAGAGAGAGAGAGAGAGAGCGAGAGAGAGAGAGAGAGGAGAGAGAGAGAGAAGAGAGAGAAACAGAGACAGAGAGGGTGAAAGAGACAGAGATAAGAGAAAGAGACAGAGAGAGAGAGAGAGAGAGAGAGAGAAGAGAGAGAGTGAGAGAAGAGAAGAGAGAGAGAGTAGAGAGATAGAGAGAAGAGAGAGAGAGAGAGAGAGAGTTACAAGAAACGAGCAGTTGGACTACCAATGACCAAATAACTAGCTAATCTAAATATTGAAAGGTTGAATAGATCCAACTGATCCTAAAATAACTTAACATTAGAAGAAGTCAAAATTACATTCTACGAATTCCTGTCCCCAGAGATGTGGTGTTGTGTTGTGTGTGTTTGTGTGTTGTGTGTGTGTGTGTGTGTGTGATGCGTGTGCTTGTTGTGTGTGTGTGTGTGCTTGTGTGTGGTTGGTGAGTGTGTTTGTGTGTGTGTGTGTGTTGTTGGTGTGTGTTGGTGAGTGTGTTGAGTTAGTGTTTGTGTGTGTTGTGTGTGTAGTGTTGTGTGTGTGGTGTGTGTGGTGTGTGGGTTTGATAATGACTGAGGAATGAAATCGTTGGTACACTTAAGGACACAGGCCACTACTACGTTATAGTGTACAGCGAATGATACACCTTACTAGCGAAGGAGATCACACAGAAAGTGTTCATCCAGAGAAAGGACACCCTTGCCAGTCCTAGACTTGCGGATGTCATCTACCTTTCTGTTGATCATATGTCCCTTATAGTAGCCACAGAATGGATGGTATAGGAACAGATCCATGAAACTGATCACGCCTAGTGAATAAAAAACTCTTTTAGATTTACATGTAACAAACTGTGCAGTCTTTAGTACAAAAAAGAAAAGCAAGACCTTGATACATTTAAAAACATCTGTTCTGTCTACTTAATGTATTGGAATTAGTACAAAGGATATTGAGATGTATTTTCTAGCAGGATAATGACAAAGTTAGAAATTTGAGCCATGGGATGTCAAACGTTAACGCCGACAGCGACTGGACATGAGTTTTCAATATATTTACAAAGCTCAAAGCGCTTCCATACCGTGTGTGGTGGATAATCGAGGGATAATGTCGTTAGTAGCCACAGAAATACATCACAGCTTCATGCTTCATCTAGACTTCGAGGACCTCGATTCAATCACATAGAGGAAGAGTACAGTGTTGTCATCGAACTTGAACCCCGACTACCCACAACTTCTTACCAAACTGACTGACCAGATACGCAACGGTTACAAACTGCTGTTTAAATTCTGATGTTTCAGCAGATGAGTTTTGCTCCAGATTAATGAATTGTAAAAAGTAATGCAGACATAGAACAAATGTTTTCTATCTCTGTTCCAGCAGCAAAAGATAATGTTCTTGCTTGCGTCGCGTTCCACTCAACTTAACCATAAACCAAGGAGAAGGCAGTCAATGCTACTGTCAGTATATGCAAAACGTGCAGAGACAGTTTGTTCATAACTTGACCTCCACATGCATTACATTGGGTCAAAGTAAGAACATCACCACAGAACGCCTAGCATAGAGCAGAGAAACATGACATAATTTGTGGAAATCGGAACAGTGACATTGCACACATGGGTATGGTTAAGGAAATGGAAATTAATCAGATTATGTTTGAGAACCGGAAAACACAGCACATGTTAATGGTAGAAGGCAGTGTAGATCCGTATTATTCAAATCATATCACACAAAAGCAACTCTACAACGTAAAGTTCCAGAGCAAGGCACCCCGCAAATGATACTTGTTTCGGGTTCCAAGTGGTGTGTGGGTGTGTGTGTGTGTGTGTGTGTGGTGGAGGTGTGTGTGGTGGTGTGCTTTGTGTGTGTGTGTGTGTGTGAGAGGCGTGCGTGCAAGGACACGCGTACGTTCATGGATGCTTGCGCGCGTGCGTGCATAGCACGCGCGGCTTCGCGTGTGTTGTTGTGTGGTGTGTGTGTGTGTGTGTGTGGTGTGTGTGTGTGTGTGTGTGATGTTGTTGGTATGTGTGTGTGTGTGTGTGTGTGTGGTTGTTTGTGTGTGTGTGTGTGTGTGTGTGTGTGTGTGTGTGTGTGTGTGTGTGTGTGTGTGTGCATCGCGACCCATGTTTGGTTTCAAATAACTTGCCACTGTTAAATGACACTCCACACACACACACATACACACACACACACATCTCACACACACATACACACACACACACACACACACACACACACACACACACAACACATACACTAAAAAAAACAAAAACAATAACAGCATTTCCCATATATCTGCATCAACTACCATGAAGCGTACTGCACACAAGCACTGAACGGTCAAGCCACTTCACATCAATGTGACACAATTAGTCTTAGAGGTGTCTACGTGACCGAAAAAGCTGTCAGTCTCATGTGGTCCGTGCAGTCTCACGATTCACGGAGTTACGGGGAGTGTGCGAAGTGGAGGGTGACGCCCTTAGAAATGGCTGAGTGCGTTTGGCAGTCACTCGCTGTATTCACATTTTCACTTCACGTCTCTTCTGTCAGATAGATAAACTAGGAACTTAAAGGTGTATTTGGGACGCCGTATGAATCGCGAGGAATTCTTACTTGTTGACAGTAATTATACATGAAATATATATATAAACTAATATTGAGAAGTGTACGATTGATATCCACTTCTCCCCACACCCGCACCCCCTCACCCCCCCCCATCGCACCCTTTGTATTCTAGTACGTAACGAAGATGATAAATGTGTTTAAGCGCTTTCGAGCTTGAGTGTGTGTGTGTGTGTGTTGTGTGAGTGTGTGGTGCGGCGTGCGTTGCGTGCGTGCGTGCGTGCGGCGTTCGTGCGTGCGTGCTTGATGCGGTGCGTGCGTGCAAGTGTGCTGTGTGCGTGTGTGTTGTTCAATGAACATGTTTATAAGTGCTAGCAGACTTTAACTATACGAATCTGTGTACCCACTGGCCAGAATACAAGACTCTGATCAGTTCGGCAAGTAAAGTTCCTTAAAGAACTACTGAACTTCTATAGCCGACAACACCTCTCCCACATCATAGCGTCCGTCCAATCATCAATACTTCCTTTGTTGTGGTATTCCACAAACAATACATCATTGACGTGTGTTAAAGTTTTGCTGCAACCACTAGGATTCAGGTCAGATTCTCCCGTCGTCAAGCAGAACAAAAATAGCAAGATCTAAGAGATGGAAGTCGGATAGTCATGCCATTGATATTCTTAACCTTTTTTTGGTAAAAAGTTGCCTCTCATTAAGACCTTTGAAATCCTGTGGTAAAAGGATAGTGGATTATAGACCAAATAACGCCCTATATCTCGTTTCTGACTGGTCTGACTGTCTGTCTCTCTCACTCTCTCATCTCTCTCCTCTGTCTCTCTCTCGTCTCTCACTCCTCTCTTCTCTCTATCACTCTCCCTTCTCACCTGTGTGTGCATGAGGGTGCACATTAATCGTGGAAGCACGCTCACACACACACACACACACACACACACACACACACACACACACACACACACACACACACATAATGCATACCCTGTCCGCCCAATAATATAACAGTCCACTTATCCCCCCCCCCCCCCCCCCCCCCGTTTTCTTCACCATTCTCCTACACAATGAAAAGCATGTGTTATATGCAATTCATTCACACAAAGCAAAATAACTGAAATACAGAGACTCAGAAACATCGCTATGTGTATGCATGACTGATAAGCAGTTCAAGCCCATCAGCTGCCTAAGTATGAGTAAAGATGCGTTAAAGCATACATTATTTGATATGTCACGGAGCTGTCCCTAAAAAAGCCTGAAGCACTGCCTTTGTTTTTTTAGGAAACGTGAAGGACATGTTGCTTGCAATGTCCTTACATATCTATACAGAACTAAAAAGCAATTGATGGCCCTCCAGATGATAGAGCAATTGAAATCAGTACGCGTCATAATCCAGGTTCTGATAAAAGACATTCATACCTAGAAACTACAATGGTTTAAAAAGGGACAGCCAGTGTTTTGATGTAAGATAGCAATCTCCCTATGCACCTTCAACCTCTCTCTCTGTCCTGTCTGTCTTTCTTCCTGTCTGTCTGTCAGTCTGTCGGTCTGTCTCTGTCACACTCTCTCACTCTCTCTCGTCATCTGGTCACTCTCTCTCACTCTCTCCCTCACTCTTCTCTCCTTCTCTGGTGTTTTAGTGAGAATTTCATGACACTGTGTGTTTGAAGAATACCTACGTGTCCATATTGGAAACATGTGTTTGAATGTGTGTGTGGTGTGTGTGTGATGTTTGTGTGTTTGTGTGTGTGTGTGTGTGTGTGTGTGTGGTGTGTGTGTTTGTGCGTGTGTGGTGTGTGTGTGTGTGGTGAGTGGAGTGAGTGTGGGTTTGTGCGTGTGTGCATGTGCGAGCACCTAGTGTGTGATGGTGTGCACAACCCCACCCCACCCCCATGCACACACACATCCACACATTCACGCACGCACGCACGCACACACGCAACACCCCACACACACACACACACAACCCACACACCACACACACATGCACACACACACACACACACAACGCACGCATCTCACGCATATATATAAGAACCATACTTCCCAGTATATCTGCAACACTATCGCATGAAGCGTATTGCACACAAGCTTGACGGTAATCCCAACACAGCAATGTGACACAATAAGTCTTAGGAGAGTGAACGTGACGAAAATGCGATCACTATGTGGTCCGTGCAGTCTCAACGATTCACGGAGTTTCAGGGAGAATGAATGGACATACGCTGAGACGGGCATAGTGTTTTGGCAGTCACACGCTGCACTCACATTTCACTTCTCGTCTCTTTGACAGAGAGAATAAAACCAGAAAACTTAAAGTGTTAAATGGCGCCGGATGAATTCTGAGAACCTTTGTAATTATTATGCATGATTTAAAAAACAAGTGAGTGTAAATTATGACCACTCCCCCCCCCCCCCTCCTCACGCTACTACCTCCATCCTTCATCGCACCCTTGTACTCAGTACGTACGTAATGTAAATGTGCTAGCGCTTTTGAGCCGCGCGTGTGTGTGTGTTGTGTGGGGTTGTG
>CM031620.1:48934487-48959487 GCA_018398815.1 Conus ventricosus
GCGGGGGTGTGTGCATACAATGCCCACAAGATAAAGGCCCTCCACATGGTGTAGCAACACTACAGCCACTGAATCAACATACACGTGCCACGGTGGAGCTTGAAGTCACTCAAGTCTCAATGACGAACGATCCTAGATCCTTTCTGCCCTGTGTGTGTGTGTGTGTGTGTGTGTGTGTGTGTGTGTGTGTGTGTGTGTGTGTGTGTGTGTGTGTGCGTGTGTGTGCGTGCGTGCGTGTGTTAAGAACGTCTAGTACTTAGAGCTAAGGATAGATTAAGCCCCTAGCATATCAATCTTCTTCTTCTACTTACAATGGTCGTTCCTCTCTCTCTCTCTCTCTCTCTCTCTCTCTCTCTCTCTCGATGAAAACATTAGACTTGAAACTTCAAGCTGCGCTCTGAACATCCCGGACCAGGTAAGGAGAAAACGCTCAGCAAACTACAGGCACCTGAAAAGATGTCACAAAACATGTCTGCTGTACATCAAACAAACATCATGCACTTTTTGGATTGGCGCTTCGCGCAAATGCAGCAGAATTTGCAAGTGCATATTGCTGGAATTAAAGAAAACACCGACGGGAAATTTTCTGATCTAGAAAACAACATCGGGCGCTTTTTTGCGGAAATCAGTGAACTGAAAGACAGTGTTGCCATCAATGTTGGGTGATATTAAGGAACTGAAAGAGGAAGTTAGAGGCAGCAGAACAGGATTCAAAAGCCTGCAACCTCAGATTCCTCAATGTGAATGAAGAAGAGTGGGAGGATGAGCGAACTACTACCCAAATCATCATTGATGTGCTGAACGACCACACTAACGGCGACAACTGGCAACATGACCACATCGCCAGGGCGTACCGCATCGGCAAACCATGGCTTCACAAAAGTGACCCTCGACCCATCTTGGTCCAGTTCTGTCGGTGGGCAGACAAGATGGCTGTCCTGGGAGACAGGGACCTCAGAGACAACCTGAGGACTAGCGGCATCAGGGTGGCTTCCGACCTTACTTCAAGACAAAGAGAGATGGTGGAGTTTCACCGAGGACTTGGCAGGATTGCCTATTTTCACAGCGGGAAGCTCCACGTCAGAGACAGACTCCAACCGATGTCTTCCCAGGACGACACTGAGGGACAATCCTTCTCATTCCCGCGGGAACGTGGAGAAACTTGGCCTCGACTACGTACTCGTGAGGATAGTGAGTACAACCGTCACAGAGGTGTCCGTCAACCCGGTGGCAAACAACCTCAAAGAACCAAACGCCACTACCAGGAACTCTCAGACAGGAACAATGCTGCTCGGACCCAGGACAATTTTCTTTTTTCGAAAAGCGGTCAGGCACCAGTCGTAGTCCTCAACGCCGTTTTCAGTATGCGAGAAGCCGCAGTCAACATGGACAGGTGAGAGCAAGCTCAACCATCGTCTGGGGATCAAATGACAAATCAATGGGTCAGAACAGAAATGATCGTGTGCCTATTGTTCCCGGTACACGTTCCTACAGTGACGTGGCCAGAACAAATGTTTCTGAGCACCGGAGGGTTGTTATGGTGAAAGACTCTGCCAGCAGAACCAACTCTGATGCTTCAGGAGGAAACAGACAAAACCTCAGTGTTCGGACAGTCTGCGGAGGTCAGAGTTAGCGACCACGACCCCTTCTGAGGAAAATGATGTCGCTGGAGACGACCACAGTGACAGTCAACACAGAACATCTATGAACGGTTGTTCAGATGTAGCGAACACTGACGATGAAGACTTTATTCCACAGAACAAAGACAAAATTGGAACAGACGTTGAGGACGAAGACAGATACAGGGAAAATACAAGAGCCGTTGACATGATGACAGACTATAGTTTTACGCCAGAACATAACAACTCAGCAGAACCAAACATTTCTGATCAGGACAGTAAATCCATTGATCCAAGTGAAGATGTTCATTCTTATTGTCTTTCACAAGATACAGAACAAACTGAAACAAACACAATCCTGGACAAACAGAACGAGACAAACAAGTCATCCTCAGAAGATGGCCCTAGCCAAAATAGGACAGATGACAAACCAACAGACAAAGATGACAAGCAAGACAGGGGACGGACACAAGACAGGAGAGTTAAGGGATCGAGAACCGAACAAGAATCTCGGCCCTTGGCTCGTACTCCACGACCACGGCGAGCTGCATCCAACCCCCAAACTGGTCATCAGAACAAACACAAAAGTACTGAAAGGCAACACACTCAAAGCAACATCGTGGATTCTTTCAAAAAGGCTGAGTCCGGAAATCAACCAAAAGAGACAGCCAAACCCCAGCCCCCCAGGTCTATATCCAGTGAGAAAAGAGTTTCGGGAGATAATAAATAGGAAATGGGCCGGGCCACGATACATGTAAATAAGTCCTTGACAAATGAGGGTAAAAAACTTAAAGGTCCAGGAATTAATCCTACGACTGGCACTCCAAACCGATTTTGTGAACATAATTTAAGTGGGGATAAAAACAATGTTTCATTTCTAAATTATAATGTTAACGGGGTTCTTCAAAAGTTAGATAACAATGATTTCATTAATTTCATCATTTCGTTCGACTTTATCTGCCTTACTGAAACGTTTATTGGATTTAACTTCGAATCATTACGTTTTAAAGATTTTATAATATTCACGTCAAAAGCAAAGAAACTCTCTCAACAAGGGAGGTACTCCGGTGGCGTCATAGTTATGATTAGAAAACGTTACGCTGATTTCATAGAAAGAATTCAGACAGACCAGGAAAACGTTGTAGTTTTGAAGATTGGCAGAGACTTATTTTGCACGGACAAAGATGTAATGTATGTGATATATGCTGCCGAAATATGGGGATTACACAGATTGGAACATTTAGAAAAAGTACACATGCTGGCATGCAAAAGATTTCTGGGTGTTCCAGGAATTACGCCAAACAAAATGGTTTATGGGGATTTGGGTCGATATCCTTTATACATTAATTCCTACGTCACTTGTTTACGATACTGGTTTAGACTTTTACAGATGAAAGCTGAAAGGTTACCTCAGAAAGCATATTTGATGCTGTTGGAATTAGACAGATCTGGAAAACAGTGCTGGGTTTCAAAGGTAAGAGAAATCTTGTGTTCAACAGGTTTTAATTTTGTTTGGTTACAACAAGGTGTTGGAGACGTTAAAATGTTCCTAAATGTGTTTAAACAAATGCTTATTGATATGTTCATTCAAGAATGGACTGGCACCATACGAGACCGTGAGAGATACGAATGGTATAGTAATTTTAAGTCTGTTTTTGAAAAGGAAAGATATCTTTTGGATACGAATACGTACTGTTTCCGCGTTGCCATTACACGAACCAGGTCTAATTTGCTTCCACTGAATAACAATTTGCATCGATATAGTAAAACAGAAAAGGACAAAGCGTGCCCATTTTGCCATGATCAAGTAGAGAATGAGCAACATTTTTTATTTCAGTGCTCCCTCAATAAAGACCTAAGGAGTAAATTTCTCAAGAATTCGCTAGTTGTTCCCTTAATTTGCTTCTTAAGGTATCCAGTGCTTCGCACAGATATAGCGTATCACGTACATTTTTCATGCCATAAACAGAAGGATCAAGTCAATTCTTTAGTGGATAAATTACTGCGGACAATTACCACTACCTTGGTTTTCCTTGAAATAACTGACTTCATTGTATTGTAATTTCGTGTACTCTAAACGTATCTGAATAATGTATCATCTTTTTACACGAAGTTTTGGGTAATTATTATTGCAATGCTTTTTTGTGCTGTTTGCAACACATATATGCTAACTCCTCCCCGTTCCTACCCACTTCCCTCCCCCCCCCCTCCCCCCCCCCCCCCCCCCCCCTTCCTTCCCTTTGTACCTTGTATTGTGGCCCAAGGCCGATGTACATTAAAGCTTTCTGAGTTCTGAGTTCTCGCTCTCTCTCTCTCTCTCTCTTCCTCTCTCTCTCCTCTCTCTCTCCTCTCATCTCTCTCTCATCTCTCTCTCTCTCTCTCTCTCTCTCTCTCTCTCTCTCCTCTACTACAACTACTACTACTACGACGACGACGACGACGACGACGACCACTACCCTTCCTCCCCCTCCCACCTCTGTTTGCTAATACTGTTGTTTTCATCATCATTATTATTATCATCATTTTTATTGTTATTATTATTACTTTTACTGTTGTTATTATCATTATGAAAATTGCTATCATTATCATCAATGTTATTATTATTATTATTATTATATTAACATCATTACTATCATCGTTATTGTTATTATTATTACTATTACTGTTACTTTTATTGCCATTATTATTACTATTTTTATCATCTTCACCATCATCATCATTATCATCACCACCAACACATCATGTCTCGAATTCACCGAGTGACAAAAGCATTAAAGCATCTATTTTCCCCCTCCCCATCCCACCCATGGCCATTCCTCATTGCCGAGTTCCAGCCTGTTTAATCAATACGTCTATCAACGCGTTGCTCAAAATCCGTGACCAATGGTCGGTCGACTGCAGCCAGTGTAGCCATGTCCCTAGCGTTGGTGATTCCGGGGAGGAAGCGAAAAGCATGGGACAGAGAGGGGCTCCTTGGCAGCAACTTCTTTAGTCATGACATAAAAAGGAAGCTTCTGAATTCTATCGCTCGTCATGCCTTGCCTTCGTAATGACTTCCATTTCTTCTTCCACGCCAATGTCTTCTCAACGCTGATGCTTGTGGTGAGGAATGTTTACAGGGAATGTGTCTGGATGGACGATGATGAGTCACGCTCATTCAAGGCGGTTTTGCCCTTCCTCATCATTCTTCTTCTTGTCTATAAGACCCTTGGTGAATGGCGTCATGGACATGTTGGGTCTAGACTGACAGCACAGTACTGCAGGAAATCGGCTCATCGTAAAGGCAGTGTCTCCTCTGGTGGGTTGCCTCATGAACCCCGAACAATGACTGCTACTGTAAATTGTGTGTGTGTGTGGAACCGACAGACACGCTGAGCCTGTGGAGTTATGTGTGGAGACGTTGATATTGGCCAAACTGGATTTGGAACCGTTATTAATCATTGTGTCATGAAAAAAAACAACAACAACATTGCACGTAAACACTTAACCGCTTCCAGGCCATTTATCTGAAGTGGCGCAGCGTGTTTGAACTAAATAGACGTCTTCGTGATAAGAATTCTGACCGGCTGCTGAAAAGGCAGTCTGATTCATGACCATGATTGTAACAACAACAACAACAACAACAACAACAACAGCAACAACAACGACAAAACAGAACCAAACAACACAAACTCGACAGGGAAAGCTTGGCTTTGATCGTTTCCG
Organism: Conus ventricosus; assembly: GCA_018398815.1. NCBI lineage: Eukaryota > Metazoa > Mollusca > Gastropoda > Neogastropoda > Conidae > Conus > Conus ventricosus. The sequence goes on from CM031620.1 coordinate 48,939,812, forward strand.
CACATGTAGTGTGGAGGTTTCAGCCTCTTGCTTTGCGTGACGGGGGGAACGCTATGAAGCCGTGAAACATGAGCCGTTCATTCATCAACATTAAGCGTGCGTGCTAGTCTCTTCCTCGATGTGGCTGAAACCAGCCGCCCCCGCCTCCCCCTGCCCCTCCCCCCCCCCTCCATTTCCACCCCAGCCCTTCGCCTCTCCACCCACCCCCCTTCCTCTCTCTCTCTCTCTTCTCCCTCTCTCTCTCTCTCTCTCTCCTCTCTCTCTCTCTCCTCTCTCTCTCTCTCTCTCTCTCTCCTCTCTCTCTCTCTCTCTCTCTCTCTCAAACGTTTTCCATCGACCCCCATCCTTCTCTTTATTTATCTCATTGAATATGTCATCATTTCTCTCTGTATCTGTTTGTCTGTCTGTCTGTCTGTCTGTCTGTCTGTCTCTCTGTCTGTCTGTCTGTCTCTCTCTCTCTGTCTGTCTGTCTGTCTCTTTCTCTCTCTCTCTCTCTCTCTCTCTCCCCTCCTCTCCTCTCTCCTCTCCTCTCTCTCTCTCTCTCTCTCTCTCTCAGCAGAGGAAAAAAAAAGATACAAACAAAAACCTCTTCCATTACTAAGCTGCCGGGGCTTTTGGGGGTGGGGTGGGGTGGGGGTTGGGGTGGGGGCTGGGGGTGGTGCCTTAATGATCTACATTAGCGACAATATGTTACAGTAACAGCATTTTGCTTCATAATGTTCTTTGTCGAGGTTGGCTCACTCCGTGGTTATTGGCGTGTGATTGACAAAGCCGTCACAGCTGGATAAATGCTTTTTGTTTTCTTTTAACCAGGCTGAATGCCAGTCACAACTATTATGTGTCGATGGAGAGGGAGAGGATGGGACAACGGGAAAAGGGGAGGAGAAGAAGAAGATGAAAAGAGAGAGAGAGAGAGAGAGAGAGAGAGAGAGAGAGAGAGAGAGAGGGGAGAGAGAGAGAGAGAGAGAGAGAGAGAGAGAGAGCGAGGGAGACAGAGAGAGAGAGAGAGAGAGAGAGAGGGGGGGGGGGGGGAGACAGAGAGAGACAGAGACAGAGAGATTTTTCCTTAGACATAGACATCTTATTCATAAGGACCATACCCCGTTATAAAGGGGGCACAAAGGAAAAGATACAACGTGGAGAGAGAGAGAGAGAGAGAGAGAGAGAGAGAGAGAGAGAGAGAGAGAGAGAGAGAGAGAGAGAGAGAGAGAGAGAGAGAGAGAGAGAGAGAGAGAGAGAGACTCAAGACTCAAGACTCAAAAACTTATATTACTCAAGGATAGAGATTTTAGGCAGTGCCTAATTCTCCAATCTGTCCTTGCTATTCTACAACATTCAACTAAACAAACTGCACATATTAATAATGACAGAAACAATGGAAAAAAAAAAATATATATATATATATAAATATATATATAAATAATATATATATATAAATAAATAGCAACATTATAATATTAACAATAACAATAGTAAATAAGAATAATAATTATTTAAAAAAAAAAAAATCCATTACAAAATTACACAAACACAGTCAAACACATACGCTCGCGCGCTCACATGCATGCACACGCCCACACATACACGCACGCATGCGCATACCCACATCCACCACACACACACACACACACACACACACACACACACACACACACACACACACACACACACACACACACACACACACACACACACATTTTCATTAGATAATATAGAGGCAAGCATAAAAGTAGGGCGTTGAGACTATGATCAAAAGGTTAGATTTAATTGTTCAAGTAAATGTTTAAGTACTGCTGATTTGAAGGACGGCAGTGATTGACATGTTTTGGCAGACGGAGGAAGAGAGTTCCACACAGATGGACCAAAAATGCAAAACTAGATTGAACAAATCAATGCGGACACGTGGTAAATGTAATTATTTGAATCATATCGCGTTGTTGCCATTTGGATAAACTCAGCAAGATATGTTGGCGCCATGTTTGCATGGACTTTAAACATAGTACTGCCTTATTATAGGTCAGTTGGGTCTGCAGTGGTAACATCATTAGTTTTGCGAATTTGCCCGTGGTTGATAGAGACTTGATCGGGAAGAATCAGCTTAATTCCCCGTCTATGCATAGAGTTGATCTTTTTTATGTGATTTTCACCGGCACCACTCCAGACAGTGGACGCATAGTTTGATGTGAAAAGGCAATGGGCTTTAAAAAATAATTTCCGGATATGTGGTTCAACATAATAACTGAGTTTATTGAGTAAAAACAAATTGTGAGCCAACTGTTTGCAAACATGATTTATATGTGATTGCCATTTAAGTTCTCATCAATGATCACGCCTAAGACACGGTGTTCGGTAACCCGCTCGATCAAGGGTTTCACCATTTTTAGGCTCATTTTTAGGTGGTGGCGGATATCAGCCAGGTGTTCACCTGGATGAAATGAAACACGCATCTCTGAACACCTGGCTGATGAGATGAAACGCATCTCTGAAACCTGGCTGATATCCGCCACCACGACCCAAACCCGTCGCCCTACACTTCAACCACCACCACAGGCAACATGACCATGTCAAAGTCATGGCACTCTGGCAGATCACAGAGTGACAGCTTTGAACGCACAACTCAAGGATCCCATCTCATTGCCAAACTGGGCACACTACACCCCCCAAGGCAATCAACATCCAACAATAACCAAACACACATACCCACCCCTTCCACATCAGTTGGCAATATCCCCTACCCAATACACACACATACACACACACATACAGACACCACCCCACCACCCCATCCCCTCACTCACTTCATACAGTAGTTACAGCAACCCTCCATCTATTTAATCTTAATTTTGTTTTATATCCTTCCCCTTAAATTCCTTTTTTTTTTTTTTTTTTTTTTTTTCCTCCCCCTCAGTTTCTCCCCCCCCCCCTTCTTTCCCCTTACCATTACTATCAATCCACCACTACCACTACCATCACAAAGATACACACACCAATCCCAAAAACTAGACACACAACACTAACATATCACACACACACACCTCCCCCGACGCACCCCCCCCCCCCCCCTCCGTTTCCTCTCCATAATCCCCCTGGCCCCATGTCATTTTCCGCCCACCGACCACATGGAAGAAAACGATAAGTCATTTTTCTTTCTTCTTTTTTCGTTCTTTGTTCGTACTGTCCCACATGTTAAATGTGATTTATTTTTTCGCCTGAAGAAGACCCAAGTGGTTGAAATGCATCGTGTCTTGTCATGTGCTTTGTTTGTCAATGTCATTGGCGGTAAGTTCTAAACAAACTCTATTCCTAATTTTGCTTCGTTCGCCGCCACCAGTCACTCCATTTTGAAATATAATACAGAAGAAAGTTGTTTTTTTGCTGTTATATGTGCATGTGTGCGTGTGCGTTCGCACGCGCGTGTTTGTGTGTGTGTGTGTGTGTGTGTGTGTGTGTGTGTGTGTGTGTGTGTGGTGTGTGTGTGTGTGTGTGTGTGTGTGTGTGTGTGTGCGTGCGTGGATGTGTGTGTGTATGCGTGCGTGCGTGGATGTGTGTGTGTGTGTGTGTGTGTGTGTGTGTGTGTGTGTGTGTGGTGTGTGTCCGCGCGCGCCCGCGCGCGTAATTGTACAGGATTCCTTAAGAAGTCTTTCATACGCGAAAACTTAGGAATTAAATTTCGAACTGTAAGGGCGTTGAGACGCGCGTGCGTGCGTGCGTGCGTGCGTGCGTGCGTGTGTGTGTGCGGGCGTGCGTGCGTGCGCACGCGCGTGTTTGTGTGTGTGTGTGTGTGTGTGTGTGTGTGTGTGTGTGTGTGTGTGCGTGTGTGTGTGTGTGTGTGTGTGTGTGTGAGAGAGAGAGAGAGAGAGAGAGAGAGAGAGAGAGAGAGAGAGAGAGAGAGAGGTGCATCTGGGCAAAAAAGGAAGAAAAGGAACTCTGTGATGGTGATCATAGTGATGATGATGATGATGATGATGATGATGATGATGATGATGATGATGATGATGATAACGACGACGCCTGTGTGTGTGTGTGTGTGTGTGTGTGTGTGTGTGTGTGTGTGTGTGTGTGTGTGTGTGTGTGTGCGCGCGTGTGTGCGCGTGTGTGCGTGTGTGTGTGTGTGTGTGTGTGTGTGTGTGTGTGTGTGTGTGTGTGTGTGTGTGTGTGGGGTGTGTGCGTGCGAGCGCGCGCGCGTGTGTGTGTGTTTGTGCGTGTGCATGCACGCGTGTGATAGCGAGAGAGAGGTAGGGAGAGGAGGAGATCAGAGAGATCGGGGGAGATGAGATAGAGAGAGAGAGAGAGAGAGAAAAGAGAAGAGAGAGAAGAGAGAGAGAGAAGAGAGAGCGAGAGAGAGAGAGAGAGAGAGAGAGAGAGAGAGAGAGAGAGAGAGAGAGAGAGAGAGGGAGGGAGGGAGAGAAATGTAGATCGAGAGATTGAGAGACTGACAGATAAATGCATACATACATACATACATACATACATACATACATACATACATACATATGACATACATACATACATGCATACATACATAGGGTGAATAAGCACACACACACACACACACACACACACACACACACACACACACACACACACACACACGCGCGCGCGCGCGCGCGCGCACGCACGCACGCACGCACGCCCGCACACACACACGCACGCACGCACGCACGCACGCACGCACGCGCGTCTCAACGCCCTTACAGTTCGAAATTTAATTCCTAAGTTTTCGCGTATGAAAGACTTCTTAAGGAATCCTGTACAATTACGCGCGCGGGCGCGCGCGGACACACACACACACACACACACACACACACACACACACACACACACACACACACACAACATAGAAAGAGGGACGAACGGAATGATTTATTGCTATAAAGCGGAACAGCTTCCTTAGCAATATGGCACGCTGAACAACAGCACAAGAAAAACAAGATGCAAAGCATATAAACGTACTCCCAGTTTATCCTGAATACGCGTGAGATATTCCATAAAGAGGAAAAACCGTCTTGGGCTGGTGTAACCGTTAGTAATGGCTATTCTGGTAAACATTGGCCATCGTCTGTGACCTAAAATAAACATACTTACAAATTTTCAGAAAGATCGGCCAAGAACTTTCCGAGATTTTCAATAGACACGAAAACCATTATGGGCCGTTAGTAACTGCTATAACGGTAAACTAAAACATCGGGCATCATCCGTGACCCATAATGAACATACCTACAAATTTTCAGAAATATCGGCCACGTACTTTCTGAGATATTCCATTTAAAAAAAAACCGTTACAGGCCGTTACAGCCGTTAGTACCGGCTACAACGGTAAACTAAAACGTCGGGCATCATCCGTAACCCATAATGAAGATACCTGCTAATTTTCACAAAGATCGGCCAAGTACTTTCTGAGATATTCCATAAAGAAAAATAAAACGTTACAGACTGTTACAGTCGTTAGTAATGGCTATAACGGTAACCTAAAACATCGGGCATCATCCGTAACCCACAGTACATCAGGCATCATCCTTGATCCATAATGAACACACCTGCTAATTTTCACAAAGATCGGCCAAGTACTTTCTGGAATATTCTATGATGAAAAACAACCGTTACAGGCCGTTACAGCCGTTAGTAGCGGCTATAACGATAAACTAAAACATTGGGCATTATTCGTGAACCATAATGAACATACCTGCTAATTTTCACAAAGATCAACCAAGTACTTTCCGAGATATTCTATAAAGAAGAAAAAGCTTTACAGGCCGTTACTGTCGTCAGCAACGGCTGTAACGGTAAACTAACACATCGGGCATCATCCGTGACCCATAATGAACATACCTACAAATTTTCAGAAAGATCGGCTAAGTGCTTTCTGAGATATTCCATAACGAAGAAAACCGTTACAGGCCGTAACAGCCGTTACTAACGGCTATAACGGTAAACTAATCATCAGGCATTATTCGCGACCCATAATGAACATACCTACAAATTTTCAGAAAGATCGGTCAAGTACTTTTTGAGATATTCTATAAAGAAGAAAAACCGTTACAGGCTGTTACAGCTTTTAGTAACGGCTATAACGGGGTAAACTAAAACATCGGACATCATCCGCGACCCATAATGAACATACCTCCTAATTTTAACAAAGATCGGCCAAGTACTTTCTGAGATATTCCATAAAGAAGAAAAAGCATTACATGCCGTTACAGCCGTTAGTAACGGCTGTAACGGTAAATTAAAACGTCGGGCATCATCCGTAATCCATAATAAACATACCTACAAATTTTCAGAAAGATCGGCCAAGTACTTTTAAATATATTCTAAAAAGAAGAAAACCCGTTACAGGCTGTTACAGCCGTTAGTAGCGGCTTTAAGGGGTAACTAAACATCGGGCATCACCCGTGACCCATAATGAACATACCTGCTAATTTTCACAAAGATCGGCCGAGTACTTTCTGAGATATTCCATAAAGAAGAAAAACCGTTACAGGCCGTTACAGCCGTTAGTAACGGCTGGAACGGTAAACTAAAACGTCGGGCATCATCCTTGACTCATAATGAACATACCTACAAATATTCAGAAAGATCGACCCAGTAGTTTTGTCTGGAGCGAGTAGAACACATTTTTGACCACGGACACACAGACAGACAGACAGACAGACAGGCACACACACACACACACACACACACACACACACACACACACACACACACACACACACACACACACCCACACCATGTCTTCGTTCCCATGCTAAAGTACACACCCTGTTCTTTCAGAACTGGGAGTACAAAAATTGAATAATGCCGACATGGAAACCATGGCAAACAGTGTTCATTTTCGTCGCTTGGCTGGCATATGTCTCATAGGAACCCGTCTGTCATGCGAGACTCGTGAACACAGGCTGTCGCCCCAGGTAGAACTGGATTAGAGATCCCCGTCTCGGTAGATCCCTATCTGGGTAGATCCCCGTCTCGATAGATCCCCCACTACATGTGGACGAATTTCCGTCTCGATAGATCCCCGTCTCGGTAGATTCCCATCTCGTTAGATCCCCGTCTCGATAGATCCCCGTCTCGGTAGATCCAAAACAGTAACGGGGATCCATCGAGACAGGAATCAATCGAGACGGGGATCTATGGAGATGGGGATCTATCGAGACGGGATCTATCGAGACGGGGATCCATCGAGACCGGGATCTATCGAGACGGGGATCCATCGAGATGGGGATCTATCGAGACGGGGATCCATCGAGACGGGGATCTATCGAGACGGGGATCTATCGAGTGCCCCCCCCTCCCCCCCCCCCCCCCCCCCGTCAAAAAAACGTACTCCTGTGTGCTTGACGTTTCCGACGGTGTGCCAGGTAAGAATGTCGCATCCAGGGGCGTACCGTGTCAAAGTCACAGTCATTCTTTGCACTTGCCGGTTTCTGCTGCTGCTGCTGTTTGGCCCTTTCCTGGTCTCGTCGAATCTGACTGGGCGGTTTTCTTCTGTAATATCGCACCCGTGTGTTACGATTCAGGACGGGATCCGCCGTATTTGTTGACAGTGGCGGGCTGGCAGACTTGAGGCGTAAGACAACCACCGTGTTGTCTGCTTCTCCCGCCACTTTCCAACTGGTCACCGTGTTGTCCGTCAGCAGGGCACTTAGGGTCTTCGCCACAGTCGCTGGACGTCCAGTAACTGGCATGTTGACAATGAATTTAGTATATTTACAGCTCTGTCAGTGTGCGCCCTGTTGCTTCGCTTCACGTCACGTGACCCATAGACAGAAAGAGAGAGAGAGAGAGATACAGACAGAAAGAGAGATAGACAGACAGACAGACAGAGAGGCAGGCAGACATGCAGACAGACAGACAGGTACAGAGGCAGACAGACAGACAGACTGACACACTAGAGAAAGAGAAAGAGAAGGGGAGAGACAGAGATAGAGATACAGAGAGGGGGCAGACACATAGAGAGTTGGGAGAGAGAGAGAGAGAGAGAGAGAGAGAGAGAGAGAGAGAGAGAGAGAGGGGGGGGGGGGGCAGGCAGACGGACAGACAGACAGACGGAGAGACAGACAGATTTTTTTAACCCACCGATATAGGGACACACATCTACATGCCAAACATGCATTTGCTGGTTGGCGACGCTTGCTTAACGTTCATGTCAGATTCCGTTTCACGGCAGATTCGATTTCACGGGCCAACAGCCTCGCCGCGATGCTTAGTTACGGAGGATTAACTGCTATCGGTTTGGATCGTATGGTACGGGGGGTGTTTCTTCAAACGTCTGTACCCCCCCCCCCCCCCCCCCCCCCCACCTCCCTCCCACCCGATCCGCTCCCTCCCGTCCCCTCTCTGTTACTGCATTTTTTTTAACAGTTTCATCAAGGAGGTGTCACTGTATGCGGACTAGTCCATATACGCTTCACCACATCTGCTTTTTTTTTCAGACTAGACTGCGCACGATTTACAGCTGATGGATAAATGAATGTATAACTCATGTGAGGGGTTTAATTAAGGTGAGGGTCTCGTGGATACGACTTAGCAGGTGTCTGACCTGCGTAGTACTATCCAACGCGCTGGTCAGACCTTGGGGTTTTAACCTAAAATTCTGCAGCATAAATATCATTGGACGTGGAGGCTTGCAATGAACGTGTAAGTGTGTGTGTGTGGGGTGTGTGTGTGTGTGTGTGTGTGTGGGTGTGTGTGTGTGTGTGTGTGTGTGTGTGTGTGTGTGTGTGATGGGTGGGGGGCCCAAAAGTAACGTGGGGTGTATGCCCAGCGTTTTTTGGTGTGTGTGTGTGTTTTTGTGTGTGTGGGGTGTGTGTGTGTGTGTGTGTGTGGTGTGTGTGTGTGTGTGTGTGTTGTGAAAGAAGCTTTTGTGTTGCATGTGTGTGTGCCGGGTATGTGTGATCTATGGGTTGTGTTAGCTGCACTGCATGTTTGCATTGTCCCCGTTTTTTATGGGGTACACGTCTTCTCTCTCTCTCTCTCCCCTCTTTTCTCTCTCTCTCTCTCTCTCTCTCTTCTCTCTCTCAAAACTTTTTTACCTTCACTTGTCTGCTCATTTCTTTATCCCCCTCACTCTATTTTCACTCAAAAGAAGGAAAAAAAGAGTTAGGGGAAAAAAAAATTTTACTACAAAGTCTTTTTGTTGTAAAAAATAAATAAAAAAAAAAGGGAATTTACACACCAAACATTTCACAAAACACGCGGGCGGGGCTCGCACCCCACACACCAACACACCCCACACACCCCAAAACACCAAAACACCACACACACACACCAAAAAAGACAACAAACACTAAAATCACTCCCCCACCGCTACAACACACCACCCCCCAAACACACACACACACACACACACACACACTACACACACACACGCCCCCGCACCCCACGCACGCCGCACGCCCCAAAACAACCCCACACACACAAACACCCCACCCACAAAACCACACACCGCACACAAACCCCAACACACACACACACAGATAAAGAGGAAAGACAAGACAAAACAAGACAAAATTCTTTATTTAGGGTTAAAAGATAAAACCCCTAAGGGTTTTTTTCATCCAGTCCCCGCCCTGGTAGGGACTAAACATGCAGGAAATCAAAAATTAATGTAAAAAATCAAAAAAAGCAAAAAAAACGGTCATGTAATATAGAGGAAAAATCAAATTTAAAAAAGAAATAATGAAAAAAAACCCAAAAAAATTAAAAATAATAATAAATTAAAACAACAACAAAAAATAATTTTAAAAACCAAAAAAAAAAAAAAAAAAAAAATAAATGAGAATAATTTAAAAATTTAAGAGGAAGGAGGAGCGGGGGGGAGGGAGTGGGTGGGCTGGGGAAAAATATTGTAAGTGTACTAATGTACCCAAGGGTTTGGATTTTATGGGAAAACAGACAGGTTTTGGGGGAAAAAGACAAGTTTCGTACATTTTTTTTAACCCCCAAATTCACGACGTTTGCACGCACCCGAGAGAGAGAGAAAAGAGAGTGAGAGGGGGAGAGAGGAGAGAGAGATGAGAAGGGGGAGGAGAAAAGAGAATGAGAAGAGAGGAGGAGAAAAGGGGGGCAACCCAATGCATTCAAATTTTTTGCAAGGCATGAAAATACGGGAGAACGTATTAAAAAAAAGTGAGATGGGCTTGGGGGGGGGGGGGGGGGGGGGGGGGTTGGGGGAAAAAAAAAAAAGAGAGGGGAGAAAAGAGGGGGAAGGGGGGGGAAGGGGGGGGGAACAGCTGAGATGTAATGATTTGAAATGGAAAAAGGGACTTAAAAAGTACAAAAATTAGCCTGTATTTAAATCCGACAGTTAAAATAACTTTAAAAATATGTACGGGGAAATTTGGAAAATTTTTCCCAAAGCAAAAACATGCACGGGCAGAGACAGAGAGTGAGAGGGGTGAGAGAGAGAGGAGAGAGAGAGAGGAGAGGAAGGGCGAGGGAAAAGGGGAGGAGAGAGTAAGGGGAAAAAAAAGTGGAGGAGGAGAGAGGGGAGAGAGGGGAGGGGAGTGAAAAAAGGGGACAACATATAATCATTTTTTATAAAATTTTTTTCCCTATGCACACTTTATTTACCCCCAAAACAACATATGCATTTCACAAACACAACCCCACACACACACCCCACAAACACACACACCTATATAATTTTTATATTTAATATTATTAATTATTAAAATTTTTATTTATATATATATATATACATTTATTTTTACATAAATATTTGTATATATATTTTTTATTTATAATATATTTATATAATTTATAAAATTTTTATATATTTATATATATTTAAAACATCCCCCCAACTTTTCATATTCCCCACTTTCATGTACAACTTAAAACCGCACACACATACAATAATGCGACACGAACATATATTTATTACAACATACATAAAACATTTCAAACTTTTACTACATTTCCACCAAAAACCCGGTGTATATAAAATATTATATATTTAAAAAAAACTTGATTCTTTAAAAAAAAGAAGGGAAAAAAAAAAGAAAAAACAAAATTTGGGTTTAAATACATGAAAAAGGGGTGATTTTTGCCCCTTTTTAGGTTTTCCCTTTGGGATTACTTTTGGTTTTTTTATTTTATTTTTATTTATGTTTCTTTTTTATTTTTTTTTTACCGCAGAAAGATGGGCTTGGTTTAAATGTTTTTGAAGGCGTGGGCAAAGGATTTTTTTGAAAGTATTTGGAAGGGAGGGTTTCCCCAAAGAGGTTCCCGAGTACGTTTGAAGTGATTTAAAGGTTTTATTTGGGGGGAAATTTGGGATATGGAGTTTGTGGGAGTTTCTCGACGAGACTTTTGAGAATCGTCTCATTAAAGTTGTTGGAGCATTCCGGTCAGAATCTTGTGCATCATTAGCCCTTTGTTGTATTTGAGTCTCTGCTGAATGGAAGAATGTGAAGATGTTTATAATCTGAGCTTTCGAGGCTAGTTTTCTTCAGAAGGATTAGTTTGAGCGCTCGTTTATGTAGGCTGAACAATGGTTTTAGTGTGTTTGCACTTGCAGAATCCCATATAGTCGATGCATAATCAACATGAGACTGAATATGAGCATGGAAAAAAGTTTTCGTGAATGAAGGTCAAGAAAGTGTTTGATTTTGGTGAGTGATAGACTTTCTGGGAGAGCTTTTTGCATAGTAACGTTATGTGGGGATTCCAGCTGAGACTATTGTCAATTATTAGTCCTAATACTTTATGATGAGTGACTTGTTCCACAAGTACATTATTGAGGTGTATAGGAGGGAAATCATTGGTGAGCTTTTGTCTTTTTTGCCTAGTTGTAATGTACATGAGTTTTGTTTTTTGAGGGTGAAGTGACACATGATTTAGTTCGGTCCATTTTTACAAGGTCGTTGGTACTCTCTTGCAAATGTTTTGAAAGACTGGAAGGATCATTATGGCTGGTGTGAATTGTGGTGTCATCTGCAAAGAGGTCGCATGTAGATCTCACATGTAGGGGTAGGTCATTAATGTAGATTGAGAAGAGTTAGCGGGCCTAAAATGGAGCCTTGTGGAACGCCATACTTAAGAGTTGTTATAGAAGAGACAGCCGTCCCCGATAAGACGCATTGTTGTCGTTTTGTGATGTATGATTTTAGAAGGATAAGGGCGGATTTTGAAAGACCGTATATCTCCAGTTTTCGAATAAGGAGATTGTGGTCAATGACATCGAATGCTTTTTAAAATCAACGAATAAGACACCACAATATTGTTGTTATTAATATTATTAAGCCACACATCTACAAGATTGATTAATGCAAATGGCAGGAATGTTTCTGTCTGAAACCAGACTGTCCGGGATGGAGCAAATCGTACTTGTTGAAGTGATGAAGGATGTGTTTTATTTAAATGCTTTTCTAGAGGTTTGGAAAGGATAGATAAGATTGATATTGGTCTGTAGTTTGAAGGATCAGTATTATCACCAGATTTATGAATGGGTATAACTTTTGCTTTTTTGAACGCATTAGGAAAATAACTTTTATCTATGCACAGATTAAAGATATACGTTAACGTGTCAGTTATAACTGGAGCCGAGAGTTTCAGTATTTTGCCAGAGAGAGAGAGAGAGAGAGAGAGAGAGAGGAGGAGAGAGAGAGGAGAGAGGAGAGAGAGAGAGATGAGAGAGAGAGAGAGAGAGAGAGAGAGAGATGGACAGGCAGACAGACAGACAGACAGGCAGACGGACGGACAGACAAACAGACTTTTTTTTAACACACAGATATAGAGACACGCATCTACATGCCAAACATGCATTTGCTAGTTGGCGACGCTTGCTTAATGTCCAGTCAGATTCCGTTTCACGGCAGATTCGATTTCACGGGCCAACAGCCTCGCCGCGATGCTTAGTTGTAAGTGTTATCGATGTGGATCGGATGGTAAGGTAGCGGTTTCTCCAAACGTCTGTATTCCCCAACCTCCCTCCACCCGATCCCCTCCTTCCGTCCCCTCTCTCTTGCTGCATTTTCTTTTCTTCTTTTTTCGTACTCCCAGTTTTTTATAGAACAGGGAGTACTTTAGAATGGGAACGAAGAAATGCTGTCTGTGTGTGTGTCTGTGTGTCTGTCCGCCCGTCCGTGGTCAAAATGTGTTCCACTCACTCCAGACAAAACTACTGGGCCGATCTTTCTGAAAATTTGTAGGTATGTTCACTATGGGTCAGGAATGATGCCCGATGTTTTAGTTTACCGTTATAGCCGTTACTAACGGCTGTAACAGCCTGTAACGGTTTTTCTTCTTTATGGATATCTCAGAAAGTACTTGGCCGATCTTTGTGAAAATTAGCAGGTATGTTCATTATGGATCACGAATGATGCCAACGTTTTAGTTTACCCGTTATAGCCGTTACTAACGTCTGTACCGGCCTGTAACGGTTTTCTTCTGTATGGAATATCACTGAAAGTACTTGGCTGATCTTCCTGGAAATTGTAGGTATGTTCATTATGGGTCACGAGTAATGCCCAATGTTTTAGTTTACCGCTATATCCGTTACTAACGGCTTTAACGGCTGTAACTTTTTTTCTTATTCATGGAATGTCTCAGAAAGTACTTGGCCGATCGTCGTGAAAATTAGCAGGTATGTTCATTATGGGTCACGGATGATGCCCGATTTTTTAGTTTACCCCGTTAAAGCCGATATTAACGGCTGTAACGGCCTGTAACGGTTTTTCTTCTGGATGGAATATCTCAGAAAATACCGGGCCGATCTTTGTGGAAATTAGCAGGTATGTCCATCATGGGTCACGAATAATGCCGATGTTTTAGTTTACCGTTATAGCCGTTGCTAACGGCTGTAAAGGCTGTAATGGCATGTAACGGTTTTTTCTTTTTTATGGAATATCTCAGAAAGTACTTGGCCGATCTTTGTGAAAATTACCAGGTATGTTCACTATGGGTTACGGATGATGCCCGGTGTTTAGTCTAGCTGTTATTGCTGTTACTAACGGCTATAACGGTCCTTAACGGTTTTTTTCTTATGGAATATCTCAGAAAGCACTTTGTTGATCTTTCTGAAAATGTGTAGGTATGTTCATTATGGGCCATGAATGATGACCGACGTTTTTAGTTTATCTTTATAATCGTTACTAACGGCTATAACGACCCATAACGCTTTTTCTTTTTTGGAATATCTTAGAAAGTGCGTGGCTGATCTTTCTGAAAATTTGTAGGTATGTTCATTATGGCTCACGGATGTTTGTCAGATGTTTCAATTTACCGTTATAGCGGTTACTAACGGCTTTAACACCTAACGGGTTTTCTTCTTCATGGAATATCTGACAAAGTACTTTGGCCGATATTTCTGAACATTTGTAGGTATGTTCATCATGGGTCACGGATGATGCCGATGTTTCAGTTTACCGTTACAGCCGTTACTAACGGCCCATTATGGTTTTCTTCTTTATGGAAAATCTCAGAAAGTTCTTGGTCGATCTTTCTGAACATTTGCAAGTATGTTCATTTATAGGTCACAGATGATGGCCGATGTTTACCAGAATTGCCATTACAAACGGTTACACCAGCCCAAGACGGTTTTTCCTCTTTATAGAATATCTCACACGTATTCAGGATAAACTTGGAGTACGTTTATATGCTTTGCATCCTGTTCGTTTTTCTTTTTTTAGACTAGACTGCGCACGATTTACAGCTGATGGATAATTAAATTAATATCTCATATGAGGGGGTTTAAGGTGAGGGTCTCGTGGATACGACTTAGCAGATGTTTGACCTGCGTAGTACTATTCAACGCGCTGGTCAGACCTAGGGGTTTTAACCTAAAATTCTGCAGCATAAATATCATTGGACGTGGAGGTTTGCAATGAACGTGTGTGTGTGTGTGTGTGTGTGTGTGTGTGTGTGTGTGTGTGTGTGTGTGTGTGTGTGTGTGTGTGGTGTGCGCGCGCTCGAGCGTGCATGTGTATCCGTGTATGTGTGATCTGTTGGCTTGTGTTAGCATGCGCATGCATGTATGCATGTGTGCCTGTGTATATGGGCGTACACGTCTCTCTCTCTCTCCTCTCTCTCTCTCTCTCTCTCTCTCTCTCTCTCTCTCTCTCTCTCTCTCCCTCTTTCCCTCTGTTTCTGTCTCCCTCTCTCTCTCTGTTTCCCTCTCCCTCTCTCTCTCTCTCTCTCCTCTCTCTCTCTCTCTCTCTCTCTATATATATATATATATATATATATATATTATATATCAACACTTGTATACCTTCATTTGTCTGCTCATTCTCTTTATCCACGTCACTCTATCTCACTCACATGAAAGAACGAAGAGTTAGGGGAAAACGAATTCAATACACAAGTCTTTAGTTGTAAAACGAACTAAAAATAAACAATCACACACACAAACACACACCGCGCGCGCGCGTGCTCGCACGCACGCACGCACGCGCGCACACACACACACACACACACACACACACACACACACACACACACACACACACACACACACTAACTCACTCTCTCACTCGCTCACACACGCGCTCGCGCGCGCGCGCACACACACACACACACACACACACACACACACACACACACACACACACACACACACACACACTCACTCACTAACACACTAACAAACACGCGCGGGCACACACATACACGCGCATACACGCGCGGGCACACACATACACGCACACACACGCGCGCGCGCTCACGCACACGCACACACTCAAATGCGCGCGCGCACGCGCACACACACACACACACACACACACACACAACACACACCACACACACACGCATGCACGCACAGAGAGAGAGAGAGAGAGAGAGGAGAGGAGAGAGAGAGAGGAGAGGGAGAGAGAGAGAGAGAGAGAGAGCACTATGTACGTTGTCTCTGTCATACCTGTGACCAATTGCAATTGCAACTGAAACTCAGATTGTTGTAGCATGAAAATATTGTATGCGGTAAATAGGTCATCGATGATGATTGTTTTTTTTTTCGGTTGTTTGTTTTCAAATTGTTTCTGACACGATGACAGTATTCCCCTCCCCCCCCCCTCCCCACCCCATCTCAGATGCAGATTCTGAGACAACACATGCTCTCCTTCGCTACATCACACATCTACCCTCTTCCCTGTAACCCCCTTACCACTCACCTCAAAGCAGAAGGCAAAGCCAAAGTCGTCATGACCACGAAAACAGCGGCGCACACCGCCACCGCTCGTCCTCTGCTGCACACGGCACGGGCACGTGTCGGATGACACACCATGATGTAGCGTTCCACCGCCACCGACACGGTCAACCAGGACGACACGCACACCGACATGCTGAAGATGAAGTGGGCGTAAGGGTACAGGTACCCGTAAGCTCGGTTGCCCACCATGTCGTCTGTCCGCAGCAGCAGAATGGTGAAGAAGTACAGCACGTCGTTGAGCAGCTTGATGGAGTCGGCCACGGCCAAGGCGGACAGGAAGGCGTTGGTGGAGGTTCTCATGTTGCGGTTGCCAAGAACGATCAGCGTCAGGACGTTGCATATTAGGCCTGGAAAGCAAATGCACGGGTAGAGGATGAGTCCCGTGATGAACTGAGACGTTTCGTAGAACTCGTAGAAGTCTTCATCTTGAGGCTGAGCAGACTCATTCCGGCACCAGTAGATGCTGTCGTTCAGCGTGCTGTTGAAAACCCTGCTCTGGTTGGCCGTGTGGTTAAGGAAGGGATTAGCGTGTGTAGGTCCGTAGAGAAAGTGGTCCTCGTTTGTTGTGTGGTTTATGAAGAGGCTCTGAGTGGTTGAGTAGTTGGGAGAATCGGCACTGGCCGAATCGTTCAACGTGTAATGATGGGTGGACTCGACACCAGGCTGCTCCCTTCTTCCATAGTGCTTGTGAGAAGAAACCTGTTGGTCGTGGCAGTTTCGTTCAACGCGTAGGAGGTTGTTTCTCCGACACCCAAGCCCACTGAGCTGTTTCTTGTACTGAGAGCCATGGTACAGAGAAATGACGTCAGTCGTGAGATGTCTTTCCCTTGGTCACAGGTCAGCCATGCTGTTCACGTCATGTGGTCCATTTCGTGCACACTCCGAAAGGTTAGCCGTTTCCTGATCCCAAGGCTACTGGACTTTTGACAGCTGGGAAACGTCCCTTCGCCTGCTATTTCACGAATCGTTGCTTCGCTTCTCTCCATACACCATTACTTGTCCTTCGTCGAGAAGGAGACAAAACTCCCCTCACTCGAGTTTTTCAAGCGAATTGTTCAGCTTACTACTCAATTAATTTTCCAAACTCTCTCTCTCTCTCTCTCTCTCTCTCTCTCTCTCTCTCTCTCTCCTCTCAGTCTCTCTCTCTCTCTCCCTCTCTCTCTCTGCGTGTGCGTAGCTGACAACTCCCAGACAGTGTTAACCTTTCCTTTGGGTAAGATGCGATTGCGCTAACCTCGTTTTACCTTGATTTATATCACCAGCCACGCCTAGCCAGCGGGCTAACCAGCAACGTGGAAGAGTTAATATAACTGTCGATGTCACGGCGACCAGATGTGCCCGTAACCTGATGCTACTGATCGATGCTGAGTGGGAATCCTGATCCAGTCATTGATGATTTGTATACCTCCCAGCTGCTGACCGCTGTGAGTCATGAGGACATTCGACCCGAGGAGTAAATGGTTCATTTAACTAGTCATATGCTGGGAAGCTATTTCACATGATACTTTAAAAGTGCAGGTGATGCAGTTCAGAAGCACAGTGCATTTTTACTTATTCTATCCACCTTTCTTCTTTCTGTCATTCACGTTCTTGCCTTCAGAGCTAAAAATCCTTTTTTTTTGTCCCATAAACAATGTTTTTCTAAGTTTTCAAAATCACACACACTATAAAAAGCAGTTCTCTGTAGCATAAAAGTCGGTCGCTATTATGTCTGTCACCGTCATCGACACCGACTCAGGTGCACATTATTTCAACTGTATTTCTCAATGAAGGTTACTGGTATAATCTGATGACCTACTGTGCTTCTCGGAATTTTCATAATCCGTTTTTCTTTCACTGCTTTTGAGATTATTAAGAGATTCAGTGACCCTCTGATGGTCATCATGCTCATACTCAACACTTGAACGGGACGATTGTTTTTGAAAATCCAGAAGCGAAAATGTGAAACCTGAACATTTTAATATCTACACATTCATCCGTAGATGTACCTACTGCGTAAATTTCTAACTGCTATGATCGAAGACCTGTCTGAAGTCTCAGCATTTATCCAGCACATTTTTTTTACTTTTTGTTTTACTTTTCAAAAAAGAACAGTGGGTGTGGTATTCTGTGTCTGCTTGGTTTCAGAGGCTGCCAGAGTCTCGTCACTCAGAACCGTGGGGGAAGCGAGTTTGGTTTACCCCGAGGATGGTGAAGAATCCCCTTCAAAGACATGGCTCCACGTAGCAACAGCAGTACTTTTGACCTGAAACATAAGACAGACCGCTTTTTTTAAAATTCAAACAGAATTCAATAAAAAGAATAGAAAGAAATTCAAGGGGTTTCTGCACACACACACCACACACACACACACACACACACACACACACACACACACACACACACACACACACACAAACACACACCCCACACACACACACACACACACACACTACACTACACTACACTACACTACACTACACTTCACACATGATATGGACTTAAGCATTCAATTCTGTATTCATTGTAGTTTAAAAGATTCTGTGGAAAAAACCCTGTTCAGCATTTCAAAGCATGCACAACAATGAACGACAGCAGGTGTCAAAGCGGGCGACAACATCACCAAGTGCTTCAACGTTTCGGTTGGTGCAAGTCTGGGACTTGCGTAAGGTCGCTCATTTTCTCTGTCTTTCTTCTAGACATCAGCTTCTAGCCATACGCCGGTGGTCCTCGTTGAATGGCTGTATTAAGTGATAGGGCCAGGTTATTCCTACGATGATTAGATTTAGTGACGCTCTACTCTTTGATTCTATGCCTGCCTTAGTTCGTTAGTTAGCTAGTTCCCTTTAAACTACTGCTTGTACATGGAGACGCACTGACAAAAATAAATAAATAAATAAATAAATAAATAAAGTAAACAACCTTTGAGCAAGTCTCAAAGCAAGAGTGACACATATTTCTCAGTTGCTTCTTAAGAGACTCTGCAATAGATGCGTCCGGTAAAAAAAAAAAAAAAAAAAAGCCGCATTCAAACGTGTAAAAGCCGTTTCCAGTTTACACGATTGTACTTAGGCCAAGAAAAGTTGCGTGGCACTCGTTAAGTGAAAACAGCATAATGCAAAGGTGTAAACGCCGTTCCCTGTTGACACGATTGCATTTCAAACTAAAAAAAGAAAAAGTGCATGGCACTCGTTGCGTGAAAAAATATCCTAATGCGCATAATTATACATGCAATACTACTCTTTCATTATTATTATTAAATTTTTTTTTGACAAAGAAACGTTTCAATGATAAAAAAAGAACTGTCTGATAACAACAACAACAACAATAATAATAATAATAATAATAATAATAATAATAATAATAATAATATAATAATAATAATAATAATAATGGCCGGCGTCATCAAAAATTACAATTATCATCATCAAATATAGAAGAAAACAACAATGAGGCTTTTCTTTCCAATACACCGGCTTCTGTTCAGCACATTGTTTAGTTTTAATAATATCAGTCACTGAAACAACCTTTGCTGTAGCATTCGATT
>CM031620.1:48969487-48974487 GCA_018398815.1 Conus ventricosus
TCTAGTCCGTCTGAACACAATGGACATACAGCATTTTCAGGAACATCTTTTAAATACCAGCTTCTGTTTATAAACAGTCCTAACGTTCTCATCCTAAATCTTGCTAAGTATCCCCGGTGCCATTTATTTGTATAATGTTTAGGTATTTTTCAGGCTGAAAGTAATCTTTAAATGAATTATACCAGGCGTATTTACTATTTTCTGTTATATGTGAGTGCCAGTTTGTTGATAACAATCAATAAGCCGCTGTTTGAATTCATACAAAAACAGTTTTTCACTTTCCACCCCTTGCATCAACCAAATTATGCCAAATCCATTTTCGGTTAAAGCTCTTTTGATATCTGATGCCCAATTATGATGCCCTGTCTCATGTTGTCTAACGAGCATTTCATACGCCTGTTTACATATACGAGGTACTGGTAACCGGGTTAGTTTTAGCCAGTATCTCAGACATTTAACATAGGTTTATAAGCAACGGGTATCTACCTGATTCACCGTACGACATTTTATTTGAATAATTAAAAGGTATATTTAAACATCTCTAAATGGCATAAGTGTGAACATTTTCCATATGTTTGTTTTCCTTTAATCCCCAATTTCAGCGCCATACGTCAGCATCGGTTCAATTTGAGAATCAAATAATTTCCAAAACAGAATAATATCAGTGGATCCAAGTCTTCTCAAAGCACGAAGAATTTCAATTACCCCTTTTTTTCCCTTTCCGGGCTGTTTCTGACCATTCCTGGTGTCAACCTTAATTTTTGTGGTGAAAATCATGCCCAAGTATTTTATATTAGTTTGTAACTCTGACCTCATCTTTACCGTACCACCATATTTCGTTTGCAGATAGATACCCTCCATTGCGGAAAACGATTATGTTAGTTTTGTCTAAATTTACTGTTAATTGCAATCGATCTGCTTCAGATTTGAGCACATTAAGTTGGTTTTGGAGTCCTATTGGATTATCTGAAAACAAAAAACATCATCGGCGAATAGTAATAAGAATATTTCAACTGCTCCTGAAAGTAACTGTATGCCATGTCTTCCACGTTTAGACAACTCTATAGCAAGTTCATTGATAAAAAAAGAGAATAATTGTGGACTTAATATGCAGCCTTGTTTTACACCTCTTGGACCAAGAGAAATATTTAGAATACAAACATTTGTCGCGAACACAAGCCAAAACTGTATCATATATTCCTCTTAAAGCCTTGTACAATTTACCGTCAACACCAGATTTTTCTTAATATATCCCATAATATATTTCTATTGACGGAATCAAACGCCTTACGAAAATCAACAAATGCTACATACAGTTTTGAATTTCTTGAAAGATAACGCGGACTACTGAATACAATGTGAAAATATGATCGGTTGTACTATAATCCCTTCTAAAACCTGCTTGTTGTTCAATATTTTTTCCCTCCCTCTCTGCCCATTGCGTTAATCTTTTATTCAAGATGCTAATATAAATTTTACCCAGTACACTTGATAACGACACCCATCTATAATTATCTGGAATATTTATTTTTCCCCTTTTTTAAACAAGGGTACAATTATTGATTTTGACCACTCAGTTGGGAAAATTCCACTATGGAAGAGTCTGTTAAACAAATTGATAAGAAATTCTGTTATCAGATTATTAGAATTTTCAACATCTCATTGATTATACGATCTGGGCCTGCGCTTTTATCACATTTTAAACTTTTATACTGTCCTTTACCTCTCTTGTAGTTATTGGATCATTAAATAAAGGTTCTTGAGAATATTCGTCCTCTACATCAAATATGTCCTCCTGAGAATCAGAATTATCAAATGAGTTAAAAACACTCTGAAAATGATCATGCCACTGTTCAACCGATATTTGATTGTAGATAAAAGTTTTTTTGCTTATTGATCTTATTGTTGACTAAAACAATTTTGGTTGTTAACAGATGCTTTCAGTTTTACTAATCTATCAAAATCAAATTTCTTCTTTTTATCTTTTTTAATTTATTATAATCTGTTCTAGCCTTTACGTAACTTTGTCTTCGTTCAATAAGGTTTGTTTTAGAACGTCTGTAACTTCTGAGGAGGCCCTTGACTTGTTTTTTTCATTCTTTCACAATTCCTATCAAACCAATCATTAACTTTTTTTGTATACCTCCCAACCACACGAACCATACACGCAGCAGCTCCATATAACGCATTCGAAAAAAGATCAACACATTCATTTACATCAAAATCCAAAAGATTGTTTGCTCGTTCCATGCTCTCTTAAACGTATTAGATTCCAGTTCATCTCTATATATCTGTGCATTTTCCTCACACCACACAACTTTTTCCTCGCCACGCACTGTTGTCTCTCTTTCCACAACACTCTCTCCTTTCTCCCAACGCATTTCAACAGGCAAGTGCCAAGAATACAATTGTTCATTAAAGCATGTCACAGTAACCATGTAGTTCCTCAGATACAATAAAATAATCAATGGTACTGCTTCCGTGCGGTGAAATATATGTAAAATCGCCATGTGAATCCCTTGACAGCAACCATTTAATAGTATTAAACCAGACATGAAACAAAAGTCCAACAGTGATTTGCCAAATTCATTAACAGTTGTATCATTAGAACATCGTAGGAACTTTTCTCCTTCATCATGATCCAGGTTTTCATTTGGGTGTAAATAATCAATCATATTTTCAATTTTCGGTTGTTCATATCCTGTCCTAGAATTAAGATCGCCACAAAAAATAACATACATATCTTCCTTTTCGAGCAAGTCTGACAGGTGTTCTTCAAAAATAGGAATGCCATTTTTCATGTCACAGTTATTATAATAAGGACTACCTTCAGGGGGAGCATAACCAGCAATGAATAAAATGTCTTTTTCCATATCAAATAAACATTTATCCAATTTCAAAACAATCAAATTATCGCACTTTACTCTAACTTGCATACAAACAGAGAAAAGCAATCTTTTACCAGCACCAAAACTCCACCTGAATTTCTTCCATGCGAAGATAATTTCGTTGCAGGAGCATCATATTTTGCATGATCTTGAAACATATTACAGAAATCATCTGTACCAACAAAAGTCTCAGTCAAGCACACGAAATCAAATTCACGAACATAATTAATAAAAGATAAATCATAATTTTACTCAAAAGGCCCTCGATGTTGTAAACACAGAAGTGATAATCGCGTTGCCGGTTGATCATGCTTGTCCTATTTGTCACTGGAGCGTGACCCAGATCGCAACGCTCGCCCATCGTCACTGTCACTACCAGTGGCCGCGGGAAATGTGCGAGCGTTCACTGACAGGTAACCTTTCAACTCTGTCTGCTGTCTGTCTTTACTACGGGCCTGCACGTGTTGCCCCCCTCCATCTATTTCCCCCTCCCCCACCACGCCTGTGCTGTCCCCCACCACGCGAAGCCGAGGTCGATTTCATCCCACCCATCTCCCCCTCTGTCCTTCCCCTTTTGCTGTGAGAAGAACTGGCTAGGTGGGTGTTGTCCGGGGTCACATGACGCGAGGTTTCCCCACTGCTAATAATAGCGGAGTTTGTTGATGTGTCACTGGCGTTGTTGGCGTGTTGCCCCTCTCTGCCCCTTGTGTTCCTTCCATCGGTCCGTGTGGGGTGTTGTGCGGGTGTGGGTCTGTCATCCGTGCCTGATCCTTGCCTGGTGCCTGATCGTTTCTGAGAGGTCGTTTGGGCCCGATCGTCATTACACCTCGCACAAAATAAGCAGAGAGTCCATCCCTTTTTGCCTGTGAAACCATGGCTGCCTGGCGTCTGGTAAGATCGTTTGCGATCCGGACACCTTGGGCCTGCAGCTGATCACGACAGTCTTTAAATTCTTTAACAGTTCCATCTTGTCCCTCCAGTTTCTGAGTTTGATGATCATGGGTTTGGGATCACCTTGTCCTATCCGATGGGCTCTGACAATATCGTCTTCAGACCATTTCTTTGGGCCATCAACGCTATTCATGCATGCACAACAGCTGCGGCACACTCATCATAGCTTTCTCTCGGCGCCTGTTGAGGATTCCAAACAGTCGGAGATTATCCCTGCGGGAAAATTCTTCCAAGCGGTCTATTTCAGCATTCATGTGACTGATTTCGGTTCGAAAATTTTCAACAGACTCCGATAGTACCTGTGTCTCTTCTTTCTGTTTACGTGTGGCCGAGTACAGTTTTTGTGACGTCATCATTTATCTGGGAGACAGTGTTTGACAAATATGTGTTGTTTTCTTCCAGCCTATTGCAACGTTCATTGATTTCGTCACATTTCACATTCACTCCTTCCAGCTCAGACTTGATGGCAGACAGATCACCTCGAATCATGCTTAATTCCTGGCTGTGCTGCTGTCCCTGCCTCTTTTTGCGTGAAGGATTTGTTGCACCGCATCGTTTGAGATGTGTGAGTCACACGTGGGTTGTGTGGAATCGCCAGAGGTAGCCAACTGTCGCTCTTTGTCGTGTCGTGATCATGATCAGTGGGCCCGGGATTCGATTCTATATCGTGTGATAACAGCAAACGACGCAGTGATAACGTGGCATACAGAACACACAATGAAGCCAGCGCATGACTGTGCAACTGGCGGCATGTGTGTGGCACAGTGTGTAGGGCTATCAACACTGCACTCTCCATTCTCACATACGGTCGTCACGCTTGAAAGGCAGTTTGCAAACACTTCTGAGGACTGTGTTGTGAAAAACATCTTGACTAGTCACAACCTGAGCATTTGATGACAAACAGTTCAGGAAGGAGAGCACACACAGCAACACGGTGAAGGAACACAGCACATCCGCCACTGTTATGACAGCCTCGTTTTCGTTTACATGGCGGACTTTGTTTACTTTCTGCGCTCTGCTCACTGACCTGACGAAAACGCCAATTCTGCTTCTCCACAGCTCCAAGTCTATCATTTCGGCATATCCTCGTCTTCACAGTATCTAAACGAATGTCACCGTACCGAAAATGTCTCACACTTGACACCAGAGTCGCTTGTACAC
>CM031620.1:48990413-49005413 GCA_018398815.1 Conus ventricosus
AGGAGTGGTTTGTTGATGATACCCTCTAGTCTCTGCCTCATAAAATGTAACAGGAATATCTGAGTATCAAACATTTTGAAAAGAAAAAAAAAATAATGATTCCCTACTTCCGAAAGACATCTGTGTGACTGGTTGTATTTTATATTTCCTTTACTTGCAAGTTCGTCGAGAGCACATGTGAAAATTATTTTGCTATAACATATCAATCTGAATACTTGCAACTCAATACCTTGGTCTCTGCACTCATATATTTGCACTTTTATTTTTACCCCCTAAAATCCCCAATTTCTGAATGCAATTAACATAGACTAGCCTTAATTTATTTCAAATTAAAAGTTATCAGCAATAACTTTCAAAATACCAATTCCATTTGCAGAACTGCATGCCAGTAAGAGGTGAAAATCACAACATCAGCAAAAGGAGAAATAAAACATGAATCACACAGGGAGTTAAAAGAATACTGTATTCACCGTCGTGCACGATTTCTAGTGCCCCTTTATTTATAAAGAAAGAGAATAAAGGTGCAGTGAGGGCACAACTTTGTCTCATCCCAGCTTTATAAACCAAAAGGCTTATGTACTCTCGGGGTATCTTACAAACTATCTCACGCAGCTACGCACATTTTGCAGCATCTTTGACGTCTTGCGGCAAATCTCAGAATGTCTAAAGTATATTGCACAGAAACATTTATTAACAACAACAAAGATCCATCCAAAAGCAGTAAAAAAAAAAAGAACGTTGAGTTGACCTTAGCTTTTCAAATATATCTTCCAACCGTACAGACAAAACAAAAACATTTCTTGTAGTGGGAGAACCTGTTCTAAAGCCACGTTATTCATCAGCATCTTTCTTCTTCTGAGTGGTACATTTTACGAAAAAAAACAACAACGATTATTTTTCATGTTTTTGCAAAAAGTTTTTCAAGAATACTTGTTGATAAGATACCTCGATAATTACTAAACCTATCACCCATCTGTAACCTTGATAAGGGTGTGCACTGATCGAACGTAAACACTGCCATTTATCAAACAGATGATGGGATACATGCAACAGAAAAGATATGCTTTGATTTCACTATTTTTCTGATATTATCTGTCGAAGATCCTCTGGTCCTGAAGCCTTTTTCTACTTCAAAGATGGAATCATGGGTATGATTTGTTCCATGTCGAGCGTTTAGGAATCATAATCTTACTAAAATGGCGGAATAGTTCATTATCCCAAGGATCTTGATCTCGAAGGACTGGAAGGGCTTAAAATGATCATGTTCTCTCAACTGCCGAATGGCAAAACAATTTGTCGCAGCACAAAGACAACTCAGCTTATCAAAGACACGAGAGAGAGAGAGAGAGGGAGAGAAGAGAAAGAGAGAGAGAGAAGAGAGAGAGAAGAGAGAGAGAGAGAGAGAGAGAGAGATGCAGCCCCCCCCCCCTCCCCCCCCCGCCCCACACACCACTCACTCACTCAGTCGCTCACGTACTCACTCACGCACACCATGCACCGCCGCGCGACACACACACCACACACACACCCACACACACACCCACACACACACACACACACACACACACACACACACACACACACACACACACACAGACTGACTGACTGACTGACTGACACTGACTGACTGACTGACTGAAACCATTTACTGTCAGATTAACAAAGTATTGTACTGACAAACACACACACACACACCACACACACACACACACAACACAACACGAACACGCAACCACGCACGCACGCACGCACGCACGCACGCACGCACGCACGCACGCACGCACGCCCCCAACACACACACACACACCCACCACAAACACACACACACACACCCCTTTACGGATCGTTTTTTTTCGTGTTTTTTTTTCAAAATAGATGAAAGAAAAATTCCAATAAGAAACAAAATGACACGGGAGAGTTGGGATGGGGGGGACGGGAAATTTACCCAACCCCCCCCATTTAAGCCCCAATTTTAAAAAAAAAAGAAAGAAAAAAAACCCTCATCTTTTAAACGCTGTTTCAAAAACCATCTACCACCCTTTTCTTTTTGGAATTGCAATGTCCCCTGTTTGGAATGGTGCCACGGGAAAAGGGCCCCCTGGGGCTTGGTTTGATATCCTTTTTAACAGCATTTTAACAGTTTTGGGCAACCTGCGTTGTCATCCGAAGATTTTTAAGGGGGGGAAAAGATTTTTCCCCCCAAAAAGCCAAACCGGGAAATAGGGCCTTTTTAAAATCCCGAAAAATTCCAACGCTGCCCAATTTTTCGGGCAGGCATAAAACGGGTTTTTCCCCCCCCGG
This sequence comes from Conus ventricosus, assembly GCA_018398815.1. Taxonomy (NCBI): domain Eukaryota; kingdom Metazoa; phylum Mollusca; class Gastropoda; order Neogastropoda; family Conidae; genus Conus; species Conus ventricosus. The sequence continues at coordinate 48,992,715 of CM031620.1, forward strand.
GCCCACGCCAGGAAACGACTTTCTCACATCAGGTAAGCTAAAGAAAGGAGTGCAAAACCCATAAAGCCCTTTTCCTTCCTCACACAAAACAACCCCACGCCATGAAAGTAAAACAGGTACAAAAAGAATAAAGCAGGGCAAAGGAACATTAAAACCACACCCCCCCCCAAAAAAAAAAAACCCAAAAAACAACAACAACAAACCCCAAAACAAAACAACAACAAAAACCCACATTCTCAATTGCAACAACACGAAAAACAACAAAAACAGCGCAAAAAAATCCCAAACCAGCCACCAGGGTTATGCCTCGGTTGGACTCAAGGGGGGGGGTTTGAGTCCGATCTGAAGTTTAAAACTTGTGGGGGTATTTCACCCCCCCTTCCCCCCCCCCCCCCATACCCCCTTTTGGGCCCGGCGTGCTGGGACCCCAAAAAATGGATGAAAAATTTTGGGACCTGAAGGGACTGTACGTATTCCCCCAAGCAAAAAAACAAAAAAAACAAAAAGGGGGTTAAAAAGAAAACAAGGGCAGGGGCCTACTCACAGGCTCCCTTTTCCCCAAGAGCACGATCCCGGGGGAAGAAGACAGTGCGAACACAGAAAGTTTTAAACTGCTTCAAAACTCTGGCTGTGTGGTGCATCAACAAACACGATTGGTAAATGAATGTGGGGGAAAACCCCCACTGCCCGCCTGCCCCGGGTAAAGCCCCAATCGGGAAAAATGACGGCATTTGGGAAAAGGCGGCGGGAAACGGCAAACATCCCAGAAAGCCTGCGGGGCAACGGACCCATTCCAGGGGGTTTAAATAAAAAAAAAGGCACCGCAGCGGGGGGATTAGTTTTAGAAGAAAGGGATTTTTTTTTTTTTTTTTCCCCTCTGGCATGGGGGGTCCCAAAGGGTTTTCTAAAGGGTTTTTTAAGCGTTTAAAAAGAAAGGCTACCTCCGTGGGGGAAAAACACGTGAGGAGGGGTAAGTGCTTTGGGGTTTAGGGTTAAATAAATGGGGGCCCAAATGGGGGCAAAGTAACGTGTTTGGGAAAGGGGGGAAAGAGGGGGCAGTGGTTTTAGGAGGGAAAACTTTATTCCGAAAAAACCCAAGAAAAAATGTGAAACGAATTTTTACAAGAGAGAGAAAAGAGAGAGAGAGAGAAGAGAGGAGAGAGAAGAGAGAAGAGAGAGAAGCGAAGAGAAAGAAAAAAAAGAAAGAGAGAGAGGGGAGACCAGAGAGAGAAGAAAAGAGGAGAGGGGAGAGAGAGAGAGAGAAGAGAGAGAGAAAGAGGGGAGAGAGAGAAGGGGGGAAAAAAACAACAACAAACCAACGGACACAAACCAACCAAAAAACAAACGGAAAATTTCATGCAAAACACACGCCCCAACACACACGCGCGCCCGCGCGCGCACGCACGAAAACGCACCATGCCTTTTAACGCACGCCGTACCACGCACACACACACACACACCCCAACACCACACACACACACCCACACACACTCACACACACACCACACACACACACACACACACACAAAAACCAACACACACAAACGAAAGGGCCCCGAAACGCACGCAGGGCACGCACCCCACACACAACAACACACACCACAAACACCCCAACACGCCACACCACACACACCCACACACCCACACACCCACACACACACACCCACAAAACACACACACACACACACACCACACACTTTTAAAAAGAAAAAAACGAAGCCCCCAAATGAACAGCGAGCACTGGAGTGAAGAGAAAAGGGGAGAGAGAGAGGGGGAGAGAAAGAGAGAGAGAGAGAGAGAGAAAAAGACAAAGACAGGGGACATAACAGACAACAGACAGACAAAACAAAAAGGGACAAACAGTAAAGGGACATAATACAGAGACAGCCAGATAGGAAAAAAGAGAGAGAGAAGAGAGGAGAGAGAGAGAAAAGGAGGAGAGAGAGAGGGGAGAAAAGAGAGGGGGAAGGGGAACAGAAACAAAAGGAGAAAAAAAAGGAAGGACAGGAAAAGGAGAGAAGAGAGTCAAAAAGACAGACAGACAGAAACATTTATATACAAGAGGGGAGAAAAAAGGGGAGGAGGGGTGTGGGGTGTGTGTGTGTGGGGTGTGTTTGTTGTGGTGGGGTGTGTTGTGGGGTTTTTGGCGTGCGTGCGTGAGGGGAAAAGGAGAGAGGGGGAAAAGAGGGGAGCGAGAAGAGAAAGAAGAGAGGAAGAGAGAAGGGAGAGAGAGAGAGAGAGAAAAGAGAGAGAGGGGAGAGAAAAAGAGAGGAGAGAGGAGAGATTTCCAGCCCTTAAAATGGAAAAAATTGTTCAAAAACGTTATTTTCCATACAATCGAGGAGTTATTGACAAACATTGGGAGTTTTTCGGGGGGGGGTTTAACCCCGTTACACACATAATATTTTAAAACTCTCTCTCTCTCTCCCCTCCATCTCTCTCCCTCTCTCTCACTCTCTCTCTCTCTCCCCTTCTCTATTTTTCCTCTCTCTCCCCCAAGTAAACGGGAAAGGAACCTGAGTGCGCAAGCACTCACAAAAAAATAAACGCCCCGCAGCAAGCCCACGTACACAAAAAAAAAATTTTAGGGAAAGTAAACGGGAAAAAGATGAAAAGAATAGAAAGGGCCAGCAGCCCGAAGAAATTACGGGGACAAAAAAATCAAAGAATGAATTTTTTCCACAGTCGCACCCCCGAAATGACGGTAAACCAACATTTTACGGGGCGGATTTTTGAAGGCATAAAAAAATAAACTTAGCCAAAATTCACTTTTAAATTTTGGGAACAGGGTATTGAGAAGGGTTTTAAAATTTTCGTGTTCTTTTTGAACAAAATTAAAACCCTGACAGATATTTCTTCCGTAGGTCGTCATAAATCGGCGGGTAGAAAAAAAATGGGTTTCATCTTTTTTGGGAAAAGGCAAAGACAAAAAGGACTTTGGTAACCCCAAAAAAATTTTCGGGTTTGAATCTTTTTTTTGTAACATTTCCCAAAACCCAAAACCCCCCAAAGGGGAAATTTAGTGAACATGTTTCTAACGAAATGGGGAATTAATAAAAACGAAATATTTTAAAACGGCCCATAAGTTTTTAAAACCAAACAAAAAATTTGGGAAACCCGGTTGCGGGCAAGAGTTTTGACGACCAATTTTTTTAGCAAAATCAATAAATCGTTGTTTAAATTCCTTTCCCGGGAAAATTTCCCTGTTTCCCCGACACCCGTGAACACCATACCAACCCCAAAACCCATTTACCCCCAACATTCTTCTGACTTTAGGGGGCCCACTTTTCCTTTTCCTCTATCGCCTTTTCCCCTTTAACTTTTGGGTAAGCCAGGGTTAAAAATCGGGTTTTCAGGTAAGGGGGCACAAAGTCAAAGCCCAAAAAAATGAAACCGTACGGAAGCTTGAAAAAAGGGGAAGGAAAACACCAAGTTCACCATAAAAAACCATTAATTTGGTGACGGAAGCTAAAATTCAGCAACCATTTACACCCAAAATAAATGTACTTTTTCTACCCCTTTTTCTTTTTAAACAAACCCCCAAAAATTCTGACGCGTACAACATTTTGGGAATAATTGGGCATCAAAGAGTTTTAAAAAGAAATTTTGGGGTCGAAACAACGGATTCCCCCACAGGGTTTCAAAATATGTCTACAACACATTTTTTTGCTTTTGTAATAAAGGGGCTTCGACGAAAAATTTTGGGCGGCTCAGGCGAAAAGTAAAGTTAGGCCGGGGGTATTTGAAAAGGGTTTACTATTTTCAACGTCTTGGGTTTCCATAATCCTTTTTCCCATTTTTTGATAATACCCCCCTTTTCGGAACACCTTTAAATTTTTGTTTTACTGGGGTTAACTTTAAACCAATTTGGGGGCCCGATATTAAAAAATAAATTGTTTAGCTGATTTTTGAAAGACCACAGGGGCGGGACAAAACAAAGCAATATCATCAGCAAAAAAAACAAAATAACTCAGAAATGTCAGGAAAAGGGCTGGAACCTTTTTTACCGTTATTAAAGATATAAAAAGGCAATTCTTTAATAAAAAAAAGAAAAGAAAAGGGAAAAAGAAAAACCCGCCCGCTTAAGGTCCTTAAAGGGCCCTTTCCCAAAATATCGGTATAAAACCAATCATCTCTTCCCGAAAAATTTTCACAAGTTGTACAAGAGAAGAGAGAGAGAGAGAGAGAGAGAGAGAGAGAAGAGGGGAAAAGAAGAGAGGGGGAGAGAGAGAGAGAAAGAAGAGAGGAGATCATTTCATTTTTAAATCAATGGGGTTCCACGGTGCAACAAAGTCCCTTTCCAAATTTGGAGACCTTGCAAGGACGATGTTAACCGAGGGGATAAGATAAAATTTTAAAAATGCAGAAAAATGGGAGAATTTTAAATTAGAGCCCTCAGGGTCTCAACCTGTCATAACCAACGTTTTTGGTCAGATTACCAACCTAACACTTTTTGTGCCATTATAGAAATTTTAAATTCGCGAGTGGGTTTGAGAGCACCCAAACTTATCAGTAACAACAACAACATCAACCCCCAAAAACAACAGCAGCAGCACCCCAAAGCAGAAAGCAAAGCCAGTAAAAAATGTCGAAAAAAGACACTTTCAGTCGTTTTTGGGGGCCCCTTTTTTTTTACCCTTTTTTTTCCCCCCCCCCCCCCCCCCCCCCCCAACCGCCCCGCCTTTTTTCCCCCCCTTCGCTCTCTCCCCCCCCCCCCCCCCCCCCTTTTTTCACTAAAACTCCTCTTTAGTTTTTCTTTCCCCCTTAAACTAATTTGGGGTTTCTTTTTGTGATTCGAATCTGTGAAGTACAAAAAAAAGGAGCCCCTGTTTTTAAAGGACGTCATCATCACAAAAAAGGAAAAAAACTTACCCCACAGAGACGTAAAAGAGAGTGAAAGAGAGATAAAGGGCCCAGGGGGGGTGGGGGAGGGTGGGTGTGGGTAGGGGTGGGGGGTGGTGGGTGTAATGGAAAACACACACACACACACACACACACACACACCCCCAAAACACACACACACACCCACACACACAACACACAAAACAGAACCAGAAAGATGAAAGGGTTTGGCAAGACAGGGAAAGAAAAGGGGGGTTTTACACACACACAAACACACACACACCCAACACACACACACAACACACACAAACAAAACACACCCCCAAAACCCACACACACACCACACACACACACACACACACACACATACACCCCCTACGCACACACACGCGCGCGCGGGCCCCGCACGAAACGCACGCCCACACACACCACGCGCGCAAAACACGCCCCGCATGCACGAAACGTGCACGCACGCACCACGCATACCACACCCCACACAACACACACAACACACACACCCCACACACCAACAAAACCACACACACACACACACACAAACGGACCCGCGCGCGCGTGCGAAAACGCAGGGACACACGCACGCACGCACGGGAGAGAGAGAGAGAGAGAGAGAGAGGGGAGAGAAGAGAGAAGAGAGAGAGAGAGAGAGAGAAGAGGGAAATGTAAAAAATTTTTTTTTTCCCGCCCGGTTTTCTTGTTTGTTTTTTTTAAAAAGGCGCCTAGAGTTTTTTGTAAGGGCCTTGACACCCCCAAAACCCCCCCCCCCCCCTTTCCCCCTCCTACGAAATGCACCACGGATTAAAAATTTTCCTCCTCTTCCCACTTTCTATAGATTACACATCTTTTTGGGGGGGCTTTTTAGATACCCGCCTTTTTTTTTGTCCCCATCATATTTGCAAATTTCCATAAAGAAGGGGGTTACTTTTCGGGGATAGCATTCGAGTGAAAAGTATTATGCCGAAAAAACCTCGAGGGCTATAGACAAATTGAAACCCAAAAAAAAAAAGTTAACATCTTTTCTCTTTTCTTTGAAGAAGAAAAAAATTTTCCCAATATTTATACAGTGCTTCAGGGGTTTATTCGAGGGGTGATTTTTTTAAGATATAAAAAATTGTGGATTATTGAAATTTTCCCACGGTATAAAGTGAAAGAATTGGGAAACAGAGAGAGAGAGAAAAGAAGAAAAAAGAAGAAAAAGAAGAAGAAAAAAGGGAAGAAGAAGAAGAAGAAAAGAAAAAAGAAGCAGAAAGCACACATCGGGCAGAAAAAGGGAAGAAAAAGAAAAAGGAAGAAGAAAAGAAGAAGAAGAAGAAGAAGAAGAAGAAGACGAAGAAGAAGGAAAGGAGTAGGAGAAGAAAAAAACAAAAAAAAAGGAAAAAGAAAAGAAGAAAAACCCAAATAAGTAGAAGAAAAGAAGAGGCAAAGAAAAAGAAAAAAAAGAAAAGGGAAAAGAAGAAGAAGAAGAAAAGAAGAAAAAGAAGAAAAAGAAAAAAAAAGGGGGGAAAAAAACCAACCTTGGGGCCTCATACAGTTCTCTCCTCAGAACAACAAGGGAAAAGAAAAAAACCCTTTTCTTAGCGGGGCGACATTCGTGTTAGGGTTTCCCCAAAATGTCCGTCCGTGAATTTCCCCCTTACAGCAAAAACCAGCACACCAGCCACCCCCAAAAAAACGTTACCAAAAACAAAACACCTAAAAGTCGGGGAACGGTTTTTTTGGGAAATGGTAAATAACAAAACAATTTCGTTTGTTTTACCTAAGAAGATCTTTGGGAACTTTGTCTAAAAAAGGGCAAAGGGGGAAAAAAAAAATGCCAAGCGTTTTTAAATCCCCCCCAAAAAATATCAGCGTGTTTAAAAACCAGAAGAGATTAAAAAAAATTTTAAACTTTAAAATGCCCTGCAGGGATAGCTGTCTATATTTGTCGTGACAAAGGGTTTTTATGAAGCCCCTTGAAAAAATTTAATGACATAATACAGTCAAAATACTTTTCTCCCACTCAAACCCCACCCGTCCCCGGGTTCAAAAACCAAAAACGTAGACCTCGCTGCTGAATGGCTCGGAGACCGGGGGATCCCCAAAAGGGCGGGAGCACAAGTTGCAGGTCCTTAATAACCCACATGCCAGCGGCGGATCCTTTCCCATCAGGTGGCCTGACCCCCAAATTTCCAACGAGGAGCTATGGCGCCCCGGGGGAGATCAGAGACCAATCGGGGACAAACCCTTTTGAATCCGAAAATGGAAGTGGGGTCGGCACACCAAAGCCCCAGGGCCCGGGCAACACCAACGGGAGGGAATGGATTGGAACCCACCCCCCAAAGGGAAAAAGAAAGGGGAGGCCCCCAGTGCCCCAATGGGGGGAGGGCCGGAAAGTGACTGAGTACCATCAAACTGCCTGGGGGGGGGGCAAAGCGGGCAAACCCGAACCGCACAAAGGGAAACCCGCAGTGAAAGGCCCTATGCCCCGTTGGGAGCGAAGAAATTTAAAAAAAGTAAGAAAAAATCTTCGTCCCGGGCCCCCTATGCAGTTGGGAGGGCGTAAACCCGAAACAAATGAGGGAGGGGAATGAAACCGGGCAAGACTCCCATCAAAGGGAACCAAAAGGGGCCCATTGTTTTAGGGGGCCTTTGGGCCCCTATTAAACCCTTTTCCCGGTACCAATCATGGTTTATCCTCACTGTATTTACTCAAAGGAAACCCCCAAGCAGAAAAGGCTTTGGGAACCTTCAAACTGCAAGGTTTTCACTGAACTGAAATATTGACAGTTTTAAAAAGTCCAAAGTTTTTTGTCTGCAGAAAGTTTTGTAGGGGCGCCTGGGCCCCTTTCTTTTGGTTTTTTTTTTTTGTTTTTTTTTTTTCCCCCTAAACCCTGACTTTTGTTTTTCCTCGAAAAACGGGGGCTCGTATCATGGCCGGGGTACAAACTGCAGAACTGAAAGGGGGGAAAAGACAGACACAACGAAGTGACACAACAGTGGGAAAAAATTTGGTTTTTAGAATGTAATAAGGGGGAAAAAAAAGAGGGAAAAGGGGGAAGAGAGAGAGAGAGAGAGGGGAGAGAGAGGGAGAGAGAGAAGAGAGAAAGAGAGAGAGAAGAGAAAAACACAGGGATCATTCAACCCAAATACTGGGTTTTGGGGAGGGGATGTTCCCAAAAAGTAAACAAAACGTGACCCTGTCAACTGGGCAACAAGCATCATTTGGACGGTGGCTAAAGGGTCCCATTCGGGCAAACTTTTTCGTGCACCCTGATACCCAAAAAAGGGTAAAACATGCCCCCAAAAAAAGGGTCAAAGTTTAAATACAAAGGAAAAGAAAAAGTATTTGCCTCGGGCTTTCTTCACAAAAAGTACTTGGAGGATCTTTTCCCTTTAGCTAAAAAGCCCCAAAATCTCGCCCAAAGTTGGAAGACCCCGGCGAGGATTTGGGGGCGCGCTTTTGGGATTCACTTTGGAAAGGGGGGGGCAGGGGTAGGAAGGGGGGGGTGGTGGGAGTGGGGTGGAGGTGAAAAGAGCAAAAGGGGTTTGGGAAAAGGGGGGAGCGTGGGGTCGGGGTGGGCCTTTTTGTGAGAGGCAAGGGGGGTTCACCCGGGGAAAAATGCTGGGTACGCACTATGTCACCTGGGGGAACACACACACACACAAAACCCCAAAACCCCACACACACACACCCACAACACACACCAAAAACTCACCCCACACACACACACACACACACCCACACACCCACACCCCCTACACCCCCCCATACACACACAAAACACACCACACACACACAAAACACACACACACACCACACACACACACAACACACACACACCCACACAAACGCACCTACAGAGAAAAAGAGAGAGAGAGAGAGAGGAGAGAAGAGAGAGAGAGAGGAAAAGGAAAAAGAGAGAGGGTGCATGACACACTAAAAAATCAATGAAACAGATATGAAGGGGAAGCAGACAGACAGACAAAACAAACAAGACAGACAAAACAGACAGACAGACAGACAGAGTAACAGAGAGAGGCCAAGCAAGTGGGGGTCCAGAGAGAGAAGAGAGAGAGAGGAGAGGAGGAGAGAAGAGAGAGAAAAAAAAGAGAGAAAAGAGAAAGAGAAAAGAGAGAGGAGAGAGAGGAGAGAAGAAAAGAGAAGAGAGAGAAAACGGAAGCGGGGCGGAAGCGGAAAATTTATTCAGTATTTGGCCATACCCCCCTTTTGAAGGGGGGGACCAAACCCAAAACCCCCGGGCAATCCCCTTTTGCTTTTTCAGCGAATAGTTTAGGGAAATTTTATCCCAAAAGAAAATGACAGTTTAGCATTAACCCAAATTTTGATGGTAAACTAAAAATACTTTAGGGGTGAGTAGTATAGTGCTCTTTTAAAAGCTTTTTAAAAAAATATAAGCAAACAAAACTTTAATATAAAATTTTGGGTTTCCCATTTTCCAGAGCATTACAAAAATTTTTAAAAAGCATGGGCCCTTTTTAGATAAATTTTGGGGGAAAAAAAATCCCTTTTTTTTAAATCCCCGGAAGACCCGGCAGCACAGCCCAAAAAATTTGTTCATCCCTTTTGGAATCTTACACATGGACCTATAATAACAAAACTTCATCACTTATTAAACCGAAAAAATTTTTGTGGGGGATAACTCCCGGGAAAATTTCCCAAATTTTCATTCCCTTTCCAAAAGGTCTTCAAAAACTATCAAAGTCCACAAAAGATCCCCTTCACCAAATTTCCCCCAGAAAATTTAAAAAGTTCCAAAAAAAAACATACCTGTCACTTTTTTTGGGAAAGTTTCCCCCATTTTTGCCATCGGGTTTTCAATCAACCTTTTACGAGTTCTTTTTTAAAAAAAAATTGACCCTTTTCCCCACCTTGATTTTACCCAGACGAACCCGAACCCATTTTGGGGTAACAAAAAACTCGAATGGGCGGACCCCCAAATTTTTCCTTTTCCTTTTAATTTTAAACTAAAACAAACCTTTTATTTTGCCTTTTAAAATGTAAATTTTTTCTCCAAACCATACGTTAAAAATTTTTAACCATAACTAATACATCGTAAATAGGATTTTATGTACATAGGAAACGACCTGTACCCCATATACAAAATCAAATTTTGGGGTTTTAGGTTTTCACTCTCAAGGGAAAAATTTTAAAGCAAAAAATTTAACTTTTTCTATTTCACAACCCTGGAAAGCATTTTTCCATCCCCCATCCCTCTGCCCATCCCGGCAAAATTTGGGGGGAAATTGCGCATCAAAAAGTTTAAGTAACACAACCAAAGAGTTTTTATTAAGCATATACCAATTTTTTTCAATATCAAAGTACCCGCATGTTTTGCTCTGCTCGCAAGGTCCTGACAGGGAGGCGAAAAAATCAGACGGGAATGAAACAAAAGCCAAGGAAAAAAAAAACAACAACCTTTTCCCCCTTTTCCTCGCCAAATTTTAAAAAACCCTTTTCCCCTTTTCGCCAGGTATCCACCTTTTTCGAAAAACTACAATGGGGGCTCTTTTCCAAATTTTTTCTTTAATTGAAGCCTTTGGGAACTGGCATTATGGAGGGTTTTTTTAACTGGGGTTTGGGGTCCCAAAAAGGAGTTTCCCGAAACCCAAAACAATATCATCACTAGTAACAAGGGTTTAAAAAATTCGAAGATTTCAGGTGACGTGTTTGGGCCCCTGACGGCCCTTTTCAATTAATTTTTGTGGGCCCTTTTAATTTTTAAATAAAGAAAAAAATACAGGGCTACAGGGATCCCCGTTTTTACAAAACCCTGTGGCACAAAATACCGTCTGTGAGTTCACTGGCCCCCTCTTACTTTTGCTTTCACATTAAATACCATAATTTTTATCCAAACCCAAAAAAGCTTCCCTTTAACACCATTTCCCTTTTTAAGAACTGGCCATAAAAAGTTTCCTTGAAATTTGAAAACAAAAGGCATTTTTCAAAATCAATAAAAGCAACGTAAATTTTTTCGATTTAATGAAAAATGCTTCTTAAAAATTGCTAATAAATTTTTAAAAAAAAAGATCCAGTAAGTATCCTTTCTTTAAAACCAACCTTTAATTCCCTCAGGATATTATACTGTTTTTCCAAAAACCCCCCCCTCTGCCAAACCCTTTTTTTTATAATAGAACTATATACCCTTTCTGCCAATGTCACAAAGTACACTCCTCTTTTATTGCCAGGGTCTTTTAAAATTTCCCTTTTTTAAAAATGGCCCAATGAATTTATTCCATCCGCCCTTTAGGGTATAATTCCCCTGTTTAAAAAGAGCATTGAAAAATCTAACAAGGGGAAATCAACAAAAGGGCTCGCCACCAAAATTTTAAACAATTTTTCCCCAAAAAAGCCATCTGGGGGGCCCAGATTTGCCGTTTTTTTTTTAACAATTCTTTATAGCACTATAACTTCCTCTTTGGAGATTGGGGCATCCCAAAAAATAATTTCAACTGTGCTTTTTCCCAATAATTTCCCTTTCTGTTTCATTGTGCCCTTTTCCCCAACTTTTTTTTAAGAGGTTTTTTAAATGGCTGGATCAAATCGTTAACAGGGAAAACGCATTAGTGGCGAGCCACCTTGAAAGACAACCCCATGGACATTACCCCAAAAAAACATTGGGAAAATTTACCGAAATTTAAAAAGATTATTTAATAAAAAAAAGTGTTGTAATTTTTTTTCCTTTTTTCCGTAATAGCTTTTTAAAATTCTCTCGAGAATCCCAAAAAATTCCCACCTTCCGTGGGCCTCCAATGTTCCAAAAAATTTTTAAAGCTTCGGGAGACATTTTAGCCCGTCTGCCCTTTTAGGTCAAAACCACGCATCGTTCCCTGTTCTTCCTTTAATTCTGATTCTTTTTTTCATACACTTTTGCCCTTTTTTTCTCATACGTTGTTAAAAAGGATTCAAAACCCCGGTTAATATCCACATCTAAAAAGGGCAACTGCGCTTTAAATAAAGAATTTTACCTTCATTGTTTAATCAGTGCATGAAAAAAATCGCATTCTGTTTTTCCCCCATACCCCATTTTTTTAAAAACCTTACAGTTTTTTAATCACATTAACCTTTACCCCATTTTTTAAAATAGTCCCCGGGTAAAAGAGAGAGAGAAAAAAGAGAGAGAAGGAGAGAAGGGGGGAGGGGGAGAGAGAGAGAAAAGAGGGGAGGAGAAGAGAGAGAAAAAGAGAAAGAGGGGAGAGAGAAAGAGAGAAAAAGAGAGAAAGAAAAGAGAAAGAGAAAGGAAGAGAGAGAAAGAAAAGAAGAGAAAAGAGAAAGAGAGAAAAGGGGAGAAGAAAAGAGAAAAAGAGAGAGAAAAGAAAGGGGAAAAAAAGAGAGAGATGAGAGGAGAGAAAAGAGAGAGAAAAAAGGAAGAGAGAGAGGAGAGAAATAGAGAAGAGAGAGAGAAAAGAGGAAAAAAGGGGAGAGGGAGAGAGAGAGGAGAAAAGAGAGGAAGGAGAGAGAAGAAAAGAGAGAGAGGGCGAGCCCCAACAAGGTGGGAAAGCACAGCGTATTGGGACTGGGGTTTTATCACTTCAACATAGAAAACTGTAAACAAAAAAGATATCACGACTGACCCCACAAAAATTTTCCCAAAAAACTACCCCCCCTCCCATTGGGGTCCAAATTTTTGAGATCCAAAACGCGCGTGCTGAAAAATTTACTACCCAAAAAGGGAAAACTGTTTACCCTAACCTCCTCCGGGATAATCCCACTGTCCCTCACTTTCTTCCCCCCTCTCTTTTTTCCCGCTCCCGCCCCCCAAAACCCGAGGGTCTCAAAACATCATTTCCCCCTCCTCTCTCCCCTCTTCCCTCCTCTCCTCTTCCCCCTCCTCTCCTTTT
>CM031620.1:49015413-49017913 GCA_018398815.1 Conus ventricosus
CTCTCTCTCTCTCTCTTCTCTCTCTCTCTCTCTCTCTCTCTCTCTCTCTCTCTCTCTCTCTCTCTCTCCCACCCCAACGTAACCCCTTGGATGTTTTGTTTTGTTTGTTTTCCTAGTGATAAGAGACACTCTATGCACAGATGAATAGTATCTCCCACAAACCTGTGACAATCCAGTATTCTTTTTTGTGTGTGTGCATTTGCCCGTCGTGTGTGCTTAGAAAAATTACCTGTTGTTGAATATTCAAAAGCGTCAACACTAGGCAAACGCAGGGAGTGGGGATGAGACGACAGGTAAGGTAAAAGGTGCGGAGATTAGAAGTGAGGAAGAAGTACTGTATTTATCTAAGGAATGGGGTGGAGGGTGGGGAAAATTTTGTTCCCACCCCCAAAAAAAAAAAAACGGGCACAAAATTTGTTGGGAATTTTCAATTTGGGTCCACAGTTTATGCAATTTTATTTCGAATGAACTAAAGCTGCTTTGTTTTTTTTTTGGAATTTACCCCTCAAAAAAAGTACTTGGCCAACTTTAAAATTTGGGTGTTTTCTTGGGCCAAATGGATCTTCCAAGTAGTTATGTTTGCTAAGGATTCCTTAAAATACCGTTTTTGGGTTTTTTCTTCTTTATGGATTTAAGAAATTTGGTATTTATAAGGGTTAATCGGCCCCAAAATTTGGACCCTTCATATAATTTTGTTTCAAAATTTCCCCGTTTTAAAAACCGTTATTTTGCTATTTCCATTTGGTTTTGGAAATTTTTGGATATAAGGTACCAGCACCAGTGAACCAAATAGGTTTCAAAATTTGCGGTTAAACGTTAAAACCGTTTATTTTGCCTATTTTTATTAGGGGGTTTTTTAAAATTTTGAATAAGACACGGTTTATCCCATACCAAATGGCAAAATTTGGGTTAATAACCGTTAACCGTTTATTTTTGCCGTTATTTTTTAATATTGTGGGTTTAAAAATTCAAATTAAAAGGTTTTAAAATGCACTTGGGTTTTTAATTAACCGTTTTAAACCGTTATTTCCCTTTATTTCTTATCACAAAAGCATTTGGCCGATTTATAAGCGAATTGGAAAACTGGGAGTACTTTTATTTGCTTTCATCTTGTTTTTTTCCCCTTGGAATCACCGAATGTTTCTTCTTTGATAAAAATGGAACAAGGATTAAGAGCCTGTGGCAGGTTGTGCTCTACCAAATGTTGCAGTATCTGGAACACTTTTGTGTTGATCTTGATCGCATTTTAAAGATCAGTTTGACAGTTGCAATGGTACGTGTGCGGTACGTACTGCGAGAGAGATTGATAGAGGACAGAGCACAAAACAAAACCACACAGACACAGACACCCCACAGACACACACACACACACACACACACACACCCCACACACACACACACAAACACACACACCCCCCAAAAAAACACACACACACAACACGCACACAAAACAACACCACACACCACACACACACACACACACACCCCACACACACACAACACACCACACACACACAACCACCAACACATACACACACAACACACACACACACAACAAAACCACACACACACCCCAACACACACTGACGAAACCATTCTGTAGTTAACTAGTGTTGTACTGACAAATAGACACACACCACACCACACACACACACGCGCGCGCGCGCGCGCGCGCGCGCGCGCAGGAGAGAGAGAGAGAGAGAGGAGAGAGAGAAAAGAGGGGAGAGGAGGGAGGAGAGAGAGAGAGGAGAGAGAGATAAAGGGGAGAGGGACAGAGCAGAAACAGGACGAGAGACACAGAGAGAGAAAGAGCGAGTGACAGACGACAGGACGAGAGACAGACAGGACAGACAGACAGGTAGACAGACAGGCAGTCAGAGAGACAAAATGATGGATACAAGTGAAGTTTAAGAGCATGAAGGAATGGAAACCAACAACAGGCTTTTTTTTCTATGTAAGTACACTGCTGAGAGCAAAAGAACACCATGGAAGAGAGAGAGAGAGAGAGAGAGAGAGATGAGGAGAGAGAGAGAAAAGAGAGAGTTTAGAGGAGATGAGGAGAGAGACGAAGAAGACGACAGAGACAAACAGAGGGGACACAGACAGAGGGAGAGAGAGAGAGCGAGAGAGAGGGAAAAGAGAGAGAGAGAGAGGGAGAGGAGAGAGGGGAGAGAGAGGAGAGAGAGGAGACGGAGAGGAGAGAGAGAGAGAGAGGAGAGGAGAGAGAGAGAGAGAGGAGAGAAGAGAGAAGAGGTGGCACGAGGCGAAAAGGTGGAGAGAGGGGACAATATTTATTTGTCTTTTTGTTACTATTGTGCATTTGTTGGTTTAACTGCCTGCCAATTTTCCACTGCGTGGAAACAGACCGTCAAAGTCGGTCTGATGGGTAGCACGCAGATGTGGGCCAAAAAGCACACAAGTTTTACATATGGCTACAATTTTTATAACATCTCCGTTTGATCGGCTGCCAAATACATGATAGAACAAAGAGATGAAACCA
>CM031620.1:49027913-49030413 GCA_018398815.1 Conus ventricosus
AGGTTCTCAGCTACTCAAGGAAGTGGCTTATTTGTTCGTTTAATGGCCTTTCCCTCTTTAAGAGAGAGAGGGAGAGAGAGGGGAGAGAGAGAGAGAGAGAAGAGAGAGGAGGAGAGAGAGAGGGGAGAGAGGAGAGAGAGAGAGATAGAGAGAGAGAAAAGACAAGAGTATAACGGGCTTTCGAAGAGACATAACCGAGATTCCCGTCCTCACTATGTTGGTAATGCCCACATCAGAATTGTCTGTCCCCCTGTAAAAAGAGAGCTCTGGAAACACATCTTGGAAATAGTAGACACGTATTATCTTTCGGTGAAATAGGATAGTAAAAGAACCCTGGAACTCCGGGATCGATGATAGCCTTTAGTTAGATGAGCCAGTAAATTAACCTTGGAAAAATGAAGTAAGGGTTGGGAACTGTTGATGAGATGGGGAAGGAAACTAACCTTGGAAATGAAGGAAAAATGGAACCGTTATTTGAGATAAGACCGTAAACTGATTTTGGGGAAATGAAGGATGAATTGGACACTTTGGCAAAATGGAACAGCAAACTAACCTCAATTTAGAAAAAAAAGATGAATAAGATCTTGTGGTGAGAGGGAACTTTAAATTAACCTAGAAAAAAACAAAGAAGGAAGAGGATCCCTTTTCGAGATGTGACAGGATGGAATTGGGTACATGGAGGACGAATAGGGTTCATGATTGACGGAACAGTCAAATAACCTTGAGAAAAGAAGGAGGATTATGATCCTTTGGTCCCCGCGTCGGTGCCACACAGCGTAGAGGCGCGTGCCCTCATTGATGAATTGGGGATCCCTCCAAGCTTTGCGTTTGAGGAGGGGTGGGGGTGGGGGTGGGGGCTGCACTGGATAATACGGAAGCAGGTGCCGCGAACCAACGTAGCCTAAAAGGAGGAAAACTTGAAGTCCAAATCCGCACGGTCTGGAGTACGTTAAACCCCGTATCCAGAGGGTACTAAAACAACCATGAGCTTCTCTGACGTTGGGATGTGTGGCAGCGGCCAGCGGGCAGACCTCCTGCATAGTCGCAAGCACGAGAGAAGACCAGACACTTCGCATCTTACTCGATATCGGGAACGCGAAAGAAAGACATAACGGATCCTTTGGTAACAGTGTACGGTCAATTAACCTTGGAAAAGAAAGGAGGAGGAGTAGGATCTTCTGGTGACGTGAGACGGTAAATCAACCTTGGAAAATGAAGAAGGAATAGGATCATTTGGTTGGGATTGGACAGGGAATTAACTTTTGGAAATAAAGGAACAAAATAGGACCCTTTAGCGACACGGGTCCGGTAAATTAACCTTAGAAAATGGAGGAGAAGGATTCTACTGGTGAGATGGGACAGTAAATTAACCTTGGAAAATGAAGGAGGAGTAGGATCCTCTAAATTCACCTTGGAAAATGAAGGAGGAGTACGATCCTCTAAATTAACCTTGGAAAATGAAGGAGGAGTACGATCCTCTAAATTAACCTTGGAAAACGAAGGAGAAGTAGGATCTCTAAATTAACCTTGTAAAACGAAGGAGGTTTAGGATCCTCTAAATCAACCTTGGAAAAATAACGGATGAGTTGGATCCTCTAAATTCACTTGGAAAATGAAGGAGTAGGATCCTATAATTCAGCTTGGAAAATGAAGGAGGGGTACGATCCTCTAAACTAACACGTGGGAAATGAGGGAAGAATAGGATCTCTGGTGACATGAGACGGTAAATAAATGACTAATCTTGAAAAACGAAGAAGGAATAGGATCCTTCCATGAGATGGAACTGTGAAACTTACTCAGAAAAGAACGAAATAATAGGATACCATGGTGAGATGGAGAATAAGCAAACTGTCAATGAAGGGGGAGAGAAACTTCTGGATCTTCGCGACAGTAAATTAACACGAAGAATCGTGCCTTTAACATCGATAAGAGGAGGATAACGGTTTCGAGCGAAAGGATGGTACAGTAGCCTTGGAAACGGAATAGCCGGATCGCTAAAAACAGATTGGACAGTTACTATCATCGGATCCTTTAGACTGGACAGTAAACTATCACGTAAGTGGACGTTGAATGGGATCCATGGGAAAGATAGGATGACACACTAACATTGGACACTCCTGATTTCCTCTCATTAGTCAAATTTCATTCAAATGAGTAAACATTACATACTAACCATTTCGATTTGACATAATTCAAAGCAACGCAGCAAAGTCACTGTTTTTTTTTTTTTTTTTTTTTTTTTTTTTTGGGGGGGGGGGGGGGGGGGTTGTTGGTTTTTTTGTACTCCCAGTTCTTATATAACAGGGAGTACTTTAGAATGGGAACGAAGAAATGCTGTGTGTGTGTGTGTGTGTGTGTGTGTGTGTGTGTGGTGCGTGCGTGCGTGCGTGCGTGCGTGCGTGCGTGCGTGCGTGCGTGCGTGCGTGCGTGCGTGCGTGCGTGTGTGTGTGTGTGTGTGTGTGTGTGTGTGTGTGTGTGTGTGTGTGTTCCGTGCGTCCGT
>CM031620.1:49037913-49040413 GCA_018398815.1 Conus ventricosus
CCGCGCGTGGTGTGTGTGTGTGTGTGTGTTGGTGTGTGGGTGTGTGTGTGTGTTGTGAGAGTGTGTGTGTGTTGTGGTGTGTATTGTGTGTGTAGTGTGTGTGGGGGGTGGTGGTGGTGCGTGCGTGGGAGCGTGTGAGTGTGTGTGTGTGGTTGGAGTGTGTGGTGTGTGTGTGGTGTTGTTAGCGTGGTGTGTGTGTGTGTGTGTGTGCGTGTGTTGTGTGCGTGCGAGTGTGTGTGTGTGTGTGTGTGTGAGTGTGTGGTGTGTGTCGTGTGTGTGTGTGTGTGTGTGTGTGTGTGTGTGTGGAGTGTGTGTGTGGTTGTTTGTGCGTGTGTGTGTGTGTGTGGTGTGTTGTTAAAAGATCATTTTTTTTAGAGTTAAAAACAAAAGAAATAGCATAGAATCAAATATTTGGCAAGGTATGGGAGTGTGAGCGTGTGTGTGTGAGAGTTTGTGTGTGTGTTGTGTTTGTTGGTGTGTGTGTGGGTGTGATGTTTGTGCGTAGCTGGGAAGTGTGAGTGTGTGTGTGTGGAGTGAGTGGTTGTGTGTGTGTTTGGTGTGTGTGTGTGTGTGAGAGCGAGAGAGAGATAGAGAGAGAGAGAAGATGTGTGTGTGTGTGTGTGGTGTGTGTTGTGTGTGTGTGTGTGTGTGTGGTGGTTGTGAGTGTGTGTGTTGTTGTGTGGTTGTGTGTTGTGTGTTGTGAGTGTTGTGGTGTGTGTGTGTGTGTTTGTGTGAGTGTGTGTGTGTGTGTGTGTTGTGTGTGTGGTCTCTCTGTGTGGGAGAGTGTGTGTTGTGTGGTGTGTATGTGTGTGGTGTGCCTCTGTGAGTGTGTGTGTCTGTGTGTTAGTATGTGTGTGGGTGTGTGTGTGTGTGTGTGTGTGTGTGTGTGGTGTGTGTGTGTGTGTAGTGTGTGTGTTGGATGTGTGTTGTGTGCACGTGCCTCAAGTGTTTGTGTGTGTGTGTTGTTTGTATGTGTGTGTGTGAGTGTAGTGTGTGTGTGTTTTAGTGGTGTGTGTGTGTGTGCGTGTGTGTGTGTGCATGCTGTGATATGATTTGTGTGTGTGAGTGTGTTTGTGTGTGTGTGTGTTGTGTTGTTGTGTGTGTGTGTGTGTGTGCGTGTGTGTGTGTGTGTGTGTTGTGTTAAAGAATGATTTGTTAGAGTTAATAACGTAAAGAAATAGCATGCAATCAATGCAAGGTAGTGGTCTGTAGTGAGTGTATGTGAGTGTGTGTGTGTGTGTGAAGTGTGTGTGTGTGTTGTGTGTTTGTGTGTGTGTGTGTGTGTGGTTGTGTGAGTGTGTGGTGTGTGTGAGTGTGTAGTGTGAGAGAGAGAGAGAGAGAAAGAGAGAGAGAGAGAGAGCGAGTTGTGTGTGTGTGGTGTGTAGTTGGTGTGAGTGTGTGTGTGTGTGTGTGTGTGTGTGTGTGTGAGTGTGTGTGTGTGTGTGTGTGTTGGTGTGTGTGGGTGTGTGATGTGTGTGTGGTGTGTCTCTGTGTGTGTGTGTGTGTGTAATGTGTGTGTGTGTGTGTGCCTCTGTGTGTGTAGTGTTGTGTGTGTGTGTGTGTGTGTGTGGTGTTGTGTGTGTGTGTGTGTGTGTTGTGCCACGAATGTGTGCCTCAGTGTGTTGTTGAGTGTGTGGAGATGGGTGTGTGTGTGTGTTGTAGTGTGTGTGTGTTGTAAGTGTGAAAGATGAAATTTATTTTCTTCAGTTATAAACACAAGAAATAGCATGAGAATCACTGCAAGGGTGTGTGTGTGTGGTGTGTGTGTGATTGTGTGAGTTTGTGTGGTGTTTGTGTGGTGTGGTGTGTGTGTGTGTGTGTGGTGTGGTGTAGTGGTGTTTTTCTGCGGCGAGGCGGCGTGCGTGCGCAC
This sequence comes from Conus ventricosus, assembly GCA_018398815.1. Classification (NCBI taxonomy): domain Eukaryota; kingdom Metazoa; phylum Mollusca; class Gastropoda; order Neogastropoda; family Conidae; genus Conus; species Conus ventricosus. Next base: position 49,039,784 of record CM031620.1, read on the forward strand.
GGTCGGCGCGCGCGTTTGTGGTGTGTGTTCAGATGTTGCGTTTGTTAGCTGGCCAACTGTTATTACTAAAGCCAGTTACATGTAACTCTGTTCTAGCAGATAAGGAACTGCAGAGGAGCAGTGAGAAGGGCGAAGCGATGTGAGGGCTGTGACGGAAGAATTGTAAAAGTGAGGGAGAGGAGGGGCGAACTGCTCTCAAAAAGCTTTCGGCGTAGTCTTCATCTGAGACGTTTTCCTACACTGAGGGCCGTAAATCCCACAGAAACGACAGCCCTTTGCTACTTTGACGTCAGTCTAACGCAAGGAGTGAAAACCAAATAGCTAAATAAAGTATGACAATATCGGCAAAAGTAAATGTCCACTAACTGCACCTTGCAGGATGTGCTGCCCCACGAAAAAGAATAAGAAGAAAGAAAACAGGAAAGAGAGAAAAGAGACGAAGAAGAAGAAGAAGAGTAGAGTAGAAGAAGAAAAGAAAAGAATAAGAAGAAGAGCAGAAAGAAAAGATAGAAGAAGAGAGAGAAAAGACGAATGAGAAGAAGCAGAAGAAGGAAGGAAAGAAGAAGAAGCAGGAGAAGAAGAAGAGAGAAGAATAAGAAGAAGAAGAAGAAGAAGAAAGGATAAAGGAAT
>CM031620.1:49050413-49056106 GCA_018398815.1 Conus ventricosus
CTTCGCGCACATTTTCCTCCCCCCAACACACACACACACACACACACACACGCGCGCACGCACGCACGCACGCCCCACACAAAAACGAAACGCACGCACGCACGCACGCACGCACGCACGCACGCACGCACACACACACACACACACACACACACACTCCTTTCCCAGTTAAAGGAATACCGCGAGAGCGCGCGTGCGCGCGCGCGCGCGCGCGCGCGCGTGTGTGTGTGTGTGTGTGTGGGTGTGTGTGTGTGTGTGTCTGTGTGTGTGAGTACGGGGATATGGGGAACGGTGGGGGGGGGGGGGGGGGGGGGGGGGGCCTGCATGCGGGTGTACGGTGCTTGTAGTCCCCAATGTTGCTTGCCGCTTTGATAATGCATGGTCAGAAATGTTGCACCTGCATTTTGCTGGGATGGAAAGGAAAGGGAGACAGAAGGAGGGGGGGGGGGGGGGGGGGGGGGGAAGATGGGTGGTGGGGGTTTGGGGGTGGGGAGGGGGGGGGGGCGTTGAAGGTGCTCTGCATCTGTCATGCATATACTCCGCCACAACCCATCTCTCCCCCCCTCTGTGGCCTCATTCTAAAGAGAAATTAATAGTCGGAGGGGATGGGGAGGGGGCGGGGAGGTGGGGGCGGGCAGAGAAACTAAACACGAAATACACATAAGAAAACACACGGAGCCTCCGTGGAAGAATGTAGACGTTGGTGGGGCTTGTAGCATAGAGTTCCCCCCCCCCCCCCCCCACCCCCCACCGCCACCGCATCTTTAAAAACCCACCGTCTTGTTTCACCCCCAACCCCCCTTTTTTTCTTCTTCTTTTTCCTTGTACCCACCCCGCCCGTCTCCTACCATTTTTTTTCCCAATTTTCCTCTTCCGTGAGAATGAGTTCTTAAATGTAAACCTCTCCCTTACGTCTGTCTGTCTGTCTTCCTGTCTGTCTCTCTTATCCCTCCTCTCGCTCTCCCTCCTCCCTCTTTCTCTCCTTTCCTCTCTCCTCTCTCTCCGCCTCTCTCTCTCTCTCCTCACCTTTCTCTCTTCCTCTTCTCCTCTCTCCTTAAAGCATTTATTTGACCTGTTTTATATTAGTTTGCTAATGATAGTCTGTCTCAGTCTGTCTGTCTGTCTGTCCCGTCTGTCTGTCTGTCTCTCTCGCTCTCCCTCCTCTCTCCTCTTTCTCTCTTTTCTCTCCCCTCTCTCTCCCTCTCCTCTTCTCTCTCTCTCTTTTCGCTCTCTCCTCCTCTCTCTCTCTCTTTTCTCTCTCTCTCCCTCAAAAGTCATTTTTTTGCCCTGTTTTATATATCCGTTTGTTAATGGCGCGAATACAATAACACAAGATGCAAACATAATAAACGTACTACCAGTTTAATTTTTGAATTTCGCGTGAATATTCCATAAAAGGAAAACAACCGTTTTTTTGGCCGTTAAGCCGTTTAGTAACGGCTATTCTGTTAAACATCCGCCATCACTGTGGTCCATAATGAACACAACCTACAAATTTTCAGAAAGATCTGGCCGAGTACTTTCTAAGTAAACTGTATGGGCCGTTATAAAACCGTTAGTAACGGCTTTAACAGTTAAAATAACACATCGGGCATCATCTGTGACCTATAATAAACACCCTATAAATTTTCAGAAAGATAGGCCAATTAAAATTCTGAGGCATCATATAAGGAAGAAAAACCGTTATGGGCCGTTATAGCCGTTAGTTTAAAGGCTTTAACGGTAAAAAATAAAAACACCCGCATCATCCATGATGACCCAATAATGAACATGCCCACCACATTTTCAGAAAAATCGGCCAAGTACTTTCTAAGATGTTCCATGAAGAAGAAAACTGTTTTTGGGGCCTTATAAACCGTTAGTAACGGCTATAACAGTTACAACAACACATCGGTGCATCATCCGCGACCCATAATAAATATACCACAAATTTTCAGAAAGATTCGGCCAATTACTTTCTGGGGCAATTCATAACGGTAAAAATAACACATCCAGGCATCATCCAAGACCCATAATGAACATGCCTACAAATTTTCAGAAAAGATCGGGCCCAAATACTTTTTAAGATATTCCATAAAGAACGAAAACCGTTATGGGCCGTATGGCCGTTACTAACGGCCATAACAGTACATAACACATCGGGCATCATCCGTGACCCAACATGAACATACCTACAAATTTTCAGAAAGATCGGCAAAGTAGTTTTGGGCTGGAACGAATGGAACACATTTTGACCACGGAAAGGACAGACGGACGGACGGACGGACGGGCAGACAGACAGACAACAACAGACAGACAGACAGACAGACAGACAGACAACACACACACACCCCACACACACACATCGGGCATCATCCATACCCCCCCCCCCCCCCAACACACACACACACACACACACACACACACACAAACACGCACGCACCACACGCGCACACACACACACAAACACACAACACACACAACACACACACACACACACACACACACATCGGGCATCATCCATGACCCCCCCCCCCCCCAAACACACACACAACACACACACACACACACACACACACACACACACACGCACGCACGCACGCGCGCGCGCACACCACACACACACACACACACACACACACACACCACACCCCAGAGCATTTTCTTCGTTTCCATTGTAAAGTACTCTCTGTTCTATTAGAACTAGGAGTACAAAAAACACAGAATCACCTCCTTCCTTCCTTTTTTTTAAAACCTGGTAAGAATAATCTCTGCATGCCTCTCTCTCTCTCTCTCTCCTCCCCTCTCTCTCCTCTCTCTCTCTCTTCTCTCTCTCTCTCTCTCCCCTCTCTCTCAGTGTGTGTGTGTGTGGGGTGTGTGTGTGTGTGTGTGTGTGTGTGTGTGTGTTCACGGAATCTTGCCGAGGGGAATGATTTCCAGCCGAACACATGCATGTCACAAGTCTTGTTAGTATCGAACCCTACACGAGCGGCGAAGTGATACTCACGCGCGTACGTGTGTGTGTGTGTGTGGTGTGTGTGTGTGTGTGTGTTTTTGATTGACCTGTTTTACATCCATTTGCGTAGAGTGCAAACAAAGAATGAAAATAAAACACCTCGAGAAGAAATGGAATCCTTCTCTTCCCGTTCTTGCATCGATTTATTTTGGTTTTTTGTTTTGGTTTGTTTTTCACCCGTTGACGGTATCATCTGCTGATAATGGCTCTGTGTGTGTGTGTGTGTGTGTGTGTGTGTGTGTGTGTGTGTGTGTGTGTGTGTGTGTGTGAATATTTGTGTGTGCGTGTGTGTGAGTGCGTGTGTGTGTGTGTGAGTGAATTTTGTGTGTGTGTGTGTGTGTGTGTGTGTGTGTGTGTGTGTGTGTGTGTGTGTGTGTTGCGTGCGTGAGTGCGTGTGTGCGTGCGCGCGGGCGCGCGCGCGCGTGCGTGTGTGTGTGTGTGTTCACCGAAGCTTTTCAAGGGAAATAATCCAGCAGGACGCGTGCATGTCACACGTGTTGTCGCTATTCAACACTGCATTGTGCGGCGAAAGTTAGACTGCAAGCTAGGTCTGACAAAAGTACATGCCCCCCCCCCCCCCCCCCCCCCCACCCTCCCCTTCCTCTTTCCCTTTCTCTCATCCTGACGGTAGGATGAAGGGGTGGGGTGGGGGGGGGGGGGGGGGGGGGAGGAGTGACACAGAAGGTGAAAGGTGGGTGTATGAGTGATCGTCTCTTTCAGGTTCCCAAGGTCAGTGCGAAGAACTATGAAAATTGTAATGCAGAGGACTCTGGATCAATGATTCCCGGCTGTGTTTGTTTCCCAGCTGCATCCATTTGCGACTGATGTAACTACCTTGACAATCATGTGGAAATCCATACGTGCCCCCCCCGCCCCCCCCCCCCCCCCCCAACCCCTCATCCCATTCTGTAGAGTTCATTGTTTCCTCTCCCTTCCCCTTCCACTACGATTATTTAGGTTCTATAACTGGCGTTTGGCTAATTAATAAACAGTCACTGAGTGTGTGTGTGTGTGTGTGTGTTGTGTGGTGTGTGTTTGTTGTGCGTGCGTGCGTGCGTGCGTGAGTGTGTGTGTGTATGTGTTGTTGTGTGTGTGTGTGTGTGTGTGTGTGTGTGTGTGTGTGTGTGTGTGTGTGTTCAACGAAGCTTGCCCATGGAAATGATCTGGCCGGACGCATACATGTCGCTATTATGAATTAAACACTGAGCCAAGCAGAGAAATTAGAATGCAGTTAGGTTCGACGTTGCCCATGCCCTCTTACCATTGTCTCCCGTCCATCCCCTCCCAGTGGCAACCTACATAATGTAGTCACTATCTCGGGGGGGGGGGGGGGGGGGGGGGCACTCGATAGATCCTCGTCTCGATAGATCCCCGTCTCGATGGATCCCCATCTCGATAGATCCACGTCTCGATGGATCCCTGTCTTGATAGATTCCCGTCTCGATAGATCTCCATCTCGATGGATCCCTGTTACTGTTTTTGGATCTACCGAGACGGGGATCTATCGAGATGGGGATCTACCGAGATGGGGATCTACCGAGCAGAGATCTATCGAGACGGAAATTCGTCCACATGTAGTGGGGGATCTATCGAGACGGGGATCTACCGAGATGGGGATCTACCGAGACGGGGATCTACCGAGACGGAAATTCGTCCACATGTAGTGGGGGATCTATCGAACGGGGATCTACCGTGATGGGGATCTACCGAGACGGGGATCTATCGAGATGTACCTATCTCAGAGCTGATAGGATAAACAGATGGACATGAGTTCCACAACAAGGTAATAAGTGGGATTAGTTGGCGGTACGGGCAGTAAGACAGGGCGGACGGAAGAGGAAGAGGAGTTGAGAGGAGGTTGAACGCGAGCTAGATGGATGGGGGTGGGGGAGATCGGCTTTTTCAAAGTCCCGATGCCAGTGCAAAGAACTATGTAGATTTTAATGTACATGGCTTTTGATCAGAGGAAGGGGAGTTGAGAGGAGGTTGAACACGCGCCAGATGGCTGGGGATGGGGCGATCGGCTTTTTCAGAGTCCCGATGCCAGTGCAAAGAACAAATGTAGATTTGAATGTACATGGCTTTTGATCAGCGGTCCCCTGCTGTGCCTGTTTCCCATTTGTATTGGTTACGACTGACGTAAATACCTTGACAATCACCTACGTGCAGATCAATACGCCCCAGCCCAAATTTCATCCCATTTTATAGGGTATAATTGTTTCTCTCCCCCCCCCCCCCACCTTCATCTAGTTTCTATTATTAGCGTTCGCTTTATTAACAATCAATCTGCCTCCGGTTACTATCGAATTAAGGATCCCCCCACGCACCTCCCAGTTTAACAAGATGTAATTTCTTCTGTTATTGCTTGTTTTTTAACGCGTTATCCTTATGTGGCTCTTGTTAGTTATGCCTGAGTAAACTATACGGCCTATAAAAATATACCCCGTTTGCCAACATACAAAAAGAGAGAGAGAAAAAAAAGAACTTTTAAAAACAAATTTAAATTAAAAAAACAACAACACGAGAAGAAATAGAATCCTTTCCTTTGCATTAAGCCATCGCGTTATTCGATTAAAAAAAATTTATTTCACCTGTGGTCAGAATCATCTGCATATGCTCTGTGTCGTGTGTGTGTGTGTGTGTGAGTTGTGTGCGTGTGTGTTGTGGGTGTGTGTGTGTGTGTGTGGTGCTGTGTGTG
>CM031620.1:49061206-49078666 GCA_018398815.1 Conus ventricosus
GTCGCATCAGTCCCCACAATTCAGCACCATAGAGGGCAATGGGTTGCACCTGAGGATCAAACATTTTTTAACCATTACTTAAGCGAAGTATTATTATGTTTGTACAATCGTTGCAGAATAAATAGTAATGCATTTCTTGCCCTTGCTAGCGGAATCTTTACATGCAGCCCAAAACTGAGCCGGGTAGAAAACATTAATACCTGATATTTGTAACAGTTAACAACATCATTTGTTCCCCATTGGAACGACCACCTGAGAGAGGAGAGAGAGAGAGAGAGAGGAGAGAGAGAGAGAGATGAGGGGAGAGAGAGGGGAGAGAGGAGAGAGAGAGAGAGAGATGAGGAGAGAGAGGAGAGGAGAGGAGAAGACAGACAGACGACAGACAGACAGAGACAGAGAGGGAGATACAGCATTTATTTCTTGAGTTCTCTGTCTTTGTTGTTTTTGGTGTTTCGATAGTGTTTGACTGCTTTTTGTTTGTGTTGTTTTATGACTTCAACGCTTTGTCATAAATATTCCGTGCTGTTCTCTTTTAAACGCAATATTTTCCGTCTGTCGCGAGGAAAGGACATGGCCATGGAGCGAGCAGAGGATATTTATGGACAGAGAGAAACAACCCTCATGTGAGATGTTAATCCATTGAATCTCCGCGCTCACGCGTGCGCCTATTTCGTGTCTGTTTTCAGCTAGTATGGTATTTTCTATGCTGAGGTGTCAGACCGGCTCCACCCGAGAACGAGAAAAGAGAGAGAGCGAGAGAGAGAGCTCATGGACGCCAGAGAGCGAGCGAGAGAGAGAGAGAGAGAGAAGAGAGAGAGTGAGAGAGAGAGAGAAAGACACAGGGAGAGAGTAGAGAGAGAGAGGAGGAGAGAGGGCGAGAGAGATGAGAGAGAGAGAGACGAGAGAGAGAGAGGAGAGCGTATGAATAAACAGACAAGGAATGAGCGAGAGGGAGAGGAGGAGAGAGAGGTTGGAGAGAGAGAGGAGAGAGAGAGAGAGGAGAGAGAGAGAGAGAGATGAGGGAAAGGAGAGAGAGAGAGAAAGATAGACGGATGAGTGAGGGGGGGAAAGAGATGAGAGAGAGAGACGACAGACGGCTGAAGAGGGGGGAACCATGGAGATGAGAGAGACAATGGGGTGGGAGGAGGGAGGAGGAGAAGGAGGAGGAGAAGGAGGAGAGAGAGAGAGTGAGAGAGGAGAGAGAGACGAGAGAGGAGAGAGGAGAGAGAAGAGAGAGAGAGAGAGAGGGGGACAGAGAAAGAAATGGGTGGAGGTATTAAATATCTAATACTAAGTACCGTTCATCCCAAAGCAGCATAGACAATCGACTTCTCACCGGACACGACCTGCGTTATGCTTCTGTTGTCAACCCAATTACTACCCTTTCGTTTCACATCTTTTCCCTCTGCCCACTTTCTACCTTTCGTTTCACATCTTTGGTCCCTCCTGCCCAATTTCTACCCTTTCGTTATCACATCTTTGTCCCTCTGCCCAATTTCTATCCTTTTGTTTCACATCTTTGTCCCTCTGCCCAATTTCTACCTCTTCGTTTCACATCTTTGTCCCTCTGCCCAAATTTCTACCCTTTGTTTCAATCTTTGTCCCTCTGCCTAATTTCCACCCTTTCTTTTCAGATCTTTTGTTCCCTGCTGCCAATTTCCACCTTCTTTTCATATCTTTTGTCCTCTGCCCAATTTCACCCTTTCTTTTCATACTTTGTCATCTGCCAGTTTCCACCCTTTCCTTTCATATCTTTGTCCCTCTGCTCATTGCTATCCCTTTCTTTCACATCCTTTGTCCCTCTGCCCAATTTCTACCCTTTCGTTTCACATCTTTGTCCCTCTGCCAATTCTACCTTTCTTTCACACTTTGTCCTCTGCCAATTTTACATTTCTTATCACATCTTTGTCCCTCCTGCAACAATTTCTACCCTTTCTTATCACATCATTTGTCCCTCTACCCACTTTTCTACCATTTTTTTCACATCTTTGTCCCTTGCCCAATTTCTACCCTTTTTTTACATCTTTGTCCCTCTGCCCTCAATATTCCTTTACGTTCCATCTTGTCCCTCGCCCAATTTCTACCCTTTCGTTTCAACATCTTTGTCCCTCTGCCCAAAATTCTACCCTTTCTTTTCACACCTTTGTCCCTCTGCCCAATTTCTACCCTTTCGTTACCTCTTTGTCCCTTGCCCAATTTCTACCTTTCTTTTCACATCTTTGTCCCTCTGGCCAATTTTCTAGCCTTTCGTTTCACATCTTTAGTCTCTGCCCAATTTCTACCCTTTCGTTTCACATCTGTGTCCACTCTGCCCAATTTCTACCTTATGTTTCACATTTTGTCCCTTGCCAATTTCTACCTTTCTCTTATATCTTTGTCCACCTTTCCAGTTCCTTTGAAGAATTCTAGGTCAACGTTTTATTACTGCAGTGCTTATAGGCTCTTTGCTCCTGTCGTCAGCCATCTGGTGTTATATAATTTACGTGCTTCAGTCGACAGGTGCAAACCACCCCCACACACACACACACACACACACACACACACACACAGACACTGCACACACACACACACCCACACCACCACACATCAGGAATCAGCGCACTTGAGGTTGCATTATGACATTTCATAGGATGTAATTTGAAAATGATGGCTTAATTTCAGAGAGGGGTAGAGACCCAGCGTCTGCTTCTGTCCTCTGTCCCACACGCTATATAACATCGGCGGTGGGCAAACCAAAACCATCCTGAAGCGGCAACACGCTCGAAACAAATAATGTAGATCGTATTCAAGCTTCTCTTTTAACTTGTTATAACTAATGTGCTTCCCCAAAAATATTGTTTTAGGCATTTTAAATATATTGATTATTATATTCTTATATACTATATATATATATTATATAATATTTAAATTATATATTATATATATATATATATAAAAGTCACAGTAGCTAAAAATCCAAACAAACAAGATAAAAAAAATCCCAAAATTTTCGGCTTTATTTGCTTCGTCAGGGGTACAGACTGTGCAGTAAAAAAGCTCGCCTTCTCACCCTCAGATCCTGAACACGAATCCCAACTCTATTACAGTGGGGAAATGGCACTGAATTAAAATGTTTTACTTAAATAAAAGTTGATGAGTATAAAAATTTTCATCTCGGAAACATAAAAAATTAGGCGGAATGAAGGGTGAGGGGGCCCCAAAAGGTGCGGATTGACAATAGGTGGGACATATTTTGATTGCCCCCAGACCACGATCTTGGACATAAGGCAGCGTGCGAGAAAGGAGAGAGAGAGAGAGGAGAGAGAGAGAGAGAGAGAGAGAGACAGAGGAAGGTGAGAGAGAGGATGAGAGCGAGCGAGCGAGAGAGAGAGAGAGAGAGAGAGCGTGCAGGGGCGGGGGGGGGGGGTGGGGGGGGGGGGAGGGGGAGGGGGAATTCACGTTCGGAACAAGCAGCAAAAGAAAAACTTCACCATGTGCCTGAATTATATATATATATATATATATATATCTATATATATATATATATTATATATATATATATAAATATATATATATATATGTATATATATATAGATATATATATATATTATATATATATTATATATATATATATTTAATAAAACTCATAAATTTCCAAGGAATAAGTACGAGCACCATTCCAACAACTTATCAGAGCAGTAGGTGTTGCAATGCTGCAAGAAATATTGATAAGTATAAACACAGCCTTGCTCATTTGCCTTAGATGAAGAAATAGGGGTGGAGTAAGCATTCATATCTGCAGTGGTAGTAATTCTCCTAACGTACGTTGTTTTGTTCTTTCATGATTTTCTTTTGCTACTTAGGTGGCACCTCTTGTTGGGTTTTTGACAATCAACAAACGAACTACTGTATAGCACACCTGCTTTTCTGGGATAGCCTTCCTCTTACAAATTACACTTTCGCGGGGTCACTGAGGGAGAAACAATCAGGTTTCGAAACTATCGGCATCTAACCAGGAGTTATATGTAAGTGCGTTTCTTCTCCATTGGAGACTGTCTTCCTTCTTGGGAGACTTATACGGGCTTGCGAAGGCTCATTTTGAGAAGGGGGCATTTATTAATGTTTCCCCATTCACCCACTCAAGCCCATACTGTTAGGCAGAATCGAAGATCCCTTTGTGCCACGTCTCTTTGCTGCCCACGTCTCTATATGCCCAAAAGTGGTATTTGTGCCCACGTCTCTTTGTGCCACATCTCTCTTTTTTATGCCCAAACCTATTGCCAGTGGGAGATTGTGGGTAGGTACCTTTATATCAACAACCAAAACTGACCAGGGCGTCAAGCAAAAAACCAAACGACAGTGGTCAAGAATGGTCCAAAGTGACCAGGGTCAGTGATGTTCCAGGACAGCCAGTGGTCAAGCGTTAGCTAAACTGACCAGTGGTCAAGTGATGGTCAATGACAGTGGTCAAGCGGATAGCTTTAAAATGACCAGAGGTCAGAAGCGATAGCCAAAATTACCAGTGGCCAAGCAATGGTCAAAGAGACCAGTGGTTCAAGGTGACTGTCCCAGACTGGCCAGTGGGTCAAGCGATAGCTAACTGATCAGTGGTCAAGTGATGGTCAAACTGACCCAGTGTCAAGCGATAGCTACTAAACTGGACAAGTGGTCAAGCAAAACCAAAAACTGACCAGTGGACAAGCAACTGGTCAAGTGCTGTCCAGACTGGCCAAGGGTCAGCGATAGCTAAATGACCAGTTGGTCAGTGATGTCAAATGACCAGTGGTCAAGCGATCAGCCAAACGTTACCAGTGGCAAGCAATGGTCAAAGTGACAGTGGTCAAGTGATGTCCCCGATGGCCAGTGGGTCATGCGATAGCTAAACTGGACCAGTGGTCAAGTGATGTCAAACTGACCAGTGGTCAAGCGATAGCCAAAACTTACAGGTGGCAAAGCAATGGTCAAAGGTGACCAGTGGTCCAGAATGAATTGGGTTTCCCAGACTGGCCAAGCGATCGCTAAACTGACCAGTGGTCAAGCAACAATGGTCAGTTTGACCATTGCGTTTGGCAATGGTAGTTTGGTATCGCTTTGACCACTGGTCAGTTTGACATCACTTGACATGGTCACGTTGGGACCCCACTTGACCACTGGTCCAGTGTCTGGGACATCACTTGACACTGCTACCGAAACTCCCATGGCATACGTTTGAGCATCTAGAGTCGTGGGCACCAAAGATACAGAATAATCTACCAAGCAGATATGAATGCTTATTCCCCCTATTTCTTCAATCTAAGCTCATAAGAGCAAGCTTAGTTTATACTTATACTCTTATATATATATTATACACCAAACTAATAAATTCCAAGGATAAGTACCGGAGACAGTTCCAGCAACTTACAGAGCAGCTTGGTGTTGACATGATGCAAGAATATTGAATTATAAACAAGCTTGCTCTTATGTCTTAGAATGGAAGACATAGGGGAGATAAGCATACATATCTGCAGTGGTAGTGCTTCTGCCTAATAACGTATGAAGCCGAGTGGCGTGCATGGGGAAGGAAAAAAAAATAAAAATGCTTCTCACAATGAACTTCAGCAAGTTATAGTCACCAAAAACGGGGGGGGAGGAGGGAGACACCCTCCAATAGGGTGGGAAACTCACTAACATATAACTCCTGGTCAGATACCGATATTTCGAAAAATGGTTGGTTTCTCATCGTGACCGCGGGGGAACGTGGTAATTTGACTCCTCTGCCTTTTCACGGTTTTAAGAAGAATGCAATCCCAGAACGGTGGTGTTGCAATACCGTAGTATGTTGTTTGTGTTTTTCAAAAAAACAACAAAGCTGCCTCTAAGATGCAAATGAAAATCATGAAAGAGCAACCGCACCAAAAAGAGAAAAGAAGAAAATTAAAAAGATATCCTCTTAAGACACAAGTGCTGAGGGCCAGAGTTCTTGGAATGATCCGCAAGGACTTAAATTACACAAACTAATAAATTCCAAGGATATGTTAACGAGCACGTTCCAGCAACTTACAGAGCAGCTTGGTGTTGCCAATGATGCCAGAAATATTGAATTATAAACAAGCTTCTCTTATGTCTTAGATGAAGAATAGGGGGAAGATAGCATAATATCTGCATGGTTGATGATTCTGGCTAAATATATATATTCAATTAAAACAAAGCTTGACTTATGTCTTAGATGAAGAAATATGTCAGGAAGTTATGTGTTAGTGAGTTTCTCCCTATTGGAGATTATAAGCTTGCGAAGGCTCATTTTGAGAAGCATGTTATTTTGTTTTCCCCATCACCAGTTGAGCACATTCTGTTAGTTATGGCAGTATTAAACTACCACGGCAGAAATGACTGCTTATCTCCCCTATATTTCTTCAATCTAAGACATAAGAGCAAGCTTTGTTTATAAGCTTGAATATTTATTGCAGTCAATCCAACACCACGCCTGCTCTGTAAGTTGCTGGGAATGGTGCTCAGTATTATCCTTGGGAATTTATTAGTTTTTTGTAATTTAGTCCCTGTGGATTATTCTCCAAGAACTGGCCCTCAGCGCTTGTGTTTAAGAGGTTATCTTATTATTTTAAACTTTTCACAAGAAAATGAAGTTGTTTTGTTCTTCATGATTTTCTTTTGCTCTTAGGAGGCAACTTGTTTGGTTTTTGAAAAAACTCAAACAAACATACTACTGTTATTGCCACCAGCCTTTTCTAGGTCGATTTCCTTCAAACCGAAAGGAGAGGAGTCAAATTACCATTTCCGCGGTTCACTGAGGAGAAACAACCAAGTTTCGACATACCAGTTTATGACCAGGAGATATGTGTTAGTGCGCTTCCTCCTATTGGAGATTATAAGCTTGCTGAAGGCTCATTTGAAAAGCATTTTATTATTTTTCTCCATCCACCCACTTGAGACATACTTTAGTTAGGCAGTATAATACACTTGCAGCTATGACTGCTATCTTCCCCCTATGTCATCAATCTAGACATAAAAGCAAGCTTTGTTTATAATTGACTATTTTCTTGCAGTCCTGGCACAACCAAGCTGCTCTGTAAGTTGCTGGAATGGTGCTCTGGACACTTTTCCTTGGAATGCATTAGTTTTTTTGTTAATTAGGTCCTTGGGATTCATTCAAGAACTGGCCTCAGCACTTGCGTTCTTAAGAGGTATCTTTTATGTTTTTACATTTCACAAAGAAATGAGCTTGTTTTGTCTATCATGATTTTTCTTAGGTGGCACCTTTGGTTGGTTTTTGAAAAAACTCAACAAAATCCTAACGGGTATTGCACACCAAGCCTTTTCTAGGATAGCCTTCTTCTTAAAACCGAAAAGGGCCGAGGAGTCAAATTACCATTTCCACGGTCACGAGGAGAAAACAACCAAGTTTCGAAATATCGGAATATGACAGGGAGTTATGTTTTAGTGAGTTTCCTCCCTATTGGAAGATTATAAAGCGTGCTGGAGGCTCATTTTGAGAAGCATTTATTTATTTTTCTCCCATCACCCATTGAGGCACATATGTTAGTTAGGCGTATAACTACAACTGCAGATACTATGGAATGATATCTCCCCCTATTTCATCAATCTCGAAGACATAAGGAGCAAGTTTGTTTATAATTGAATTTTCTTGCAGTCATTGCAACACTCAAGCTGCTCTGTAAGTTGCTGGAATGGTGCCAGAGTACTTACCTTGGCCAATGTATTAGTTTTTTGTAATTTAGTCCCTTGCGGATTCATTCCAGAAACTGGCCTCAGCAATTGAGTCTATCAAGCGGTTATCTTTTTATATTTTCTACTTTTCACAAGAAAATGTAGCTTGTTGTTGTTTTTCAAGATTTTCTTAGGTTTGCAACTTGGTTGGTTTTTGAAAACTCAACAAACATTACTACGGTATTGCAATTCAGCCTTTTCTAGGATAGAATCTTCTAAAACGAAAGGCAGAGGAGTTCAAAAATCAGGAGGAAACAACCCAGTTTCGAAATATCGGGTATATGACCAGGAGTTATGGTTAGTGAGTTTCTCCCTATTGGAGATTATAAGCTTGTGAAGGCTCATTTTGGAAGCATTTTTTTATTTTTCCCCATCCACCCTTTAAGCACATATGTTAGTTAGGCAGTATTAAATACCACTGCAGTATGAATGCTGTATCCTCCCCTATTTCTTCACTCTAAGACCTAAAGAGCAAGCTTTGGTTATAATTGAATATATCTTGCAGTCATAGTCCAATAAGCTGTCTGTAAGTTGCTGGAATGGTGACAGTACTTATCTTGCGAAATTAATTAGTTTTTTTGTACTTTAGTCCCTTGTGGAATCATTCCAAGAAAGGCCCCTCAGCGCTTGGCTGTTCTTAAGAGGTTATCTTTTATATTTTTACTATCACAAGAAAATGTAGCTTGTTTGGTTTCTTTATTGATTTTCTTTTGCTTCTTAGGGTGGCACCTTTGTGTTGTATTTTTGAAAAACTTAACTCAAACATTACTACTGGTTATTGCACACCAGCCTTTCTCTAGGATAGCATTTATCTTAAAACCGAAAAGGCCGAGGGGTCAAATTCCCCCTTTCATGGTCACTGAGGAGAAACACCAAGTTTCGAAATATTGGTATGACCAGGAGTTATGTGATGTGAGAATCTCCCTATTGGAGATTATAAGCTGCCGACGGCTCATTTTCAGACGCATTAATTTTTATATTTTCCCCAGTCCCACCCACTTGAGCACATACTGTTAGTTAGGCGTATAAACTCCCACTGCAGATATGGAATGCTTATCTCGCCTCTTTCTTCAATCTAAGAATAAGCGCAAGATAGTATCTCATTGACTATTTCTTGCAGTCATTGCAACACCAAGCTGCTCTGTAAGTTACTGGAATGCGCTGCTCAGTACTTTTCTTGGAATTTATTAGGTTTTTTGTAATTAGTCCCCTGAGTGATACATTCAAGAACTGGCCTCAAGCACTTGTGGCTTAGCGGTTATCTTATCATATTTTCTACTTTCACCAGAAAATGTGCTTGTTTTGTTCTTTCATGATTTTCATAGGTGGCACTTGGTTGGTTTTTTTGAAACTCAACAAACATACTGCGGTATTCACACCGCCTTTTTCTAGGATTAGCTTCTTCTTAAAACCGAACAGGCAGAGGAAGTCAAATTACCACTTTTTGCGGTCATGAGGAGAAACAACCAAGTTGAAATATCGGTATATGACCAGGCGTATGTGCTAGTGAGTTTCCTCCTATTGAGATTATAGCTAGATGAGGCTCCATTTTGAGAAGCATTTATTTTATTTTTCCCATCCACCTACTTGAGCACATACTGTTAGTTAGGCAGTATTAATACCACTGCAGATATGAATGCTTTATCTCCCCCTATTTTCTTCAATCTAAGACAAAGAGCAAGCTTTTGTTTATTAATTGAATATTTCTTGAGGTCATTGCAACACTAAGGGCTCTGTAAGTTGCTGGAATGGTGCTCAGTACTTACCTTGGAATTTATTAGTTGTTTGTAATTTAGTCCTTGTGGATTTATTTCCACGAACAAGGCCTCAGCGCTCTGTGTTTTACGAGGTTTTTTTTAATTTTCTACTTTTCACAAGAAAATGTAGCTTGTTTTGTTCTTTCATGATTTTTCTTTTGCTTCTTAGGTGGCACCTTTGGTTGGTTTTTTGAAAATTTTAACAACATATACGGAATTGCACACCAGCCTTTTTCTAGGGATAGCATTTTTTCTTAAAACCGAAAAGGCAGAGGAGTCAAATTACATTTTCATGGTCACTGAGGAGAAAAACCAAGTTCGAAATTCGGTATGACCAGGAGTTATTGTGTGTAGTGAGTTTTCCTCCCTATGGGAGATTAAAGCTTTGCCGATGGCTATTTAAGAAAGCTTTTATTTTAATTTTTCCCCATCCACCACTTGAGCAATACAGTTAGCTTAGGCAGTATAACTACCACTGACAGATTATGAATGCTTTATCTCCGCCTCTTTCTTCAATCTTCGACATAAGGAGCAAGCTTTGTATATAATTGAATTATTTCTTGCAGTCATTGCAACACCAAGCTGCTCTGTAAGTTACTGGAAATGGTGCTCAGTACTTTTCCTTGGAATTTATTGTTTTTTGTAAATTTAGTCCCTTGAGGTTCATTCCAAGAAAATGTCCCTCAGCACTTGTGTCTAAGCGGTTATCTTATCTTATTTTATCTTTTCACAAGAAATGTAGCTTGTATTTGATCTTTTAGGATTTTCTTCGGTGGACCTTTGGTTGGTTTTTTTGAAAACTCAACAACATACTACGTATTGGCCACACAGCCTTTTCAAGGATTAGCATTCTCTTAAAACCGACAGGCAGAGGAGTCCAAATTACACTTTTGCGTGTCACTGAGGAGAAACAACCAGTTCGAAATATTGGTATATGAAAAGGAGTTATGTGATAGTGAGTTTCCTCCCTATTGGAGCTTATAGCTCTGCTGAAGGCTCATTTTTGAGACGCCATTTCATTTATTTTTTCCCATCCCCCACTTGAGCACATACTGTTAGTTAGGCAGTATAATACCATGGCAGATATGGAATACTTAATACTCCCCCTATTTCTTCAATCTATGGACATAAGAGCCAACTTTGTTTAGAATTGATATTTCTTGCAGTCATTTCAACACCCAAGCTGCTTGCTGAGTAGCTGGATGGTTTTCAGCACTTAACCTTGGAATGTATTGTTTTTTGTAATTAGTCTTGCGGATTCATTCAAGAACTGGCCTCAGCACTTGTATGTCTTACGCGGTTATATTATTATATTATTCTACTTTTCACAAGAAAATGTAGCTTGTTTAGTTCATTCATTTTTTTGATTTTTCTTTTGTTCTTAGGTGGCCACCTTTGGTTGGTTTTTTGAAAAAACTAACAAAACATGCTACGGAATTGCACACCGGCCTTTTCTAGGTATAGCATTCCTTCTTAAAACCGAAAAAGGCGAGGAGTCAAATTCACCACTTTCCGCGGTCAGAGGAGAAACACCAAGTTTCGAAATATCGGTATAAGACCCCGAGTTATGTGTTAGTGAGTTTCCCCTATTGGACGATTATAAGCTTGCTGAAGGTCATTTGAGAAAATTTATTTTTATTTTTCCTATCCACCCCTTGAGCATTGCTGTAGTTAGGCAGTTTCACTACCACTTGCAAGATATGACTGCTTATCTCCTCCTACTTTCTTCAATCTAAGACATAAGCGCAAAGCTTGTTTATAATTGAAATATTTTTTCGGACAATATCGGTATATGACCCCTAGTTATTGTGTTAGTGAGTTTCCTCCTATTGGAGATTATAAGCTAGCTGAGGCTCATTTGAGAAAAATTTTTTTTATTTTTCCCCATCACCCACTTGGCACATACTGTTAGTTGGGGCGAATGATCTACACTGCAGGCTTATGAATGCTTATCTCCACCTCTTTCTTCAATTCTAAGACATAAGGCGCAAGCTTCAGATTTATTGTATATTTTTGCATCATTTCAACAACAAGCTTCTCTGTAAGTTGCTTTAAAGGTGCTCAGACTTACCTTGGAAACGTTATCGGGTTTTTTTTTTGTAATTTAGTCCCTAGTGGATTCATTCCAAGAACTGGCCCTCAGCTCTTGTGTTCTTAGAGGTTATCTTTTTATATTTCATTTTCACAGAAAATGTTGCTTGTTGTGTTCTTTCAGATTTTCTTTGGTGGCACCTTTGGTTTAGTTGGTTTTTTAACATCAACAAAATACTACGGTATTGCCACACCGCCTTTTATAGGATAGCATTCTTCTTAAAACCGAAAAGGCAGAGGAGTTTCAAAATACCACATTCCGGCGGTCACTGAGGGAGAACAAACCAAGTTTCGAAATATCGGTATATGACCAGGAGTTATTGTTAGTGAGTTTCTCCTTTGGAGAATATAAGTTGCTGAAGGCTCATTTTGAGAGCATTAATTTTATTTTTTCCCCTTCCACCCAGTTGAGACACACTGTTAGTTAGGCTGTATTAACTACCACTGAAGAGATGGAATGCTTATCTCCCCTAATTCTACACTCTAAGACATAGAGCAAGCTTTGTTTATAATTGAAATTTTTTGAGTCATTGCAACACCAAGTGCTCTGTAAGTGCTGGAATTGGTGCTCAGTACTTTCCTTGGAATTTATTAGTTTTTTGTTTTATATATTATATATCATATATAATATATATATATATATATATATATATATTTATGTACATGGTGCACCTCGATGCTCACGACCCCAATAGATCCCTAATCCTACCCTTTGCGGGGATCTACCGATGCGGGGGATCTATCGAGGTTGCGGGGATCTCTATCGGGCGATGACCCCCATATATCTATTATATATATATATATATATATTATTATATATATATATATATGTGTGGTTGTGTGTGTCTTTGTCTGACTGTCTGTCTCTTATATACCTCGCTATCTATCTATCTATGCTGATGTAACGTTTTAGCTGCTAGTTAAAAATATATGGATACAGACTGTCTGATTTTTTGAATAACACATCGGGCCCTTTATTTCTTTGAGAGGAGAGCGAGAGAGAGAGAGAGAGATGAGAAGAGAGAGAGCGAGGAGAGAGAGAGGAAGGAAATAACTGAGAGATCTGCAGTAATTTCCTTCAAGATCGTTCCATTAAACGAACAAGTGAAATTTATTATAAAAAAGGTCATTAAAAAGCCAGTGTGTTAGGTTTCAACTTGTTGTAAATCAATATGGCAAAAGAACGAATCGATAGTAGCTCCTTCTATCCCTCTTCACCCATCATCTTACGTGAGAAGAAGTGGCAGGGTTACATTAAGCCTCTGATTACTTGGTGGCAAGGTTGTACAAGGCACACAAAATTACAATTCACCTTATCTAGAGAGAGAGTGGTGAGGAGAGAGAGATAGGAGCGAGAGACGAGGCGGGAGGGAGAGGGAGGGAGAGAGAGAGAGAGAGAGAGAGAGGAGAGACGAAGAGAGAGAGAGAGAGAGAGACAGGACGGACATAAGGCACACAGCCGATACTCACACATATTTCCTCTCTCTCTCTATTCTCTCTCCTCTCTCTCTCTCTGTCTTCCTCTCTTCTCTCTCGTCTCACCACCCACCCCACACAACACACACACACACACACACACACACACAAACACAACACACACACACATAATGCGGCGCGCGCAAGCACGCACGCCACGCACGCACACAAGGTTGGGAGGAATCAAGTCGAAGTCATTACTTATAGTCTACCTGATTCTGGAGAAAGACACTTTTGTACCTGATTATATCATTGTCATTACGTGAGGTCATTTGACAAGGGAGGGGGGGGGGGCGGTGGGCGGGGGAGTTGAGATACAATAAACTTTTTCTTCCTATCCTGGAAACAATTAGTCACATTTATTCCCAAGGGGGTTTTATGGTTTTTTTTGTTTTTCATCAACTCCAAAGGTTAACAAAATGACACAAAGTCGTAACATCTCCGTTAATTCCTGCCCAGAGGATTGATACAGTAACGTTAAAAAACACCCAGAAATAGTAAGACTGACTAGGAGAGAGAGGAGGAGAGAGAGAGAGAGATGAGAGAGGCGAGAGGAAGCAGAGAGAGAGAGAAAGAGAGATGCGAGAAGAGACAGGACAGACAGACAGAGAGAGTGAGAGAGAGAGAGAAGGAGCGAGGGATGGAGAGAGCGATAGACAGACAGGAAAGAGAGGAGAGAGATGAGAGAGGGGATGGGAGAGAGAGAGGGAGACAGACAGACAGACAGAGAGACAGTGAGAGAGCGAGAGAAGAGCGAAGGATGAGAGAGCGAGAGAGAGAGAGAAAGAGAGCGAAGGGAGGAAGGGAGGAGGAAAGAGCGACGACTTAGACTCAAGATATTTATTCGCAATAGGTATAAAACACCCATCATGAAGTGGAAAACTGAAGTATTACTGAATGAAAAATGTGTTACCGGATTCAAAAATAAAAAAACTAATGGATATAAGAATATTCATGTACATTTCGTGAGTCACAACACTAATCATTTTAAATCCTCTCTACAAACCTCAATGTCAGGTATAGCGATGACACTAACAGCTTATACAAAAGAGGATGTCTACAGTATTTAGGCTGAACTTTTCACGTATACGTCTATGTGCCTCGACAACAGAGAACAAACTATACCCTCATTTTCATGGCTTTCAGCATACATGGGAAAAATTAAGTCGGTTATGTTCGATAACGATGTACTTTCAGCCATAAATCCAAGCAAAATATAGTTGTAATATGTTTCAGAGCTTATTATATCTAACTGTAATACGGTTTTAAACTTGGTCACTGCAAAAAGGATCTGTTATAGCTGAAATTTTCACTAGTTTGTTTGGACCACGTGTGCCCCCTACAGTCATACGCATTTGCTTGAAAACAAAAGTACTAAAGTGCATGAACATTTCCAACATCTTAACACGCCAACACAAGACCAAATCATGTTTAAACCAAAAATCAAACCAGACATTTGTACCCAGGTTTTCTTGCCTCTTGCATCCAGGCCATACATCATTCATAAGCTTTAAGTGGAAGTATCCTGTAATTTCCATATGGATCAACTTCGCCACTAGCGTATGCACTTAACACGGAAATATATATATATATATATATATATATAATATATATATATATAATATATATAATAATAATATCTTATATAAATATTATTATAAATATATATATAACCTTCACAAGTAATATATTGATATAATGCACACATTGGATATCGATTTGTTTTCACCATTAAACAAGGTTCATTTGGTGTTTGTCTGTCTACTCCAAATATGTTCTTTCAAAGCAAGTAAATTGCATGATTCACAATGGACAACCGCATTGTTAGACCACGCATTCAGAAGTAAAACTGACAATTTGGCTGTGTACTGAGCCTCCCGCCCCCGCTTCCAGTTAATGAATTAAAGTTGTTATTAAATGTATAAACCTTTTCAAAAAGACAAATCAAACATTTTACTCTGCTTGCAATATCTTTCATGCAAGTGAAGCAGATTTTCTATCTATTCTTCTCCGCCTATCGTCAACACCATCTCCAGCACATCCCAATAAGAAAACAAACAGAATAAACCCTAACAACATGAACCAGGATAGAAAGTGATTCATATCCAACGGAACAAAGAGGGGAGTCACTCTGCTGTTGGCTTGCGTAGTTAACTAACCCTCTTCCAGGCGGGAGAATTGTTCAGTGGGCTGGACTGCCCTCTCGGGTAATGGCATAGGCAATCTTCTTTTCAACCGCTATTCGCTGAGGTCGGCTTACTGCCTGCACTCATGCTTTGCCCGCAACCCATGTACGTGTGTGTGTATATGTGTGTGTGTGTGTTTAAAATTTCATATTTCGAAACTATCACCTTATAAGCACGGTGAACGTACAATTAAGTAGTGAACACACACAAAACCTATCAAACCAGCAGGAAGAGGTGTGTGCCTTCAATAGTCATACACAAAAAGTATGTCAGACAGAAAACACAGGAAACGGCTACGCAGCACGCTTATTTCGGCAGGAAGTGTTGTTTTCGAAGCCCTACCGTGTGACATACCCCACACATCTGTAACAGGGAAAAATTATTATGCGTGTGCTGAGCGTGAAGCAACCCAACAAAACAACGAAAACAACCGACAACAAACCTGCCACGTACCGTCTGTCACTCAACACTAGGGCTTCGCTTCAGTGAACGAGCTAATTATTTCGCCCGGGGGCCACACACAGAAAAACTGGTGGGAAATCCCGTCTCTTTTCCTCCCCTTTGTTCTGCTACCCAGCTCCCCCCTCCCTCCCCCCCCCCCCCCCCCCCCCCCGCACCTCACGCCACTTTCTCAGTCATCATCCGCTTATGATACCATCCTAGCTTCGAAAGTGTGCCATCGCTGGAAAATACCGTTCCCCTCGTGAAATAAGCTAATTCAATTATCCCGGCTAACAATGCATGTGATTAGTTAGACTAGATTCATAGTGTGATTAGTCATTGAATGGTTATTTTCTTGGACGGCTAGGCTATATATTATTTATATTGTAATTAAACATTGAAATGGTTTTTTTATTTGGACAGCTGGCAAATTTCATTGAAAGTGACTTATTCTGCGACAGTTGCTGTGTTGATAAGAAAAAAAAACGTTTTGTAGGAAGCATTCACTGTTTTCTCAGAAGTTTCCATGGTATAGTTGTTTTCATTGCAAAACAAATCATTTTCCTAAAAGATTTTCAGTGTTCATCAGAAATGTATGCTTTTCTGAGGTAATTCCGCGTTTTCAACGGAAACGAAATGCTCAGGGTATTCCCTGCTTCGCCAGATAATTCACTGTTTACCTTGAATAATTCTCTGTTATCACAAAAACATATAATTGCCTTTCTGGGAAAATTACCCGTCTGCATTGTAAGACAACCACACTCTCAAGGTTTTTGTTGTTTTTTTCTTCTTCTGGAAATGGCTTTTCCCAGAATAATTAGCTGCATCTACGGAGAAATTACTGTTTCCAAGGTATACGTCACTGTTTTTGTGCGAAAAGATAAATATTCTCAAGGTAAATACGTGACATGACACCCGAGTTCAATACGTCTCAGTTTCAAAACGTCCCAGGTCCGATGCATCCAAGGTTCTTAACCCTTGTTCTAACCTACTTCTAACTCTGTAAAATATTTCTGATGTTATCCATGACCCTACTTCCAAGTGAATGCCACCGAGCCTCCCGCCCTAATCTATTTCTTGTCATGTCTGTTCTTCCAATTCTAACCCTAGCCGTACTCCCAACCTGCGACGTATTGATGATATTTAGAGCGTGCAACCTGTAATATATTAATGTTAGAGCGTAACTAATCTGAAACGTATGGAACTTGGAGATATTGAAGCCTTAGCGGGTAGATCTTGAGGCATAACGACCTTTGGACGTATTGAACCATGGGCATATAGATCTTAGGGCGCCACGACCTTTGGACGTATTGAGCCTTGGGCGTATAGATTTTAGGGCATCACGACCTTTGGACGCATTGAACCATGGGCGTATAGATCTTAGGGCGTCACGACCTTTGGACGTATGGGCGTATAGATCTTAGGGCGTCACGACCTTTGGACGTATTGAACCATGGGCGTATACATCTTAGGGCGTCACGACCTTGGACGTATTGAACCTTGGCGTATAGATCTTAGGCGCCACGACCTTTGGACGTATTGAACCTTGGGCGTATAGATCTTAGGGCGTCACGACCTTTGGACGTATTTGAACCTTGGGCGTATAGATCTTAGAGCGTCACGACATTTGACGTATTGAGCCTTAGGTGTATAGATCTTAGGGCGTCACGACCTTTGGAAGTATTGAACCTTGCGCGTATAAATCTTACGGCATCACGACCTTTGGAAGTATTGTACGTTGGACGTATAGTTCTAGGACGTATCGAACTCGACTATTGACCGGGGTGATCTGACGTCATGAACTT
>CM031620.1:49079666-49099666 GCA_018398815.1 Conus ventricosus
AAGGGGGGCCCAGTTAGAGGTAATGAAGGTGTAGCTGGTTAAAGCCAGGGCGCTCTAAAAAGGATCAATCAATACGTCGCAGGTGGGAGTACGGTAGGTTGAATGGAGAACAGCATGACAAGAAATAGATTAGGGCGGGAGCTCGGTGGCATTCACGGAAAGGGTAGGGTTGGATAACATCAAATAGTTACAGAGTTAGAGTGGGTTAGAACAAGGGTTAGAACTTGGGAGCTCGGACCTGGGCGTTTTGAAACTGGGCGTATGAACTCGGGATGATGTCACGTATTTACTTGAGAATATTTTCTTTCGCACAAAAACAGTGACGTTACTGGAAAAGTAATTTCTCCGTAATGCGCTAATTATTGGGAAAAACAAAGAGAAAAAAACACAAAAACCTGGAGGGGTTGTCTTACAATGCGAGGGAAATTTTCCAGAAAGGAAATTATATGTTTGTGAAACAGGAATTATCAAGGTAACAGTGATTTGGCGAAGCGGGAATACCTGAGCTTTCGTTTCGTTGAAACGCGGAATTCCCGAAAAGCATACATTTGATGAACACTGGAAAATTTTTTAGGAAAAGATTGTTTTGCAATGAAACACTAACCATGGAAACCTGAGAAACGTGAATGCTTCCACAAAACGTTTTTTTTTTCTTATCAAAAGCACTGTCGCGGGAATAAGTAAATTTCAATGAATTTGCCAGCGTCCAAAAATAACATTTCAATTTAATTGCAATATAAATATATATTGGGGCTGCCGTCCAAGGGAAATAACCATTTCAAGATCATTTGATGAATCCGGTGGGGGGGGGGGATAGGAGGGGCGGGGTTTTGGGGGGAGGAAGGGGAGCTGGATGGGGGGGGAGGGAGGGTGGGTGGGGGGGGGGGGGGGGGGGGGGGGGGGGGGGGGGGGGGGGGGGGGGGAGGGAGGGAGGGGGAGCTGGGGGTAGCAGAACAAAGGGGAGGAAAAGAGACGGGATTTTCCCACCAGTTTGCTGTGTGTGTGGCCCCGGGCGAAAAAATTTAGCTCGTTCACTGAAGCGAAGCCCTCGTGTTGGTGACGGGACGGTACGTGGCAGGTTTTGTTGTCGGTTGTTTTCGTTGTTTTGTTGGGTTGCTTAAACGCTCGCACAACGCTTTAATAATTTTCCCCTGTTACAGATGTTTTGGGGTATGTCACACGGTAGGGCTTTGCGAAATAACACTTCCTGCCAAAATAAGCGTGCTGCGTAGCCGTTTCCTGTGTTTTCTGTCTGACATACTTTTTGTGTATGATATTGAAGGCACACCACCTCTTCCTGCTGGTTTGATAGGTTTTGTGTGTGTTCACTATTTTAATTGTCGTTCACCGTGCTTATAAGGTGTTATTTTCCGAAATATGAAATTTTAAAACACACACACACACAACACACACACGTGCATGGGTTGCGGGCAAAGCATGAGTGCAGGCAGTAAGCCGACCTCAGCGAATTAGCGGTTGAAAAGAAGATTGGCCTATGCCATTACCCGGAGGGCCAGTCCAGCCCACTGAACAATTCTCCCGCCTGGAAGGGGTTAGTTAATACGCAACCCCAACAGCAGAGTGACTCCCCTCTTTGTTCCGTTGGATATGAAACACTTTCTATCCTGGTTCATGTTGTTAGGCTTTTTCTGTTTGTTTTCTTATTGGGATTTTGCTGGAGATGGTGTTGACGATAGGCGGAGGGAAAAAATAGATAGAAGAATATTGGCTTGCACTTCCCATGGAAAGATATTGCAAGCAGAGCTAAAATGTGTTGATTTGTCTTTTGAGAAGGTATACATGTTAAATAAAAACTTTAATTCAGTAATGGAATCCCCTTGATTCTCAGACACAGCCAATTGTGCAGTTTGACTCGGGAATTGCGTGGTCTAGACAAATGGTGTTGTCCATTGTGAACAGTTCATTACTTGCTTTGAAGAACATATTTGGGAGTAGAAACAGACAAACACCAAATGACCTTGTTTATGGTGAAACAAATCGATATCAATTTGTTTTGCAATATATATTATATATATATTATATATATATATATATTAATATATATATATATATATATTTATATATTATATATTATATATATATATATTCTGGTGTTAAGTGCATTCGCTAGTGGCTGAAGTTGATCCATATGGAGAAATTACAGGATTCCACGTAAAGCTTATGATATGTTTGTATGGCCTGGATGCAAGAGGCAAGAAAACCGGGGGTAACAAATGTTTGCTTATAATTTTTTTTAAACATGGATTTGGTCTTGTTTGGGCGTGTTAAGATGTTGGAAATGTTCATCACTTTATACTTTGTTTCAAGCAAATGCTTATTGACTGTAGGTGGCACACGTGGTCAACAAACTAGTGAAAAGATTCAGCCTATACAGTTTCTTTTTGCAGTGACCAAGGTTTAAAACCGTATTTAATTTAGATATAGATAAGCCCTCTGAAACAATTTACAACTAGATTTTTGCTTGGGATTTATGAGCTGGAAGTACATCGTTAAATCGATACATAACGATTAATTTGTCCCATGTATGCTGAAAGCCAAGAAAATGAGTATAGTTTGTTCTCGGGTTGTCGAGCACATAGACGTATACGTGAAAAGTTCAGCCTAAATACTGTAGCATCCTTCTTTGTATAGAGTCTGTTAATGTCATCGACTATACCTGACATTGGGATTTTGTAGAGAGGATTTAAAATGATAGGTTTTGTGAGCTCACGAAATGTACATGTTGTTGGCATCCGTTAGTCTCGGGAGACGAGATTTGCGCCCTTTACAAATTTTTTCCTTTGGGTCATACAGCGCCCTGCTGTGGCTGTATGACCCACATGGGAGTGGCAGTCTCTGCTGCATTTGATGCACTTGAAGGCCGAGTCAGCTGCTGGCAGCAGCTGCTTGTTCTTTCTCTGTGCACGCTTTGCGTCGACAAGCTTCCGGAGCTTCTCTTCGCCAGCTTCCAGCCCAGTGTTCACGGGTGTGTCCCCAGCTGGATCTGTCCCGAGCAAGCTCTTCCCAGGTGTTGGTGTCGATGTCGAGAGCCTTCAGGTCGCGCTTGCAAACATCCTTGAAGCGGAGTTGTGGTCTTCCAGTTTGTTCTCTTCCAGAGGCAAGCTCTGCGTAAGAATGTCTTTGGGATCCTGCCGTCGTCCATTCGACGCACATGACCAAGCCCCCTGAGGCGCCCGCTGAGGGAAAGAAGAGTGGTCATGCTGGGAATCTTTGCACGCTCAAAGCACATCGTTTTTTGTCACGCGATCACTCCATGTGATCCCAAGTATGCGCCGGAGACAGCGCATGTGGAAAGCACTCAGCCTCTTCTCTTGTGAGGCATACAGGGGTCCAGGATTCGTGGCGTACAGGAGGGGTGCTTAGCACACAGGCTCGGTACACAGCAATCTTGGTGTTCAATTTAACTTTGCTGTTGTTCCATACTCTTGAGATAGTCTGGCCAGGGTGGTAGAGGCCTTGCAATCCTTCTGTTGATCTCTGTATCCAGAGAGAGGTTGGGTCGGTGATGGTGGAACCGAGGTACGTGAACTGGCTAACGGCCTCTAATTCATGGTTGTTGATGGTGTTTGCGGGGTTTTGTTTCAGCTCCTGAGCCATCCGTTCGTCTTCTTCAAGCTTATTGTCAGGCCAAACTCATCAAAACCTTTTGCAAACGGTCCATCAGACTCTGTAACTCTGCTTCGGTTGGGGGTGGCCAGAGCAGCGTCATCTGCAAACAGCATGTCTTGATGGTCACTACCCGTACTTTGCTCTTTTGCCTTCAGCCGAGCCAGGTTGAACGTCGGCCATCTGATCGGGTGTGAAGGTGAACACCCTCATTTTGATGTTCCAAAGGCGTGCTTCAGCGGGAAACAGCGAAGAAGATGCCAAAGAGGGTGGGAAGCGAGGCCCAAGGCCCTGTTTGACTCCACTGCGTATTTTTGAAGGCATCTGATGTCGAGCCGTCGTACTGCACTGTGCCTTTCATGTCGGTCGTGGAAAGACTGGGATTACACTCAAAGTCTTGGGGGGCAGCCCATCTTCGCTAGGACGTTTAAGAGACCATCCCCTGCTGACAAGAATCAAATGCTTGGGTCAGGTCAATGAAGGCCAGAAAGAGGGGCTTGTGCTGCTTTTCTACATTTCTCTTGGCAGCTGCTTGAAGGAGAAGACCATGTCGATGGTTGATCTCTCCGAGCGGAACCCCCACTGCGACTCTGGGTACACTCTTGGTCAGCGAGCTTCTGCAGCCTGTTCAGGACGACTCTTTTCAAATACTTTGCCTACAATGCTCAGGAGAGATATTCCTCTGTAGTTATTGCAGTCACTTTTTTTCGCCTTTGTTCTTGTATAAAGTGACAATATTGGCATCTCTCATGTCTTGAGGTACTGCTCCTTCCTCCCAGCACTGACAAAGGAGGGTTGTGCAGGTGTTCAAGCAGTGCACTGCCGCCACACTTGATGATTCTGGTGGTATGCCATCCTTCCCTGGTGCTTTTCCTGAGGACAGGCTCCTGATTGCTTTCTCTAGTTCTTTCCAGAGTGGGTTTCTCATCCAGTTCCGCCATGGGGGGAGGCTTTCAATCGCATTCAAGGGCCTCGTCGGTGACGTGGTTCTGTCTGGAGTACAATTCGGAATAATGTTCCACCCCTCGCTCCATCTGCTTGTCCTTGTCCTGGATGGTCTCCCCCCGTGGCAGACTTCAGTGGGGCTGTAGTCTTCTTTGGGGGGGGCCCATTGCTTTTTTGATGCCGTCGTACATGCCCTTGATGTTTCCAGTATCAGCCGTATCTGGATGCTTTGACATAGCTGGAGCCAGTAGTCGTTTTGCGCACTGCCTTGCTAAACTCTGTACTTTGCTCTTTGCAGATCTGTTTCCCTGCCCGGGTTCTCTGGCGGGGGATCGCTTGTATTCCAGGTGGGCGCTGCGGCGTTCTTTATTGGCTGGAGTGAGTGTGGAGGAGTTGGCCCAAACCAGTCGTTGTTTCTTGGTCTGCTTTTTTTCCAAAAATCTTCATGGCAGTGCTGTGTACTGTTCTCTTGGGTGTGGTCCCATCTCTCATGGGCTGAGCCCCCGGGAGGGTCTGAGTCGAACACCCTCGGAGGGGCTTGGGTAAATTCGCCGCCTTGTCAGGTGTGTGGTCTTGTTCACATCGATGCGAGGTTTGCCTTCAAGGCCTAGAGCGATGTATCTTCTTAGGCTGGAAACTTGATCTTGCAGCACACCAGCGAGTGATCGGTTGTCGCAGTCGGCGCTGTGGAAGGTGCGAGTAAAAAGGACACGCCTCAAGGCAGACCGCCTGATGATAATCAGTCTAGCTGGGTGCCAGTGCTTGGACGAGGGTGTTTTCCATGACACTTTCTGCTGAGGCTTTGGGCTGGAAGGAAGGAGTTGGGTGAGCTGAGGTCGTGGTATGAGCACATCTCCAGGAGTCCCCTGCCCCTTTTCATTCATCTTTCCACACCAAACTTTCCGAGACAGGAGGGCAGGAGTCTGGTCAGCGCCCACTTTTGGCATTGAAGTCACCCAGCAGTAACAGTTGCTCGTCTTTGGGGTCCTCTGGATAAGTGAGTCGAGCTGATCGTAGAAACTCGTCCTTTGTTTCTTGGTGGCGCAGAGTGTTTGGCGCTAGACGCGATTTAGGTTGACGGGAACCAGTGGTGGTGTTGAGGCGGAAGGAAAATGATAGCAGTCTTTCAGTTCCTTGTTGGCAGGGTTCTATCATCCCTAGCAAGGAGTTCCGGACAGCAAATCCAACGCCCATATTCTCTGGGGCTTCAGCGCTCTTCCCTTGCCAGGAAAAACGTAAAAATCCTTTTCTCGGAGGGTTCCAGAGTCAGCAAGCCTGTCTCTTGCGTTTTGGCGATGTCGACCTGGGTCTCACAGGTTCATCGTTTATGACGGAGGTTTTTTCGAGCATCGCTAATAGCCTGGAGGTCGTCCGCAGTCAGGGTCATTGTCCTTACATTCCAGGTGCCAAACTTGAGAGCTAGCTGGAGTTTTTCTTGTTTTAAATTTTTAAATTTTTCCCCTTTCTTTTTGCCTGGTGCCAGTGATTGCAGTCCGCTTGTCAGATACTTCCGTACCCTGAGCCCTACGCACCAGTAAGGAGGCGAACTGTTGGCGAGACAGCACCTATTGGCTGGGGGCTGCCCAGCTTAAGGCGGGCGGTAGCTGTCCATGAGATTGATGATCTCTCCCCACCGACGGAAGCAACCCCTGGCGCCCCAGCTCTACGCCAATCGAGCGGGTGGCTTATAAAGGTAAACTGCTGCTTCCCGTGTTTGTTTCGACGCTTTGGGAGCGAAGCTGAAGTGTCCTCTCCAGGGCGCAAGCCTGGGCAAGTTGGTATGGGGAATCAGCGTTGCCCATGCGCAGATTCCCCCTCTCCCCACAGCTGATGGATCCAAGGGAAAGGCAGAGCCGAATACAAATGTACATGAATATGTCTTATTCTCATTAGTTTTTATTTTGAAAACCGTAACACATTTTCATTCAGTAATACGTTCAGTTTCCACTTCATGATGGGTTTATACCTATTGCGAATAAATATTTTGAGTCTAAGTCTCTCTCTCCCCTCCTCCCTTCCTCCCTCTCTCTCTTTCTCTCTCTCCCCTCTCTCCCCTCTCTCTCTCTCTCTCTCTTTTCTCTTCTCTCTTCTCTCTCTCTCCATCCCTCGCTCCTTCTCTTCTCTCTCTCTCACTGTCCCCTCTGTCTGTCTGTCTGTCTGTCTTCTCTCCCTCCCTTTTCCCTCTCTCTCTGTCTGTCTATCTCTTCTCCATCCCTCGCTCCTTCTCTCTCTCTCACTCTCTCTGTTGTCTGTCCCGTCTGTCTTCTCTCTCTCTCTTTCTCTCTCTTCTCTCCTCTCTCTCTCTCTTTTTTCTCTCTCTCTCTTCCTCTTCTCTCTCTCTCTCTCTCTCTCTCTCTCTCTCTCTCTCTCTCTCCCCTCTCTCTTCTCTCTCTCCTGAGTCAGTCTTACAATTTCTGGGTGTTTTTTAAAGTTACTTTTATCACTCCTCTGGGCGAGGACATACGGAGATGTTACGACTTTGTGTCTTTTTGTTTAACCTTTGATTTGATACACACTTGGAATAAATGGTGTACTATTTGTTTCCAAGGAAAGGAAGAGATAAATGTTATTGTTCTCCCCCCCCCCCCCCCCCCCCTCCCTGTCAAATACCTCACGGTAATGACAAGAAATATCAAGGTGACAAAAGTTCTTTCTCCAATCAGTTAGACTATGGTATAGACTGTTCCCCCTCCTGTGTGCGTGCGTGCGTGCTGCGTGCGCGCGCGCCAATGTGTGTGTGTGGTGGGGTGGTGTGTGTGTGTTGTTGTTGTGTGTGTGTGTGTGTGTGTGGTTTGAGAGCGAGAGAGAGGAGAGAGAGAAGAGAGAGAGAGAGAGAGAGAGAAGAGAGAGAGAATAGTGTGGTATCTCTGTGTGCCTGTCTGTCCGTCTGTCTGTCGTCCCCTCCTCTCTCTCTCCTCTCTCTCTCTCTCTCTCACCCTCTCTCCTCTCTCTCTCCCTCTCTCTCTCGCTCCTCTCTCTCTCTCCTCATCACCTCTCTCTAATAAAAGGGGAATTTGGGAATTTTTTGTGTGCCTTGTTACACCCATGCCCAAGTAATCAGAGGCTTATTGTACCTGCCAACTTTCTTTCACGTAGTGAGTGGGTGAAGAGGGGAAGGAGCTCTATAGTTCGTTCTTGCATGGGTTGATTTTACAAACCAGAGTAGAAACCTAAACAACTGGTTTTAAAAGACCTTTAAAAATAAATTCACTTGTTCGTTTATGGAACGATCTTGGAAGGAAATACTGCAGTTTTTTCTCGTTTTTCCCTTTCTCTCTCTCTCTCTCTCTCTCTCTCTCTCTCTCTCTCTCTCTCTCTCTCTCTCAGAAATAAAGTGCCCTATGTGTATCCATATATTTTTAACTAGGCAGGCTAAACGTTACATCAGCATAGATGGATAGATAGCTAGCTAGTAGGTATATAGATAGACAGACAGACAGGGCAGACACATATATATATATATCTATATATATCTATATGGGGTCATCCGATAGATCCCGCACCGATAGATCCCGCAAAGGGTTAGGTTTAGGGATCTATTGGTGTCGTGAGCTATCGAGGTGCACCCCTATACATATTTATATATATATATATATATATATATATACATATACATATATATATATATATAACAAAAAAACTAATAAATTCCAAGGAAAGGTACTGAGCACCATTCCAGCAACTTACAGAGCAGCTTGGTGTTGCAATGACTGCAAGAAATATTCAATTATAAACAAAGCTTGCTCTTATGTCTTAGATTGAAGAAATAGGGGGAGATAAGCATTCATATCTGCAGTGGTAGTTAATACTGCCTAACTAACAGTGTGTGCTCAAGTGGGTGGATGGGGAAAAATAAAATAAATGCTTCTCAAAATGAGCCTTCAGCAAGCTTATAATCTCAATAGGGAGGAAACTCACTAACACATAACTCCTGGTCATATACCGATATTTCGAAACTTGGTTGTTTCTCCTCAGTGACCGCGGAATGTGGTAATTTGACTCCTCTGCCTTTTCGGTTTTAAGAAGAATGCTATCCTAGAAAAGGCTGGTGTGCAATACCGTAGTATGTTTGTTGAGTTTTCAAAAGACCAACAAAGGTGCCACCTAAGAAAATCATGAAAGAACACAACAAGCTACATTTTCTTGTGAAAAGTAGAAAATATAAAAAGATAACCTCTTAAGACACAAGAGCTGAGGGCCAGTTCTTGGAATGAATCCACAAGGGACTAAATTACAAAAAAACCGATAAATTCCAAGGATAAGTACTGAGCACCATTTAAGCAACTTACAGAGCAGCTTGTGTGTTGCAATGACTGCAAAAAATATTCAATTATAAACAAAGCTTGCTCTTATGTCTAGATTGAAGAAAGAGGGGGAGATAAGCATTCATATCTGCAGTGGTAGTTAATACTGCCCAACTAACAGTATGTGCTCAAGTGGGTGGATGGGGGAAAAATAAAATAAAAGTTTCTCAAAATGAGCCTTCAGCAAGCTTATAATCTCAATAGGGAGGAAACTCACTAACACATAACTAGGGGTCATATACCGAATATTTCGAAAAATATTCAATTATAAACAAAGCTTGCTCTTATGTCTTAGATTGAAGAAATAGGGGGAGATAAGCATTCATATCTGCAGTGGTAGTTAATACTGCCTAACTATCAGCATGTGCTCAAGTGGGTGGATGGGGAAAAATAAAATAAATGTTTCTCAAAATGAGCCTTCAGCAAGCTTATAATCTCCAATAGGGGGGAAAACTCACTAACACATAACTCGGGGTCATTATACCGATATTTCGAAACTTGGTTGATTCTCCTCAGTGACCGCGGAAAGTGGTAATTTGACTCATCTGCCTTTTCGGTTTTAAGAAGAATGCTATCCTAGAAAAGGCTGGTGTGCAATACCGTAGTATGTTTGTTGAGTTTTCAAAAAACCAACCAAAGGTGCCACCTAAGAAGCAAAAGAAAATCATGAAAGAACAAAACAAGCTACATTTTCTTGTGAAAAGTAGAAAATATAAAAATATAACGCTTAAGACTCAAGTGCTGAGGGCCAGTTCTTGGAATGAATCCGCAAGGGACTAAATTACAAAAAACTAATACAGTCCAAGGATAAGTACTGAACACCATTCCAGCAACTCACAGAGCAGCTTGGTGTTGCAATGACTGCAAGAAATATTCAATTATAAACAAAGTTTGCTCTTATGTCATAGATTGAGAAATAGGGGTAGATAAGTATTCATATCTGCCATGGTAGTTATACTGCCTAACTAACAGTATGTGCTCAAGTGGGTGGATGGGAGAAAATAAAATAAATGCTTCTCAAAATGAGCCTTCAGCAAGCTTATAATCTCCAATAGGGAGGAAACTCACTAACACATAACTCCTGGTCATATACCAATATTTCGAAACTTGGTTGTTTCTCCTCAGTGACCGCAGAAAGTGGTAATTTGACTCCTCTGCCTTTTCGGTTTTAAGAAGAATGCTATCCTAGAAAAGGCTGGTGTGCAATACCGTAGTATGTTTGTTGAGTTTTCAAAAAAACCAACCAAAGGTGCCACCTAAGAAAATCATGAAAGAACAAACAAGCTACATTTTCTTGTGAAAAGTAGAAAATATGAAAAGATAACCGCTTAAGACACAAGTGCTGAGGGCCAGTTCTTGGAATGAATCCTCAAGGGACTAAATTACAAAAAACTAATAAATTCCAAGGAAAAAGTACTGAGCACCATTCCAGCAACTTACAGAGCAGCTTGGTGTTGCAATGACTGCAAGAAATATTCAATTATATACAAAGCTTGCTCTTATGTCTTAGATTGAAGAAAGAGGCGGAGATAAGCATTCATATCTGCAGTGGTAGTTATTCTGCCTAACTAACAGTATGTGCTCAAGTGGGTGGATGGGGAAAAATAAAATAAATGCTTCTTAAAAGGAGCCTTCGGCAAGCTTATAATCGCCAATAGGGAGGAAACTCACTAACACATAACTCCTGGTCATACCAATATTTCGAAACTTGGTTGTTTCTCCTCAGTGACCGTGGAAAGTGGTAATTTGACTCCTCTGCCTTTTCGGTTTTAAGAAGAATGCTATCCTAGAAAAGGCTGGTGTGTAATACCGTAGTATGTTTGTTAAGTTTTCAAAAAACCAACCAAAGGTGCCACCTAAGAAGCAAAAGAAAATCATGAAAGAACAAAACAAGCTACATTTTCTTGTGAAAAGTAGAAAATATAAAAGATAACCTCTTAAGACACAAGCGCTGAGGGCCTGTTCTTGGAATGAATCCACAAGGGACTAAATTACAAAAAACTAATAAATTCCAAGGATAAGTACTGAGCACCATTCCAGCAACTTACAGAGCAGCTTGGTGTTGCAATGACTGCAAGAAATATTCAATTATAGACAAAGCTTGCTCTTATGTCTTAGATTGAAGAAATAGGGGGAGATAAGCATTCATATCTGCAGTGGTAGTTAATACTGCCTAACTAACAGTATGTGCGCAAGTGGGTGGATGGGGAAAAATAAAATAAATGCTTCTCAAAATGAGCCTTCAGCAAGCTTATAATCTCCAATAGGGAGGAAACTCACTAACACATAACTCCTGGTCATATACCGATATTTCGAAACTTGGTTGTTTTCTCCTCAGTTTGACTCTCTGCCATTTCGGTTTTAAGAAGAATGCTATCCTAGAAAAGGCTGGTGTGCAATACCGTAGTATGTTTGTTGAGTTTTCAAAAAACCAACCAAAGGTGCCACCTAAGAAAATCATGAAATAACAAAACAAGCTACATTTTCTTGTGAAAAGTAGAAAATATAAAAAGATAACCGCTTAAGACACAAGTGCTGAGGGCCAGTTCTTGGAATGAATCCGCAAGGGACTAAATTACAAAAAACTAATACATTCCAAGGATAAGTACTGA
The DNA here is from genome assembly GCA_018398815.1 of Conus ventricosus. Lineage (NCBI taxonomy): Eukaryota > Metazoa > Mollusca > Gastropoda > Neogastropoda > Conidae > Conus > Conus ventricosus. The sequence goes on from CM031620.1 coordinate 49,091,155, forward strand.
GCACCATTCCAGCAACTTACAGAGCAGCTTGATGTTGCAATGACTGCAAGAAATATTCAATTATAAACAAAGCTTGCTCTTATGTCTTAGATTGAAGAAATAGGGGGAGATAAGCATTCATATCTGCAGTTGTAGTTATACTGCCTAACTAACAGTATGTGCTCAAGTGGGTGGATGGAGAAAAATAAAATAAATGCTTCTCAAAATGAGCCTTCAGCAAGCTTATAATCTCCAATAGAGAGGAAACTCACTAACACATAACTCCAGGTCATATACCGATATTTCGAAACTTGGTTGTTTCTCCTCAGTGACCATGGAAAGGGGTAATTTGACTCCTCTGCCTTTTCGGTTTTATGAAGAATGCTATCCTAGAAAAGGCTGGTGTGCAATACCGTAGTATGTTTGTTGAGTTTTCAAAAAAACAACCAAAGGTGACACCTAAGAAAATCATGAAAGAACAAAACAAGCTACATTTTCTTGTGAAAAGTAGAAAATAAAAAAAGATAACCTCTTAAGACACAAGCGCTGAGGGCCAGTTCTTGGAATGAATCCACAAGGGACTAAATTACAAAAAACTAATAAATTCCAAGGATAAGTACTGAGCACCATTCCAGCAACTTACAGAGCAGCTTGGTGTTGCAATGACTGCAAGAAATATTCAATTATAAACAAAGCTTGCTCTTATGTCTTAGATTGAAGAAATAGGGGGAGATAAGCATTCATATCTGCAGTGGTAGTCAATACTGCCTAACTAACAGTATGTGCTCAAGTGGGTGGATGGGGAAAAATAAAATCAATGTTTCTCAAAATGAGCCTTCAGCAAGCTTATAATCTCCAATAGGGAGGAAACTCACTAACACATAACTCCTGGGTCATAAACTGATATTTCGAAACTTGGTTGTTTCTCCTCAGTGACCGCGGAAAGTGGTAATTTGACTCCTCTGCCTTTTTGGTTTTAAGAAGAATGCTATCCTAGAAAAGGCTGGTGTGCAATACCGTAGTATGTTTGTTGAGTTTTCAAAAAACCAACCAAAGGTGCCACCTAAGAAGCAAAGAAATCATGAAAGAACAAAACAAGCTACATTTTCTTGTGAAAAGTAGAAAATATAAAAAGATAACCGCTTAAGACACAAGAGCAAGCTTGGTTTATAATTCAATATTTCTTGCAGTCATTGCAACACCAAGCTGCTCTGTAAGTTGCTGGAACGGTGCTCGGTACTTATCCTTGGAATTTATTAGTTTGTTGTATTTTAGTCCCTTGCGGATTCATTCCAAGAACTGGCCCTCAGCACTTGTGTCTTAAGAGGTATCTTTTTATATTTTCTACTTTTCACAAGAAAATGTAGCTTGTTTTGCTCTTTCATGATTTTCATTTGCTTCTTAGATGGCAGCTTTGGTTGGTTTTTTGAAAACACAACAAACATACTACGGTATTGCACACCAGCCTTTTCTGGGATTGCATTCTTCTTAAAACTGAAAAGGCAGACGAGTCAAATTACCACTTTCCGCGGTCACTGAGGAGAAACCACCAAGTTTCGAAATATCGGTATATGACCAGGAGTTATATGTTAGTGAGTTTCCCACCCTATTGGAGGGTGTCTCCCCCTTGGAGACTATAAGCTTGCTGAAGGTTCATTGTGAGAAGCATTTATTTTTTTTTTTTTTTCCCCATTCACCCACTCGGGCACATACTGTTAGTTAGGCAGAATCATCTACCACTGCAGATATGTATGCTTATCTCCCCTATTTCTTCAATCTAAGACATAAGAGCAAGCTTGGTTTATAATTCAATATTTCTTGCAGTCATTGCAACACCAAGCTGCTCTGTAAGTTGCTGGAACGGTGCTCGGTACTTATCCTTGGAATTTATTAGTTTGTTGTATATATATATATAAACAAAGCTTGCTCTTATGTCTTAGATTGAAGAAATAGGGGGAGATAAGCATTCATATCTGCAGTGGTAGATATTCTGTATCTTTGTGCCCACGTCTCTTTGTGCCCACGTCTCTATATGCCCAAAACGTATGCCAGTGGGAGTTTCGGGTAGGCAGTGGTCAAGTGATGTCCCAGACTGACCAGTGGTCAAGTGATGTCCCAGACTGACCAGTGGTCAAGTGATGTCAAACTGACCAGTGGTCAAGTGATAGCCAAACTTACCAGTGGCCAAACAATGGTCAAACTGACCATTGTTGCTTGACCACTGGTCAGTTTAGCTATCGCTTGGCCAGTCTGGGACATCACTTGACCACTGGTCACTTTGACCATTGCATGGCAACTGGTAAGTTTGGCTATCGCTTGACACTGGTCAGTTTGACATCACTTGAAGAGAACAGGAAAAACCTTCATTCTGGGCCACTTTCGCCCTCAACCAGTTTTCGGGCGAAAGTGGCCCAGAATAAAGGTTTTCCTGTTCTCTGCCAAGTAAGACTTCAATACCAAAAAATAACGATTATTTACAAACAAACATACTGTGCAGGGTTATCCGTTTTCAATTACTAATTTACTAAACTTTTCAGATTTCAGTTTTTGTTTAATCCTATGTTTTTCCTGGTCATTTTCAATAACATCATTTTCGCGCAAACATTCTTCAAATGAGTCTCTGTCTTTCATGTGAAATAAAACTACAGTTTTTAACTGTTCTCTAAAGTCTTTTAAAACCGAGTTATATTTCTGACATAAAATCCACACACTTATCCCAGCATGCCTTCACTGAAAGCTAGTTTTGACAAAGTGTTTCTCTTTTTAACTATGTCTCTTTCTGCGAACAGTCATCTATAATAAATAGTGTCTGCGTTCCTTCAAACAGTCTATAAAAACTGTTCTAAACACTCACTCAGTTTATTGCTAGGATTAACTAAATATATGTCATCATCTGTCCATTATAAACCTTCTATTATGATATGCTTTGTTCCATTTAAGTGTTGGACAGAAAACCACAATATGATTAAAATTATAACGATAAACTGTTTGTAATAGGTCGAGGACAAATATTGTTTTTCCACAACCAGTCTGTCCACAAATCAATGAACAATGAGGGGTTTTTGTCATAAAGTTTAACTGCTCCATAGTTTTATAAACAGAACTTAATCTAATCCGGTTATTGTTTTTATCATGCCCTCTGTTAAAACTTGTTCAGTATAATAAAATCCTATAAGGCCTAAGTGTGTAAGATTAATCCAATTCAGTGCTGTAAGATTGTTTCTATTTAGACTAATATTGATTTTGTTGCTTGTTGTTATGACCTTAATATCCTCACCATTGTGAAGAATGACAACAGTAACTTTAAGACTGTCAACGTCTAAGTTTTGCCAGCTAATTAGAATTCCTTTAAAAAGGACGTCACTAACGCCCACAACCCCATCCCTCTCCTTATCTTTTAAGACAGAAATTTCAAATATTATTGTGAACGCGTCCCCTAATTTCATTTGCGGCATGAACTGTAATTTTGTAGAAGCATCTTTTAAAACCGCTTCTCTTCTGTGGAGGATGTACTGTTTTTTCCCATACGGCTTTATTTCAATCTCTTTCCGACTATTGTCATCTGGCATAAGACTTACATGTAAAGGGCCAGAGTTGAATGCTTTTCTGAAACTTTTTTGACGGCTAAAATATGTAAATGGGCTTATGAATTCAAATTTTATGTCCCATTCTAAATATGGTTCTAAGTGCCATTTGAGGTTAGGTTTTTCGAACTATTTTATATTCATACTGACCAACATTATTTGCTTCTAGATTGCGCAGCTGTTCTAGTTTAGGAAACTTTTTGTTGTCGCCAACCTCTTTGCGTTTATAATCACCATCTTTAGTGTACTCAAAACCATACAAAGCGCCTATCTCACCATTCTGTTCAAAGTCCGCAACGTCTGCAAGGTCTTTTAATTCTAAAGTTATACACCTTACAGGCGCTAATGTAACTCCTGGTTTTCTGGCCCACGCGACATTATTTTTTAGTAACGCATTATTTTATTTCCAAAACAATGTGCAGGTTATCACATTTCACAACTTTCCCGCTTTGTCTTTGATTTTTATATTAAATGATCCGACCCTCCCACAAACTAATCTTTTAAACTGTAAATTAGGGAATTGTATAATTTCATAATCGCAATATGCAGCTTTCCCTGACGGAAGAGCTCTTTAAAACAGTTGAGGGCCTTCCATCATATAAGTTTTCATCAGTGCTCAGCTCATCCAAATGAACATAGAGTAATGAATGTAATGCAAGATCGAGCGGATTTTCTCCCTCATAAGTAGTTTTGTCTGGCTCAGCAATAAAACTATGAGTGGGTAAATTGCTAGTTGTAAAGCCTAACATTTTAGCTAGCTCTCTATCAAAAAAGTAAGATGTTTCTTCTTCTTCAAGCTTAAATGTTAACATTGTTTTTAGATTTGCATTGTTAAGTTTGAGAGTAATGTCAAAGTTACTCATTGCTTCTTTTAGTGAGCAAAACCCGTAATAACCATCAGGTATTGTTAATGGCTCATTTTGGTCCCTGCTCTGTTAACTTTTAGAACCTTATTATTCTTCTGGCTTTGCTTATATTAAACCATACGACTTTGTAGAATATTTCATGGAGCGCAACCATTTTGGCCCCGCATTCGTTATCAATAGCATGTTCTAAAAACGAAGGGCGGTCTTGGGATGTTATTGTTACAAACATTTTTTAAAACAAATTAAAAATGAGTGCATTCAATATGCTGATGCAAAATATTCTGTTGGGCCGCACTACAATCTTAAAAATATAGCAACTGATACTCTTGACATTGCTGTGACCCAGACTGCCTCTTTTCATAAAAGGTGAGTACTCCATTAAGCAGATATCTTAACCCCCCTATTGAAAACGACCGCATCAAGAAAGCGTGGTTTAGTCATCCGATGCAGTTTTATCAGAACCAGTTAAACTTTGCTGTGTTTTGCGCATCAACTGGGTGTGGAGTGTCGTATGCTGATCATTTAAATCACCATGATCCTTTGGTGAGGTCAGTGTACAGATTTCATTTCTATTACACGTTCAGACGTATTTTGACTGAACTGCGAGCGCCATTGCCAAATGACAACCGTTTAATCCACTCAGCAACATAATAGACATGAAGGCTTTTGAAAGGATCTGTAACGAATTCAATATTAACATCAAGACAGGCTTTAGACAAACGTTGGATCATAATCATGGTCTAGGCGACCTTTATTTTCGGGGCACGCACAGAAAGTATAACTATGACTGGCATCCTCCTTTCAAAACTTTCTTTTCAGGCAAAAACTGTTCAGCCTGGGTCCCTACAGCAAGAGCATAAAACAGCATGGACAACATTTATCTTAGACACTTCTAAGGGCCTAACTAGAGCGGGAATAGAACGAATAAACGACTCTATTCGCACTTACGTTTGGTGTTTGCTAGGTTCACAAGCACAGGCAAGATCAAGCATAACTGATCCTTCTACTGGCTTTGACGCACAAAAACAATACTTAGCAAATTTAGAGGACGCCATTAATTCTACAGTTGATTTACCTTCAAGTATTCAAAGGTACCAACATGTTTTACAATACGCAAGATCGAAAGTAGACTTTGCTGTTGGCACTGGTTTATACATGCTGCCTTCTGACCTCAGACTCCAGGTAGGAATAATAATAAACTATAATAATGAAATTCTTATAGCAGGCAATGAACAGAAGGTTGGGAAAAACGACATAAATTCTGAGCCAGTAATATTACAAACAATAAAAGAACGCCCAAGATTAAGTCATCTAATTCCTGAAGTCCAAACCCCAAAAGTCATTGAAGACTCAGCAAAGCTCGCGGACTCTGTTCGCGATGGCCATGAATATGAAAAGACAGCGCTTGTTCTTGGATTAACTGGCTAGGATTACTTGGTCTTTATCTTACTAAATATTAACCCAACTATTAAGAGAACTAATGTCCATAAGTGCTTGGCCATAAAGCCAACTACTTTGCTTGCAGTAGACAAAAGCCAGCTGACAATACTCCCCAATATTCCTGGTAAAGCGTCTATAGCTTTACCAGCTAATTTTTTTAATAAATTCGCAAGATGATCAAGCTGTTTTTTTACCCATGATTTATCAGGTGGAGGCGATGGCGGCGGAGGCACTGAACTTTGCTCTCCACCACCGCCTGTAATAGCCATCACCAGTGTACTTATTGCAAATCCTAAGGCAGTTTATAACGCTTGCTAATGTGACTCCATGCTCTCTAAACAGTGTTCGTATTCGTTCTGCTAGTGTTGTGTCTTCATATAAAATTTTTTCGATAGTTTCTCTTATTCTATTTACTTGAGTTCGTAATTGGTCCCGGTTAGTAGTTAGCACTTCTAGTCTTGCTGATCTTTCTTGTTCAAGATCTTTTAGTCTTTGTCTTATTCTTTCTTTAATATCAGGCCCTAAGTTGGCGTCATCAGCCTCAACGAGTTTTTCTTTTTCTCTTTTTTATTGCTCATCTAGTTCGCCTAGTTTTGCTAAATTGTTTGTTAATTCGCCTCTGATCCTTCTTAAAGCATGATCAAGGGCCTCTATTTCTCGCATGGGTAGCGGCGGGTCGTGTATAGTCTTTAACGCTGTTTCTTCTGAAAAACTGGTTTCTGCTTCTATTGCATTTATTATTTCATCTGCCGATTGATTTAATTCTTTAAGTTCCATGTTTTGTATTTGGTTAGCTGTTGGGAGTTCCTGCAGTGTGTTTTGAAGTTTAGCAACTGCATCCTATCTAATTTTGGTCTAGCAATGCCAAGGCGATTTTGATCTTTCACACTGAGTCTTTGTATAATTGTACTCTTGGCTAAAAACTTTGATGGGTCTGGTTTAGTTGTAAGCGAACAGATTCTCCTTGATCGCTCTTTACAAACAAATGACCATCTTCTAATTCAAAATCATTTGGGTCTATAAATTCGGGAGGTTCTTGACCTAACTTTTGTAAAATGCTCCGACCGTACTTTCTGTTAATTCACGTCGCATTGAGAGCGCTGAGCGATGCCGTGTTAAAGGGATCATTTCACTCATATCGTCTCCAGGGTCAAAAACATCATAATCTTCTTCGCCTTCAATTCCTGCCATGTTTTAAATAATTAACTTTTTATTTTGTTTATAAAAAAATGGCACAAGCATATGGCTCAATTCTTGGCCCGTATAGAAAGCTGAAAGAACCCTTTGGCGTGCGGGGAAATAAACGGAATATTACTGTTCCAAATAATCCATCTACTATTGATGCAGATCAAATTCTTACTGTTAGATTTCCAGACCTAGGAGCGGATGATTTGATCGTGCCAGGCTCTGCACGGTTACTTTTAAAATAGAACTAGCTTCAACAACAGACCAAACCAGAACAGTTGTCCAGAATTTGGGACGGGCAATCGTTAGAAAATTTCTGTAAAACTTGAGGGGCAAGAAGTATTTTCTTTAAACAATGCAGACATATTTTTAACCTATTCTGATCTATGGCTAACCGCGAATGAAAGGGAAGAGAGGAGAGAGAGAGTGAGAGAGAGAGAGAGAGAGAGAGGGGGGGGGGAGAGAATGACAGACAAACAGATAGGCAGAGAGACAGACAGACAGTCAGACAGAGTGGTACGGTTAAATAGATAGATAGAGAGAGAGAGAGACAAATAGCCAGACAGTCAGATAGATAGGCAGAGAGACAGACAGACAGACAGTCAGACAGACAGAGTGGTATAGTTAAATAGATTGAAGAGAGAGAGAGAGAGAGAGAGAGAGAGAGAGAGGAGAGAGAGAGAGAGAGAGAGACAGACAGACAGACAGCAGACAGACAGACAGAGACACACAGAAAGACAGAGAGAGAAAGAGAGAGAGGCAGACAGACAGACAGACAGACAGACAGACAAACAGGCAGACAGAGACACGGGCATAGACAGAGACACTCTTCTGCTGAACGGGGATTCCGAAATGTAAACACACAAAATTACTACAGTTTCAAAGCAAGCAGCTGCAGGTAGCAATGGAAGCCAGAGAGCAAAAGCAGAACTGCTACACCGGGAAACGAGTGGAACAAACAATTTTCAAAACAGAAACAACGCGTTTCGACATTTTTTCAGACAGAACAAACAAGCAAAACAAACACGACAGGGAAGCAAACCCCAGAGAAAAGAAGACGACCTGTTCCACTCTCTGTGGTAAGTGTGCTTAGAGTTAGACGTCCTTAGGTTGGTGTGAAAATGAGAAACAGACCTAGAAACAGAAAAGAACCCTGAAGAGAAATGAAATTGGAATAATAATAATAATAATAATAATAATAATAATAATAATAATAATAATAATATAATAATGACGATGATGATGGTGATAATGATGATGATGATGATGATGATAATGATAAAAAAAAATAATGATAGTGATAATGATAATGAAAATGATACTACTACTACTATACTACTACTACTACTATACTACTACTAATAATAATAATAATAATAACAATAACAGTAATAATAATAATAATAATATAATAATAATAATAATAATATAATAATAATAATAATAATAATAACAATA
>CM031620.1:49104666-49107166 GCA_018398815.1 Conus ventricosus
GTTTATCATTGGCTTGAAACAGGGAACCTGAGCGATGGTGTAGCATCTGCAACATGTTAGGAGACTGGCACCAAGCCTGTGTCTAATACACGTGCAGATCTGTGTTTAGTTTCAGTAGTGACTGTTTCTTTACTGCTTGTTGTGGGCAGTTTACAGTATTTCGAGGTGCGTGTCTATTTTTGTTTTCTCCCAGAGGTCATGTTTATTTGGCTTTTTTTATCTGCTTTCTTCAACTTTTGCTATGTCGAACTGAAACCAAACGATACTGGTTTCCTTGATGTTTGGCTGACTAAATTCAAATCATACGGGTAGGCAAATAGAAGGTGTCACACACACACACACACACACACACACACACACACACACACACACACACACACACACACAGAGAGAGAGAGAGAGAGAGAGGAAGAGAGAGGAGAGAGAGAGAGAGAGAGAGAGAGAGAGAGAGTTTGCACAAGGGTCGTGCCTAATTGTTCAGATTCCACAAAATGGAAAATAGTTCCGTAATATCTAGTTCTTTCCTCTCTACATCTGGAAGAGTATTGATTGCTGCCTATGAAAGTGTACTCAAATCTCAGGTATTGATAGTTTAAATCATATTTGATTATCACACACATGGACTAAGTACCCCTTTAAACACACTCCATGGTGAATTATCACACCCCATCGAAAAGAAAAGCTATCAACCATTATTGCAAAATTCTGTCAACACACAATAGTGGATTCTCACATTTGTGATTTTAAATATTTCAACCATAACTGTAAAATTCCCTTAGCACACTCCACGGTGCATCACCACAGTCAATTAAAAAAATCTAACAATTATAATTACACATTTCCAATACGAACAATGGACGTCCACAGCACACTCGTGAATATCTTCGTCCTTATATCATGACGGTGGTTCGCGACTAAGCCATTGTTGTCGTCAGTATGAATGCTACCACAGGTGCTGTTCTGCATATGTAGGGCCAGAACAGTCGCCAGTGAACACGACCAAAATAATGCATTACCAGTACAGGTTCCTTCTCGATGACTTCTTCTTCGTGATGACCTTGTATTGATGACTCCTTATGGAACTGCCAGTCCTGAACCCGCGAGAAGAACCTGGGTGCTGCTTCGTATACAGAAGCCCAAATGAGAGACGATGGAATCTTTTTTTTTTTTTTTTTTTTGCTGTCCCAACCTCTGCGCTACCTCAGAGGCAGTGCACCCACGCCGCTCATTCCGATACCTCGTCCACAGCCATAGCCCGGCTGGCCCCGCCCCAGCCCCGGCACCAGCAATCCACAGGGAGCAGTCAATGTCAAGTCGTCAAGAGGCAACCCACCGGAGGAGACACTGCACTGCTGCCGAGTCACTTCGGTGGTGTTCAGTGGCGCCTGTTCTGATCTGACATACGCAGGACACCACCTACTAAGCCCTAACTGACGACAATAATTGCTTAGTCGCGGAGCCAGCATGAGTGAGCTCTCCCTCCGGAGGGCGCTACCACGTCCGTCCAACGACAGCCCCATTGACTCGCCGATACCGGTGACCCCGACGGAAGCAAACCAAGGCCACAGACGCGGAGAGGACATCGAAATTGAGGTCACCATGAGAGCAGGGCCTGAAGGGCCACAGAATTAGAGACATTTTTTTTTAATGTTGATCAATGGGAATGAGGATGATTAAGATGATGCTACGGATTTCCATTTCGGTCTGAGAGTACATGACAGGGCTGTACTCTACGCTTCCTTTCATAATATATCCTGGCGTCAACCAGGCCCGAGAGATACAGGCACCTGCAGTGTTGGTCAGGAAATTTGAGCAACACTCTCAGAGACGCATCCATTAAGTGGATGAAAGTCGACTGTGTGGTCCAGTCTTCCCACTGAGTCCGCAGCAAACTCAACTCTGGGTAGGAGCCGGTCGGGGCAGAAAAAAAACCCACATGACTCTGATGGGATTCGAACCCACGACCTCCAGCCGGGAGTCCGCGACGCTAACCACTTCGCCACGGCGGCTGGTGAGACGATGGAATCTTGCCGAAGTCGAGGCACGAAAGACAAAACAAATAAAAAAGAAACTGACAAACGAATAAATCAACGAAACCAAACGCACGAACACAAAGAGTACTTACCTCGAGGTTATGGCAAATCGAAGCAATTTCCCGCCGGGAAATTAGTCCACCCGCGTTTTCCCGAAATGTTGACTCTTGATTTGTTGTCCAGACGACGTTTAACGTTTGACGAGGCAGCTGTGTTCACCAGGGCGGGGGGGGGGGGGGGGGGGGGGGGAAGTGAGGGAACTGTATCACGGAAGGTTTATCCTCTGGTGAGTACCCACGTCTGCAAAAGTAATCAACGTTATGTAAGAGGGTAGTGAACTAGATGTAAGAGGGTAGTGAACTAGATGTAAGAGGGTAGTGAACTATATGTAAGAGGGTAGTGAACTATATGTAAGAGGGTAGTGAACTATATGTAAGAGGGTAGAGAAAGAGGGTTAGTGAAATATA
>CM031620.1:49119666-49127166 GCA_018398815.1 Conus ventricosus
AATTTAGTAGTGAGGGAAGAAGTGCAGGTAACACTGCCTCTGCCATCACATTCATTACTTGGCAAAGAATTTTTTTTTTATAAACGTTTGGTGGGAAGGTCGGTGAGTGGGTGGGTGGGTGAGTGCGAGGGGTGGGTGAGTGGGTGGGTGGGTGAGTGGGAAGGTGGGTGAGTGGCAGGGTGGGTGAACGGAGGGAGAAAGAAAATGGGAATGAGAAATCAGTGAAACAGATCATGAATATAATAAAACCTTCGCTAGCAGCATATCTGGACCATTGGCATGCATCTTGAGGACAGAACCATTGAAATCGCCTGCTCCAAGGCCTGTGGTCTGTTGATTGGGACGCAGCTGATTGTGTCTGTGCACCCTGAGTATCAAACGGAGACATACCACAGTCCATAATTCTTTGTTGTGTTCTCACACACGTCTATAATTCTATTGTATTCTCGAGAAGAGAGAGAGAGAGAGAGAGAGAGAAAGGAGAGAGAGAGAGAGAGAGAGAGAGAGAGAGAGAGAGAGACAGACAGACAGACAGACAGACAGACAGACAGACAGACAGACAGCAGCAGACAGACAGAAGAAAAGCAGTTACAAGCAAACAGTTACTTCTTTCTAACAATTTCTTAATGGCCTTTGGAAAATAAGGGTGGTTGGGGGGGGGGGGGGGGGGTTAAGTACAAGAGGAAGTAGAGGAAGTGCTTAGTGGATGACTGGTGAGGAATAAGTAGGAGTGAGCGGTAATGGACGAAGAAGAGGAAGTTAAGATGTAAATAGTAAAAAAATTCATTGACAGCCTTATGATGGGTACCATCCAAGTCGGTCTTGGGGAACAGAACCATGCGTTCACCTGGTCTAGAATCGACGCTCATCTGTGAGGTGAATTCTTTTCAAGTAGAACCCACTGTGGCCGTGTGAGCAGATCTATGTCAGATTCCCTATGACCAGAGTAAAACGGCTCTGAGGCTTCCTCACATTTCCACGGTGACACTCTGGAACTTATTTCCTTTCCAACTACGTCATGCACCTTTGAAGCCTGACTTTCAAGTCGACCCTGAAAACCTGAATACCATCTAGAAGTATGCTGAATTGCTGCCTGTCACTTGCACCCTTTGCACCTGTTCCATGAGCTGTACACGTGTTGCATGTTGTAAGCATGTGTTGTGTGTGTGTGTGTGTGTGTGTGTGTGTGTGTGTGTGTGTGTGTGTGTGTGTGTGTGTGTGGTGTTTGTGTTTGTGTGTGTGGTGTGTGTGTGTGTGTGTGTGTGTGTGTGTGTGTGTGTGTGTGTGCGCGCTTGCTTGCGTGCGCGCAATTGCGTGTGTATATTTAACGACAGAGTCAAACGGCAGCCAACGTCTTTCAGAAGGAACGCAAACACATTAAAATTTCACACTTTGATAAATATTACAAAAAAAAGACGAATCTTCTGAAGCCGGTTCTCTGAGGGAAAAATAGGGGGGAAAATCCTAATTTGTTCTGTTCAATTCTGCATATAAATAACATTGCCCCCCCCCCCCCCCCCCCCCCCCCCCCTTCATTTCTGTTAACATCCTCACCACGACACCTCTGATTTCATTTCAACATCCCCTACCTGCCCAACCCCGGTCCCTCTCTCTCTCTCCCCCCCCCCCCCCCCTCCTCTCTCTCTCTCTCTCTCTCTCTCTCTCTCTCTCTCTCTCTCTCTCTCTCTCTCTCTCTCTCTCTCTCCTCTCAAACGGATATTCAGGCTTGGTATTTCTGAAATTGCCCAGCATTACTACCGTCATCGTTCCTATAGTAAAGCAGGTTTAATATGTCTGCTTTGCAGAAAGGGTACAGAAAAAGAAGAACATTATGAGTTGTGTTGACCAGTCTTGCACAGACTGAGCTCAGTATTTACCGATCATGTTGTATAAATTCCCAAGTCAGTTTAGACTGGCATTTCTTTTGGCATGTACTCATGAGCAAAATGCTACAAATTTGTCAATTTATTTATTCACAGCATTCAAGTTGGGATAATTTGTTCTTTCATAAAGTAGTATTTCGAATAAGTATTAGATACGTTTGCATGCAGTTGCTCGGATGCTAAGATGACTGTAGTTAACTCGCAACCTTCTTTACGAGGGTCTATGGCTTGAGTCTCCTCTCTCTCTCTCTCTCTCTCTCTCTCTCTCTCTCTCTCTTCTCTCTCTCTCTCTCTCTCTCTCTCTCTCTCTCTCTCTCTCTCTCTCTCTCTCTCTCTCTCTCTCTCTCTCTCCACACACACACACACACACACACACACACACACACACACACACACACATATATATATATATATATATATATATATATATTTATATATTATATATATATATATATGTATATATATATATATATATATATATATATATATATATATATATATATATATATATATATATATATATATATATATATATATATCATACCAAATTCCTTCTCTTCGTTGATTTCATGTATCCTGATGGGGTTGTCGAAATATCAACGACGACAACAACAACAACAAAAGCAACAAAGAATTTCAAAATTCTTGTAAAAAGCCGTAGTCGCAAACGTTGAAGAACAAAAAGATCCCACCCTACAGATGTTTTCATACCACTACTCTAGAATGTACAGGGTAAAAACGGGAACAGACAGCTAGCCGTTCACACGGCTTGAAAGTAGCAACAAAACCAGCATATAAAACTGAAGTCTAACGATTAAAAAGACTTCTTTTTGCTCAGCTGATAGCGACACTCCAACAGGTGCTGCGTGAATACATTCTGGCTGTTACTCCAACAGGTGCTGCGTGAATACATTCTGGCTGTTACTCCAACAGGTGCTGCGTGAATACATTCTGGCTGTTACTCCAACAGGTGCTGCGTGAATACATTCTGGCTGTTACTCCAACAGGTGCTGCGTGAATACATTCTGGCTGGTATATAAAAAGGAAAGGTGAGGAAAATGTGAACGAAAAGTCGTTCTTCCTGTGAGAGCGCTAAACTCAGCTTCCAAAATCTGCTGGGAGAAGGTTTGCAAAACTGCATCATAGACATCACTGCCGATCACCTCTGAACAAACGTAATCATGAGTAAGACCTGGATCTGGATCTGGAGCAATACGTCGCAGAAGCCAATCAACGGCTAGAAACGCGACGGAATGGGGAGAGCGAGGGTGTAGGTAAGAATTGGATTCTTAAAACTCTTACCAGCATACAGCCGTATAGTGCTGAGAACATGCCCCAAAGTGGTCACCACAGCTTGCTAACAGAACCAGAAACAATGAAGAATGGTCTGCTCCGGTGAATAAGAGAATTCAGTGTTCTGGCAGACACCTCGCCCAGGGAGCCCTACAGGAAGACCGGATGACCTAGGCCTGCGATGTATCACAGGGTGTGCGTATCCTCTTCAGTGTACTAAATCCACGGCATTCAGCGTTGCTTTGAGACAGAGAACCCGCACGACGGTGAGACATCTACAATGTTCTAAGAGACTGGCTCCAGGCCAATGTCTGGAAGGACTGGTTTGTTGTGAGCAGGTTTCAGTATTTGTTGTGAGCAGGTTTCAGTATTGCGATGTTGTATGTGTGTGACTACCCAGTTATAATGTATATATTTTCAAAAAAATTTTGAATGTTCATTCCCGACCTTTGCAATGTACAACAGAAATCCAGTAATCTCAGTTTCCTTTATGTTGTTATTGTAAACTCAAATTGTATAGATCGCGCGGGTATTCGCGCGCGCGCACGCGCACGCACGCACGCACGCACGCACGCACGCACGCACGCACGCACGCACGCACGCACGCACGCACGCACGCACGCACACACACACACACACACACACACACACACACACACACACACACACACACACCAAAGTTTGCACATAGGGTTCTGTCTTCATTTGTAGAAATCCTCAAAGGGGAATTTTCATAGAAAAATAAGTCAGCTGAGTCTGCGTCTTTTCACAGTACATCATGAAGAGGACTGACCACTGGCTATGGAAGTGCATTCAAATCTCAATTATAATGATTTACGTTATATTTGTTGGTCATACACTTTGACCAAATACGACTTAAAACACACACCATGATGGACGATCACATTGATTTTTAAAAATGTCAATAATAATCGCAAATATCTTAAAGACACACCGCGATGAACTATCTATCAACCATAATTGCAAAATTCCTGCAAAATTACCGCTGGCGTGTAAAACAAGAAATTCTGTAACGCACAACAGAAGTCCACATTATCATCTGGAACATCTTGATCCTTATATCTATCATCTGGAACATCTTGATCCTTATATCTTGACGGTGACTCCTTAACTCAGCCATAATCGTTGTTAATGTGAAAGCTTTCACAAGCAGTCTTCACACATGTTGGTTCAGAACAGTCAACAGGGAACATTACTGACATGTCGTCATGATGACCTCATATTGATTACTCCATATAAAATTGCCATCCCTGAGTCCACGATAAGACCAACCTCGGTGCAGCTTTGTACACCGAAGCCGAAATGAGAGACGTGAAGGCTTGGAAGATAGACAAAGAAACAAAGAAACAAAGAACAAACAAATCAGCTTAAAGCTTACACACGGAGAAGAGCACTTACCTCGAGGTTATGGCAGATCGATGCGGTTTCCCGTCGGGAAATCAGTCCACACGCGTTTCCCGAAACGTTAACTTTTGATTTGTCGTCCAGACGACCGCTTAACGTTTGACGAGGCAACTGCGTTCACCAAGGACGGGTTTGATGCGAGGAAAGTGTATCACGAAAGGTTTATCCTCTGGCGAATTCCTATGTCTGCAAGAGAAGACAACATTAGGTAAGAGTGATGAACTGGCTTTTTTTTTTCGCAAACGAATAGACGGGAGGTGGGGTGCATCAGTTTAAATCAATTCCTCTCAAATGAAACGAGGTTCTGTACTGTTAAGTGTTGAATTGGAGAAATCCATGGTATGCATATCTTTAAAAAAAATCTTTTCTAAACTGTTCATATCGTGGAAATGCGTAAAGTACTTGCTTCTGTCTGTACATTGTAAAGATATAATCAAGACATTTTTTGGGGTATAAAATGTCTCTAGCTTAATTTGTTTATTCATCACTCATAATGTGTTTTGACTATTGTCACATTGGTTATGCCACATATTATTAGACCGGAGTATGTCTTATTATTCTGATCGATAAAATTATTACTATTTTTTTGGTGTTAATTCTATTGTTTCATGTGTTTGTTCAGGGAATCAAGAGCAAACAAAACGCTTCTGACTACTTGTGTTATTGATACATTCTGCCAATCAATAAGATTTGACAGGGTATACAGTATTCTTACATGTAATATACGTGTATAAGGGAACCCCCAAAATCATAAGGGAAACCTAAAAGTCAAAGTAAATAAATGAATAAATAAGTAAATGATATTAATAATAATAATAATATACACATACATGCATGCATACATACATACATACATACATACATACATACATACATACATACATACATACATACATACATACATACATACATACATACATACATGCATGCATGCATGCATGCATGCATGCATGCATGCATGCATGCATACATACATACATACATACATACATACATACATACATACATACATACATACATACATACATACATCCATGCATGCATGCATGCATACATACATACATGCATGCATGCATGCATGCATGCATGCATGCATGCATGCATGCATGTATGCATACATACATACATACATACATACATACATACATACATACATACATACATACATACATACATACATACATACATACATACATACATGCATGCATTCATACATACATACATGCATTCATACATACATACATGCATTCATACATACATACATACATACATACATACATACATACATACATACATACATACATACATACATTCATACATACATACATACATACATGCATGCATTCATACATACATACATGCATTCATACATACATACATACATACATACATACATTCATACATACATACATACATACATGCATGCATTCATACATACATACATGCATTCATACATACGTAAGTAAGTAAACGAGTAGATGAACGAATGAAGTAGATAAATAAATAAATAAAACAAGACAGACACTATGGCGAAAGCAGATCTCCATCAAGGTTGAGGCACCCAGGATCTACCCTTTAATAGAAATCCTACCTAAAGCAGATTTGTTCGTGGGCCATTTGTTGTCGTGTCACCAGTCGTCGTTAGAACAGACCTGTACAGGGGAAGCCAAATCAGGGGAAGTCACCGCCCATGCTTGTTCAACTTGCACAACGAGTTATCTTTTGCACAACAAGGGTCAAAGGAGATCACGGGAGTCTCAATATCTGATTTAAAGCGCATGCCTGGATGCCGATGTGGATTGGCTGCCGGCATCACCAGCGCACTGCACTGTCTCACTCCCATATTTTGCTATTTGTTCTTTCTGACTGAAGTGTTAAGCTAACTAATATGGCAAAATTGCTTTGGGCGTGCCAGCTGTATTTATCCCATGAAAGGGGGGGGGGGGGTCTCTCTCGTTGAACGCGAGCTCTAAAACAGATTAGCTCCCAAGTAGATTTCCGAACATTTTCTACCGGTTTCATGATGTCTGTGTACTCTTCCTAAAGGGCAGATGAACCAGGAGTTTCTGGTCAAACCATAACCTCCATTACGGAGGTAATCTAATCAGCCCAGGATGAAGGGAACCAGATGTCTTCCGTGTCCAATTATTACACGCAGTTTTCCTTTTCGGAGCTACCGGAAAACTACTGCCGCGTGTGTGTGTGTGTTGTGTTGTGTGTGTGTGTGTGTGTGTGTGTGTGTGTGTGTGTGTGTGTGTGTGTGTGTGTGTGTGTGTACTCAGTGTAATTCATCTCTATTATTTTTTTTTTCAATCTGATAAAAAAACAAACAAACAAATAACACCTTTGAAACTAATGACAAAATTTCGAAACTCCAGAGATAATAATTCAGCTAGACAAAATGAGTCGAACAGAAAGACCTGATCTTCCCCCCCCCCCCCCCACCCGCGCCCCCTTTCCTCCACGTGCCACGATCCTCCCACCCCCACCCACCCCTACGCCTTCAGTGGCCAGCAGAATTCTGAAATGAATTCCATTGCAGATATCCGAATGAACGACAGTTTCACGGCTCTCTAAAAGAAAATGAACACACGCAGAAGCATTTGCAAAACCAAACCAATGTAAAGACCCGATTTGATAAAACAAAGACAGAAAGAAAGAAAGAGAAAAGAAAGAAAGAAAGAAAGAAAGAAAAACAAAAACGAAAGAATGAATGAGATAAATAAAGAAACCACACGAATATCCACGTAATCAAGTCACAGCCGTCCGGCCTGGATGAAAGTTTATGAAGTAAATGAATAAATCAATGAATACATGAATAGACAAAATAAATGAAAGAGTAACTAAATGAATCAAATGATCAATAAAGACATGAATGCAAACGAAATGCAAAACGGAG
>CM031620.1:49149666-49152166 GCA_018398815.1 Conus ventricosus
AGAAAGAAAGAAAGAAAGAAAGAAAGAAAGAAAGAAAAAAAAGAATGAAAGAAAGAAAGCACAAGAAGAAGGAAGAAAGGTTGGGCTATTAGGGAAAAGGAACAGATAAGGTCAGAAGGAAACAAAGAGAGAAATCACTCAGAACAAAGAACAACAACAACAAGAAGAACAAGAACAAGAAGAAAATGACGATGACAATGATGAAGAAGAAGAAGAAGATGATGATGATGATGATGATGATGATGGTGATGATGATGATGATGATGGTGGTGGTGATGGTGAAGACAACGATGATGATGACTATGACAATGACGAGGAGGAGGAGCAGCGTAGAAAACCGTGGTGATGGTGGTGATGGAGGTGATGGAGGTGGTTGTGGTGGTTGTGGTGGTGGCGGTGGTGGTGGTGGTGGTGGTAATGGCGATGGGATGATGATAATGAGAAGCAAGCAAGAAAGAAAGGTAAAAAAAGAGAAAACGAACAAAAATATAAGAGGGCTGGGGGAGAAAGGAGAAAGAAACAGATGACGAGCACGTAAAGGGTAATTTTGATGCAATGAAACAAGCAAAGCATTGGAAACAATGACGAAGAAGAAGAAGAAGAAGAAGAAGAAGAAGAAGAAGAAGAAGAAGAAGAAGAAGAAGAAGATGGTGATGATAATAATGATGATGATGATGATGATGATGATGATGATGATGATGATGATGATGATGATGAAGACGACGACGATAATGGTGAGAAGAAAGAAAGAAAGGAAGAATGAAAGAAAGAAAGAAAAGAAAAAGAAAAGGAAAGGAAAGAAAAATACCAAGAAAGATGTGATCAAGGAATCAAGGAAAAGAAACAGACACACGATGACAATGAAATAAACAAGCATGCAAAAAAGTCATTGAAACAGACCTAAACACAAGAGAGAAAAAAAAAAGACCTCCACTAACCTGCAACGAGGAGAAAGAGCACAGTGAATCCAGACTCCGATAAAAAAAAAAATCCAGCAACACAACAATTGCATCTCTAGAACAGGTTTTCAAATGTGAGTTACGTACGACCAAAACGAGATCGTCAAAAGAGCTGGATGTCTAAACACGTTGTAAAACTTACTGTACACCTAGCAGCAGTATCACAAACAGGTCCCTTTAACGAGAAGTCGAAATGACGAAGAATGTCTAGCACTGTATAGCCTATACCAGTAGCATACATACAGGATCCATGAGTATTTTTCGCCAATCTCAAACACGGTTTAAATCGAACTATCCGATGGACAACAAAAAAGCGATGGGTATCTATCAGTAGATTCCGTTTCATTCACAGGAAACTGGAGACTGATTTTGAGAAGTTAGAATCGTTTTCCTTCTTCTACTGTCGTCATACTAACAAGGAAAAAAGAAAACTATTCACACAATAATGATATCATCAAAGTCTTTGTTTCTCTTGACTTCGTTGAATTGAACAGGATAAAAGAGCGCACACACTGATGTAGTCTCTCTGGGTAAACATTCCATCGGCTAACGACAGTCCTCGCAGAAGTGTAAAACAGAGTCAAACACTGCTTATGGCTATAACATCATCACCATTATCGTTATACTGATGGTTAAGCTTCTATTAATGAAAAGTATTATAATAACAGTATTGATAATAGTGGTAATCCTAATACTAATGCTTATAAAAATACTAACATAATAATAAAGTTAATGATGATAATGATAATATAATAATAATAACAATAATAATAATAATAATAATAATAAAAATGATAATATTAAAGCTAATAGTCATGATGACAATAATGATAACAATAATAATGATAATAATAGTAATAACAAAAATGCTAATGATAATGACAAAATAATCGCATTTATAATAACGATAATGCTAACAATAATTTAAAAAAAATAATAATAGTATCAGTGGTAACTGTGGTAGTTACAATAGTAGCGGTGGCTGTGTTAATTTGGGTCATCATCATTGGCTGCAGAAGCATTAACATCTCGCCTCTACCGTAAGAGGTAAATGTCCTGAAGATAAAAAGGACAACAACAACAAAAAAGACACGCACACATCACTTTCTCAAAAAAAAAAATCAATTCCAAAGTAAAAAAAAAAAAATGTCATACGCGTGAACAGAGTGTTCATCATTAAACACAGTTTTCACCATTATTTTTCTTTTCGATAATGTCAGTAATCCTGCGTTGACTTTATTCACACTGCGTTTATTTCATACCGACTGGTCACCAAGCGATGATCGTGCGACGAAGTCTGGAGTCGAAGCAAGAGTATATTATATATAACCACATAGTACAAGTCCCAGATAACCATCCTCACTTGCCGCGAACTCAAGTCTGAATCGTTGCTGTCGAGACAGAGTCGCGCGCTTAAAGGTTGCCGTTCGTATGTGTCATCAAGTATATATCGGTTCTAAAGGCTTTAACGGTGTCACATCTCTCTCTCTCTCTCTCTCTCTCTCTCTCTCTCCAAGTCCTACTCCATTCCCCCAACCCCC
>CM031620.1:49159666-49163659 GCA_018398815.1 Conus ventricosus
AATTTTTATTATTATTTTTTTTTTTTTTTGGGGGGGGGGGGGGTACGGGTTGAAGGTTTTACAGGGTGGGAAGTTGGTATGGGTGGAAGGTTTTAGGGGGCGGGAAGTTGGTAGGGGTGGATTTTTTTTTTTTTTTTTTTAGGGGGGGGGGGAGTTGGTAGGGGTTAAAGGTTTTACAGGGCGGGAAGTTGGTAGGGGGGGAAAGGGTTTTTTAGGGGGTGGGAAGTTGGTAGGGGTGGAAGGTTTAAGGGGGGGGGGGGAGTCGGTAGGGGTGGAAGGTTTTAGGGGGCGGGAAGTTGGTAGGGGTGGAAGGTTTTAGGGGGCGGGAAGTTGGTAGGGGTGGAAGGTTTTAGGGGGCGGGGAATCGGTGGGGGTTTGGAAGGTTTTAGGGGGCGGGAAGTTGGTAGGGGTGGGAAGGTTTTAGGGGGGGGGGGGAAGTTGGTAGGGGTGGAAGGTTTTAGGGGGGGGGGGATGGGTTTAGGGGGGGGAGGTTTTAGGGGGCGGGAAGTTGGTAGGGGTGGAAGGTTTTAGGGGGCGGGGAGTTGGTAGGGGTGGAAGGTTTTAGGGGGCGGGAAGTTGGTAGGGGTGGAAGGTTTTAGGGGGGGGGGAATTTGGTAGGGGTGGAAGGGTTTGGGGGGGGGCGGATCGGTAGGGGTGGAAGGCTTTAGGGGGGTGGGGGGGAATCGGTAGGGGTGGAGGGTTTTAGGGGGCGGGAAGTTGGTAGGGGTGGAAGGTTTTAGGGGGGGGGGGGGGAAGGTGGTAGGGGTGGAAAGTTTTAGGGGGGAAAGGAGGGTAGGGATGGGGAAAGAAGAGGAATTAGGGCCAGACAGGGCTGGGTGGGGGGGGAAGTCAGGAGGGGGGTGGGATGGGGGGTACCTGTCGTTTGGAAGACTCGTGGTAGGACGGCATCTTATTACTCCCGCCCTGCTCTTTAGTGATTTGTGTTGCCACTTTCACACTCTTTTGTCCAATACAGAACTGCAGCGAAATGTGTTTCGTACTACTCTTCACTGAAATGTGCTATACCGTTCTGTACTCTGCTGTACTACACTGTACTGAACTATACGTACGGTACTATGCTATGGTTGACTGTGCTTCACTGTTCTGAACAGAACAAGGCTATAGATTCATATTGATACTACAGAATACTTAGACCACTTCTCATAGCAGACGGTGACACTGTGAGTGTGCTACATTTCAACTCTACGTCTACTATCCGCACAGGGCAAATCCTGGTCCGGCCCGCCTCTCCCGTCCTGTTACCAAACGCGTCAAGAAGCCTAGAGCAATCTCACATCTGGTGGGAAAAGCGGGCCATCCCATTGCACTATATCTGGCTCTCACCAGGCAGAGACTCTAACCCAGGGCTATAAAAGTCGCAGGCGTTCAGATACCACTGCAAGAGATGAAACTCCCTAATGGCCTCACCACCTGCTGTGTAAGTGTCTGAGTGGTTGGCATCAGCTGTTTGCAGTCTGGATATTAGAAAAAATGGCCTGAATCCCATAAGACACACTGCAGACGTTGTATCCAATCAGCCAGTCAATCAAGTAAGAAGGCGTACAAACAATTAATCAGCTAGTCATGCTTGCGAACTAAAAAAGTCAATCGACAATCAATGTAATCAATAAGTTCAATAAGCAGATCAACCAGGGATCAAAGAAATCACTTCTGCACTTATCAAAAACGAACCGTGGAATCAATCAATCAAACAACCTACTAACCCGCCAATCAGCCTATAAACCATTTAATTGAGCAACATAAGTCAAATGCACAGTCAGTTCCACACTTTCCCACAATCCCATGCAGAGAGAGAGAGAGAGAGAGAGAGAGAGGAGAGAGAGAGGAGAGGAGAGAGAGGAGAGAGAGAGAGAGAGAGAGAGACGGATGAATAGAATACTCATAGAACGATACAGCCACTTCCCTGTAAAATCGTTCTGTCAATCATTTGTGAATCAGCCAAACAAATCCACAATTTCAGCAACCCGTCCATCAACCAGCCTCTTGGTCAGGCAGCCAGCCAGCCAGCGATGAATCAACCA
Organism: Conus ventricosus; assembly: GCA_018398815.1. Lineage (NCBI taxonomy): Eukaryota > Metazoa > Mollusca > Gastropoda > Neogastropoda > Conidae > Conus > Conus ventricosus. Next base: position 49,161,709 of record CM031620.1, read on the forward strand.
ACCAACTAAATAACCAGTCAAACATTGAAATTATCAGCTCAGCTAGTCAACCAACATCTACTCAACCATTCAGCGGCTAGCCAGCCAAGTACATCAGCATGAAACCATCCAGCTAAATAACCAACCCACCAGCGGGTCAGCCAGTCTGATGACAAATCCAGTCAACTAGTTTGTTAACCAACCACCAACTGGCTAGCCAGACATCGAACTAAATAAGTCGTTTAACTATCTAACCAGCCTACTTACAATCCAGTCATTTAACCGCCTAACCTTGTCATTTACATTCGTAACTAGCCAACAAACACGTCACTCAAGCTCAGCATGTAACCACTCATGTAACTGCTAACAAGCCGTCTAACGAGCTGTACGAATTAACCAAACGGATCAGCTAGCCAGTGAACAAGCCAGTGACCAAACCAACCAACAGACAGACAAGTAACAGACAATCAGTCAGCCAGTCTCAACAGACAGCCAAACAGCCAGTCAACAACGAAAGGTCTGATCAATTTGCCAAACAGCCGAAGATGCAGTCAGCTGGTCAACTACCCAAATATCCGATCAGTCAGCAAGCCAAAGATGCAACGGTCACCAACCACTTAAAGAGACAGTCAGTGAATGACCAAAGATAGCAATCAAGTCAACCATCCAGAGACACAGTTAATCAGCCAACTAACCACGTAACTAATGATCTAACCATCTAACCATCCATGCCACACCAGCCGTAACAAGGTGACCAGCCATTCAATAAGCCACTCAACAGCAAACCAACCAATCATTCAGTCAATGAACTAGTCAGCCAATCAACCAAACAGTTTACCGATCGATCAACAAACCGAAGCTTCGATCAATCAACCACCCAAAGACGCAGTCAATTGGTCAACCAGCCAGAAATCTGAACAGTCAGTCATATAATCACAGATTCAGTCAATCGCACAAACATGAAATTAGTAGGTCAGCTAGTCATACATTCAATCAGAAAGTTAACCGACCAAAAACGATATTGTTAATAAGCCATTTAACTACCTAACCAATCATTTAATCACTTACTCAGCGAGTCATCCAACAAACCATTACCAAGTCAACCAATCATGTGATCCGTCAACCAGGCAATTGAAAAGCCAATCGACGAGACAAGCAACAATTCAGTCAGTCAACCAGTTAGTGCATAAACCAGTAAGTCACTAAACCTCTCAGTCACAATCAAGCAGTCAGTCAACCAGTCAGTGAATCAACTAGTCAACTAATCAAAGACCCAAACAATCAGTCAACCAACCAAAGATCCAATCAATATGAATTCTGTTAGTCAACTCACAAGGATCCAGGCAATGCAGTTAATCATTCACGTAGAAAAACGGATGGGGGGGGGGGGGGGGGATGCCAAAGAATCAATTACAGGTCAGCCAGCTCAAGATAAAGGTCAGCCAATCAGATAACCAGAGATCCAGTTAATCAGTTAACTAATCAAAGGTGCAGTTCATCGGATAACTAACCAAGAATAAGAAGGATTCAATCAACCATTTATCAACTGAAAATACGGTTATCACTTACCAAACATGCACCCAATCAGTCAAACTGACCAAAAATGCACTGAATCACCAGCCGCCGTGGCCAAGCGGTTGGCGTGGCGGACTCGCAGCTGGGAGATCGTGGGTTCGATTCCCAAAAGAGTCACGTGGGATTTTTCAACCCGACCAGCACATAGCCAGGGCTGAATTTACTGCGGGCTCAATTGGGAAGACTGGGACCACACAGTCGAGTTTCATCCACTGAATGGATACGTCTCAGAGAGTGTTGCTTAAATTTCCTGACCAACACTGCGGGTATTGGTATCTCTTGGGCTGGTGGACGCCGGGGCATATCATGAATGTAAGCGCAAGAGTATAGCCCTGTCATGCAGTCTCAGATCGGAATCGAAATCGGTAGCATCACCTTCATCATCCTCATTCACATC
>CM031620.1:49165047-49172547 GCA_018398815.1 Conus ventricosus
GACTCGGCACGCAGTGCAGTGTCTCCTCCGAGTTGACATCGAGTGCTCCTGTGGGTTACTAGTGCCGGGCCTGCGGCGGGCCGGGCCGGGCTATGGCTGTGAACAGGGGGTCGGAACGAGAGAGGGGGTGAGTGCAATGCTACTGAGGTAGCACAAAAGATGGAATAACAAAAAAAGAGAAAAAAAATAAAAAGATAAAGAAAGAAAAAACGCTTAATCACTACTTTAAAAAGAAAAACACCAGTCTATCAGTCAACCACCAAAGACCCAATCAATCGGTCAGCTAACTGTAGATCCTACCAATCAGTCGACTAACAACGGATTTAGATACCAAACCTGTTGTTAATCAGTCAACTGACACCAACCGGTTCAAACCAACAAAAGACGACAAATCCGTCACGCAGTCAGTCAAGCAGTCAACCCAACCTAGTCAACCAAATACCCTACCAACCAGTTAATTAACCAACTAACCAATCACTCTAGAAATGAACGAACTGAACAACCAACCAGTCAATCAATATCAGTTACGAGTACCACTTCTCTCTTTCTCCCTTGTCTCTCTGTCTGTGTCTCTGTCTTCTTTCTGTTACCTACCCCCCCCCCCCCTCTCTCGATCTCTCGCTCTCACTCTCTCGCTCTCTCTCTCTCTCTCTCTCTCTCTCTCTCTCTCTCTCTCTCTCTCTCTCTCTCTTTTTCTCTTTCTCTCTCTATCGCTCTCTTTCTCTCTCTCTCTCTCTCTCTCTTACGTGGACATGCACGCACGAACACAAGCACATGTACACTCACACACGCACGTACTCGCGCGCGCATACACACACACACACACACACACACACACACACACACACAAAACACACCCCAACACACACACACACACACACATGCGCGCGCGCGCGTGCGCCCTCTCTCTCTCTGTCTCTCTGTCTCTGTCTCTTTCTTTCTCTCTGTCTCTGTCTTTTCTCTCTCTCTCTCTCTCTCTCTCTCTCTCTCTCTCTCTCTCTCTCTCTCTCTCTCTCTCTCGTCGCTACGGCTGGAGATGGATGTAGAGGTAAAACAAAGGGAATGTTAAAGACCAGTCGAGTCCCTCCCGTACTAAGGGTGTTTTCTGTGTAGGTTCCTCTCCAGGGTTCAACGACACGTAACCCAGTTGACCCATTCCCTCATTGATCTAAGGAACAGCGACGAACGGTACCAACAAAAGTGCACCCTGCCAAAACAGTCCGTAAAGCCTGAAAAGAGTGAAGGAACGTTAAGGTGATGGATGAATGGAAAAGGAGAGGAAAGGGGTAATGGGCGGGGGGGTAAGGATGTGAAGCAGACGCCCATGTATTCTGCTATTCCACAGAGGAATTGATTGACGAAAGGGAATTTTTTTTTTTTTTGTTTTGGGCCGGTCTGTGCTACATGCTGATTTTTGTTTTGTTTTGTTGTTCTTGTTGTTTCTATCTACCCTTTTTGTTGTGGTTCACCGTGTATCCTATCTGGAAAAAAATCTCTCTCTCGGTACGCTCTCTCTCTCTCTTCTCACTCGTGTCCCAAGAACCTCTCGGGCTCCTCGCTCCTTCACCGTCGTCCTCCCGCTCTCTCTCGTCGCTTCGTCCGCCGTCATCTCTCTCTCTCGCTCTCTGTATATGTGAGGTGTGTGAGAGAGGCGAGATAGAGAGGAGAGAGAGAGAGAGAAGAGAGAGAGAGAAAGGGAGAAAGAAAGATGTAGAGAGAGAGAAGAGATAGAGAGAGAGAGAGAGAAGAGAGAGAGAGAGAGGAGAGAGAGACGGAACCTAACAGTGGGGAATATATGACAAGTGAGGACGGGAGTGGAGAAATGGGGGGGGGGGGGTGGGGGGGCGGGGGCAGGGGAGCTGGAGAACCTGTTGCGCATTTGAACCCCGTCACTTAACCTGCTCGTACGTTTCACACAGAAGGGTGTAGCAATCTCTGTTATCACAGCACCATTTCGTCATTCTTTAGGCTGTTTTACGTGCATTGGATTTTGGTAAGGGGTCACAACCACAGCAATAATTAACTACCTCGTCTCGTTTTCTTTTTTTCAGTTTCGAATGTACTTTTTTTTAGATTAAATTTCAAAGTAAACAGAAGAGGAGATGAGAGAGAGAGAGAAGAGGAGAGGAAGAGAGAGAAGAGAGAGAGAGAGAGAGAGAGAGACAGAGAGAGGATAGAGAGAGAGAGAGAGAGAGAACCACATCAATTCACGGGCATCGGCCGGTTTGGCAATTACGTGTTTGTTTCAGCAACCATGCCAGCCACCAAGACGAGTCAGTGCTGCGAGCATCAGAAAAAGAACTACACCACACATTATTAAGCTTCACACTGACATGCCCTACAATGTCCGAGGTCAATGGAACTAAAGGACCCGTCCTAAAGTGGACTTCTCCGTGCAATTAAAAGGCTTCGAGAAACCACTATGAGAAAACCGATTGAACCTTTATGATCGCAAACGACAACTAATTCTAACAGGTCTTCATGGAACCAGCCATGCAATCTTATAACATGCTGTCATAAAACGTCCACGCGTCCTTTGTCCATTGTTGCCGTACTGAATTGGCAAGCTGGTGCCTGACTCTAAACCACTGTAAGTGCACACAGTAATATCATCTAAACTGTTCAGTTTTGTTTTCTTTTGTGTTTGTTCTTTGATGTGGAACCCCCCCCCCCCCCAACCCCCTAAGGATCCTATCATACTAGAAATCGTGACGTCGGCATACGGGCACTATAGACATCAGTTTAAATCGCTGTCTCATGCACTAGAGCCAATAATACAATTTTCTGTTTTCTCTACCTCTCTTTGCGTGCTACTGTTTTTGACTATAGTGTTGTAGATTGTGATGGTCACCATACCCTCTCACGTCTGGATTATTATCTCTATGTGGTGTCGTTTGTTGGCCATGGACGTGAAATCTAAGTGAAAGTTATTAACCCAAAAGATACATCTTTTTGTTTTGTCTTTGTCGTAAAACCACACACACTCACGCACGCACGCACACACACACACACACACACACACACACACACACACACACACACACACACACACACACACACACACACACACACACACACACACACACACACACGCGCGCGCGCACGTACACACACACACACACACACACCAAAACACACACACACACACACACACACACACACACACACACACACACACACACACACACACACACACACGAATACCCCTGAGAGAGAATCCGATGGATATACACACACGCGCTCGCGCGCACATGCACGCACGCACGCACACGCACACACACACACACACACACACACACACACACACACACACACACACCCCACACACACAAACACAGACACACACACAGACACAGACACAGACACACACACACACACACACACACACACACACACACACACACACACACACCCCACACACACACACACACACACACACACGCAACTCCTTACCTATTCTAAAAATAAAGAAGAAAACAACAGGAGAGTTCAAAATGACACATGGTCACATCACGGTTTTTTAAATTCTTATTTTTGTGGGGAGCAACAGAGTATTGTCTTTATGTCTTTCCCTTCTGAAAACACAAAGCATTTCTGTCTTTCCGAGAGACTCAGGAAATGGAAAGCTTGCTTCTCCAGTTAAACGTACCAGGAACTGCCGAATCAGTGCCAATAAGTTTGTGACTCTGAGTTAGTTATGGTGGCTGGAACAAACGGAAAGTCTCGTCACACACTGTTAATGGCAGACACTGGAATATATCTTTTTGTTCTAAAGAGAGAGAGAGAGAGAGAGAGAGAAGAGAGAGAGAGAGAGAGAGAGAGAGAGGAGAGAGAGAGAGACAGAGAGAGAGACAGAGAGAGAGACAGAGAGAGAGAGAGAGAGAGACACACACAGAGAGAGAGAGACAGAGAGAGAGAGAGACAGAGAGAGAGACAGAGACAGAGACAGAGAGACAGAGAGCACAAACGAAATGCCGACACAATTCAATTTGAAGGCAGCAGCAATTTGCGCAGCCTGGGGCACCATGACAGTGTTCCTTGGGGCCGGCTCCACTGCCCCCCTGACAGCCATCAGCATCTGCACATTAAACGCCGGCCATCGTTTTTAACCAGAGACCCCCTGCCACCAAATGAGTCCTATGTCATCGTTTTGTATCGCATGAGGTGATACTCTTTTTACATTTTGTTGAACCGGGATTTATGCTGGGCCAGAGCTTGAAAGCGTAGCACTGAGCAGGAGAGTGAGTCTATGGTTGCATCCACTGTCTGGCCGTACTCAATTTCAGGCTCAAAGTGTATTTGCAGCACGGTATACATTGCATTTGCTGCGTACGTTTGATTCCTCTTTTCAACAGTTCAGACAGCTCTCAAGTCAGACGATCTGTACTAGAGGCTGTGGCTACGAACGACGATTTTACACGTGCTTTTTTTTTATTATCTCAATGTCTGTTTAAAAAAAAAGACGCTTTAAAACAACATCCAGTGTAATGTTTGACCAAGCAAATACATTTCATACAATTTGTTTCATACATGAATAATCCCGCATATTTTGCATGAAAGGTCAAAAGTTGTAATGTCAACACAGTTTCTGCCGTGAACACAAATACATCAAAATACATTTTTAGAGCAGTGTTATTGACAGTGCTCTAAAATACATTTTACGTCCGGTATGAGTTGAGTAAGTTTTCTACATTACATTCCTAATATAATATCTGTGAAAGATAATACACAAAATGCACTAACACAATATAAAAGACGACTTTAAAGTGCACGTCTACACAATATGCACAAAGAATTAACATAAGCTCGTTGCCAAAACATTAAAAGTGAAAGAAGACACCGATTTCCATAGCAAATCAGTTAAGGAAGAGTCCTAAAAATGCAATTCTATTGACCAAAGCTGATATATAAAATGTATCTCCATTACATTGTCTCATTAAAGAAAACAGCTATCAAATGAACGCATTTGTTATAGAATAGATTATGTCAACAAAATTATTCAAAATGCAGTCTAAGTACGAAATCAAGCATGAAAATATCCCAAATCCATTCCTAATACTTTAGATACTAACAGAAAAGTAAAATGCGCTCTGATTCTATGATCTGAAGAAGACCATCAAATGAGCATTGAAAGACCATATCCGTTGAAGGAGATGGCTGCTATGCATTTCAAGCACATCATGTGAAGTGGACAAAAACACAAACAAACAAACAAAAGACCGCAAAAGATTGAACTTGATACATAACAAAGCTGTGTATACCCCTGACCACCCACTCTTTTCTGGTCAGTGTTTTGTGCCTCTCTCCCTCCGGATCTTCGGGTGTTATGGTTTTTATTTCTGGTGAGACCAGCAGGTACTGTACTCCCGATAAATAATGGCTGCCCTCCACGTTATTCAGCCTTTGCTGCGCACGTGCATCACTCAAGGGATCATCTCCCTTCCCCGTGTCTTCCGTTGCCGTGCCGCCTCACTCTCCCCTTTCCCCTCTCCTCTACTGTAACACCGCTGCAAGGCGTGAGAAATCTCACCCATCTTCTCCCTCCCACTCATCTTCCCTCAGCTGTCATCGCGCTGCCATGTCTACCTTAACACACCCTCCCCCTCTTCCTACACTCGTGGCGAGCTGCTGGCAGTAAAAACCTGTGCGCCTTGACCCCACCTCAACTTGAAGTTGCGCCAGTTACGCATTGGTGTAGATTTGCCGCGTGTTCGAGGGTGCAGGGGGGGAGGAGAAAGCAGAAAAAGATTGCCGTCGTCAGCCGCCCTCGGTCCTCCCTAAACAAAAAACCACCCCGTTCTGCTGTTGTTTCCAACCTGATAACTGTGCCCCTTCTCAAATCTCCTGTCTCAAGTCGTCACAGCAAACTGGCTCGGGCATTATTTAATGCCCAATCAGTTGGTGCGAAGGAGAAAAGGACAATCAACGATTTTATCGCTGACAATCACGTCAACATTATGTGCATCACGGAGACGTGGTTTCTACCAAGCGGTCATGAAGCGAAGTGCTGTGACCTTTCCCCTCCTGGCTACACCACCCTCAGCTTTCCCAGGCCAACCCCGTGGTGGAGGCATCGCTTTTGTGGTGTCTGACACTATATCCCCCTCTGTTTCCACTACCTCCAACTTCTCCTTTGTCCACTCCTCTTTTGAACTAGTACAACTAACTGTATCTTCCCCCAAATCCTCTCTTCACGTCTTCTGCCTTTACCGCCCCCTCCCAGCAAGAAAAACCAACTGAAAGACTCCATCTTTCTGGAAGAGTTTCAGATCTGCTGGAGTACATGAACTGTCTAAAAGGCCGTTTTGTACTGGTCGGCGACTTCAACTTCCACTGGGACAATCCAACTAATTGCAACACAGCAAAACTGATGGATCTGTTTCAGTCCTTTGGTCTGAACCAGTCCGTCACCTCCCCAACTCACCGTTCAGGTCACATCCTTGACTGGGTTGTCCATTCTGATGATGACCTTGTCGAGCCACCCACCACCAGTCTGACCCTGACTTCTGACCACCATGCGGTCCTGGCTAATCTGAACACATCTGCTCCTATTAAGCCTCCCAGGTACGTCGAGTCCAGGGACCTTGCTTCCATCGACCTTGACATCTTCAGAGCTGACCTGCTGTCCTCCTTCAATCTGTACCTTCAACGTCTGTGGAGCAATTCCATGGCCTACTTCAAGATGTCCTTGATCACCATGCCCCAGTACTTAGACGCAAGATTTCCAGCCGTCCACCCTCACCCTGGTTCCCAGCAGTTGGCCTGAAGTTCTTGATGCTAAACGTGTTAGACGTAGGGCCGAAAGGCAGTGGCTAAAGACAAACCTCGAGATTCACAAACAAATTTTGCGAATTGCTAGTAATGCTGTGAATGAAATTGTTCAAAAAGCAAAATCAGCCTTCTACAATGCTAAAATATTAGCATGCACAACAACCAAGCAATTGTTTAAGGTCACTGATACACTCATGGGAGAACAAAATCATCTCCCCTTCCTTCATCTGCCTGTCCCTCTGACATTCCACAGAATTTTGTGACTTTTTCACTAGCAAAATTAGACTTATCCGTGAAAGTCTGGATGCTCAGTCAGTATCTGAACCTGATATTCCATACTACTCTTTTTCCGGCATTTCATTGACTGACTTTGAACCTGTGACAGTGGCTGTTGTCAAAGATGTCATCGACAAGACTGTTATCAAAACATGTGTACTGGATCCTCTTCCATCTACTTTATTATCTGCATGCATGGATGTTTTGTTGCCATATATCACTAGTGTGGTAAATGAATCTCTCACTTTGGTTGTTTCCCACCTGCACTGAAAGCTGCTGTTGTCCGACCTCTTTTGAAGAAACCCTCTCTTGACCCTGAAAACCTAAAAAAATTATCGACCTGTCTCCAACTTGTCTTTTCTTTCAAGATAATTGAAAAGATAGCACTTCTCCAACTCCAAAACCACCTTGACCAAACCAACTTGCTCTATTCGTTGCAGTCCGCCTATCGCA
>CM031620.1:49175047-49185047 GCA_018398815.1 Conus ventricosus
ATCTTCATCATCGTCACCATCATGATGATGATGATGATCATCATCATCATCATCATCATCATCAGCAGCAGCAGCAGCAGCAGCGGCAGCAGCAGCAACAGCAGCAGCAGCGCGCAGCATTCTTCTGTTTCTTGTTCTTATTCTTTTCTTTATCAAGGTACCATACTTCTCGTATCATTATCAGCATCGGCAACATCATATCATTTCATCATATTAATCATCATCATCATCTCAGTAGCAGCAGCAGCAGCTCTAGCAGCAACAGCATTCTTCTACTTATGTTGTTGTTGTTGTTGTTGTTCTTTTTTCTTCTTCTTCTTCTTTTATTCTTCTTTTCTTCTTACTTCTTCTATCTTCATTCTTCTTTTTTCTTTCCTCCTCCTCCTCCTCCCTCTCCTCCTCCTCCTCCTCCTCCTCTACTCTCCTCTACTCCTCCTCTCCTCTCCTTTTCTACTTCTTCTTCTTCTCTTTTCTTCTTCTTCTTCTTGTCTCGCTTTAAATTATCACTGGCAGGGACTTATCACCGAAATCGCTAAAATCCGATCTAAATTACAAGGAACGCTCATTAATTCTGGTAGCGTGATGGCCCCCCGAGAAGCAGCACTTGAACCCGAAGATGGATAACGACAGATGTTGCTAACATGTCTAGATCCCTATAGAAAACGCTAACGTGCAGGGAAGTGGAGGCGAGAAAAAAAAAGGTGAGGGGGAGATGAGAGAGATAGAGAGAGAGAGAGAGAGGAGGAGGCGAGAGAGAGAGAGGATGAGAGAGAGAGAGTGTGTGTGTGTTGTGTGTGTGGCTGTGTGTGTGTGTGTGTGTTGTGGTGGTGTGTGTGGGTGCTCGGTGTGTGTGTGAGGGGGGGGGGTCTGGGAGGAAGGGCCCGTTCGATTGATATGACACAGATGTTCAGTTTTGTTTTTGTTATTGCTCTCATCGTGGTGATTGAAGGGGAGAGAAGAGAGAGAGAGAGAGAGAGAAGAGGAGAGACTCGTGGACTCGTGACTTCGTGCTTTAATGTGAGGCCATCTCTATTCACATGAGTACGCAACAAGAAAAAAAACCAACAACAAAAAACAATTTTTACAATAAGGAACAAAATGTACCATGACTGCAACACTAACATCCTTCATGCAGTATGTACATGCAAAATTCATTCTTTATTGTACACAAATGCTTCTTAATACGTTCTTCCTTTTAAAACATAATATAGGTATTGAACTCTCCGGAAGGCCGTGCTATTTTTAAGCATCTTAGGTTTACTATGTTTACGCATTTGCGCCAATTACGTGGAAAAGAAGGAATAACCTCGAATCTATGGGTCTGCAAGATAACCTTTGACATCAGTGTGTGTACTTCTGTGGGTCCTGTTCATGTGGTGTTGGTTGTGTTGTTCGTGTTCGTGGGTTTAGCATCCCTAAGGATTAAATTACTAATGCCTTACGCTTTTTTTCCATGATCAGGTCTAGTACTTTCCTATGATTATTGTACTGTAATTGTAGTTTTTGTCTATTTCTTCAGCAGGTTATATCATGTTTTGTAGGGACTGTCGACACTTGCCTCGTACACATGTGCCTAAAATTGCTGTGGCCAGAGGGAGTCTCCTAGTGGTCAAATCCCTAGAAATTAAAATTAAATAATTCAAAGCAGCCGTCGTGTAAAAAAACCAAAATGCATATTAATAACTGTCATTGAACAATAAGGTCCAAAACCACACTTATGATTTACGGCGGCAGCATTTATTAGCAGACGCCCCAATCCAGTCCATCACGCTCCGCTCCGCCCCCCCCCCCCCCCTCCCTTCTCAAGGGCAGAGAGGAGAGAGAACGAAAGGAACGTGCGAGTACGCCAGAGTGTGACTGTGATGTGTGCTGCCGTGTGGGTCACGCGACTTCTGCTGTCAGTGATTTAATGTTGACCTTACTGTACTAAATCCTTTTTTCCTACCTTTATTTCCTGGTTTTACCTTATTGGTGTATTCATCACTATGTGGTCAATTATTTGGTCTGGTGTTTCCTTTTGTTATCAGTTGTAGTTATACATGTGGATGTAAATACGGATTCATTACTTATTCGACCTTCCATTCCAGTAACATGTTTTCCTTATATTTACTTGAATTGTTTTTATTTATTTATTTATTTTTTTTTTTGCAAATTATATTACACATTTAACATACTCATTTGACTTCTAAAGGACCATTCATAATTCCTAACCGAACCCCCATGACCTACCTTATTCCCATATGGTGTTAGCAAGTCTCTGCAGTTGCTTTCCTCCATGGACCCCTCCTCCCTATACCTATTTACTGGTTGATGCATTCTTGATTCATATCAAATTTAGGTTATAATTACACTTATTCCTCTTGTTTACCTTAATTTCTAACTCTTGCATAACTGCATATTATTAGTTTTTCATTTCTCCATTCTACTACACCTCTTATCCATCAGGGCTCAGTCCCTCTCAATCTTCTCATTACACACACCACATTTATATACTGTATAACATATTATTCCACTGTGTTAGCCTAATGTACTCACCACAGGCACACAAAAACATACATATATATGTATATGTGTACATTTAAACCTTGATCATGTTCATATGAGGAGTCCTATCCAGTCAGCCATTTTATAACGGCCTCATTCTCCCTTATTGACATTCACATTTGTACATACCATTATATTCATTCCATTTCACATATTTTCCTCAAAACATATTCATTTCCATAAATTCCATTCCTTTCATATTATATTACATTCACGTTTCCCTCTTATTACTCCTGGTATCCATTTTATATAATATCTTTCCATCAAGCATATTAATCTGTCATGGACCTTGTCACGCTCACACCTGAGGATACATTTGCATAATCTTATTTGTGTTCTATAAAACATCTCTTCGTAAATCTGTTATATCGCACCCAATCGCAATTTCATGCTCATTCAGTATTCATGTTACTATCTATACCCAGAAACCACTTCGAGCTAAATTCATGATTCAACCTTCTCTATAGTATATATTATCGACACACGCCATGTTCATTTATTATAAACATAACTTATCATGTTCGTTATGTTTTATATATAGACATTTCACTGCTCACACATATATACACACATACACACATACCTATATGTATTATACATACATACACACACGTACAACATGCATAGATGTAACAACAAAAGATAAGATAAGATAATGTTGCTTATAGCCCAGCCGACCGCAAAGGGTCACATTCAGGGAGTTGTAAACACAAACACATACAACATATTTTATACTATACACACACACATTACACATACATATGCATTACACACACACTACATTTATACACACCACACGTAGAAACGTAAACACATTTTGAATTCAGCTATAAATCCACAGAAGCAAAAAACCAGGTCTCTTTTTTTGTCTTATTGTTATAAATACACACACATACATTCATACACATATTCATGCCCACATGCACATTTTACACTCTGGTTCCATGTTCTTGTAAGTATTCATACTCCAGTCATCATCCACTTTAATAGCTTCATTCTCCCTTATTCTTCATTCCATAGTTGTGCATTTCCATTAATATTCATATTCATTCATTACACATATTTTTCCACAAGACATATTCATTTCCATTAATTCCATTCCTTCATATTATAGTAAACCCATTCACATTCCTCATTAATCTACCAACTTGTATTCAATTTTATTATATTTATTTTCATCGTGCAATGTACATAGTCCATGTCTTTGCTTCACTTCTGAGTTATAGTATACAATGGTCATTTGTTCATGAATAGACATCTCTTTCGGGAATCTGTTTCATATCATCACACCACTCATAATGTCGTACTCATTCAGTAGTCATATTCCGTTCCATATATGAAAAACACCTTCAGAGTTAAAATATGATTCAACCTGTCTCTAAAGATATTATTGTTTGTCACCACACATCCATGTTCATGTTGTTATGCACGAAGATTAATATATTCTTATGTTTTATACATAAACCTTGACATAATCATAATATAGATCCACATTCAACAGTTTAATTCAACTATAAATCCACAGAAGGCAAAAACAGTTTTTATCTTTGTACTTATCTTTGTGTTTCCTCTTTATTTTAAAAGCCATAAAAAAAGTATACATGGCTAGGTCAAGTGTTCATTTCATATTTTCAGTTTGTAATAGGTTTCTTTGTTAATTGTCTCCTTATTTCTATAATGCTTATAAATATATTTCTCCTTAAATTGTCTATACCATGGGCATATCTTAAAAAGTGTAATAATTCGGTTTTCTGTTGGGACAAAAAGGACATGTTGTACCATTGCATCCTTGTCTGTGCACTTTTGGTTTAGTGTAATTCGTTTACCCTAAATCGTATAGTCTGGGTTAGTGCTTTTCTAAATTTTGCTATCGTATGTCATAATGATTATTTAGTTATTTTCAGTATGGTGTACGGATTTGAAACGAGCGGTAAGGTATTTTAAAACGTTTCGCTATTTTCTATTTTATCAGGCCAGTTTGCTTATGACAAATCAATCATTCTTTGTTTTAATAAGGAAGAAATATGTTCTCATCACCTACCCTTCATTTAGCCATACTTCTGAAAACGCCAGTATGTCTTACACAGTGTTTATTTCTAATGGCCAATTTGCGTTTTATTTATTTCGGTCTTTTCTCTTTCTTGCTTGTTTGGGGGGAGTCTGTTTGGTTCCATTTTTATAATCTTAAACCACTACTAATTGCCCGTATTGTGCTATCGACACATATAGTATTACCCAATTCCCATATAGTAAATTATTTGGGGTTTTTCTTGCAACCCCCATATATTTTTTACAGGCGAACAAGTGTCTTATTTCGATTGCTTTGTATTAGTTAGACCATGCTTCAGCCTGCATATAGAGTAAGGGTTTTTAACTTGAGTGTCAAACAGTTTTTAAAATAAATTAGCCATATCTATATGTCCTAAATATACATAGTTTTTCATTATTTCCATAATTTTGCCTTTCGCTCTACCTGCATATTCAGAAAGTGAACTGTCTATTGAAAGTTTAGTTGTCAAAGTAAAACCTAGGTATTATACGTTTACTACTTCTATTTCTTGGTCTTGTAGTACCATTTCCTTTATGCCTAAGAATAGCCCCCTTTCCTAAAAAACCATTATTTTGTTTTTTGTAAATTTACTGTTAACCTATGGAATCCGAGGACTGGTTGTGGTCTGTTTAATGATTTTGTAAACAATGTGTCTTGCTGGTGTTAATGATACAGGGCTATGTCATCTGCCTCAACTAGCAGTGTGTAAATTTCTTCTGGCACAGGTAGAAATTGATAACCATGTCTGCCTTTTCTTGTGACATTGTTGCCGCCCCTTTCTGTTATTAATAGAGAAAGATTCAAGGGGGACAAAAAACAACCTTGTTTCACTCCTGTGGGCATTCGAATATTTCTGTTAGTTCGTTCCATATCTAACACAAGTTGTACTTGTTTTGTAAATACCTTTTAACATGTTGGACATTTTGTAGATACTTTATGTTTTTTAGTATCCTTCATAGTTTGTCTCTATTTACAGTATCAAATGCTTTCGGATAATCTATGAATGCTACATAAAATTTTTACATCTTACGGTCTGCCATAGAGGCAATTTGTTTATATAGTTGTTAAGTGAAAAATGTGTGGCTAATGTTGATTATCCCCTCTAAATCCTGCTTGTTCCTTAATAATTTTGTTCTCGTTTTCTGCCCAGTTGTAAAGTCTTTTGTTGATTATTGCTGTAATATAACTTTACTTATAATGCATAACGATGAAATCCCCTTATATTTTCCTGGATTTTGCTATCGACTTTCTTGTGGAGTGGTACAATTACGCACGTTGACCATTCTAAGGGGAAGTAACTTTCTTGCAACAGTTTGTTTATTATTAGTTAAATAGGTATTATTTTGCTATATATTGTTTTTAGAAATTTGGGGATTTCATCTATTCTGGGTTTTCCCTGGTTTTTCAGTTTGTTATTGCTAAACCTATTTCTTGTTCTGTTATTTTCATTAACTCATGTACTATATCTCTTCCTATTCACTCTGCTCTTCTCTTACCGTAGCTTCCTATTTGGGGGTTCAATATGCTTTTCAAATGTTCTTTCCATTGTTCCGATGAATAACTGGGTAATTTATTTTTCTTTCTTCTAATTATTTTTTATCGTATCCAGAATTTTGGCTTCCTTCTGATTTGCATAAGTGTATCAACTTATCTGTTCCCTGTATGTTTTTCTTTCCTATAATCATTTTTTGTGATTAAAATTTCGGTTTGTTATTATATATTACTTTCTTTCTGATATTTATAGGGTTTTTCTTTTTATCTATTTAAAAATTAAGTTACACAGTGCTTGGTCTTGTTTTTACTTTTCCATGTTACATACTTTATCATACCAACCATTTGTGGGTGTATAGTCCCCTTCTGGAACTGGATATTTTGATCATACATTCTCCAGCATTCTTTAGTAATTGATTAAAATTTTATCTATACTTGTATCTATGTCTTGATCAATTTCCTTCCTTTAATTTGTTCTAATGTTGCTTGTGCTCTTTCAGAGTCCATGCAATTATGTAGCTTGTGCTTTGGCTGGGTCCCATTTTATTTCTTTGTGAATGTCTCTTTTGTTTGTCTTTCTGAATATCTGCACTGTACTCAGAAGCTCCTTTCTAATTGGCTATGATGAGACTCAATTCTTCATCCACTAAAACAGCTGTAACATTATCGATTAATTCTATGGCGCCATACATAGAAATCTAATGGCACTACATCCCTTTCGCGAAGAATGTGAATGCAACTGTCAAAAGTTTTTTATCTTTAAAGCCATGCAGGGGAGTTAAATTAAAACTTGCGCAAACTTCGATGAGCCTTTTCCGAATCATTGATGAAGTTATCCTTTGACTTCGTGCACACACATTCTGTTCTCTGTCAATATATCATTTTCATCCTCAATATTTAATCCCATTCCCCTAATACGAGCATTTAAGGTCTCCTCCTTTAATATATAAATATTCCTCTTGTTCAATTTGTGTACAAATATATTGTTCTATCATTTTCTTAGTACATTAATAATCCTTGTCTGCATAATAACGGCTATAACCGGATGTTACATACACCACCAAGAAATAATACATCTCTGTGCATTGTAAACAAGTTTTTTTGTAGCTTCACACATAATACATTTCTATATTAGTATGATCAACTGAATGTACCCAGATAACTCCTTCTTGCATCAGCCATTATCAATCGCAAGAAGGTCTGCCCCAATTTTAGTATATTTCAGGCTGGACATAAAGATGTGAAAATTCCTGGATACTTGTCTCAAAATCAAAATGTTTTTAGAGTGAATGTCTCAGATAAACAACAGATGTCAAAAGCAGTTATAATTCAAAAAAATCAGGATTGACAATTTTTCCAGCAGACCTTCGACATTCCAACACATGAAGGAGATTTTCTTATCTTATCCTCTACTTCCTTATCACTTGTCTTTGGAATGGCTTGGCCTTCCCTCATTTTTAGTCTTTTTTGCCCTCCTCTGTGGTTAGCTTGAGTATTTGTACTTGTTTATTGCCACATTGTATTGCTTTCGGGTGGATCCTAGTGTGTGCTTGCTTGCTGTGCGAGTTTTCATTTTGCCATTGTCCCCTCTTTTGGCCTACACCCTTTTTATCATTCTTCTGTTCGTCACTCATATCTTGACACCCTTTCTTTGTCTAAATCACTCTCTCTTTCATACCACTGACCATCTCTCTTCCATCCATACTTCCTTCACCTTCTTTTTCGTCATTGATGTTTCTTCTTCGCTCTCTGCTTTGGCTAAAGGAGACCCCCCCAATTCCGCAACAATTTCAATTTATCCCCTTCAACTGATGTCCAGGCTACTTCGGCTCTCACCTTACCTCCATCGTTTTTCGTTCAGCCTTCTTTCTGACAGATTTCTCATTCTCTGCGCATCCATTCCCTTGCGGTTCCGCTCTCTCCCGCTCACTCTTTCCTGTCTTTCTCTTCCCTGTCTTTTCTTTCCCATTCTTCCCTCCATCTCCTTTGCTCTCTTCTTACACTCTGTCTGTCTCTCTCACCATACTTTCCCTTTCACTCACCGCCTCCTCCCATGTCGTCCCTCTTCATCTTCTTCTCTCCCCTTCTCCAATCATTGTCCCAGTACGCTCTCGTTTTCTTCATACTCCACCCCTTCGGCCTGTCTCTTGGTCTGGTTCCACGTCGTCTCGTTCCTCCTTCCAACCGTAGGTCGGTTCCTGGAAGTGTACTCTCCTCTGTCTTCTCTGCTGCAGTCTGGAAACTCCACCGGGCCAAAGGTGTTCTGGGTGTCCTTTGACCGTCACACCTTTCCCTGTAAAGTAACCAGTCTTGCCTTTTCTCTCAGACTATTCAAAGCAGCTGTCTGCCTCTTGTTCTGTCTTGGGCCACCCTAATTCCATTTCCTTCATCCTCTCTCTAGCTTCGGTGTTCAAGCATTATCCGGATTGTATCTTTCCACCTCAACAGTTTCAATATTAGGGTGTTTCGCGGATTGTGTTGCAGTATTGGCCTTCCCAGTCTATGGGCCCTCTTACACAACTTCAGCCCACTCCTCATCTGGCATATATGTTTGCAGTAGTCTTTCACTAGTTTTCCCAGTCCTACCTATGGTTTTCCTTTTATTCCAAATAGCTTCACATTGTTCCTCCTGGAAAAAAATATTCTTAGCCTATCCAAGTTCATCGTAATTGCCATCAGTTTATCACGTGTGGCACAGTTTTCTTCCCTAACATTGCTCTACTGCTGCCTATTAATCGGTGTGTTTTTTTTAGTTTTCTGCCTGTTCTTGCGTAGTTGAGGTAAGGTATTCTGCATTTGTGTTTGTTTTTTGATCATTCTGTTTATGTTTCTGTCTGGGTGCTGCGTGAATCGGAGAGCGCGTTCTGAGTGTTGTGAAGTTCCATATTAGATGCGAGTATCTGTACCATTTGAGATTCATATTTTGTTGAATGTGTGAAGGGGGGGGGGGGGGGGGGGTTGGGAGAAGGGCGTTCGATTGATTCTGACACAAGAAGTTCAGTTTTGTTTTTGTTTTATTGCTTCATCGTTGTGATGAGGGAGAGAGAGAGAGAGAGAGAGGAGGATGAGAGAAGGAGAGAGAGATGGAGCGACCGAGTGAGAGAAGAGAGGAGAGAGAGAGAGGCGGAGAGGAGAGCGGGGAGAGAGGGAGAGAAAGAGAGAGAGAAGATCAGGGAAGGAGGAGATTCCGATGCGAAACGGAGAGGGAGAGAGAGAGGAGAGAGGAGGGGGGGGGGGGAGAAGAGACAGATGAGAGAGAGAGAGAGAGAGTGGAGAGAGTGAGAGGAGAGAGCGACAAACAGGACAGACAAGCAGGACAGGACAGACAGACAGATAACGAACGACAAGCAAACGAAATTTTCATTTATCCATGGGTTATGAGATAAGCAAAATGCGCTTGCTTTTTTTTTCACCAGCCCCGGGGAAAACAAAACGGGGGGAAAAAAAAGGAAGAAAAGAGAAAAAAAAAAAAAAATAAAGAAAGGGCTGAAATCAAGGAGTAAATATAGAAGCAAAAAGGGGAGAAAGTGAATACACTAGTCAACTTGCAAACTATTGGAAAGGAACAGGACTAATGCTACAAAAGCAAAATGACAAAATCATGCAAGTATCCACATGCGCGCGCGTGCGCGTGTGCACTCGTTTACACACACACACAACACACACAACCACACACACACACAACACACACCACACACACCACACACACACCACACAACACCACCACAACACACCACACTCGAAGGGAATTGATCTATCAACAACAACAACAAACAACAACAAATCTTTTATTCTTTCTTTCGTATCATAGGGCATTGAAGGAAGGTATCATGATGTCTAACTATGTAGCCGTGCTTTTAAGATTTTAGTGCCTGAATGAGAAATAGTTCTGTAAGCTGATTTAAACGAGGTATA
>CM031620.1:49190047-49192547 GCA_018398815.1 Conus ventricosus
GTTGGCTGCACGTGTTTTTTTGGGGGCTTTCAGGTTTTTGTTTTGGGTGTATTCACTAACAACGATTTCCATTTATGCCTGCAGTTGTTTTCTATTTCTGTTTTGGTGTTTAAAGTTGCTAAGTGTGGTTTGCATAGTATTAACCATTTTTCAGTTAAACATAGGTTGCACCTTTTTGAAACATTGCTGTATGGTGATGCTCTTTTTATGATTTTCCAGGATATGTTGTAGCTTGTTTTTGCGTCTTTAAGTTTCCAGATATATTTGCTCAGTTCTGTTTGGTTTTTTATATTTTTCTTTATTAAATGACTGTTTGTGGTTTGCATATCTGGTTTTGAAGTGGTTTTCAGTGATCCCTATGTATGTTTCTTTTTCATTTTTCTGATGTCACAGTGGCTTGGTATACAATGTTGCTGTGAAGGCATTTATTGCTCAGGGGGCACTGCTCTTGTTTGATGCAATCGCAAGATTTCCTTCCTTCACCCTTCTTTGCTGTGTTGGTTTTCATTTTATTAGATGCGTCAATTAAATTTTTGAGGTTGGGCGTGCATGAATACGATAGTTTGACGGTGGTTTTGTTGAATATTTTATATAGTTTGTGTTCTTTTGGGAACGAGGTTCTTAAAATTTTAAGGAATTCTTTTCCTATGTTTGTTTTGAGTTTTCCGTCGTATGGTGGGTTGTACCATGTGATTTTCCTTTTCCTGTTTTTCTTATTTCTATTTGTGTTATTGTCTGGATTGTATTGTAGTTACTAGTTGTACCCACTTTTTTTGCAGTGCTTCTTGATATTCTACTGCTGCATTGTTGAATACTCTTTCATTGCATGACAGGTTTGATAGTCTCTGATTTATGCCATTGGGTATGGCTTTTAATACAGATGGTGGGTGGTTGCTTTTGATGTTTACATGGATAGGTGTGTCATTGGGCTTCCTGTATGGTTTATATATGTAGTTGATGAGATCAAGTGTTATGTCTAGGTAGTTTACTACCTTTTTGTTTGCTTCAATGGTGATTTTTAAGTTGTGGTTTTGGAAGAGTTTGCATAATTCTTTTTCTTATTTTCAATGGTTCTTGGGTTGTTGGTTAGTGCAGCAAGGCCGTCGTCTCTGTATAATCCAACTTGTTTTCCGAGTTGTTTCTTGATGTTGGATAGCATAATAGGTAGTAAACTACCTAGACATAACACTTGATCTCATCAACTACATATATAAACCATATTTATTATAAGGAGAAGGTAGAAGGCCCTGAAGAGTGGAGTGGTCAGGGAGGGGGAGTAGGGGGTCTGGAATCCATAAAAAGAGCATCACCATACAGCAATGTTTCAAAAAGGTGCAACCTATGTTTAACTGAAAAATGGTTAATACTATGCAAACCACACTTAGCAACTTTAAACACCAAAACAGAAATAGTAAACAACTGCAGGCATAAATGGAAATCGTTGTTAGTGAATACACCCAAAACAAAAACCTGAAAGCCCCCCCCAAAACACGTGCAGCCAACCCGCACGTGCAAACAACCGCAAATGTGAGCCCACACGCTATATAACATCGGCGGTGGGCAAACCAAAAACCATCCTGATGACAGCGCAACGCGCTCGAAACAAATGTGTAGATTCTATTTTTAAAAAAACTATTTTAACAAATGTTGCTCCCCAAGGGGTCGAGCACTATCAAATCATTTTGGGTATTTTAACCACACTAATATATATATATATATGCATACTCACGGGTACGTGGGCGCTTTCACTAGCCGTGACTGACTGACAGTTTTACAGTACCGAAGCGTTTTCTGTTACATTTTTTCCCGACGGCTTCAGTGACAAAATGAGCAGCCACGGATCATCCCTCATGATCTACGGAGCAACTAACGACCAGTGAGGTGAACGTGTACCCGCCAACACAGTCGTTAAGCTGGGCACAACAAAGGGAAGGAGGAACACGGGAATGGGAATAGACAAAACAGAGCAGAGCTGGGAGGGGGGGGGGGAGGGGGGGGGAGGGGGGAGGGGGAGGGGGGGGAGGGGAGGGGGGGGGGTGTAAGGAAGCACACTCGGAACCCATGACGTCTGCAATTTTCTTTTCTTGTTTGCTAATTTTGCATCCTCCTCCACCCCCCCCCCCCCCCCCCCACACACACAGCTTTTCTTGCACTACTAAAAGAATAGCTTTTAGGCGTATCTCGGGTTTATTATAAGGAGAAGGGAGAAGGCACTGAAGAGTGGAGTGGTCAGGGAGGGGGAGTAGGGGGTCTGGAATCCAGTAGCACCCAATCCTGCCACTGTTCCATCTTTGTTCCCACAGCAAGCAGGTATTACAACCTCTACGGCATCGCCATTCCTAAGGCCAGTTGGTATCCAATGTTTGTTTTGCCACTGCTACAGAAAACATAATGTCGTGTAGTTCACCCTGAATGAAATTGTATTGAAACAACAACAATACTAAAACCAAAGGAGAAAGAATCTACTTATCTATATCAATTGACATGTCAAGTTGGGCTG
>CM031620.1:49212547-49240047 GCA_018398815.1 Conus ventricosus
TTTGGTCATTCACAGAAAAAACCAACTGTTCTACTAAATTACTGTTAAACTGTTTACGTTTGTGTTTCAAAAGATTCTTATAGTCACGCCTGACTGCACAGTAAGAAAAGCGATCAGGTGTGCGACGGAATTTATTTAAAAGGTTACGGGCTTTTCTTTTACCGTTACAACACTCTACGTCAGAGAGAGAGAGAGAGAGAGAGAGAGAGAGAGAGAGAGAGAGAGAGAGAGAGAGAGAGAGAGAGAGAGAGATTGAGAGAGAGAGAGAGACAGAGACAGACAGACAGACAGACAGACAGACAGACAAACAGGCAGATGGACAGACAGACAGATAGAAAAGGAGGGAGGGGAGGCGAGAGAGAGAGGAAGACAAATAGAGGGAGAGAGAGAAGGAGGAGGAGGAGGAGGAGGAGGAGGAGGAGGAGGAGGAGGAGGAGGAGGAGGAAGAGACATTTTTGTTGTTGTTGAAAAAAGGAAGACCAGGGGCAACCGGCGAAGGAGAAAGATGATGCGAAAAAGGGATTGAAACAAAGGGACCAGGAATTATGTGAACACCCTCTCTCTCTCTCCCTCTCCCTCTCTCTCTCTCTCTCTCTCTCTCTCTCTCTCTCTCTCTCTCTCTCTCTCTCTCTCTCTCTGAATACGTGTCTATTAATCAATCTATCTATATATCCATGTATCTCTCTCTCCATCTTTCCATTTCAATTACCTTTTAAAAAGGTTTTTTTTTTCTTAGGTTTTATGCAACTTACTTCTTGACACTGCCATCTTCTCAACTTGCTTTTCTCTCCTTCACCAGTTGGCTTGAGATGCCGTTGGATTCCATGTGTGAATCATACTGAATGCTTTGTGCTGAGAATACCAGAAACGTATGGGTGCTTCATTGCCTTTCGATGCCAGGCGAGGACCCGTGCGAAACCATCGGGTCCCACCGATGAGTCGGAGTCAGCGGACGAAATGGGTCTCTGGAGAAGCCATGTCAATGATTGAGACGTTATGACAGAAACGAACGGTCCCCCTATGCTGCTGAAGGACTTTATAGTCATATTCTCTTGCCCTCGTTTCTTTTCCTTACCACCACCCCGCCCTCTCCTTTTTTCTTCTTTTTTTTCTTCTTATATATTTCTCTTTTGTTTCACGAGACAATCACTTTTGTCTTATACTTGTTTTCACCCATTATTTATTTGTTCAACACATTACTGTTTGGTCGATCAGCCTGACGCTGCATCTGTTTGGAGATCCTTCAAAAGAAACCAATCTATACAATTCGTAGGTGCTGTCATCACTGATTTGTCTGAGAATGCTTCGGTTACTCAACAGTAGAACTGACCACTCTTACTATGGACATCGTTCAACTTCCCGTGTAACCTTAAATGGATCCTGAAGCGTGGGTTGCAAGTTCACCCCCTCACCCCCTCTTATTCATTAGTCTTTGCGTAATGCTGTGCATTTTTATGCAGCTTATTAGCTTACACTGATTCCTTCTCATCTTTCCATCCTTTCTATGGCTGCTATAAGATGCTGTTGGTGTCTGTTTTCGAAGCCTTTCTTATCAGAATACCGCAGAACTATAGGTTGTGTACCTTCTTTTGATGCCAAAACAGGACCGACACAATTAGCCGGGTTCCACTGACGAGTTTGAATCAGCGGACGAAAGGCGGCTTGGGGCAGGCAATATAAATGGTTCTATTTTAGAGACGGACTAAAGGGTTTTCTATGCTATTATAAAGGGAAACTACTATCATATTCTAACACTTTCGTTTTTGTTTCTTTGCTGTTCTTAAAGGAACACTATGCATTTTTCTAACACCTTCTTTTCGTCTTTCATATGTGTTTGTTCATGAAGGGAATTATTTTGCATTTTCTATACCCTCGTTTTCTTTCCCTATTTTTTCCCTCGCTTCCCCCCCCCCCCCTTTTTCTTTCTTTATAAAGTGTTGCTGCTGTGCCATTTTTGTTGCCTTATCTGTTTTAACTCTCCTGACTCCTAACTCCCTGTCTCTGTCCGTCTCTCTCTTCTGTCTCTGTTGTCTTCTTCTTCTCTCTCTTTTCCCCTCTTCTCTCTCTTTTCTCTCTTCCTCTCTCCGCCCCGCGCGTGGCGCGCGCGCGCGTGTGTGTTGTGGGGGGTTGTTGTGGGGTGTGTGTGTGTGTGTGCGTGCGTGGTGCGTGCTGCGTGGGCGTGCGTGTGTGTGTGTGTGTGTGTGTTGTGTGTGTGTGGTGTTGTGTTTTGGGGGTTGTGGGTTGTGTGTGTGGCGCACGTGGTGTGAGTGGGGTGGGGTGAAGGAGGTAGGTTCATAGTAGATGGTAGGTAGACAGAAAAAAGTGCCTTATCCTGAAAGGGACCAGCAACTTGGACAAAAAAGGTCCCCGAAAAAAAAAGAAATGTTTTAAATACCTTTTATGAAAAACCTTGTTGCTGCCTAGTACCCTATTTAGAGAAGAAATATTCAAGAAAAAAAATACTTCAAACAACCTTGTTACAACAGGCCCAAATGTGAAACCCCCAAAGATGTGTGGAAGGAAAAATGCAGAATTGGGGAATGGGAAATGTTTTTGCAGCAGCGCAGTGTGGAATTGCCTAGTGTTGAGTTTTCCCGGAGAAAGGGAAAAAAGGGCCAAAGATCCGAAAGGGGAGCTAATGATTCTTTTCACAGTGTCTCACTGTGTAGTTTATCACCCCTCTGTGATTCTATGGCAATGCGGAAATTACATGTGAAAAAATAAATCAGTCCCATGGCGAGTATTTCGTTTCCCTGTTTTTCGAAATTCATACCAAGGAGTGCTTTTTTAAGGTAAAGTGGGGTCAATAATGAACAGGAAGTAAAGTGATAGTCAAAAAATTGCATTTAATTGACTCGCTCGTGGTTTTTTACATTATTGGTTCGCAAAAGGTAGGCCCCATTTTTTTCTTTTTTCCATTTTAAAAGTAGGAAAGTTTACACACATCCAAAGAGGTCGTTGTCTCCTCTTTTATTTTATTTTTAAAATTCAGAAAATTGAAATCCCAATTGTTCCATTTTGGGAGAACTAAAAACCACCCACACACACCACACCACCACCACCCCCACACCAAAAACACAACCGCACCACCACCGCAGGGCCCGAGCACGCGCCCGCACTGCACACACACAACACACAACACACACAACACCAACACCACACCCAACCCAACACACACTCATCCCGCCGCACGCCGCACGCACGCGGACACGCACCGCACCGCCGCAACCACACAAACAAAAACCCACCACCAAAACCAACCAACCCACACAACAACACACACAATATTTTCACCACAACCACCCCAAACACACCCCCAAAACAAAAAACCCCACCAAAATGCTTTTTATATTAATATATTTATTAAATTATATTTTATATTATATATTATTATATTTTTTATATTTACGCACGAACCAAAAAACACCACAACACACCACACACACCCCACCACCACCACCACACCACAACACACCCCACCCGCTGCGCGCGCGCCCGCGGGAGAGAGACTCAAGCCAAGATATTTTATTCTTTTTGGGGCCAGCCCATCATGAAGGGGGTTGTGAATTACAATGCCCGAAGTTTAGTGAAAATTTTTCAAATGGAAGCAAACAATTATAAAACAATTCATGTGTCAGGCATCTCTCTCTTAAATCCTTTGTATAAAAATAATGAAAGTTATGTACATCCCCCAAACCGTCGATGACATTAACAAATCAATTTAAAAGTGTAGGATTTCTATAAATTTAGGCTTAATTAACGTTTCACGTGTAGCCCCAAAGTGTGGAAAACACAGAACAAAATGCACCTCATTTTCTTCGCTTTCATTACAAGGGGAAAATTTTAGGTCGTTTCCACAAACTTTTTATCGATAACGTGTGTCAATAAATCAAAAATACCGAGCCTAAATCTGTTGTAATATATGCAGAGTTATCAATATTGATGAAATAAGGTTTAACTGTGGTACTGCAAAAAGTAGTCAAACTAAACCTGTCCTGTTTGAATTGATGGGGACCAATTTTGCCATGGGCAGTCGAAACCCTTTGTTGAAAAAAACGTATAAATCCACGCACACTTCAACCCCTTGATTCGCCCAAAAAAACCCAAATCCATTTTAAAAAACTAAAGGATGTTTGCCCCCATTTTTTCTTACCCTGGCATCTAGGTTATACAACATTCATTGTTTAGTGGAACTGTAATTTATCCTTGAATCAACTTAATCCAATAGCGAATCCCTTTAAACAGCAAAATTTTATATATTGGGTAGCGATTTTTTCCCATAAACAGGTCTTCGGTGTTCGTCTATCTACTCCTAGAAATTTCTTAAAGCGAATAAATAAAATGATTCAAATGGACAAAAGCTTGTCTGGGCCCCCAAATTTCAAAACCCTATGCAAAATTTGGGCGTATCGGGAAAATCAAAAAATTTTCATGAATAAATTAAAGGAGTTTTTGTTTAACATTTTTAAAAACCTTTTAAACAGAAAATAAAAAAACATTTTTGCTTGCTTGAAGGTCTTTGCATGCAGCATAAAACTAAAGCGCGTTAAAAAAAAGTTCAAAAGTATTTGAAAACTTTAAAACTCAGGCATTGTAACACCATCTTTAACCATTTTTTCTACACTCAAAAACCCACCCTTCCGAAAGACATTATTGCTTTTTGTCTTTTTTAACTTTAAGCGGCAAGTAGAGGGGCTGCTGCAGGCTGTTAAAATTGTGTCTGCAAACCTTAACTGTTCCGCCATCAAAACAACCATAGCCAACATAGAATAAAAAATTTCTCCCGTCAAGTAAAAAAACTAGCCCATGTCTTCCTTGTTGATAATCCTTAGAAACTCGTTAAAAAAAAAGGAGAACAGAACAGGGCGCAGGCATTCCTTGTTTAAACCCCTGATGTGAGGCAATGTAACAGTACGTAAAACCCCAATCTAACTCTTGTTTAACTATTTTTTCATGTTTTTAAATACTTTAAAAAAATTCCCTTTAATCCCATTTTTTAAAGAAACTGGCCAAAAAGATTTCGATTACGTACAAAGGCTTTTTCGAAATCTATAAATGCAATATAAATTTTTTCGTTGAAAACAAAAAATGCTTTTGTATGGACTAGTAAAAAAAAACATGTGGTCGACTGTTGAGTATCCTTTTTGATCAGGATTTTCTCCTGTGATTTTTTTTCCTTCACCATTCTTGAAATCTGTTATTTATCACCATCCCAAAATAATTTACTGAAAAATTTCACTCAAAAAATTCCCCTATAATTTTTTGGGGTTATTTATGTCCCCTTTTCGGGAAATTTTTGGGAAAAACAGATTCAGCCCGTTGTCGGGATATACCATCATCAAATGTTTTTAAATAATTTAAAAAAAAATGATAACCTGTTCATTGGGAATACTTAAAGAGCTCCCCAATTGCCTCGGGACCAGTTTTTTTTCGGTTTTTTAATTTTCTTAAGCAAGCATATTTCTTCTTTAGAGTTTGGACATTCATATCTTCCGTGTCTTAAAACTGGTCCCTCTTTACTAGTTGTCACATCCGTTTCCAGAAAGTTTTAAAAAATGGAAAACCAAGGTCAATTGATATGTTATTTCTGGGTTTTTCCTTTAAAAGACTTAGAAAAAAGCCCCAAAATTTTCCTTTTGATTTCTCACAGTCAATAAAAGTTTTCTAATAAAGGTTTTGTAATTGTTTCTTTTTCCTTTTTAAATAAGTTTTTAAACTCCGTCTGGAAATAACATATTCTTTTTCTTTTGTAAAAAATTTTTTTTTTTTTAAAATTTTTTCAGAAAAGCGAAATATCTGCAAACAATTTTTTGGCATTTTTTTAAAAAAATTTTGCATTCTAAATCAAACCATTTACTTAAATTTTCATTGTTATCAAATGATATACTGTTTTCAGGGATTCGCACTTTCTTATAAAATCTTTAAAAGTTTAAGAGTTTGTTCCGTTAACATAATTTAAAATCAATCGCAAGGTCAATTTTGGGTAGGTTTCCTATTTCAAAAATACTGGTAATTTTTAGCACACTTGCGTCCCAAATTTTGTATACAACAAATCCTCTTTTGCGTAAAAAATTCGAAAAAAATTTTTGCTTTGGGAAAAACAACCCCTGCGTCTTGGAAATGGTCAAATAAATACGTTAAAAAAATGACATTTTTGCAGGAGTCAAACAATATCAAAAAAAGTTCACGTGAGAATTAAAATAATCTGTGACACTGCTTCCAAATAAATATAAATGTGTGCAATTAGGGCGCCTCACACACGCCATTCAAAATACTCTATTAATGCAGTCACATTTTCAATAAAAATTTCCCATGTTGTTAAAAGAAAGATCGTTTGTTTCCCGGGTCAAATTAAGGAAAATTATTGAATTGTGGGTCAAAATCATTTTTAAGAGTATTCTTGAAAAAATTAGCAGTTCTACTGTTTCAAATCACCAACTAAAAAATACATCATCTGAAATAGAAATCAGTTAAAACCTTTTTCACATACTAATGCCATTGTTATATCAAAAATGGTGTAAAAGGGAGATCCTTCTGGGGTTAATGTAAAAAATAAGAATATCTTTATCCGCCCAAACAGTTCTTTGTAATCAGAAAGTGAAAAAATTGACATGATCAACTCAACACTTTTGACTACGGGGAAAAAGGTCATTTTTTATCAAGCAAAAAGTCCCCCCAAAACGTCTACCATGTTTAAAAAATTTTACAGCAGGTTTCCCAAAAAAATCTGTTTCCCAAAAAGAATACACTGACATTCCTTTGAATTTTTAAAACTAAACAAACAAATCAATTTACAAAAAAAAGAAAAAAATGGGAAATCATAAATTTTTGTCAAAAACCCCATTCACATTCCACAGCAAAAAAAAAAATGTTTTGATTAGCAGCGTGTGGTTTTTGCACGTGTCATTACGCTGTCGCGGGTTTGGGGCACAACCCGCTCTCCGACCAGTTTGCGTCGCTCAAGTGTGTCATGCATGAGAGACAGGTGAGCGAAAACCACGGTTTGGTTCCCTCTGTTCCCTCTTTGCTGTTATCAGGCAGGGAAAAACTTTCAGGCGTGGCCGGCCGATCTCCTATCTGGATTGTGCAAAGTGCCCCCCTCACCAAGGAAATATTTTTTGCCACTTGGTAGGTGGTCGAAGCCCATCGTGGTTTTTTCCATATTTCTGCTTTTTTCGGGTGGGGGACAGTCTGCGCCGAATCCCCCTCTGGGAAGGGAAGTCCCCCCCAAAAAATATGGTCCCCCTGCATTTTTCTTTTTAATTTTCAGTTTGCACTTGTTTTGTAAAAGTGCCCTTGCAATGAGGGGAAAGAGTCGGGTTCTCCCGTTCAAACGATGGACCCTACAAATTCAATGTCGTATAATATCCTTTATAGCAATGAATTCGCAGTTTACTTTCACACTTTTTCTGTGGATTCTTTTGGTTTTTATGATTCCATAAAATATCGGTTTTTCCTTTTGGATCTGCCCTCAGGGTCATCTTTTTTCCCTGTTCAACCCGGGAAAGAGTCAGAGTTTTTCCTCAAAAGATTTTGGTTTTCTTTTTTCAGTATCCCTTTTTTTTTTAAACCCATCACATTACTTTGAAAACTCACATACTGCTCTCTAGCCCTTTTCACACAGCTTTCCCACTTAAAAAGCTTAAGTTTGTTGTGGCGTTCTGGCCCTTTCTGGACTAAAGCTCTCCATGACGTCTTTAAAGGGTTGGGCTGGGGGAAAGGGGGGAAAAGAAGACTGCCCCCTGTCCCGGGATGCCGGGGCCCTGCCCAAGCTCAAACCGTCCCTGCTGCCCGCGTGACTGCCTCCTGTTTGGGGCCCCGGGTTTGCCCCCGCTCCGCCCCTCAACGCAAATGCCCCAAAAAACCAGGGGGGAGCGGGCCCAAAGGGTTGGACACCGTCCGTCTGCCGCGAGGTGAAAACATGGCGACTCGCGCGGGTTTTCTTTTCTTGGCTCTCCTGTCAAAATGAGAGGAAAACCGGCAAAAAGGAGCCACATGTCGCCGAAAAGCGAGTGGGGTGGCCGGGAATGGCTCGAAGAAGGCCACTGCAAAAAATGGCGACCGGGAACGACTTTCTTTTTCCCTAAAAGGGAAAAAAATTGACGAGAGCACTACATGCGCCCTGCCCCCCCACTGTAGGTCCCCCCCCCCGAGGAGGAGAAGAGGAGAGAGAGGAGAGAGAGAGAAAAGGAGGAGAGGAAAGAGAGAAGAGAGAAACCTGAAACACTGAAAGAACTGTTTAATGTCATTAGTAAACACCCTTTGTGACATGGGGTGCAACAAAAAAACATCATATCAAAAAAACGAATGAAAGGTATAAAATAAACATAAACAATTGAAAGCCTGAAATACAAGAAAAAATAGGCCAGTACTCGACCTCCAGTTTGAGATATTCAAAAAAGAAAATATGAAAATTACCATACCCAAAAAATTTTTACTACTTCCTGTAGCTTTCATTTTCTTCAAAACGTCGTTAAATTTCTAGATGACGATAGCTTGATCGATTTTTCAATTGCCCTGCAACATATTTACAAGTGATATCACGCATTATATATTTCAATTTTAAAACTAAAAAAGTTCCTGTTTTTTGGCAACTTTCTTTTCAAAAATTAACACTTATCCGTAGGGACTATATTTTTTTAAAATGAAAAAAAAAAAGCGACTCATCCTCCCTAAGGAAGCCCCAATGGAAGGTGCGCTGGTAGATACTCAATAAGACCATCTTTTGTGGGTTTAGACCAAGAGTCCTTGTTCTAAGTCTGGAGAGACAAATTTATGCCATCTGTTCGTTATTATAAAAATATCTTTTCTGTTTCATAATTTTTAAAGCCTAGAACCGTTATATTATCCGTTTTTTTATTTTAGAATCCCAGTTTTGTTTTTTTGAAGCTATCATTCTGTCTTTAAATTTTCCAGAATAAAACCATCCCATACCTCTCCCGGGCCCAATCCAACAATCCCAAATCCGTGAGTTTTAAAATCTTTTAAACAGAATATCCCCAATTTTCTTTCCCCCGTTCATGCCCATTCGCAACATTTCTAAGCCTGTTACAAAGTCTTGGGGGGAGGAACCCTCAAAAGTTTTACCCCAGTATTTTATACTTTAATTTTTTGACCTAATATCATGGGTTCTGCCGGTTTCGCCATAGATTACAGTATTCGAAAAATTAAAGGGAATTTAAAAACGCTTAATTGCAAACGTATTACTTTTTTCAAAATCTTTGTTGTTGTAGAGTCCCCTTTTTTCAGACCATATGAAAGAACTGGTCATTTTTGGATCAAAGAGTTTCCGAATATTTTGGATAAATTTGGGTTAAGTTTCCCAAAGCTCTTAAGACTTGTAACACCTTTTTCCCTTTTCTACAATTTGTTCTGCCTTTGTAAACTCAACTTTGTTGAAAAAACATGCCAAATATTTGTGGAATTGTACTTTAACCTCAGGGTGCCTTTAAACCTTTTTCATGACGGGAGAGATGCCCCCTTTCTAAAAATTAAAGTTATTTTTATCAAGGTTTCCCTTTAAAATAGACGATCTGCTCTTGCTTTAACTTATTTAACTGTTTTAAAACCCTAAACATGCTAGCAAAATATTAATCTCTGCAAATGCATAAGAAAAAAATTCAGTCGTCCTGGGTATCTGAATCCATGTTTTCCATTTTCCCCTT
This sequence comes from Conus ventricosus, assembly GCA_018398815.1. Taxonomy (NCBI): domain Eukaryota; kingdom Metazoa; phylum Mollusca; class Gastropoda; order Neogastropoda; family Conidae; genus Conus; species Conus ventricosus. The sequence continues at coordinate 49,222,213 of CM031620.1, forward strand.
TCTTCACTGCCAATTTTGTTAATAAAAAAAGAAAAACATAAAGGGGGTTTTAAAAACCCTTTCTTTATCCTTGGGACAGTTAAATACATTGAATTTTAAAAACCCTACACGCACGCATGCTAACACAGAATCATGACACCACGAGACCATATACAGCTTGCCATCCACTCCCCTTTTTCCGTATTTTAAACCAAACATTTTCGATTCACGGAGCAAAAACCTTTCTAAAGTCCACAAAGGCGAAGTACAAATTTTTTTTTTTTTCAAAAAATGCGTTTGATTAGTCCCAAAAAGGGGAAAAATGTATCTGTTTGTTAACCTATCGAAACCCAGCCTGTTCTTAAAAAGATTTTTTCCTCTCGTTCCCCCCATGTTGTCAGTCTTTTATTTAAATATGTGTATGATTTTGCTAACGGAAAATTGTAGCGCAACCCACGGTAATTGTCTGGGTTTTTGGGATTTTCCCCTTTTTATAAATAGGAATAACTATGACTTGGCCAAGATGCAGGGAAGTGCCATCGTTTAAAAAAGTCTGTTTTAAAAAAATGACCAGGAAATCAATTTTCTTTAAGTTGGCGTTTTAACATTTCACCTAAAATCATATTGGGCCCGCACTTTTTCCTGATTTTTAAATTTTTTAACTGTCAATTACCTCCTGTCGTTTCCCTCATTAAATAAAAGGTTTTCAAAAATCTCCAGCACCTCAATCACCCTACATTCTCATCGTTCTTCGTTGTAGCCCCAAGACTGCAAAAAAGGATCTAATTGTTGCGACTTATATTTTTATAAACAAAAGCATTCTATTAAGTCGAATTTTTCCCCCAAAATAAAATTGAATCTTTAATTGAATTTTTTTTAAATTTTTTTAATTTTGCTCTTCAAATTTATGTTTTTTTTTTCTTTTCAAACTGTCCATTTCCTTCTTTCGTTTCATACTTTTTCCCCTGATGTTTTTTATTTTCTTCCTTTTTCACCTTTGAAAACTTTTTAAAAGGCCATTTATACCCTTTTCTTTTTTTCCACTCACACAAACCATTTATTGCATTCTTTCCTTCTCTTTCCAAACCCCTTTCGGACCATGCACGCCCCGGCTCACCAACGCACGTGAAAAAATATCAACACAGCATTAATATAACAGGGAAAAAGTCAACAGCGTTTTGTAAACCAACTTTAAATGATCAATTAAGTTTGTTTTTATTTCATTCCACGTACCCGTCGGACCCATACTATCCGTTTTTCACCCTTCTAGGTGAAATTTCTTCCTTTTTTCCCCAAAGCGTTTTTTTCCCTTTTATTTCTCTGGCAAATTTCCAGGGAAAAGTTATCACCAACAACAATTGCATTTTTCTAACAAAAATCTGAAAAAAAGAAAATTCGTTACACTGCTCTGTGGTGACCAAAGAAAGTCTCCTTCAGAATCACTTTTACAAAAACCATTCAAAATCAGGGTCAAAAAAAAAACAAGGTTTCCCAAAAGGGATTTCCCAAATTTTTTTATAGTATTATCCCTTTAAAAGACGTGTTCACGTCGTTCGTTGTGTTTGTCCGAATTCAGAAACACAAAACCCTTTCTTCCAATCCGATTGTTAAGCCTGTCCGGCATTTAATCTCCCCACACTAACAGATGATTTATCTGTTTTATGTTCCAAAAAACTTTCTTCCAAAATTAATATGCCATCTTTTAAATCTGTTTTTTCGCAAGGTCCCCCTTCTGGTTTTTCATAGGTCGACACGGACAACTCTTTTTTTAAGCTGAAAACACTTTTTATCAACTTTTTGAACGACAGTATTTTTAAAAAAATACAAATTTTTTTCACAAACCGTCTAAGCATTTCTTTATTTTACTAATCACCCCCTGATTTTTTTCCCGTCTGAGATAATTTTTTTGCAGGAGCAAAATACTTTAATAATCAGGGGAAAAAACTGTTATAATCAAAGGAAGCGTCAACGAATGTTTCTGTTAGGCAAATGAAAAAGAAAAAAAATTGACATAATTTAAAAAACATAATCTTCAATTTTGTACGAGATTTTCAACATTTTTGTTTTAGGAAGTCCTTCAGTGGATGGTCGAGCCTGTCCTATTTTTCCTGCTCCCCAAAAATGTCTGTAGCGTCACGGCCCCGGTTTCCCCGGTGCGTTGAGTTCGTCTTCTGGGCCGACCCCCTTTTTTTCCCGCACACCCCTTGCAGCACCCGTGACGTCACGATGAGAGGAACCCCCCCCCCTCACTCCGCCACCCTTTTCACCGTGGGGAAACCCCCACACGCAGCGAAGCAGGTCATACCGGCCCCCCCCGTCAAACCCCGCTGTAAGTGGGATCTTCCCCCTCACGAGCGACCCCCCCACATCAGCGCAAAGGGCAGGCAGTGATGTTTATGTGGGGCCCCAGCGGCGGGACCCCCCCCCCCAACAGCCAACCCCCGAACTTGACTGCCGTCGACTCAAAAGCTGAAGAAGGCGTGCGGTCAATATGCAGGGAAGTGTGCCTGGTCCCTGTGTGGTGTTAAACCTGACCCCCGGGTGCCGGTATGCCGTGTTATGGTACAAAGGTGCTGTTGCGGCCCCCCTTTCTGTTGATGATGGGCCACTCTGCAAGTGCGTGGTCGGGGGAAGAGCAGGGCCGTCACATCCTCCCTCTTTTAAAGTAGGCTTTTTCCCCTCTCTTTTTGCCTCGGCCCCCATGTGGGCCTGGGCTCGGTCAATCGTTGGCCCCACTGACACCCTTTTGCCTCAGCTGATCCCCTACCTCCCTTTTTCCGTAAGGAGAGACATCTTGTCCCCCAACGACTAAGCGGGACGATCAGGGGGCTGGGCGTAGAGAACAGGAAAACCCTTATTCTGGCCACTTGCTCCTCCACCCAAGTTTTTGGGGGAAATGACCTAAAATCACTATTACTGTTCTCTGACAATAAAACGTCAAAAAACCAAAAAATACGATTTCTACAAACAAAATACTGTGAGGGTTATCCGTTTTTAATACTAAATTTTTAAAGTTTTCAGGAGTAGCGTTAAGGAAAGTAGCCGGGGGTGAACAGCCCCTAGAGTAACGCAGGGGGGAAAAAAGTTGTGGCTGAACGCCCAATACAGGTGGGTGCCCAGGCTATCCCTTCTTTGCGGATGTTAATTACGGCCCCCCGAAACTGGTGGGGGGAAAAAAAAAAAAAAAATAAAAAAACGGGAAAAAAACGAGAAAAAAAACCGAGGCCAGGGGAAGCTATCGGGTCCACATCTATGTTACCTTACAAAGCCGTTAAGGGTTTAATTTTCCCTCAGAAAGCGACGACAGACAGAAACAGAGAAAAAAAAGACAAACACACAACACACACACACACAACACACACACAAACTAACCGGACACATGCACACACAGAGAAAAACTCACCACAGGCCAAAAAAAACAATACGCTGCACCTCCTCACCCCCCTTCCCCCCTGCTCGCGGGCAGCGCGTCACGCTGGCCAAACAGCGGCCGTCACACCCCATTGCCACTCGACCATCAGATCGAGGCTGTCGACGTGGCACGCTGGGGCTGTCTATACTGCACAAAGAAGGGTGTGTTTTTTTTGCGCTTGGGGTTTACCCCGTGTTTTTAATTGTGTTTTTTAAAATGTTTAAAACGTTACTGAAGAAAGGTTTGTTATTCGAGGCCCTAATTTTACTTTAACTGCATGTTAGAGATTTTTTTGAAAGAATTAGTTGGTCAGTCATAAGGCAAGCAAAATATTTACATGTCTGCCCGCACAGCGGGGTGTGCTAAAACGTTTCCCCGTAACAGCGAGGCCGCCTCTTTTTTGTTTTCATTGCGCTTTAAAGGTGTTGTCTTTAAGGTAGGCGAAGATGTTTTTGAAAATGGAGAGACTATCTTAAAGGTTGTTTGGTTTTAAGGAAAAAAACAAATGTAGCCAGTTTAATAGTGTTTTTGGGTATCCTAAATTTTTCCTTTTAAAAAAGGGCTGCATTGGTTTAAAGTTGGCCGAAACAAAAAATCCATTACGCGTTTTGTTGGGAGCGGCTTGAGACACAAAACCACGTTTAAAAAACATGGGGTTCATTTCTTGGCGAATAAACACGGCTGATTTGGGCTTGATTGATTGTTAAATACAGATTCGTGTTTTTGGGCAAGTGATTGTGTATTAAAATGTGTATACTTTTTTTTACTTTTTTTTCAACCAGTTCATTGCCTTTAAGTGTGCCCCTTTTGCAATGAATGGCGATTCGAATGTTTGGGAAACAAAAATGATAGGGTTAGGCAGACCTAGTCATCTCCATTTTGGAGGGGTAGTGTGTGGCCAGACTATTTCTAAAATGCTTCAAATTACAATGACGGATTACTAAAACCTACAAAAACTATGTGTAACAGAATTTGGTGACACGAGGCCCCAAAAATTAATCGCTTTAAATTTACGGCTGCGAGACGCCGACCCCGTTCACACAGCGACGGCAAGCGACCAAAATCAAAAAAAAGCAGGGATGGGTTGCCCGGTGAGGGGTGGGGGTGGGGGGGGTATTCATTTTAGGTTGCAGCGCGCCGGTGTCGTTGCGAATGTTCTAATGTTACGTGCACTCCCACTTTAGGGGCCCCCACGTTAGCAAGACCGGGTTTTATTGTATTGAAGGTGGTGGTGTGTGAGAAGATATTTACCGGGTTTTTTGCGGTTGGTTTTGTTTATTAATATTTTAATCATGGCGAACAAAAAACGTGGGAGATTTCTAAGTGAAAAAACTTGACGGCATGTTTAGTCCATGCACTTTTTATGTTTGGTAGTTTAAGGGGGGCCTCATATTCTCGCAAACTAAGGGATTTCTCGTTTTTTGAATCCATTGCTAAAAGGTTTTTACGTTGGGCTTTTTTCATAAAGTCTACCTTTTGGGAAGTTTGTATTTAATGTTTTAAGAGTGAGGGATGAAAATTTTTGGGGCTACTCCCGCACAAGAACCAAGCAAAATCCAAACACACTCCTCTCAAAATCCGCGCAGTGAGAGAGGGAAATAGCGCTCCCCACCCAGGCGGGCAAAAGGGCAAGTAAAGCCGTTTTTTTCAGCGCTCCCCCTGAGCGGTCAAAAGGGCACAGTGGCAAGCCCTTTCTTCAACGCTCCCCTTGACGTTAAAGGTTAAGTGGCAAGCGTTTTAGAGATCCACGCCCCACCCATGAGGGGGTCAAAGGTACGTACAAGCGTTTTCCGCGCTTAAAGGTTTTCAGTGGGGAAGCCGTTGGAGTCGCCTCCACCCTTTTGGGGGTCAAAGGTTACAGCAGTGAGAAAATTTTGACTTTTTTTGCTGTTTTGTCGCTTTTTGTCTCGCTCCACTTTTACATACAAAGGGGTGTCTTTCAGCGTCTTGGCAAGTGGTGTTCACTGCAAATAATAAAGCTCTGTGTCACCACACAACTCCCACCCCAAGTCACCCCCGTCCTTAATTAAATTTTTAAATTTAAATCACCCCCGGGTTTTAATTATTTTTTAATTAAGTTACTTCAAGTTTTTAATAAGTTCTTGATTAAGTTTTAAATTAAATTCTTGATCAATTCTTTAAGTTCTTTTTTAAGTCATCCTCTAAGTAAACCAACTTTGTATTTAAGTTATCTTTTTATTATTAAAAATAAAGCTATGTTTTTATCTTAAATGTAGATGTCTAATTGTACAACACGCCTCAAAAAAAGTGTGTCGTTGAGGATGTCTTGTTTAGCGTTTTCTGATAAATTTTAAAGGAAAGGGCTTACACCGAACAACCGCATTTTTACAAAAATTTGGGTCTATGGAAAAGTTTTTATAGACTCCAGGCTTTATTTATTACTTCAATTTTTTTAAAAACGCCATATCTTTTTTTAAAAAAAAATTTAAAAATTATTGCTTAAAGGATCAAAATGTGCTTTGTTTTGGCGGTTTTGGCGTGCAGTTCCCTTTTTCTGTATTTTTTGGTTCGGTTTTTTTAACTTCTTTTGTTTTTGTTTTTCCATTGGGGTTTATGTTTTATAACCTAATAACTGCCCCCAACGCAGCAATGGCGCCAAAAATGGGAACAGTTTTAAGTTCAATATTCCCTGAAGACTTTGGGGGCCCCTTTTATCACATGGGGTTTTTATAGCTGGCATTGAAACAAAATTGTTTTGGCGTTGGGGGTGTTTTGTTTTCTGATGAGGTTTTCTGTAAAAATTTAATTTTTTTTGTCTGTTTCCCCTGCTAATTTTTTTCCTGCTTCAACACGCCCAGGATTTTACTGGGTTCTTTTTTTACCTGATTCAAAGTTTTCTTTTCTGTGATTTTCTGGGTTGGTTACTTTTCCACCTGATTCTGGGTTTGATTTTTCCGCTCGTTCATTTTGAAGCGAAAAAAAATCTAAATGATTTTAAAAAAAAATTTTTTTCCCCTTTCGCTGGGGTTTAAAAATGTTCCAAATCTGTAGTTAGATCACATCCCAGGACTCTAAGACTTTGTTAAAAATGGATCTTGCGTTAAATCATAGTAAGATCTTTTCAGAATTTAAAGGAGCAAATCTTGACTGTTTTTGTGTACAAATAAGAACCGTTTTCCCCCCTTTTCACCATTTAGACCCCCCCTGCGTTCATCCGTTATGATACTTTAAAAAGTTTGCGGGGCATCTGTTTGAATTGTTTTATGGAATTTAGTTCCGAGGAACTGTTTTTGTTTTTCCACCCGGGTAAAAAAAACAGCCCCCTTTCCCTTTTTTGGGGATAATAGCTTATCATCAACTTGGTCATTCATAAGTTCAGGAAGGGTTTTGGGGCCTTGTAGCTGAGTAGATCATTGGTTCATGTTTTTTATTTTAAAAAATAATTATTTTTTTTTAAAAATGAGCACTGAAAAAAAAAGTTGCTAACTTGTATACCATTTTTGTGTTTTGGAGGGTAAATTGGTACTCATCTTGGTAAAAGCTTGTTAAGAATTTAAAAAGCAGATCTTTGGGAAACTAGACTTTTGGGGTTCCCCAAAGCTGATTGCTATCTGCGCTTCGGTTGCCCGAAAGATTTTTTAGTCAAAGGAATATTTCCCGACAAAAAAAATATGTTTAAAGAAAAAAAATACATTATAAAAAATGGGTTCACGCAAAAATGATAGGCGGCGGTGGGAATGCGCTTGTTTTAAACGGAAGTAATTTGCTTTTTTGTAAAACTGGGGAATGACGGCGAGGAAAAAGACATAACAAAGCTATGGAGCAACTGAGCTGCACAAGGGCGCTTATGAAAGGCGAGATTTTAGCAGTTGATTTTTTTAATGACACAAGAAAAAAGGGGATGCAGCTTTTCACATTTAAAAATGTTGATCAAGCAAAAAAACAATTTATCTAGTAAAGGCAAACCGGTCCGCATTGCCCCCCCAAAATTTTAGTGTTTTATCAACCCAGACACAAAAGATGCAAGAAATTGGGTTTTTTGTCGTTGGTAGCCGCGTGTATTTTGTTTAAAATATTGGCTGAATAAAAAATGAAAAAAATCTATTTTTCACCAAAAGGATACTGGAAGGGAAACACGGCAATAAAAAGCTAAGCCAAACGCGGGGGGTCAGGAACAAAAAAGCAAAAAGGAATGGGTTTTTAAAAAAGGATTTGGCAAATTTTTTTACCTGCGCCTGACAAACAGAGCCCTTTGTCAATCAATCCAAACGACCCTTCAAAGGATCTTTTATTTTTACCCTTGATAGGTTTTGACAAAAAGATTTAATACGCATCAAGTCATTGACATGCTTCAAGATAAAAAAGATGGGAGCCTTAACACAAAAGAGTGCTTTGCTGTTGCGTTGCTATACAAAATGGTTTTAAACCCCGGGCCCCCCTTTAAATTACCCCGCATGATTAATTGAGATGGAAAAGAATTTAAAGGGCCCGTGAAACAATTATTGTTAAAAAAAAAGAGTTACTATTAGAAAAGGGATTCCGGGAGTTCCGATCACAGGCTTTAGTTTAAAAATTTAACAAAAATTGCCGAAAACTTTTCTCCTACCAGTACCAGAGAGCTGTTTTACAATTCTCGCACACAGAATGGGTTTAAAAAGACTCCCCCCCTTTTTTCGCGCAATGAATAAGAAGAATTTTAAAAGGGCTAAAACCGTACAAACAAACAAAGAAAAAAAATAAATGTTTCTGAGGAGACTCCGTACAACCCGCAAATTTACCATTTGGTTTGAAAATAAGGACCTTTATTTAGGGGGAAGCGAAGGGGACACTGCTAGGGCAACAGATCCAGTTTTGGGGTGTTGACCCATTGAAAAAAAAAGAAATTGTAAAGATGAATCGCCCGTGTATTATTTACGAGAAAATAGCACAACAAAACAACCAGCTCCACAAAAATCTTTTGTAAAGGGAAAGACTGCAGATAATCCCCCCAGACACAGTTCCGCTTTAATTAATTTACGGTTCTATAATGACCATATGCATATGAAAACTCTGGATTAACAAACACACGTTTTGTGTTTGTTCTATCAAATTGATTTCTTTGTTACAACAGTTGTGTTGATCTCATGTAGATTAGATCGCAGTTTTTACGTTGTCATGATGAAAAGTCTTATTGCCAAACAATGCTTCTTTGTAGTTGCCATGTGATATGTTTGACTGCACAACGCTGCGAGATATTTCCCTTTTTCTTTCTTAATGATTTTCTCCTGGCTCGAAATACTGTACATTTTCGACCTTAACCCCACATATCCTTGATCACCTTTCCAGATAATTCATCCTTCATCTTTCCTAAAACCTTCTTGTTAGTAATTGAATGTAAAGGCGAATCTTTTAGGGTAATCAGATGTATCATTACCATCCGCATGTCCTTTAGCCACTTCGGTTTCCCTGTCTTTATAGTTGTGTCAGTAGGGATATCTATAACAAAACTGTCTGTATCTGTGTAAAATACTCTGGACTCTGGATACGAGGGCTTAAAGTAGTCATAAAGAAACTCTAACATCAAAAGCTTTGATAATTCTAAAACAGTAAACCCAATAAATACAGGTTTGTCTAATTTGACTTTTTTTTTTTTTCATCATTATGCCAAAAAGCTGATAAATGAAATCTTCTGAAGTCCTTTTTAATTTGGTTTTGAGTCAGCTTAATTGCTTCGTTCTCTTTGGTGACCAATTGACATCTTTACGCTTGTGCGGATTCTCCATAGTCTTTCCAACAGCTGTTGTTCATCAACTTGAAAAGTTCTTTTCTGAAGCATCTGTGGTTTTAGTTCTGAGATCAGTGTTCTTCATGATGTAGGGTTTTTCATGAACTGTTTTTGATCAAAGCAATTATGCGAACAGCTGTTAACTTCAAACCGTGTCTTAAAATAAAATTGTAGAAGTCTGTAATGGCAGACAATAATTTTTTTTGCCTCGAAGATAGGCAACAATTTTAGGCGGTTCTCTTGGATCCATCTTTGACTTTCTGCTGCTAATGGGTAGTCATTATGCAGGTCATGGAGTTCATGGGGATTTTTCTAATCAACTTCTAGAATGAACCACGCTGTGATCGGGCCCGTTAAACTGCCCAACCACTTTAATGCCTTTTGAATTTTTTTTGGGGATCACCGCCTGTGTACATTTTGAATTTACGTAAGGGAAAGTGATTGCGCCATTGCCCAACCATACAGATTGTTTGCATCTAAATACATGAGATAGTTTAGACTTTTTACTCGGATCATAGTCGTCCCAAGTATTTGTTGTTTGCTTTACAGTAATGATGCGACGCCATACTAATTCCTCCACGCAATCCGTTTTCAATCATCTGAATCATTGGTAAATCTGACAATAAATCAATCTGTACTTTAGTAAACTTTAAGAAAGCGTCCCAACTCATCCCGGGCGCAGAATGTAATGCGCGGGATCCAGGCTTATAATGTTTCATGCAGGTTTTTCTATAATTTTCAAAGACGTCCGCCAACAAACATGTATCAGCCCTCAAGTATGAATCATGTAGTCTCCCATCTTTTTTACACTCTAACTTCTGCCACGCATCTTGAGCATGTTGGAAATCAGAATCACTGATGTCCTTTCCTCTGAGACTAGAAAAGATCGACCCCTTTTAGGAGGAAGTGTGTTTTCATCAAACCTTTCCAACTGTTCATGTTTTCATAAGGATAAACGCCCTTTTAACGAGAGTTGGGTCAAATATTCTTCCGTTATTGGGCAGGGACTTTAAGGACATAGCTAGTGACTCTAATGTTTCCCATATGTGTTGCATAGAGTCATAAAAAGACATGTTATTTAAAGTGAAACACATGTACTTTTTCTGATGACTGTGAGATGCATGACACCCTGAAGGCATCGTCCAATGCTTTCCATTATAAGTTTGAGAGTCGTAACCTCCCCAAGTTATGAAAGAATTTACAGGCAGCTTCCATGTCTTGGGATCAAACTTTAGTTGAAGATTGCATTTGTTTTGCGCCGCTCCTCTGAACTTTCCGCTAATGTGATCATGTCTCTTACTGTGGGGTTTACACTCTTGGGCGTTAGCTCTAAACCACAAATCCAACAGTGAGTGGCTGAGTCATACTGTGTTGGTCTTCAGGCGTCATTATGATTTCAGATAAGTTTAGATTATAGAACAGTTATTACGCACTTGCTGCTTTGCGTTCTAAGAAGTATTTTGCAGCATCTGGCCCTCTATATAATTCTGGCTCTGAATGAACCCCATCCGACCTGACAACAATAAAGGCAAATGAACAAATCTGATGATTACTCATTAAGACTGTTTTTCAAATTTTTTTTGTGGTGCTGGCCCTTCATAAGGAACAATGAGTGATTCAAAGTCTGCGTAAATACGTATGGACTTGTTTGCAGCCGTTTTCCAGTTCTTAAAAACTAATTTTTAGTCCTGGCGGGGGCGTAGTTAGTTCTGTCTTACGTCTACAAACTTTTACAATGTTTTTATATGTTCGCTCGCGGCTTGAACAGATGGCTTTTTGTTAAACATTTTTACAGAATTCTTGGTTTGCCATGATCTTTTGAAGTATGCTGCATTAGTTACTCATTGTTCGTATCAATGTGTAATGCGGTAGCCCTGTTGGCGAAAAACATTAGGAGTAAGTCCACATGACTTTTGGCTGGTTCGCCTATTTTGGGACTGTTCTTGGACTTTTTTAAATTTGGCACCAAATTTGTTTCCTCACCCCATGTGTATACATTAACAGTTATTGGGTTGTTTTGTTCTTCAAACTGACAATTTGGTCTACACTAACAGGAAAGGATATTCCATTGAAGTTAAGATCTTTGGCGTATTGCCCATAGTTAGTCACTCTCTCTGCGTGGTTCGCGGGCATGATGCAGCCTTGCAAGAACGCACCACATGAAACATTTTGTTGTCTGAATTTTTTTATGTTTAAAACTGCTCTCTTTAAAACCAACTCCCGAGGTAGCGGAATGTAAGCCTTTGCCTACAATCGGTGCATACTTAGCCTGTTTTAATCTAATCTCTAAGACTTCGCCCTCTGACCAACCAGAGCCTCTCATTTAGCTTCTTAGCAGCAGCGCCAACTGTGTAAGCAGTTCGTCTGCCCAACCGGTGTTAAGTCCCTTATGAGAAAGAATAGTCTGCTGTTTAGTCGAGACCCAGACTTCTAAAATTTTTTTCTTTTGTTACATAGTCGATTAAAACAGCTAACATTACTTTAACTGGCGGGTCTATTGTTAGTTTGCCTGGAACTTGAGAAATAGCATGTAAAACGCTTGCCCGCACGTTTTCTGGATTAATAACTTCTAAATCAATATCATTTAGTGCTCTTGATTAAACGCTCTCTCTCAAGCATTCCTTTTAAACATTCGTCTTGTCCTTCTATATCTTAGCCATGCTGTCTTTCTTTTCTAAGCCAAAAATATTTATTTAAATTAAAAAAAAATACTTAATCAGAATCAATATCGACGGTCTTTTTGCGCTTGGGACTCATAAACTAAAGTATAAACACCTTTTGGTGTTGTTATGTGAGCTGTTTAGAACAGAGTTTAATGTCTCGTTTACTTTTTTTAAGCATTCCTTTTTTTATCTGCTCGGGGTCTGGCTGTTGAGAAAAACTTGTCCTTGCCTTTCTTTGAAGATCAAACTTTTGTCTTTGTAGTCATCAAAATCGGCCTGTAAACGATTAAATTCTTCATCCCTGATGTTTGAGTCAACTAGCGCTTTATTTATTGTCAGTTTTAAACGAGCTAAGTTTAGCTGTTATTAGTTGAACCATAGCTGTGTGCTTTTGGAGTTTAGTTTTATTTTTTTGCTAGCAGCCCTACGGCTAATGAACCAGGGCCGAGAGCTAAAAACAAACCTCCTAGAGGTAAAGCTGCGGGTGCGCCTATGCCGTTGCTAAGAGACCCAAAACTCGTTCCTGTGATTAGAGCACTTATAGTCGATGCTCCAGTATTAAATATGTAACAGCATTAAAGGCAGCAGAATACCCTTCGTTGGTTTGCTGTATTTTGAAAGGTCTTGCTCTAGTACTTGCTGCATTTGCGTTTAAAGTTTGTTAATCTAAAGGTTTTTTTTGTTTGGGGTTTCTACTATTTTCTTTTGGCGGGGCTGTAGGCACATTTGGATAAACCTGAACGACATGCTTTTTATAAAATGAAAAATAATTTAGTATTGTATATCTTTTAAACTGTTAATTTTTAAATATTCAGTGCGCATCATATATTAAAAACAAATACATTTAAATGGTTTATCGGCTTCTTCTTCTTTATCAATTTGAATGTTTATTACGTCTCTCACGTTTCCCGCTTCCCTGTAGCTGATTTCCTCCGTTGACCTTAGGTCAACCATAAACCGTATTTTGTTGTAAATAATCATCAAGTCTTACGCTGTGAAGGGGTAGATCTTTAGCCACAAGGTCAACTGTTGGATTTTCTACACCCCCCACCTCCAAACAGTTTTTTATTTTTAAACAAAATGCTGATAAGGTTTAGCCCCCTAGCATTAGATTGGTTAGGGCTGCCCTCAATCGAACATTGTACTTTCGTTATTTTTTGGATTAAAAAAATTTTCACTTCCTCTTTTGAATGGTTCTTATTTCACACAGCAATAAAATACCTTTACAGCGATCTTGCTGAGACGCTAAAACTAAAATTCCATATAGTGTCTGCCCTGCTTCTGGATATGTTGTATGATGAATCATCTTTCGTAATATTTTTTTTCTAATTTTGACCCGATATTGGTGCTCAATCTGCCTTGCTAAATTAGGTTGCTAACAAAGTCAAACTCTAACGAGATGTCAGAATGCTGTACTTTGCTTCGGTTTTCTGTTGATCTGATAACACGTTTGTATTCGTTAAAAGTTAGTTCATATGACAGTCTGTCTTTTAATGCTCCTTGAAAGTATGGGCATGCGCTTTTAACAACTCAAAATTAAGGGGAAAGGAAAAACGATTTCCAAACGCAAAATTTACAGCCACATACTTTTTGCCGTCTTTAGTATCTGCGGCACCTATTCTATGTTTTTGTGCTTCTTCATTTTCTATTCCTTGAAACGCAAAATCAGCCTTTCATTCCCGGTTAGCCATAAATCAGAATAGGTTAAAAATATGTCTGCATTGTGTAAAGAAAATATTTCTTGCCCCTCAAGTTTTATAGAAATTTTCTTAACAATTGCCCGCCCAGATTCTGTACAACTGTCCTGTTTGGGTCTGTTGTTGAATCGAGTACTATTTTGAAAGTAAGACGCGCAGAGCCTGGCACAATCACGTCATTTGCTCCTAGGTCTGGAAATTTGACAGTAAGAATTTGATCTGCATCAATAGTAGATGGATTATTTGGAACAGTAATAGTCCGCTTATTTCCCTTCACGCCAAAGGGTTCTTTCAGTCTTCTATGCGGGTCAAGAATCGAGCCATGTGCTTGTGACATTTTTATAAAGCAAAATAAAAAATAATTATTTAAAAACATGGCAGGAATTGAAGATGAAGAAGATTATGATGTTTTTGATCCTGGAGACGACATGAGTGAAATGATCCCTTTAACACAGCATCGCTCAACGCTCTCAATGCAGCGTGAATTAACAGAAAGTACGGTCGGAGCATTTTTACAAAAGTTTAGGTCAAGAACCTCCCGAATTTATAGACCCAAATGATTTTGAATTAAAAGATGGTCATTTGTCTGTAAAAAAACGATCAAGGGCAACTTGTTCGGCTTACAACTAAACCCGACCCATCAAAGTTTTTAGCCGTGGGTTCAATTAGAAATAGACTCAGTGTTGAAAGATCAAAATCGCCTTGGCATTGCTAGACCAAATTAGATAGGGATGCAGTTGCTAAACTTCAAAACACACTACAAGAACTCCCGACAGATAACCAAATGCAAAACATGGAACTTAAAGAATTAAATCAATCAGCAGGCGAATTAATAAATACAATAGAAGCAGAAACCAGTTTTTTCAGAAGAAACAGCGTTAAAAACAATTAATGATTCCCCATTGCCTATGCGAGAATTATTAGCCCTTGATCGTACTTTAAGAACCATCAGAGGCGAATTAACAAACAATTTAGCAAAACTAGGTGAACTAGATGGGCATATAAAAAAGAGAAAAAGAAAAACTCGTTGAGGCTGATGACGCCAACTTAGGGCCTGATATTAAAGAAAGAATAACCCAAAGACTAAAAGATCTTGAACAAGGAAAGATCAGCAAGACTAGAAGTGACAACTACTAACGAGACCAATTACGAACTCAAGTGAATAGAATAAGAGAAACTATCGAAAAAATTTTATATGAAGACACGACGCTAGCAGAACGAATACGACGCTGTTTAGAGAGCAAGGAGTCACATTAGCAAGCGTTATAACTGCCTTAGGATTTGCAATAAGTACATTGGTGTTGGCTATTACAGGCGGCGGTGGCCAAAGTTCAGTACCTCCGCCGCCATCGCCTCCACCTGATAAATCATGGGTAAAAAAACAGCTTGATCATCTTGCGAGTTTATTAAAAAAATTAGCCGGTAAAGCTATAGACTCTTTACCGGGTATATTAGGAGGTATTGTTAGCTGGCTTTTGTCTACTGCAAGCAAAGTAGTTGGCTTTATGGCCGAGCACTTATGGACATTAGTTCTTGTAATAGTTGGGTTACTATTTAGTAAGATAAAGACCAAGTAATCCTATGCCAGTTAATCCAAGAACAAGCGCTGTCTTTTCATATTCATGGTCATCGCGAACAGAGTCCGCGAGCTTTGCTGAGTCTTCAATGACTTTTGGGGTTTGGACATCGGGGATTGGATGACTTAATCTTGGGTGTTCTTTTATTGTTTGTAATATTACTGGCTCAGAATTTATGTCGTTTTTCCCAACCTTCTGTTCATTGCCTGCTATAAGAATTTCATTATTATAGTTTATTATTGTACCTATCTGGAGTCTGAGGTCAGAAGGCAGCATGTATAAACCAGTGCCAACAGCAAAGTCTACTTTCGATCGTGCGTATTGTAAAACATTTTGGTACCTTTGAATACTTGAAGGTAAATCAACTGTAGAATTAATGGCGTCCTCTAAATTTGCTAAGTATTGTTTTTGTGCGTCAAAGCCAGTAGAAAGATCAGTTATGCTCGATCTTGCCTGTGCTTGCGAACCTAGCAAACACCAAACGTAAGTACGAATAGAGTCGTTTATTCGTTCTATTCCCGCTCTAGTTAGGCCCTTAGAAGCGTCTAAGATAAATGTTGTCCATGCTGTTTTATGCTCTTGCTCTATGGACCAGGGCTGAACAATTTGAAAGGAGAACGCCGGTCAAAGTTATACTTTCTGTGCGTGCCCTGAAAATAAATGACGCCTATGCCATGATTATGATCCAACTTTTGTCTAAAGCCTGTCTTGATGTTAATATTAAATTCGTTACAGATCCTTTCAAAAGCCTTCATGTCTATTCTGTTGCTGAATGGATTAAACGATTTGTCATTCGGTAATGGTGCTTGCAGTTCAGTCAAAATACGTCTAAAGGTGTAATAGAAATGAAATCTGTACACTAACCTCACCAAAGGATCATGGTGATTTAAATGATCGGCATACGCCACTGCACACCCAGTTGATGCACAAGACACAGCAAAGTTTAACTGGTTCTGATAAAACTGCATCGGATGACTAAACCACGCTTTCTGGATGTGCTCGTTTTCAATAGGGGGGTTAAGATAGCTCTTCAATGGAGTACTCACCTTTTTATGAAAAGAGGCAGTCTGGGTCACAGCAATGTCAAGAGTATCAGTTGCTATATTTTAAGATTGTAGTGCGGCCCAACAGAATATTTTGCATCAGTATATTTGAATGCACTCATTTTTAATTTGTTTTAAAAAATGTTTGTAACAATAACAACTCAAGACCGTCCTTCGTTTTTAGAACATGCTATTGATAACAATTGCGGGGCCAAAACGGTCGCGCTCCATGAAATATTCTACAAAGTCGTATGGTTTAATATAACTAAAGCCAAGGGGAATAATAAGATTACAAAATATGAAAGGAGAACAAACGACGTTAAACAGTTAACAATACCTGATGGTTATTACGGGTTTTGCTCACTAAAAGAAGCAATGAGTAACTTAGACATTACTCTTAAACTTAACAATGCAAATCTAAAAACAATATTAACATTCAAACCTGAAGAAGCAAAATACGATTTTGATAGAGAGCTAGCTAAAATGCTAGGCTTTACAACTAGCAATCTACCCACTCATAGTTTTAGTGTTTCGCCAGATGAAACTACGTTTGAGGGGGAAAGTCCGCTCAATCTTGCATTACATTCATTACTCTATGTTCATTTGGACGAGCTAAGCACTGATGAAAACTTATATGATGGAAGGCCCTCAACTGTTTTAAGAGCTCTTCCGTCAGGGAAAGCTGCATATTGCGATTATGAAATTATACAATTCCCTAATTTACAGTTTAAAAGATTAGTTTGTGGGAGGGTCGGATCATTTAATATAAAAAATCAAAGACAAAGCGGGGAAAGTTGTGAAATGTGATAACCTGCACATTGTTTTGGAAATAAAATAATACGTTACTAAAAAATAATGTCGCGTGGGCCAGAAGAACCAGGAGTTACATTAGCGCCTGTAAGGTGTATAACTTTAGAATTAAAAGACCTTGCAGACGTTGCGGACTTTGAACAGAATGGTGAGATAGGCGCTTTGTATGGTTTTGAGTACACTAAAGATGGTGATTATAAACGCAAAGAGGTTGGCGACAACAAAAAGTTTCCTAAACTAGAACAACTGCGCAATCTAGAGGCAAATAATGTTGGCCAGTATGAATATAAAATAGTTCGAAAGCCTGACCTCAAATGGCACTTAGAACCATATTTAGAATGGGAAATAAAATTTGAATTCATAAGCCCATTTACATTTTTTGGCCGTCAAAAAAGTTTCAGAAAAGCATTTAACTCTGGCCCTTTACATGTAAGTCTTATGCCAGATGACAATAGTCGGAAAGAGATTGAAATAAAGCCGTATGGGAAAAAACAGTACATCCTCCACAGAAGAGAAGCGGTTTTAAAAGATGCTTCTACAAAATTACAGTTCATGCCGCAAATGAAATTAGGGGACACGTTCACAATAATATTTGAAATTTCTGTCTTAAAAGATAAGGAGAGGGATGGGGTTGTGGGCGTTAGTGACGTCCTTTTTAAAGGAATTCTAATTAGCTGGCAAAACTTAGACGTTGACAGTCTTAAAGTTACTGTTGTCATTCTTCACAATGGCGAGGATATTAAGGTCATAACAACAAGCAACAAAATCAATATTAGTCTAAATAGAAACAATCTTACAGCACTGAATTGGATTAATCTTACACACTTAGGCCTTATAGGATTTTATTATACTGAACAAGTTTTAACAGAGGGTATGATAAAAACAATAACCGGATTAGATTAAACTCTGTTATAAAACTATGGAGCAGT
>CM031620.1:49245047-49277547 GCA_018398815.1 Conus ventricosus
GTTGACGTGAGCCAGTCAGAAAAAACCCAATACCATACAAGAGAGAGAGAGAGAGAGAGAGAGAGAGAGAGGAGAGAGAGAGAGAGAGAGAGAGAGAGAGAGAGAGAGCGAAAGAGAGCGAGAGAGAGAGAGAGAGAGAGAGCGAGAGAGCGAGAGAGAGAGAGAGAGAGAGAGAGAGAGAGAGAGAGAGAGATTCAGATTCAGATTCAGATGATTTATTCATATAACAGGCCAAGGCCCCTAATGAAGGGGTGTGTGAACATACAAGTACAATGGTTACATGAAATCAAATTACGGAACGAGACAAGAATAAAGGGCAATTTTAAGAAGTGAAAATTTCTCTATACTTAAAGGCCTTGTACAAAAACAAGGAAAAATTCTTAACAACTTCTGCAGAAGTAGATGAACAAAGTAGGCTCAGTTTAAACAAGGATGGCTGGCTGTAATATTTGGGCTTAATAAACTTTTCTCTGATGCTCATGAGAGCTGGACAGGACAGGACGAAGTGTAATTCGGTTTCAACTGATTTTTTACATAAAGGACAAAGCATATTATAATCATTACATATGCGATATCTAAAATAATGAGTGGCCAATGCAGATATTCCTAATCTGAACTTTGCTGTTACATGTTTTAGGTGCCTGTCCATATTTAAGGTTAAGTACGTTTTCAAGTCATGAACATCACAAAAGGTCCTGTATAAATCAAATCTGTCGCTGTTATGAATATGATCAGCCCATTTCTGCCATCTGCAGTCAACCAACCGTTGACGGAAAACACATACAAACTCTTTAGTATTACCAACCCCTTGATTCAGCCAAACAAATCCAAATCCGTATTCAAATAGACAATGGCGCACTTTGGACACCCAGTTACTTTTGCCTTTAGCATCTAAGTCATACAACATATTGTACGCCTTACGAGGAATTCTAAAGTCTTCCATTTGTAACAGTTTCAGCCAGTAGCGGATACATCTGACAGCAGAGGTAATGTAAATGGGAAATCGATTAGTCTCACCATAAATTAGATCATTTGGAGTCCGTCTATCTACACCAAGAAACCTTTTCAGAGCAAACATTTGAACAGATTCACAATGGATAGCAGCTTTTTCTAGTCCCCATAGCTCAGAGCCGTACTGTACAATCGGTTGAACCTGAGAATCAAATAGCTTTATAAACAACATGAATGAAGAATTATTAAGAACATGTAACTTTTTCATGATACAAAGCACAACATTTTTTGCTTTACTTGAAAGGTCTTTGCATGCGCCAACAAAACTCAAACGTGTTGAGAATAATATTCCTAAATATTTATAAGCATTGACAATTGGCATAGGAGTACCATCGTATACCCACCTTTCCCTTACACTTAAATAACCACCTTTACGAAATACTATGATATTGCTTTTTTCCATGTTGACTTTCAACTGCAATGAACTAGCGGCACGGTGCAAGCTATTCAATTGTGTTTGCAACCCTATAACAGTTTCAGACATCAAAACAACATCATCAGCCAACAGAAGGATAAACAATTCAAAAGCGTCGAGCGATAATAAAGCACCATGTTTACCATTGTTGATTACATCAAGAGCTAACTCATTAATAAACAAAGAAAATAAGATAGGGCTGCATGCATCTCCCTGCTTGACTCCTCTAGAACAATTAATATAGTCAGTAAGTTTTGTTCCACAACGGACTCTGGTTCTTATTCTATCATACATACTTCTAATACATCTATGGAGTTTACCTTTAATACCATTTTTGGTCAAAATGGGCCAGAGGAGATTTCTATTAATGGAGTCAAACGCTTTTTGAAAATCAATAAAAGCTACGTATAACTTCCTATTGTTAGAAAACTGCTTCTGCACAACCGCAAGCAATGTAAACAAGTGAAGAGAGAGAGAGAGAGAGAGAGAGAGAGAGAGAGAGAGAGAGAGAGAGAGAGAGAGAGAAAGTGATCTTTGAGTGATCTTGCTCACAGGGAAGCAAACTTGAGCTGATATGGTGAAAACAATATTCCTTGATACATGAAAAGGCTGACCGGCAAAAGAGAAAATGCCAATTATGGTTGTGTAATCTTCATTTCAGTTCATTGTAATTCGAGTCTTCTGTACATATACATGTTGGCTGTATTACAACGTGACCAGTATTGTTGTGTATTGATTCTTAAAGTTTACTGTCTGTCCAGTCCCACAGGAACTGTGTGTCGTTGGGTTTGTTTCCGACCTAGCATTGGTTGTATTTAAGACTCTATTGGAAAGACAGGAACAGAACAGTCGTTCTGTGTCCTGTATGGACACGTCTTGTGAGATCGTTGATCACATTTTCTGCAAGCAATTTAGGGATCAGGGTCTCTCTGTCTTGCCTCCTGTCTGGTTGTTTTTTTTTTAGATTTTATTTCATTTTTGTTGTCCATTATGTTGCTGACCTCTTCGTTATGTTATGTAAACTCTAAGACTGAGATAGCCATCTCAGTGAAAACATTGACTCTTCTCTGTGGATTGGCGGGACATGCCGGGCAGTGGCTGTGGACAGTGAGTCATAATGAGCAGTGTGGTTGTAATGCAACTGAAGACAGAAACCAAAATCTCGAGGTGAGCACTGTTCGCCAGCAAGGTCGGACACGTTCTGAAAACGGTGGTGTTAATCAACAGTTTTTCTGTTAATTAATCAATGAAGAAAGTGTGATGGTGCCGCTGGATTAATAGTGCGACCACTGCCAATCTCCACCAAAGATGTCAGATAATTTTTGAGAGCAGCAACCGCGATTTCAAGCGAAAATGAAAGACTCGAGTCGAACCGTTACAAGTCAATATGGCCGGCGGCGGACAACGGAAACGTAAACACAGAAAAACAAACTCCAACTCGGAATCAAACTCTTCTGGTGCATTGGTGGGAAAGTCAAGTGACTTAAATAATTCAAATAGTACGCCAAAGAAACAAAAAGTTGTGACAAGCACGCCTACATCGGTGAAAGAGAAGCTGTCAAAGTTTGTTACGTTTCCGAATCGGCAAAACAAGACATGACTGACAAGGGAGACAACTTACCTCTGTCAACATCCGAGGAGCTCTACGCGGTCTTCTCCCCTGAACACAGTTCGAATCTTCATCAGGGTGCTATTACTAACGAAGACCTGATGAAGAAATTGTGCGCGAACGGCTCTGCTCTCGCAGAACTGTCCACAGTGGTAGAAGAACTGACGACCGCCATTCTGCTGCTGCAGAACGAGAACGACAAGCTGAAGAAGGAGGTGGGGGACGCCAAACAGAGGGAAGACTCCTTGAGGGACCAGCTGAGGGAAGCCCGTCACCTTGCCGAGACCGCCGACCGTAGAACGGAGGAGTTATCGGCGTACGTCCGTAGGAACAACCTACGTATCTACGGAATGAAGGAAGACCAAGGTGAGACGGCGCAGCAGTGCGAGGAGAAGGTCCTTTTGTTGATTTCCAGTCAACTCAAGGTCAAAGTGAAACCTGAGGACCTGGAGGCTGTACACTGTGTGGGTGCCCGTGTCCAACGTTCCGGGGGCGCCACTGGCGGTTCTGGGAACTCGGGTAGGGGCATAATATTACGTTTTGTGTCCCGACGCGTTCGCGATGCTGTCCTGTATGCCAGGAAGAATTTGAAGGGGAGTGGAACTGTCGTTGTTGAGGATCTGACCCCACGGACGTATTCACTGTTGTGTAGTGTGAAAAGTGACACTGCCTGTCAGCAGGCGTGGACCAAGAATGGGACTGAGAGAACAGGAAAATGCAGCTTCTAACTCACTTTCGCCCTCAACCAGTTTTCGGGCGAAAGTGACCTAGAAGCTGCATTTTCCTGTTCTCTGACAAGTAACCAAAAAATAACGATTATCTACAAACAAACATACTGTGTAGGATTATCCGTTTTCAATACTAATTTACTAAACTTTTCAGATTTTAGTTTTTGCTTAATCCTATGTTTTTCCTGGTCATTTTCAATAACATCATTTTCACGCAAACATTCATCAAATGCATCTCTGTCTTTCATGTGAAATAACACTACAGTCTTTAATTGTTCTCTAAAGTCTTTTAAAACTGAGTTATATTTCTGACATAAAATCCACACACTTATCCCAGCATGTCTTCCACTAAAGGCTAGTTTTGACAAAGTTTTTCTTTTTTTAACTATGTCTCTTTCTGCTGAACAGTCATCTATAATAAATAGCGTCTGCGTTCCCTCAAACAATCTATAAAAGTGTTCTAAACATTCACTCAGTTTATTGCTGGGATCAACTAAAATTATGTTATCATCAGTCCATATAAACCTTCTATCATGATATGCTTTGTTCCATTTAAGTGTTGGGCAGAAAATCACAATATGATCAAAATTATAACGATAAACTGTTTGTAACAGGTTGAGGATAAATATTGTTTTTCCACAACCAGTTTGTCCACAAATTAATGAACAATGAGGGGTTTTTGTCATAAAGTTTAACTGCTCCATAGTTTTATAATAGAATTTAATCTAATCCAGTTATTGTTTTTATCATGCTCTCTGTTAAAACTTGTTCAGTATAATAAAATCCTATAAGGTCTAAATGTGTAAGATTAATCCAATTCAGTTCTGTAAGATTGTTTCTATTTAGACTATATTGATTTTGTTGCTTGTTGTTATGACCTTAATATCCCCCCTCCCGTCGTGAAGATGACGATGGTAATTTTAAAGTTTTTAAAATTTCTAAGTTTTGCCAGCAAAATAAAATTTTTCCTTTTAGAGGACTCACTAACCCCCAACCCCCATTCCTTTTCCCACATTTTTTAAAGACAGAAATTTAAAAATTCATTTAAACGGGTTTTCCTTTATTTTCATTTGGGGAATTGAATTGTAATTTTGTAGAAGCACTTTTAAAACCGTTTCTTTTTCTGTGGGGGTTTTTCTTTTTATTTCCCATAGGGTTTTATTTCAATCTTTTTTCCGACTTTGGTTTTTGGGCCCATAAGACTTCCCTTTTAAAGGGGCCCAAAGGTTGAATTGCTTTTCTAAAACCCTTTTTTGAGGGGTAAAATTTTTGAAAATTTGGGCTTATGTTTTTAAATTTTTTGTCCCTTTCCTAAAAAAGGTTTTCCGTCCCAAATTTGAGGCCCGGTTTTTTCGAACAAATTTTATTTCCCAAACTGGCCAACTTATTTGTTTCTAGATTGCGCATTTGGGCTCATTTTTGGGAAAACTTTTTTTTGGGTGCCAACCCCCTTGCTTTTATAATCCCCAATCTTTATTTTTACTCAAACCCATACAAAGTGAAAAATCTCACCTTTCTGTTAAAATTGGAAAGGCCCTGCAAGGTCTTTTAATTCTAAATTTTTACCCTAAACGGGGCGCTAATGAAAATCCGGTTTTTTTCCGGGCCCACGCGACATTTTTTGTACAACTTATTTTTTTTTTTCCCGGAAAAAATTTTGCAGGTTATCGCATTTCAAAAACTTTTCCCTGCTTTGTCTGCGATTTTTATATTAAAATGATCCAACCCTCCCACAAACTAATCTTTTAAACTGTAAATTAGGAATTGTATAATTTCATAATCGCAATAGCAGCTTTCCCTGATGGAAGAGCTCTTAAAACAGTTGAGGGCCTTCCATCTATAAGTTTTTCATCAGTGCTTAGCTCATCCAAATGAACATAGAGTAATGAATGTACTGCAAGATCGAGCGGACTTTCCCCCTCATAAGTAGTTTTGTCTGGTGTAACAATAAATCTTTGAGCGTCTTGTCTGCCAGTTGCAAAGCCTAACATTTTTAGCTAGCTCTTTATTAAAAAAAGTAACTTGCTTCTTCAGGTTTGAATGTTAATATATGTTTTTAGATTTGCAGTGTTAAGTTTGAGAGCGATGCCAAAGTTACTCAATGCTTCTTTTATGAGCAAAACCCGTAATAACCATCAGGTATGTGTTACCTGGTCAATTAAGCTTCTTTCCGTGTCATATTTTCTAATCTTATTATTCTTCTTGGTTTCGCTTATATTAAAACCATACGACTTTGTAGAATATTCATGAAGTGCAACCATTCTGCTTCCGCAATTGTTATCAATAGCATGTCTAAAAACGAAGGGCGGTCTTGAGTTGTTTTGTTTACAAACATTTTTTAAACGAAATAAAAATGAGTGCATTCAAATATAATACTGGCGCAAAATATTCTGTTGGGCCGCACTACAATCTTAAAAATATAGCAACTGATACTCTTGACATTGCTGTGACCCAGACTGTCACTTTTCATAAAAAGGTGAGTACTCCATTAAGCAGATATCTTAACCCCCCTATTAAAAAAAGACTACATCCCAAAATTTTGGTTTAGTCATCCGATGCAGTTTTATCAGAACCAGTTAAACTTTGCTGTGTTTGTGCATCAACTGGGTGTGGAGTGTCGTATGCTGATCATCTAAATCATCCTGATCCTTTGGTGAGGTCAGTGCACAGATTTCATTTCTATTAACACCTTTAGACGTATTTTGACAGAACTGCAAGCGCCAATTACCAAATGACAAACGTTTAATCCCTTCAGCAACCGAATAGACATGAAGGCTTTTGAAAGGATCTGTAACGAATTTAATATTATGTTAAGGAAGACTTTAGACAAAAGTTGGATCTTAATCATGGCTTAGGCACCCCTTATTTTGGGGCGTGCACAGAAAGTTAACTATGCTTGGAATCCTCCTTATACATCTTTCTCTTCAGCACAACTGTTCACCTCGGGTCCATAGAGCAAGAGCATAAAACAGCATGGACAACATTTATCTTAGACACTTCTAAGGGCCTAACTAGAGCGGGAATAGAACGAATAAACGACTCTATTCGTACTTACGTTGGTGTTTGCTAGTTTGCAAGCACAGACAAGGTCAAGCATAACCGATCCTTCTACTGGTTTTGATGCACAAAAACAATACTTAGCAAATTTAGAGGACGCTATTAATTCTACAGTTGATTTACCTTCGAGTATAAAAAGGTACCAAAATGTTTTACAATACGCAAGATCAAAAGTAGACTTTGCTGTTGGCGCTGGTTTATACATGCTGCCTTCTGACCTCAGACTCCAGATAGGTACAATAATAAACTACAACAATGAAATCCTTGTGGCAGGCAATGAACAGAAGGTTGGAAAAAACGACATAAATTCATGAGCCAGTAATATACAAACAAAAAAAAACACGATGACCCCCCAAGATTAAGTCACCAATCCCCGAGGTCCAAAGCCCAAAGACCATTAAAAAAAATAATGACAATGAATATGAAAAGACAGCGCTAGTTGTTGGATTAACTGGCCTAGGATTACTTGGTCTTTATCTTACTAAATAGTAACCCAACTATAAGAGAACTAATGTCCAAAAGTGCTCGGCCATAAGCCAACTACTTTGCTTGCAGTAGACAAAAGCCAGCTAACGATACTCCCTAATATACCAGGTAAAGAGTCTATAGCTTTACCACTAAATTTTTTTAATAAACTCGCAAGATGATCAAGCTGTTTTTTTACCCATGATTATCAGGTGGAGGCGATGGAGGTGGAGGCACTAGGACTTTGACCACCGCCGCCTGTAATAGCCATTACCAGTGTACTTATTGCAAATCCTAAGGCAGTTATAACACTGCTAATGTGACTCCCTGCTCTCTAAACAGTGTTCGTATTCGTTCTGCTAGCGTCGTGTTTTCATATAAAATTCTATGGATAGTTTCTCTTATTCTGCTCACTTGAGTTCGTAATTCTTCTCGGTTAGTAACAACACTTCTAGTCTTGCTGATCTTTCTTCTTTAAGTTCATGTAGTCTTTGTTCTATTCTTTCTTTAAACATCGCCCCCTAAGTTGGCCTCGTTAGCCTCAGCGAGTTTTTTTTTTCTTCTTTTTCTATATGCTCATTTACTTCACCCAGTTTGCTGTATTGTTTTCTAATTCACCTCTGATTCTTCTTAAAGCACGATCAAGGGCTAGTAAATCTCTTATAGGCGCCTGTATTTCTTGCACGGGCAGCGGCGATCGCCCTATAGTATTTAAAATGCGTTTCTTCTTCTGGAGTGAGTTCTTCTTCTATTGCATTTATTAATTCGCCCGCTGATTGATTTAATTCATCAAGTTCCATGTTTTGCTTTTTGGGTTTTATCGTGGGGCTTTTTGTGCATGTTTTGAAGTTTAGAAACGGCCTCCACCTTTAATTTCGGTTTAAAACAATGCGAAGGCGAATTTCGTTCGCCCATTTTAAAGTCTTTGTCTAATTGTTTCTCATGCTCACCAAACTTTGATGGGTCTCGTTTATCTGTAAGCGAAACACGCTGTCTTTATCGTTTTTTACATACAAATGGCCGCCTTTTTTTTCAAAATCACGGGGCTATAAATTCAGGGGTTCTATACCTAAACTTCTATAAAATGATTTGACTTTGGTTCTGTTAATTCATGCCACATTGAGGCCATTGAGCGATGCTGTGTCAAAGGAGTCATTTCACTCATGTGTCTTCAGGATCAAAATCATAATCTTTTTCACCTCCAATGCCTGCCATATTTTTAAATAATTAACTTTTTATTTTGTTTTATAAAAAATGTCACAAGTATATGGCTCAATTCTTGACCCGTATAGAAGACTGAAGGAACCCCGCGGCGTGAAGGGAAATAAACGGAATTTTACTGTTCCAAATAATCCGTCTACTATTGATGCGGATCAAATTCTTACTGTCAGATTTCCAGACCTAGGAGCGGATGAAATGATTGTGCCAGGCTCTGCGCGACTTACTTTAAAAATAGACCTCGCTTCAACAACAGACCCAACCAGAACAGTTGTCCAGAATCTAGGACGGGCAATCGTTAAGAAAATTTCTATAAAACTTGAGGGGCAAGAAATATTTTCTTTACACAATGCAGACATATTTTTAACCTATTCTGATCTATGGCTAACCGCGAATGAAAGGGATGATCTTGCGTTTCAAGGAATTGGAAATGAAGAAGCACTAAAACTTAGAATAAGCGCCGAACTCGGCGCAGGTGAAAAAAGCAGCAAAAAGTCTTTAGCTCTAAATTTTGCTTATGGAAATCGCTTTTCCATTCCCTTAGATTTTGAGTTGTTAAAAGCGCATGCCCCATACTTTCAAGGAGCATTACAAGACAGATTGTCATACGAACTAACTTTTAACGAATACAAACGTGTTATCAGATCAACAGACACCGAAGCAAAGTACAGCATTTCTGACATCTCGTTAGAGTTTGATGTTGTTAGCAACCCTGATTTAGCAATGCTGATTGGCAACAATATCAGTCAAAATTTATAACATATTACGAAGCAGTGCGTCATCATTCAACATATCCTAAAAGCAGGGCAGACGCTATATGGAATTTTAATCTTAGTGTCACAGTAAAATCGCTTAAAGGTATTTTATTGCTGTGTGAAGATGAAGAACCATTCGCAAGAGCAAGTGAAAAGTTTTTTAATCCAAAAATAACGAAAGTACAATGTTCGATTGATGGCAGTCCTAACCAAATCTATGCTAGCGGGCTTAGACCTTATCAGCATTTTGACGAAATAAGAAAATTGTTTGGGGTGGGAGGGGTAGAAGTCCAACAGCAGACCTTGTGTCTAAAGATTTACACCTTCACAGTGTTAGGCTTGACGATTATTTAACAACAAAATACGGTTTATGGATTGACCTAAGGTCAACAGAGGATAATCAGTTGCATGGAAGTGGGAGAAAAGTTATAGACGTAATAAACCTTCAAATTGAGAAAGAAAAAGATGCTGATAAACCACTTAATGTACATTTGTTTTTATTAATTGATACACAGCTGAATATTAAAGATAGCAGATTAAAAGATATAGATTACTAAATTATTTTTTCATTTTTAAAAAAAGCATGCCTGTTGACGTTTATCCGAAAGTACCTACAGAAGAGATAGCAGGCAACTCTGCTGCTATAGAAGGCAACATTGACCCCAGGGTCGTCGCTGCTGCTGCAGTAAAAACCTGCAGATTAACCAACATTACGCAAATGCAACAAAAACTAGAGCAAGACCTTTCAAAATACAGCAAAACCAGGCGAAGGTATTCTGCTGCCTTCAATGCCGTTACCTATGTTAATACTGGAGCATCGACTATTAGCGCTGCATCAGCTGGAACAAGTGTAGGCCTCTTAGCATCGGGCATAGGCGCACCGGCAGCTTTGCCTCTAGGCTGTTTGTCTTTAGGTTTTGGCCTGTGTTCATTAGCTGTAAGTGCTGCTAGCAAAAAATTAAAAACTAAACTCCAAAAGCACACAGCTATGGTTCAACTAATAACAGCTAAATTTAGCTCGTTCAAACTGACAATAAATAAAGCGCTAGTTGACTCGCACATCACGGATGAAGAATTTAGTCGTTTACGGGCCGATTTTGATGACTACAAAAGACAAAAGTTTGATCTTCAAAGAAAGGCGAGGACAAGTTTTTCTCAACAGCCAGACGCCGAGCAGATAAAAAAGGAATGTTTAAAAAAAGTAAACGAGACATTAAACTCTGTTCTAAACAGCTCACATTAACAACATCAAAAGGCGTTTATACTTTGGTTTATGAGTCCAAGCACAAAAAGACCGTTGATATTGATTCTGATTAATTTTTTTTTTAATTTAAATAAATATTTTGAGTTAGAAAAGAAACTCAACATGGATAAGATATATGAAGGACCGGACGAATTGTTTGAAGGAATGCTTAAGGAAGAGCGTTTGTCAAAAGCTTTAAATGATATTGATCTAGAAGTCATTGATCCAACAAACGTACAGGCAAGTGTTGCTCATGCTATTTCTCAAGTTCCAGGTAAACTAACAATAGACCCGCCAGTTAAAGTAATGTTAGCTGTTTTAATCGACTATATAACAATAAATGAAGAAAATCTTGAAGTCTGGGTCTCGACTAAACAACAGGTTATTCTTTCTCGTAATGACTTAACACCCGGTTGGGCAGACCAACTGCTTACACAGTTTGATGTAGCCGCTGAAGAAGCCAAAATAAGAGGCTCTGGTTGGTCAGAGGCCGAAGTCTTAGAGATCAGATTAAAACAGGCTAAGTATGCACCGATTGTAGGCAAGTCTTACATTCCACTACCTCCAGCATTAGTTGCAAAAAAAGCAGTTTTAAACATAAAGAATTCAGACAACAAATGTTTCATGTGGTGTGTTCTCGCAAGGCTGCATCACGTCGGCAAAAACGCAGAGAGAGTGTCTAACTATCACCCTTACATCAATGATCTTAACTTTAGTGGGGTGTCCTTTCCTGTTAGTGTAGACCAAATTGATCAGTTTGAAGAACAAAACAAACCAATAACTGTCAATATCTACACATGGGATGAGGAAACAAATCTACAGCCGATTAAAGTGTCCAAGAACAGTCCAACGATTGGCGAGCCAGACAAAAATCATGTTGACTTACTACTAATGTTTTCACCAGCGGGGCTACCACATTACACATTAATACGCACAATGAGTAGATTATTGCGGCATACTTCAAAGCAAGGACTTAAGCAAGAATTCTGTAGAAAATGTTTAACAAGAGTTCCATCTGTTCAAGCCGCGAGCGAACATAAGAAACATTGTATCGGCCCAGTTGACTGTAATACAGAACTAATTACGCCCCCAGAAGGCAGTAAAGTTAGTTTTAAGAACTGGAAACGGATGCAAAATTCTCCATACGTAGTTTACGCAGACTTCGAGTCGCTTATTGTTCCTTATGAAGGGCCAGCGCCACAAAAACTTTGAAAAACACGTCTTAATGAGTAATCATCAGATTTGTTCATTTGCTTTCATTGTTGTTAGGTCGGATGGCGCTCATTCAACGCCAGAATTATACAGAGGCCCAAATGCGGCTAGAAGATTTTTACAGCGCATGCAGCAAGTGCGTAATGATTGTTCTAATAATCTGAATTTATCTGAAATCATGATGACCCTAAAGCCCAACAACAGTATGACTCAGCCACACATTGTTGGATTTGCGGTTTAGACCTCTCATCAGACGCAGAGAATTCGACAGTAAGAGACCATGATCACATTAGCGGAAAGTTCAGAGGAGCGGCGCACAGTAAATGCAATCTTGAACTAAAGTTTGATCCTAAGACATGGAAGCTGCCCATCTTCTTTCATAACTTGCGAGGTTACGACTCTCATCTTATATTGCAAGCAGTAACCAACGCCTTCAGGGTAGCATGCATTGCACAGTCATCAGAAAAGTACACGTGTTTCACTTTAAATAACATGTCTTTTTATGACTCTATGCAGCACATGATGGGATCATTAGAGTCACTGGCTATGTCCTTAAAGTCTTGCCCAATAACAGAAGAATATTTTGACCCAACTCTCGTTAGAAAGGGCGTTTATCCTTATGAGTACATGAACAGTTGGGAAAGGTTTGACGAAGATACAGTTCCGCCTAAAGGCGCGTTCTTTTCTAGTCTTAGAGGAAAGGACATCAGTGATTCAGATTACCAGCATGCTCAAGATGCGTGGCAGAAGTTAGATTGTAAAACGATGGGAGACTATCATGACTCATACTTGATGGCTGATGTATGTTTGTTGGCGGATATTTTGAAAATTATAGAAAGACCTGCATGAAACATTATAGCCTGGATCCTGCGCATTACATTTCTGCGCCCGGGATGAGTTGGGACGCTTTCTTAAAGTTTACTGGAGTACAGATTGATTTATTGTCTGACCTACCAATGATTCAGATGATTGAAAACGGATTGCGTGGAGGAATTAGTATGGCGTCGCATCATTACTGTAAAGCAAAGAACAAATACTTGGACGACTATGATCCGAGTAAAAGGTCTAACTATCTCATGTATTTAGATGCAAACAATCTGTATGGATGGGCAATGGCGCAATCACTTCCATTACGCAACTTTGAAATGTACACAGAAGACAATCCAAAAAATATTCAAAAGGCATTAAAGTGGTTGGGTAGTTTAACGCCAGATCAACAGCGTGGATACATTCTAGAAGTTGATTTAGAATATCCTCATGAACTCCATGACCTGCATAATGACTATCCATTAGCAGCAGAAAGATGGCGAAAACAGAGTCGTCTAAACTTGTGCCCAATCTTCGAGGCAAAAAAAATTATGTCTGTCATTACAGACTTCTACAATTTTATTTAAGACATGGTTTGAAGTTGACAGCAGTTCATCGCATAATTGCTTTTGATCAAGAACAGTTCATGAAACCATACATCATGAAGAACACTGATCTCAGAACTAAATCCACAGATGCTTCAGAAAAAGACTTTTTCAAGCTGATGAACAACAGCTGTTTTGGAAAGACTATGGAGAATCCGCACAAGCGCAAAGATGTCAGATTAGTCACCAAAGAGAACGAAGCAATTCAGCTAACTTCAAAACCTAATTATCAGGACTTTAGAAGATTTCATGATCACCTTTTTGGCATCATGATGAAGAAAAAGACAGTCAAATTGGACAAGCCTGTTTTTATTGGGTTTACTGTTTTAGAATTATCAAAGCTTTTGATGTTAGAATTTCTTTATGACTACTTTAAACCCCTGTATCCAGAGTCCAGAGTACTTTACACAGATACAGATAGTTTTGTTATAGATATCCCTACTGAAGACATCTATAAAGACATGGAAATCGAAGTGGCTAAAGGTCATGCGGGATGGTATGATACATCTGATTACCCTAAAGACTCGCCTTTACATTCAATTACTAACAAGAAGGTTTTAGGAAAGATGAAGGATGAATTATCTGGAAAGGTGATTAAGGAGTTTATTGGTTTAAGATCGAAAATGTACAGTATTTCGAGCCAGGAGAAAATCATTAAGAAAGCAAAGGGAATATCTCGCAGTGTTGTGCAGTCAAACATATCACATGACAACTACAAAGAAGCATTGTTTGACAATAAGACTTTTCATCATAACAACGTAAAACTGCGATCTAATCTACATGAGATCAACACAACGGTTGTAACAAAGAAGTCATTAGATAGAACAAACACAAAACGTGTGTTTGTTAATCCAGAGTTTTCATATGCAATCGGGCACTGGAGAACAGCGTAATTATATATCTTCTTCGGGTATATATTCAGGCCCATATTTTTCATCAACTTTATGTATAAAATCAATCATATCATCCTCCAATTCAGACAAATTTTTTCTCATGTTTGCTTGATGCGCTTGAATATTTTTTATTATTTCAAGATATTCTTTTCCCCATGTTTGATAATCAAAATTTGGGATTTTGGGTTGTAGGTGATCTGGATGCATTGCTATGTGCTGATGAACCCTCGCAAATGTTGCACTAATAGCAGAACTCAAATCAAATGATTCCCGTATCAGTTCGAAGGTCTTTTCCTTTATCATTTTTGTTTCATTCTGCGCTTCCTTCTGAGCTTCCATTTTAAACTCAAATATATTTACGTAAATTAACTAAGCAACTGGAACTGTGTCTGGTGGGATTATCTGCAGTTCTTCCTTCACAAAAGATCTTTGAGGAGCTGGTTGTTTTGTTGTGTCAGTTTCTCGTAAATAATTGTCATGTGACGTAGCCTCACATCAAGGCATGTGACGCTCCATCACAGGTAGTTAGTAATATGAATCATTTCCCCATGCCACTACTAGAAAGGAAGGATATTCATGTGGCTTGACTAGTGTAGCGGGCGTCCCCAAATAATTGTGAGTATGACTCAGTAAAGAAAGAAGGGTGGTCATTGGGTGAAAGTGACCACTGAGTGATAGTTTAACAAGGGCTGGTAAGGTGCTGGTCATGTGTTTTGAACACTGAGTATGCACTCACTAGGAGGAGGGAAGAAAGAATCAGTTTTAACCCAGCAGATGGCCTAGAGACTCGAACCTGTCAGGACGTTGGTCCTCTCTGCTGACCAGTCATTACCAGCCCTTCACCCTTTTACCCTTCGCCCTTCACCCTTCACCTTTCACCCCGTGAGGTGGTTGAAGATGGCCATGGTGTGAGGAACACACCGGTAGGCAGCCCCAAAATTTAAAGGACCCAGGGAAGGAGTGGGGAACCTCATCTCTCCAGGAACAGGAAAGACGGGGAAAGGGGTTTTTTGGAACTCATCCCCTCCAGTGACAAGAAAGTCGGGGGAAAGGGGAGTGGGAATCATACCCCAGGAGGGGGAGAAATCGAGGGGGAGATGATGTCTAGAAGACGGGGAACCTGAAAGGATGGGGCGGGGCCCGTAATTTGGATGCGGGCCAAAGAAAAAAAAGGAGTAAAGAATCATTTTTTTTCCCGGGTCTGGATTTTTGGGGGCCAATTTTGTAAAAGGCCGTGATTTTTATGAATCGTGACCTGAGTTTTTCCCTCTCAGTAAAAAGGGGGGGGCAACATGAATAAAATTTGTTTTAAACTGTTTGAAGTGTTTTTGAAATTTTTTTTTCCCCGAAAAAAGGGGGGGAGAAAAAAAAAATTGGGAAAGGGCGTTTTTGGGTTGTTTGGGAAAGTTTGGCGTGGGGCGTAGGGATAAATGCTGCCCATGAATCGCGTGTGCAAAAGTGACAGGTGACGGGGGAAACCCCCCCACCCGTTTCACCAACGGCTGCCGTTTGTTTCCCCTAAAAAAAAAAAGGAAAAAGATTTCTATTTGAAACCTTCAGGGGAAAAGGTTTTCTATTGTCCCCTTTGGGGCCTGAAAAAAAAAAGATTTTGATTTGTACCCTCAAGGGTTTGGGGAAAAGAAAAAAAAAGAAAAAAAAAGTTTGATTTGAAACCCTAAAGGGTTTTGGGGGAAGAAAAAAAAAAAAAAAAATTTTTAGTTGTTTTTTTATTTGTAATATTTGCATTTTTTGTTTTTTTTTTTTCCTTTTTCTATATGTTTTCGGGGGGTTGACTTTTCTTTGTTTCCCTCAAACTCCGTAAGGTTTTTTTTGGAAAGTTTTTCTTTTTGCCCCTTTCCCCCACCTCAGGACCGATACCCTCAACCTCCTCTCCGAACCTGGCAGAAAGGGGGGCGGGCTTTGGGAGAATCGCGGTCCTTCCCCAAAGTATTAGATTTTTGCCCCCTTCCCCCGGGCGGATACCCCAACCCCCTTCCTGCGTTAAGCGGGGGGCGGCGTTGGGGAGTCGATATCTTTCCCTTCAAAATATCAATTTTTTTCCCTTTTTCCCTTTATTGTTCATTTTGGATTTTTCCCTTCCCCTTCGATTGGGGATCAACTTCTCCTCCGTCACGCTAATAGTGTGGGTTGTGGATTTGAAAACCGCCAGCCCAAAAAAAAAATCTTTTTTTTTTTAAATTATTTTTTTTCTGTGTTGGGGGCTAGATTTTCTTTGGTTTAGGGGAATGTGCATTTTTTTGATTATTGTTTAAGTTTTTAAAAAAATTACTGTAGTGTGGTGTATATTGTGAGGATTTTTTTTTCCCGTCCCAGTTTCCCCGGGAGACAGTGCCCCATTAGGGGCTGTCTGGGGGCTTTTTTTGCTTTTCTTGTTTTCCCTTCGCTTTTTTCCCGGGTCCTGGAACCCCTTTCTTTCCTTTTTCCACCCCCTTTTAAAAACCTTTTAAAACTCAATAAGCCCAATCTATTTTTCTTCTACTTTTTTCATCTTTAGGAAAGGATTTCTGCGTTTGTTTTTTCTTCCCCTTTTTTTAATTTTTTGTGTTTTCCATTTTTTTTTAAATTTTTTTATTCATTTTTTGTAAAGGCTTTACATTTTTTTTGTAAATTCATTTAAAATTTAAAGAAAGAAAGAAAGACAAAACAACAAGAACATTAAAGAACAAAAAATTTAAAAAAGAATTTATTTTCAGAAATTTAAATTGTGTTTTTTTCCTTCTTGGGGAAAAACATTTTGCTTTTAAACTTAAATTTTTTTTTTGGGAAAATTTCCAAATTGAAAGCATTTGCAAATTTTTTTGGGAAAAATACTTTCCGTGTTTTCAAATCTACCTGTTTAAGAAGCTTTTTTTCGGGTTTAAAACCGGAAATTGAATTCTTTATTTGTATATATTAAAATTCCCTTTGTAAACAAATAGCATAAACATATACGCCTTATTTTTATTCAAAATTAAGATTTTTTTGGTTTAAATCTGTTGAAACGGTTCATTATGGATGATTTTGAAAAAAATTAAAAACAAGGGGAAACGTTTGGGTTTTGGGGGAAAAAAACTTACCAACTATGTGCAAAAATTGCAGAAAATGGCAGACAGGCTAAACAGGGGAAAGCTGAAGAAAATAAACTACGGGGGAAAACCCCCTGAAAAAAAATAAACTCCCGGGGGGAAGTTTAAAAAATTAAAAAAAAAAGATTACAGAGGGAAGCAAAAATTTGAAGAAAAAAATTACAGGGGGAAGCTGAAGCTGAAGAACGTCTTTTTAAAATTTGAGGCATTAGAACTAGAAAACTGATGCTGAAATTAAAAGAATCCAGGCATCGAGAAACCCTCCACCATCTTTTTCCGCAAGCGCACCTCAACCAAAAGGGGCAAAAATTTTTCCAAAGTTACCGCCTTTTGAAAAAAACGGATGACTTTGGGATAGTTTTTTTTTTTCCGATTTGAAAGTCCCGCAAAGTCTTGTGGGTTTGGGCCCAAAAGGGAAAAATGGACATTGAAAATTGCTCCCGTTGTTTTTAAAGGGAGCGCTTTGGGCACTGTAAACCCCTCCCTTGCAGCGAAACAAATTTAACTTGGGAACATTGAAAGAAGAACTCCCCCAAAAAAATTTTAATGTTTTTTTTGATCGTTTTCCGG
Source organism: Conus ventricosus (assembly GCA_018398815.1). Lineage (NCBI taxonomy): Eukaryota > Metazoa > Mollusca > Gastropoda > Neogastropoda > Conidae > Conus > Conus ventricosus. Next base: position 49,262,722 of record CM031620.1, read on the forward strand.
GAAAGTTTCCCCTTCTGTGCGCCCTGAAAAAGGAGAATCGTTTTCCGTCGTTTTTTTTAAATTTGTAAAGAAATCATTGTTTGGATCATGGATTCCCATTTATCAAAAACCCCAAAAAAACTTTTTAATCCCCGCGAGATCCCTTTTTAGAGAACAAAAATTTTCCAGAGCCCTGGCAAAAACTGGGCCCCTTTCCTAAAGAACGGGGAATTTGAAAACGGTTTAGGAAAAAGGTCAGATGGCGATCAATATTTTATCGCTCCAAACCCGATAAGGCGTGGCCAGAAAGGAGAAATTTTTATCTTTAGTTTTCATTTCGTCCCTGTACTATCCCCCAGGGCAGGGAAGTTACAGGAAAGGAATCGTGGGGCAAATTTTGATTCCCCCAAGGGTATTTTCTTATCCCGGGAAAGGACAGGGGTCTTTCTGCGGGTTTGATTGACTTTCGTCGTACCCGTACTCGCCGCCGGGAAAACCCGTTTTTCTCCTCACAAACGGTTTCCCAGGGCCGGGGCCCAAAGACCCCCACTAGGGCCTTTGGGCCCTTTCGTGGGCAAACAGAATTTTTACAAAATCAGTCCCCCCTGCCGATGGGGGGGGAAAAATGCGATGTTTCTATTGCGATTTTCAAGTTCCCTTGGGAAAAAGGGAAATTTCCCCTTTCCAAAACCAAAAAATTCAAAATCCGCATTATCTCCACTGAATGTGAAGAAGGCCCCTTTTTTGGCACCAGTCAATCGGGTTTATGGACGGTGTTAGAAAAAGGAGCCATCAAAAGATTTTCAGGGGTTTTTTTTGCGAGACACTGGGGGCACCACCGCTGGTGTACGGGAAAACTTTCCCGGGTTCAAAAGCATATCTCAACCCGTCCAAAAGTTTTAGGGCGTTTTTGGGGGCAAAATTGAAACTTTCCCCGGGGAAAAAATTTTGGGGCGATACACCGTACTACTTTCCAAATTTTTTACCCCCCGTGTCATTTTATAAACCCAGTCCGGGGGACTTGATCTTGGGGAATTTTTCCCCCGGGGTCGCTAAAAGGACATGGGTCCGGAGGGTCGTTCCGGTTCCCCCTTTTTTGTGAGTAAACCCGGGCAGACCCTCATAGAGCAAGGGGAAAAGGGTACAAAGCCGGGTAAAAATCCAAAACTGGGGTTAACTCCCGATTACCCCAGATGATCTAAAAAAAATGCAGGGAAAAGACGAGACGCTGGGACAGAAATTTCTGCTGCTAAACAGACAGTCAAAATGCATACCAAGGACAAACACCAGCGGGTAGAAAAAAAATTATACAAGGGCTTTTCTGAAAAAAAAGCAAAGGTAAAGTTTCCTTCAGTGTAGGGAAAAGTCCTTGTACTACTCACTGAGAAAAAACAAGCTCCCTGTTAAATTTGGGAAAGGGGCTTTTCCCCGGTGGTTTGAAAAAATTTCTGCAGTTAATTAAAAAGATCAAAATGGGAAACACTGAGAAGGTATTTCCCGGGAAAATGGGGAAAAAAAGTATGTTGAACGTCCCAAAAGTTTTCCATCAACCATCAGTTTATGGATATGTTCCCCGGGGTCCCAAAAAGAGGGCAAAATGAAAAGACATTTTTCAGTGATTTAAAATTTTTACCCAATGTAAGTAAAAGGGGGCAGACAAAATTAAAGAAAACAGCAAATGTTGGATGTTAACATCTACCCTTTCAGATGATGTTTTTACCCCTTTCCCTTTTTGTCTAACAAGGGTGAAACCCCATGATGATGTTAAATTTTTTTCGAATGATTTCCTTTTAAGTCAAACAGAACAGCTCAAAGAAATTTTTAAAAACTTTTAGGTTTGGGTTTAAAGAACCCCCGGTTTCAGTTACGGGGGAAATTTAACCCCCTAGTATTTTAAAAAACTACTAAAAAACCCCGTGCGAAACCCAAACAACCCCCCCCATTTGCAAAAAAAGAGGTTTCGAGAGGGAAATCAAAGTAAACGGAAATTTTAAGGCATAGAAACCAATAAATCCCAAAAGCTCACCAATTTTATTGGTGGACGAGCCATCAGGTTTTTTTTGATCGGGCGTTTTTTGCAACGAATTAAAAGAAAAAATTAAAAAAATCACTGTTTCGAAAGCCGAGCCAAACCCAGACATTGAAAACTTCCTTTTTCAGCTCCAGAGGAAATTTTTTTGTGAAAGTATACTTTACTAAAGGAAAAACCCGTTTTTCTGTTGAACCAAATGCCTTGGAAAAAAAACAAAAAGCATGGCAGATTTGTTGTCACTGCTTTAATTTTTTCATGGAAAAAATGTAAATGTCTTCAAGGGGAAAAACAATTTCCCCCTTTTTGTCTTTTTTAATGAACGGGGGAAACACTTTTGACAGTGCATTTTAAAGCTACTGACGAAATTTTAAAACCAGTGGTATTTTCCAAAAAAGCTTGTTGAAGTGACAAAATGTTTTAAAAAGCAAAAACAAAATTGATGTTGAGTATTACATATCTATTTTTTGCTTTAAATTTTTTCGAAAAAATGAAAAATCCCTCATGTTTCTTTTTTATGTCTAAAATTTTCCCTTTTGAAGATGAATATAAATTAAGTTGATGAGCAAATAACTCTTTAGAAAGTATATACACATGTTTTTTATTGGGGCAATGAGACAAAACCAATTTTTTTCATTTGTCACTGCACAATGGAAAAAAATGTGACTTTTTTTAATGGACCCATAACATTACCCTGGGGAAAAAACTATGTTAAAAATAGTTTATTTTTTTTACATGTCCCCATTGAGAAACATTTACACCTTTGGGAAAAATTTTCATTTTCATGAGGGTTTGAAACATATGATGTGAACAAAGACCAAGGGAAAATAAGTGCTTCCCCATCTTTTAAAATATGAAGACACGTTTTTACTTTAAATTTTTTAATATCCCTAATTGTTTTATCCATGTAATTTTTGAAATGTATTTTTTGAATGTGGGGATTTTAATTATGAAATTTTGTTTGGTTTTTTTTTAAAGACTTTAAAGTTTTTAAATATGCTTTTTTTATGGTGGATCACGATGAATTTATTCATACGTTTCTTTTTAAATTTTGGGGAATCATTGTGAGGGGTACACAATTTTTAGAAATTCCCCTGGTGAAAAATGTTTTTAAATGAAGTTGTATATCTTTTTAAAAAAATTTTTTGGAGAAAAATTTTTCAACCCAGGATGGGGGTGTCATTTGACGTAGCCCACATCAAGGCATGGACGCTCCATCACAGGGAGTTAAATAATATGAATCATTTCCCCCCTCCACAACAAAAAAGGGGGATATTTAAGTGGGTTTAATATTAACGGGCGTCCCCCAAAAAAATTTGAGTAAGACTCAGTAAAGAAGAAGGGTGGTCATTGGGTTAAAAGTGCACTGAGTGATAGTTTTAACAAGGCTGGTAGGTGCTGGTCATGTGTTTGAACACTGAGTTGCATCACTAGGAGGGGGAAAAAAAGAATCAGTTTTAACCCAGCAGAGGCCTAGAGACTCGAACCTGTCAGGACGTTGGTCCTCTTGCTGACCAGTCTTACCAGCCCTTCACCCTTTTACCCTTCGCCTTCACCCTCACCTTTCACCCCGTGAGGTGGTTGAAGATGCCATGGTGTGAGGAACACACCGGTAGGCAGCCCCAGGAATTTAAGGGACTCCAGGGGAGGAGTCGGGAACTCGTCATCTCTCCAGGAACAGGAGAAGACGGGGGAGAGGAGTTGGAATCATCTCTCCAGTGACAAGAAGAGTCGAGGGAAGTCGGATGTCATATCTCCAGGAGGGGAAAGAAATCGAGGGGGCGAGATGATGTCTGAGAGAGACAGGGATCCTGAAAGGTGAGGCGAGTTGTAATTCGGATGCAGGCATAGCATCAAGGAGTGAGAGAATCATTTTTTTTCCTGGTCTGGAGTTTGTGGCCAATGTTGTGTGAAGGCCGTGACTTTATGAAGTCGTGAGTGAGTTAGTTTGCCTCTCAGTTGGAAAGAGTGCTACTTTTATAAAATTTGTTTATAACGTGTTTGATGTGATTTAGTAAAGTGTTTTCCCGAAGGAGAGGGGGAGAAGAAAAAACATTCGGTAGTGCGCCTTTTGGTTGATTGGAAAGATTGCGTGTGCGTGGAGTAAATGCTGTCATGAATGCGCGTGTGCAAAAGTGACAGTGTGACAATAATACACGGGGGGATTCATTTTACAATTCTTTTTATTTCATATGGATCAACACTCCAAACTGGATCTGTTGCCCTGATGCGAGAGCCCCCTTCTGCTTCCCCCGGTAAATAAAGGTACCTTACTTTAAAACCAAATGGTAATAGTTTGCCGGATGAACTGACGTCTCCTTCAACAACTTTTAAATTGTTTTTCTTTTGATTGCTTGTACTGGTTTTAGCCCTTTAAATTCTTCATTATTCATTGCGCGCAAAACTGGGGCAATCTTCTAACCCATTCGTGTTGCGAGAATTGTCAATAAGCTCTCTGTGATACTGGTAGGAGAAAAGTCTTTCAGCTAACTGTTTTTTAAAAGTTTTCAACTAAAGCCTGTGATCTGTGAACCCCTGGAATGCCTCTTTTAATTGGTAACTCTTGTTTTAAACAATAATTGATTCACTCGCCCTTAAATTTTCCATCATCGACTTGAATCATGCGAGGATAAGTTAAGGGCCCCGTTGGTATATCGTTGTATGGCAACAGCAACAGCAGAAGCACTCTTTTGTGTTAATGGTTCAGCATCTTGTATCTTGAACCCATGTCAATGACTGTGAGTGCGTACTTAAATCTTTTTCGTCTAATCGTATCATGAGGTAAATATAGAAGATCCATTTATGGGTGTCTTTCGGTATTGTATTCACAAAGTGTGGTCTCTGTATTCGCCTAGGCGCAGGTAAATAAATTTGCCAAATCGCTTGTTTAAAATAACCATTCTTTTGCTTTTTGTTCACTGACTCCGCTGTTTGGCTTAGCTTTTAATGCCGTGATTCCTTCCAATATCCTTTTGGTGAATAATAGATTTTGTTCATTTTTATTCAGCCAATATTATGCGCAACAAAATACACGACGGTCATGCCAAAAAACAAAAAACCCGATTTATTGCATCTTTTGTTTTTTCTGATGGTTGATAAAGTCACTGAATTTTGGTGGGGCAATGTTTCGATTGGTTTGCCTGTTACAAGATAATATTTTTTATTGCCTGGTCAAATCTTTAAATGTTAAGCTGCTAACCCTGTTTTTTCGGGGTATCGTTAATAAAATCTAACGTTCAATTCTCTGCTTTTCATAGCGACTTGTGCGGCTGCTAGTGCCCCAATAGCTTTTTTTATGTCTTTTTCCCCTCGCCATCATCCCGCAGTTACTAAATGGTAATTACTTCCACTAAAAGCAAGCGCATTAACCACAGCGCCGCCTATCATCATTACGAATGAAGCCATTTTTTAATAAATGTATTTTTTTTTACTATTTATATTCTCTGGAATTATTCCTTGCTTAACTAGAAAAAACTTTCGTAGCAAATGAAGCTGCAATAATAGCAATTAGCTTTGCTGAATCCTCAAAGTCTAGTTTGCCAAGATCTGCTGGTTTAATTTTTTAACAAACTTTTGCCAAGCATTGTGTATCCTATACTCAGGCCACCCCAAAAACAGCGAATGGTATACAAGGTTAGCAAAAAGTTTTTTTCGGCGCTCATTTTTAAAAAAAAAAAAATTATAATTAATAAAAAACATGAAAACCCATGATCTATTAAACCTTCCTGAACTTATGATTACAATGACCAGGTTGATGAGCAAAACTATTATGCCAAAAAAAGAAAGACTGATTCTTTGGCAGCATGTGGAAAAACAAAACAGTTCCCGGAAATGAATTCGCTAGAACAGATTCAACAGATGTCGCCGCAAGACATTTTAAAGTATCATAACAGGTATGAAGCGCAACTTTGGGTCAAGAATGGGAAAAAGTGTAGGGCAAACGTTTCTGTTGTCACTAAACTAGCAGTAGATTTGCCCCATTGATTCTGAACAAGATTTTATGTATGATTTAAGCAGGATCCAGTTTTAACAAAGTCATTAGAGTCTCTAGGGTGTGAATTCTATACACGATTTGGAACATGTTATCGCATTAATCATGGGATTAATAACTTTTAATCATATAGATTTTATTTCCCTTCAAAATGACCCAGCCAGAAAATCAAACAGAACCGAATCAGAAAACATTGAATCAGGTGAAAGTGGTCACTAAAACACCTCTTTCCCGGTCGCATTGCGGCAGGGAAAAAAATTAGCTGGTGGAACAAACAAAAAAAAATTACAGTTACAATCACAGAATATAGCTCATAATGAAAAAAAAAACGCCGCCAACAGTTGTTTCAATGCCGGCTATAAAAACACCAGACAAGTTGATTTAAGGTCTACAGCACCAAAGCCTTCATGGAATATTTGAACTTAAAACTGTTGTCATTTTTGGCGTCTTGTTGCTGCTGGGGGCGGTTATTACGGTTATAAAATATATAAACAGCAACACCAAAAACCAAAATCCACACAATCTCAACCATTAATGCAAAAGACGAACACAACAGCTCGCCAGGACCGCAACAACAAAAGATCATTTTGATCCATTTCAGATGCAATAATATTTTAAGAACTTAAATTTTTTTGATAAAAATAGACCATGGCGGATTATTATTTGTTTAAATGATGGAGTCAATAAATAAAGACATGAAGTCTATAAAAGACATTTCCATAGACCAGAATTGTAATCAATGTGGTTGCTTACGATGTAAAAACTTCATTAAGATCTATGCTAACCAATCTCGCGCCAATGACACTGAGCAAAACATCCTCAACGATGACGCGTTTTTTGAGGCGTGTGTGTACTATATTAGACATTTACTATTTAAGTATAAAAACATAGATTGTCTTGTTTTTTTAATAATTATAAGATAACTTAAATAAGAACTTGGTTGTACTTAGAGGATGACTTAGTTATGATCTTAGGTTAACTTGGTAAGAACTTGAGGTGACTTGGGGGATGACTTGGGTAAGAACTTAAAAGTGACTTGGGGTGACTTAAAGATGACTTAAGTAAGAACTTGTGAATGACTTGAGGATGACTTGGGACAACTTTAGGATGACTTGAGGACAACTTGAGTAAGAACTTAGAAGTGACTTGGAGTGACTTGAGTTAAGAACTTGTGGATGACTTGAGTGTGCATGTGTGGGGGTGTGCATGCGTGGGGTGGGAGGTGGGGCAGGAGGTGTGCGCGCGCCTTTGGTTATTTATAAGAAACGGATGTTCAGAATATAATATATTTATTATCAGTAAAACAGCAAAACAACAACAATAACAATAACAACATATATACAAGCACGATCGCACGCACACACGCACGCACACATACAAGATAGGGAGGTGCTTGCATGGGGAAATGTGAAAGGGGTTTATGGTTCGCGCTTGAGCACCGTAAATTCAAGACAGCTGTCGGTCTCTACACACACACACACACAGACACACATACAGGGACGCTTGGCTTAATGCCAAAGTTGCTCCTTGAAGAGCGGTTTTGGGGCGCTGCCAATGAACGTTGACAGCACAGTGTGTTCTCTGATCGAGTGGGGAGAAGGCGGTTAAGGCGCTTGGCTTAATGCCAAAGTTGCTCCTTAAAGAGCGGTTTTGGGTTGCGGCCAACTGAGTTTTGACAGCACAGTGTGTTCTCTGATCGAGTGGGGAGAAGGCGGTTAAGTTTTTGTGTCTACAAATTGTTATAGAAAGTGTACAATTAGATGGAAACAAAAGATGAGTGAACCCGGGAGTTCCCAGGAGTCTGACTTACTTAAGAAATAAAATCAGAGCAACCAACAGGACTAGCCAAGAAATAGAAACAATTGTGATCAGCGATAATGAAGAAGACTTAACTATTGATTGGGAAGATGAAGCCACTGGTGAACCTATAGACGAATACAACAATAGAATTCAACAGCACCTTGACTATTATGCTGCTATTCAACAACATTGGAAAGAAGTGCAATCTGTTTTGACGCAAAGAGGAATTAAAGAGGCGGAACGTTACAACAAAGAACATAAAAATCAGTTACCAAAGCAACTTGCTGCTGTCTTTCAGACAAGAAGGAAAAGAAAACGTGAAAAGCTTATACACTTATCAGGAAAAAATCTGTTAGAAAAACTAAGATTTTCAAAGGTTGAAGACAGGCTGTTAGTTGAAAACACACTGAATACAATTCCAGAGTATGATGAAAGCAAAACTGTTGAAGAAGTAGAAACAATCATCACCACAAGTCAAACAATCCTTGAATTGAAGGAAAATCAAAATCTAAGAAGCTATCTAGCATATGGCAAGTGGTTAGAAAGGCTGTGTGAATTGAACAGAAGAAATTTTTGTAACTTTGTAGAATCCCACTTGCAGCATTCTCTCGGTGGATAAATAAACTGAGGAGAACTACAACGCCTGTTTGGAAAGTACAAGCAACTTTCAAACTATCAATAACAGTTTCAGAAGCCATCTCTTTAACCGCCAAAATAAAATCTGCACTTCGAGAGAATCCTGCCTTGAAGCCGACTTGGAAGTGAATAACCCTGCTCGCGCTGAAGAATGGAAATAACAGGTAAGATTATCTTTTCTCTCGAATATTTATTTACCATTTTAACTCACGTTTGTTTACCAGTATAGTTAACGCACCCAAACGTACACACACCAACAGAGAAATAACAAGGCACATACTGTCAGCATAGGCGTGAAGAAAGTATGTAGCATTGTTTGGGTGTTGTCGTCATTGACAACTAATTGACTGTGTGCTGTGCTCTGTGTAAACGAAGCCCTCTTGTCTGCGCCGGTCGTAAGGCCCTAGCATAAATTAAGTGATCAGGTTTCAACCTAATGGCGGGTCTCTGCAGTATTCTGATAGAGCGGAGTCCTTAGGTAGGTCGGGCGTGTTCAGCGACTGATGCTTTTCCCCTACAGTACTCTATGGGGTGCGTTCAGCCACTGCTGTGGGAAGAATAATCCTACACAGTATGTTTGTTTGTAGATAATCGTTATTTTTTGGTTACTTGTCAGAGAACAGGAAAATGCAGCTTCTAGGTCACTTTCGCCCGAAAACTGGTTGAGGGCGAAAGTGAGTTAGAAGCTGCATTTTCCTGTTCTCTGACTGTTTGGCAAAGACGACAAACGGAGAGTGGTGCCTGTGAGATCACTCGCTGATTTCAGACAGCATCCAGAGAAACACCGCCCCGTTAGAACCGAAGTCCATGTATCATCTGCTTCGACATCCCTCGTCTGCTTCAGGTAGCTAGCTATTCCTAGTTTTTATTTTTTCGGTTTGCCTTACTATTGTTTTATTTCATTTTTCACTATTTTCTTCTACTCGTAAACTTGTTGACGGATTGTTTCTATCGGTTAATTGTTACGGAAATCTTTGAAATTCTGCCTTCCTTGTCTGTACGTCAGTGCATAATGTTTGGTACATTTTACATTTTCTTTCGCGCATGTCCTCAAGGTCAAGTTAGTTTGTTCGAGCGCACTCGTGTTTTTGTTGTTGTTGTTTGTTGTCCCCCCCCCCGATTGTTCTGTTAATTTTTACATATGATTGAATGTCCCAGCGCAATAGCGTAGTATATATTCCACTTTGCATTGTATTCTACTTGGCTTCAAAATATTGGGAGGACTTTTAGTTTGTTTGATCACGTGACGTTCAGTGTTTACGTCACGTGTGTTGCTGCAAAGGTCTGCATGCTGAGAAGTCATGCTGGAACTTGTAAAAAGGTGTTGCAATTCTCTAAACCGATTTCTTATAATAATGTGGGTTGGAGTATTGGCGGTACACCCATGGATGAATCAAACAAGTAAGTTTATTTGTCTTTTTGTGTTCTTGTTTGCATTATTTGAATGTGTGCCGAGAGAGAAGGGTTACGGGGTTGGAGAAAAGGGAGCGGTTTAAGGTAAAAATTGGTCATCGCAATGTGTGTTTTCACGTGGGTCATAAAAAGAAGCTACTCCATATTTTCATGCTTTGTACTGCAACGTTGAGCAACATACTTTGATGTCTGTCATGTCTGCAAAGTTTGTACATTTGGTACTTTTGGCTGGCTTTGATTCTGAATTTGAGCAATGAGCTGCACTCATTCTACGATTTCATATAATCTCATTTTTTTCGACCTATATCATCTTTCTTACACTCTATTTGCCTCCTTATTCAGCACAATGGCATCGAATAAAGCATTTAGAATTTCCTCATTCAATTGCAAGGGGCTTAACGACTCTACTAAAAGAAGAGATGTATTCGATTTTCTAAGAAAGACAGAGCTAACATTTTTGTCTTCAAGAGACTCACTTAAAGGCAGACATTGAGAGCTACATACAGGCAAGCTGGGTTATAGGGTTTTGGGCTCAGTGGCTGTAAAAACCAACAAAAATGTGTGGCTATCTTATTAATAACAATTTGAGTACAAACTGCACGATGTAATCAAAGACCAGCATGGTTTTATATTGTTTGAATATCGAAGCTTTTAAAAAAGAAATTTACTTTAGTCAATTTGTATGGCGCTAGCAGTGGCGACAGGCCAATTTTTTGTAGTGTTTTTGACCACATTGAAAATATGGGAATGAACATGTAATTGTTACAGGGTTTGGGAACTGCCCTCTAAATATGAGTTAGATATTCGTATTATTCTAGTACTGTGAATCGTCCCAGACACGGAAAAAGATTTACAGTATCATGACAGAACACAACCTTTTTGATGTGTTTAGAGAAATGTATCCCGACAAAAGAAAATACACATGGAGAAAGTTTAACTCAATAAAACGGGCACGATTAGATTATTTTTTAATTAGTGAAGATTTTTGTCTAAGTTAATGATGTATATATTGACCCGGGCTACAGATCAGATCATTCTCTTGTCACCTTAGCTTGAAAAAAGATGAATTTAAAAGGGATAGACCCTTTTTGAAATTTAATAATAGCCTTCTAAAAGACAAACAGTATATTTTTGAAATAAAAAATCTTATTTCAGAGATTAAGAAACAATATGCAGTGCTTGTTTATAACATGGACAACATAAATAGTATACCAAATGAAAACTTATTTTTCAAATAAATGATCATTTTATTCTTTGAAACATATTGCTTGAAATTAGACGTAAAACAATTCTTACTCCACACATAGGAAAAATGTATTGGGTGAACAAGAGTCTGAGCTGGAAAAAAAAATAAAAAATCTTGAAAATAATTACAGCAAGAGGATGTTCCGTTTTTAGAAAGTTTAAAACTACAGTTACAAGAAATTAGAGAAATAAAAATTCAAGAATATCTGTGCGCTCACGATGCGTTGGATTGATCAAGGAAAAAAAAGTGACTAAGTACGTTTGTAATTTAGAAAACCGAAACTATTTAGATAAATCCATACCATTTCTTGAAACTGATGAAAAAGGGTATCATCTCGGATCAAGACATAATCCTTAATGAAGTAAGACAATTTTACACAGAATTATACAAGTCTACAGATGTAAGCGACATTAACATCCCGGATGAGTGTCCAAATGCTACATTTTATCCAATGAAGATAGGGAACAATAGAAGGATGTTACTTTTGAAGAGGCTAGTAAAGCATTAAAAACATGAAAAACGGTAAGAGCCCGGGTCCTGATGGATTACAGTGGAGTTTTTAAAATTCTTTTTTCTTGATATTGCATATTCTTATACGATCTGTCAATGAGGGTTTTGAAAAGGACAAATGTCTATAACACAGAGACAGGGTTCCATCACCTGCATTCCCAAAGAAGGGAAATCAAAGAGATTCATCAAAAACTGGCGACCTATCTCCCTTTTAAACACTACCTATAAGATGCCTCAGCGGTATTGCTAACCGACTAAAAGATGTTCTACCAAATATTATTTATGAGTGTCAGAAAGGTTTTCTAAAAGGACGTTTATGGGAAAACATCCGTTTGCTTTATGATACCTATTATACGTGGAAAAAGAAAATATTCCGGAATGCTATTATCTATTGATTTTGAAAAGGCGTTTGACAGTGTTTCCTGGTCCTTTCTTTTGAAATGTTTACATTTTTTTTAACTTTGGTTCGGATATGATACAGTGGATAAAAACCTTTTATTGCAATATAACCACTTGTGTTTCGGTGAATGTCATATTCACCCTGGTTTAAGATCGAAAGGGGGTCAGACAGGAGATCCGTCTTCGCCCTATTTATACTTAATATGTGCAGAAATTTTATCACTTTTGATCCGTAAAAATGAAATATTAAAGGTATCAAAATAAAAGAAAGAACATTTACTGTCACAGTTCGCTGATGATACAACCTTATACCTTGATGGTTCTGAAAGATCATTTAATGAAACTGTAAGTGGCTCACAAAATTCTCACACATCTCGGTCTAAAAATAAACTTTGACAAAACTCAGATTATCTGGGTAGGAAGTGGGGGAAACTGTGGCATTCAATATAAAGAGGACAAAAATTTTGTGTGGGATCCAGGTACTTTTAAAATTCTTGGTTTCAAATTTTCTACTAACACAGATAGCATTGTACGTAAACAATTATGAAGATAAACTCTTGGAATTAAGAAGAATTCTAACATCATGGAAGAAACGGCAAATCACCCCTTTTGGTAAAATAACAGTTATCAAGACTTTAGTATTTCAAAATTGTCCATCTCCTGATCAACCTGCCGACCCCCCGGATGATTTCATTACATCCTTAGAAAGGAACTATATACCTTTTTTTGGAATGGGAAGAGGGGTAAAATTAAAAAGTCAGTAATTGAAAAAGAATAGATGCTGGTGGCTTAAAAATGCTTAACGTTAGAAATTTTATGTCTGCCATGAAAGTCAGTTGGTTACAAAGACTCTTTTGTGACGATGGTGATTTGGAAAATGTTTACTCTAAATATGTATCCTATGTTCAATGATGTCGTATTTGGAGCAGAATATGTAAATATTGTTATGCAGAATGTTCAGAATCCATTTTGGAAGGATGTTTGAGACATTATAAAAAACTGTGTTGAAATGTAAGCCTTCCTCTGTTCATGATTTTTTGTCAGAATGTATCCATTACAATGTGAATATTATAAGAAATAAAAAAGTTATATTTGTGCAAGAATGGTATAACTACAATATCTTTTTTAAAGCAATTAATGAATGAGAATGGGAATTTCATGTCATACAGAGAGTTTTTGACAATTTTCCAGGAATCAGAACTAATTTTCTTTGTATGAAGGTATTCTCAGTGCTTTCGTTCTTATAGCAGGAAAATAAATGTTGTCTTTACCAACAGATATAAAATTGCTCGATCAAAGTAGGTTTTTATCAGAAAAGGCAATAAATGTGTACACAATATTTTGAATGATAACAATGCTATGCCTTTCCTGTGTCACTAAATGGAATAATCTTTTTGAGAATCTAAACTGGAAACTGATCTTTTCTCACTGCTTTAAAAACCACAACAGATGTCCAACTGAATGGTTTTCAGACTAGACTTCTACACAGCTGCTCCCAACTCAAAGATACTATTTATGTGTAAAATCTCTGATTCTCCTATTTGTAACTTTTGTAATCAAGAAGAACAAACCATTCCTCACATGATGCATGACTGTATTGTTGTTAAAAATTTTTGGAATGATTTTGAAAATATGTTCAAAGATAAATGCCAACTTTGTCATAATATAAACATAAACAAGGAATTGTTCTGTTGGGGTCAAGGTGGATACAAGGACAATAAAGTAATGGATCTCATTCTCTGTTTGCTAAATTCTACATTTAACATGTAAACTTCGAGATGTCCATCCTACTTTGTTGGGTTTTGTTGCAACTTTGAAAAATAGATATAATATTGAAAAATATTCAGCTATTATTTATAAATGGTAATGCAAGACAGTTTGAAGAAACCTGTCCCCGTATCTTACAGTAATTCCTTGATTGCCTTCTTTCTCCCATTCCACAAATATCTATTTTATTACACGAGTATCACCAATTGTTCTTCAGTCTTGTATGCACATGTATGTCTATTGTTTAAGGTAATTGTTTTGTTACCCATGGCTTTCGGACTTCACTCCCAAATACTAAAGTGTGTGCACATGTTGCCTATAACTGTACAGGGGTGTGCAGTATGATGTATGTTGACACCAAAGTAAGTACAAACTGTATCTATACTTATTTGACTTTCTCATCCTCGTTTCATTTATTCTTGTAAATATGGCAGAAATTATACCACACACAGAGATGGGAGGAGGGAGGGAAAGTGGGGTAATATTTTGAGAGTGCTGTCATTCACCATGTTGTATATGTGAATACAGATATATATAGGGGACGGGAAGTATTTTTTTTGTTGTTGTTGCTTCCTTTCCCTCCCATTTACAACTTATGAAGAAAATGCATATGTCTCTGTAGAAGTTGTGTATGTCTTGCAAAAAATGAAAAATTGTTCAATAAAAAAAAAGAAACCAAAACCTCAATGCGAATCCGTATTGGCTTAGAAAGTAAAGAGCTTTGAGGGTATTGTACACGCTAAACACACACACACACACACACATACAAATATTTCCATCGGGCGGGTTTTGCACTCAGTCAAGCTTCGTTCCTACAACCCATTAATATCTTAACCAGTGGTAAAGCTAGGCTAATTTTAATGTTGTGTAATGTAAAAGGGATATTTATAGAGCGCTTTACCTCGCAAGCCCAAAGCGCATATTACAGAAAAACATGATAAAATACTCTTTCTAATCAAAGCGAACACACACACACACACACACACACACACACCACACACACCACACACACAACACACACACACACACACACACACCCACCACACACACACACAC
>CM031620.1:49279607-49282107 GCA_018398815.1 Conus ventricosus
ATGTGTCTGATTGTTTGGTAGTTATTGGAATCAACGTTACCATGTCATGCTTCTTCTTCTTCTTCTTTTCTTCTTTTTTTCTTCTTCTTCTTCTTCTTCTTTCTTCTTCTTCTTCTTCTTCTTCTTTCTTCTTCTTCTTCTTCTTCTTCTTCTTCTTCTTCTTCTTCTTCTTCTTCTTCTTCTTCTTCTTCTTCTTCTTTATCGTCGTCGTTGTCGTCATTGTCGTCGTCGTCGTCGTTGTCGTCGTAGTCTTCAGTTCCCCTCCAGTACTATCACTACTACTACCTCTGCTACCATTACGTTTACTGCTGCTGCTGTGCTGCTACCACCACCACCGCTAGCCTACTATGACTACTACTACCACTGCTGGTGCTACTACAAATGCTGCTGCTTCTGCTACTACTACTGCTACCAATACTACTACTACTACTACTACTACTACTACTACTACTACCACTGCTACTACTACTACTACTACTACTACTACTACTACCTACTACTGCTACTGCTACTACTACTACTACTACTACTACTACTATACTACTACTATACTACTACTATACTACTACTACTGTTGCTGCTGCTTGCGCTGCTACTAGTACTACTTTTTATTCCATATCATTTTCCACGTCACTTCTATGATGTAGGCCCCAAGCCGTTCATTCTGGGCTCCTAAAACAGTGCTTGCCCTATCGTAATTCACTCACGCAAGTACGCACGCACATCTTCAACAATTTCCGACACATGCTTTCTTCAAAATTTCCTGCAGTACCTCCAATGCCTCCTTGGGGGCACCTAAACGCTTCTTTTGATTACAAATACACTATGTTAAAGAAAAGTGATAATGTAAATATTTTAACAACTTAAGTTCGTGAACATTTAGAAAACAGCTATCCAAATCATTTAAAAGTGTTTACAGATGGGTCGGTATTGGAATCCTCTGACAATGGTTCTGGCTTTATAATACCCACCTTAAATGTCAGGAAATCATATCATTTAGGAAAGGAGTTTTAAATTTATACCTCAGAATTATATGCAATACTAAAGGGTTTGATGTTACATACATAACACACCAATTGCTTTATATAAAATCTTACTGTGTGTTGATTCTAAATCTGTTTTACAATCACTAGAGCGTTGGGACTGTAAAGCTAGAAAAGATTTGCTTTTTGAAATAAAACATTTACTGCATTGTTTCATAACTCTAGGCATAAGAATTGATTTTTGTTGGGTCCCATCTCACTGTGGTATAAAGTAGAATGAAATAGCAGACAGTCTTGCAAAAGAAGGAGCAAATAGAAACGCTGAAAAATTTATCAAAATATCGCTTAGATTTGTCCTCTTGTGAATTAATCCAAATTATGGAAAAGTATATTACATAAGCAGAATTTTAGTCCAAAACATGGCTACTTTACCATTATGCCCAAGGCACATTGTTAGATTAATTCATAAATTAAGGCTGAATACTTGGAACACTAAATATTCTCATGTATTACTTGTGTCTGCAGAGAAAAACATTTCTGTGCGTCATCTTTTGTTTGAATGCTCAGTGCTGACCTCGTTCTATTCAGGAGAAGGTATTGAGATGATTAAACTTTGATAATGTCAATAGTGTCTTATATGGTTCATGTGTTGCTGAAGTTGCCATGGTTATTTCGCAGTCACAGGTTTGCAAAATCTTTGTAAAGATCACCACTTTTGTACCACTAGGGTATTTCACTTATGTAAATATGCACATATCAGATGTGGCTTTGCAACTATTAGATAAGTTGTTTTTTTTAAAATAAGTGTCAATATCATCTGGCGATGAAAAGACGTTAAAATAAACCACTGAATGAACTGAACTGTTTCTTCAAATTGTATCGCCTTTCGTGAGTCCTTTGACTGCATCCAATATACCTGTCACCCATCCCATTGGAACACGCCCTGGTGTCAACTACAGAAGACAATGGGAGAGCTTCATATTACCACCACCACCCCACCCCACCGCTTCCCTCTGTCCTATTTCTCCACCCTTGAAATTCATTCCACGCCACCAATCAATAACACTGAACCAATGCGTGGAGTCAGAGCACGGGATGCGTTTAATAGAATCTCCAGCGGCATTGATCACATCATTAAGTGCATCGAGTCTAAAAGGATGTTGGTGAAGAAGGCGGTTCAGGTCAGACTGGGGCTGGTTGAGGGGGTGGGCGGTGGGGGTGGGGGTGGGTGGGGAGGGGGATGTGTATGATGGACAAGAGGAAGGGAAGGAGGAAAGTCTCATATCTATGGGTGGCTGACCATTACGAAACATCAGAGGCATAATTATTTGTCTTCATGCAAAACTTCGTATAACGGAGGCAGTTGCCATCTTGCCATTTGAATATCCTTTCACTGATTACCATATAAGGGTCTATCTTACAACAACAACAACAACAACAACAACAACACATGAAAGAGGTTTGGAAATATTAGCAATTACTTAACGAAGGAGGGTTTAAGGGACAGTGGATGAATG
>CM031620.1:49292107-49294607 GCA_018398815.1 Conus ventricosus
GCACAATGGACAAATTAATCAACAGGCGTGTGGTTGTTTGTAACGAAACTTATGGACAGCGATTTCTGAAACGCCAAGTCTAAATTTTGTCGTAATGATTTTCAGGTGCCTGTCTAAGTTCAATTTCAAATGTGTCTTATCAGCAGCTATTGTGCAAAAAGTATTGTAAAAACTAAATCTTTCACTGTTCTTGATATGAAGTCCCATTCTTGCCATCTACAAAGAACCATACCTTTCCTTAAAAGCAGAAAGGAACTGATTTATTCCCTCTGCACCTTGGTTTAGCCATACATACCCAAAACCAAGTGAATACAGTTTACAACGAATATCGGATACCCAGTTGGTTTTATCACGAGAATCCAAATCAAATAACGTACAGTATGCTTTTCGTGGTAATCTTGACTCATCCATTCTTGTCAACTTTAGCCAGTAACGTACACACTGACTGAAGAATTATGTAAATGGGGTATCTATTTGTTTCTCCATATATCAAATCATTTGGTGTTTGCATTTGAACACTAGGAACTTTTTAAGAGCAAACAGGTGTACCTTTTCACAGAGTCGAGCTGCACTACTTAATCCCACAATTCAGCCCCATATTGAACAATTGGTTGTACTTGTGTGTCAAATAATTTAAAATATACAACAAGGGAACTACAATTTAATTTAAATAATTTTTGCAATATACTTAACAACGCATGTTTCGCTCTACTGGCAAGATTTTGACACGACACAGTAAAACTCAATCTTGTTGAAAAATGAATACCTAAATACTTATAAGCATTAACAACAGGTATAGGGATTCCATTGTAAGACCAATGTTCTCTCGCTGCTAGGTATCCACCTTTCCTAAAAACGACTATATTGCTTTTATTCATATTCAGTTTTGATGGAGTCCTGATGCTGCTCTATATAGGCTGTTTAATTGTGTCTGTAACCCAACTATTGTTTCTGACAAGAGAGCCACATCATCTGCCAAAAGTAATACAAATAATTCAAAGTAATCACACGTAAATGTAGCACCATGTTTCCCATTTCTGATTACTTCCAACGCTAATTCATTTATAAATAAAGTGAACAATACTGGACTAGTAACATCGCCTTGTTTTACCCTCGGGTACAATTTATAAAGTCGGTCAGTTTTGAGCCGGAACGAATTCTAGTTCTGACTGTAACATACATGCTGTGGATACATCGGAAAAGTTTCCCTTTGATACCATTTTTCAAAAGAATAGGCCATAATAAGTTTCTTTCAATAGAGTCAAAAGCTTTTTCAAAATCAATAAAAGCAACGTAGAGTTTGCGGTTAAGACAAAACTGCTTTTGTATTAAGCTAATAATGTGTACATATGATCAGTAGTAGAGTAACCTCTTTTAAATCCCGCTTGTTGTTCCCCAGTATATTATGCAACTCAGTCCATTCCTGAATCCTGTTGTTTACAATAGAACTATAGAGTTTACTGCTTGTATCTGATAGCGATATTCCTCTGTAATTTAGGATCGTATTTATCACCTTTTTTGAATAAGGTAGTACAATACTTTCCGTCCACTTATCTGGGAAGTTCCCTTATCAAACACAAAGTATTAAAAGTTTAACAAAGAAGTCAATAACGCGATTCCCTGCGTGCTTTAGCATCTCCCCAATAATTCCGTCTGGACCAGCCGATTTACCATTCTTTAACTTCCTTATCGCTAATGACACTTCTTCTCTAGATATTGGGCGGTTCATGGAACCGTCATCGTCATTCTCGTCATTATTATCATTTGCGTCACTAGTATCACTAGCATCATCATCGCAGTTATCAATTATACATAAATCTTCTGTTTCTAAATTTGTTTCCAGTAATTTTTAAGTGATTATACCAATCAACCATTGTTATATTGTTATATGGTTGTTTTCTTTTAAAGGAAATCATACGCACATTTTCCCAAACTGTCTTTGATCATTAACTGATGCCAATTAGCGATCCTAACAATGAATCATTATGTTGTTTTTTCTTTTAATTTTAGAAGATTTTTATACTCTCTCCTGGCTATACAGTAGGCAACGCGATCAGTAGCATCCTTCGTCCGCAGAAATGTACTCAGCAATCCTTTAGCTTTTGATTTACTTATTTTACACTCATCATCGTACCAATCACTTTTTTCACTCATTTTGTTTCAAACAAATTCGCTTTTTCAGACAAACCAGCGTGAGTTTTAAGACATGCAACAAACATATTCAAGGCTTCATTACAATCACGATCAATCATATTTAGCATCGTCGAGTAATGATAATACTTCAACCGACTGCATTGTATGGACGTACGTTGGTTCAAAGAAGGGTTCCACACAAACTTTTCAATTACCTCACAATCATTTTCAACAGTTAAAGACACAGCGTTAAGTTTAGGCATTCCAAAATGAAATTCGATAGGTAAATGGTCAGATTCTAATCTCTCTGAAACAACTAAATTACAAGAAGGCAAAACAACTGAGAGTAGATTTCGAGAAATCAGAA
>CM031620.1:49299607-49307107 GCA_018398815.1 Conus ventricosus
GAGAGAGAGAGAGAGAGAGAGAGAGAGAGAGAGAGAGAGAGAGAGAGAGAGAGGAGGGCGTTTTGCTTTCTCTACTTCTTCTTCTTCTTCTTCTGCGTATGCAGGCTGATACTCCTGCGGACACTCCCTATATGGATACGTAAGTATTAATCTCATCTACCCTACAAAGGGAGTGGAGTTTTATGTGCATGACCGTTTTCTATCCCGCCATTAAGGCAGCCATATTCCATCTTCGGGGAAGGTGCATGCAACATGTAACGTGTCATCCATACCAACGGCCAAACAGGTCTTCTCTTCCGAAAGTTGGTGATGGGATTTTACGTGTGTGCAAGATGTTGTGCGTGCGTTCACACACGGAACCTCGGTTTATAGTCTCATTCGAAGGACTGTATGGGAAATGGAGGTGGAACCAATGTTAACTCCGAGGGAAAAAATCCCCCTGTACCGAAACGGCCCGGCGGAGATTCGAAGCCGCAACCTTTGGATTACGAGTCTGGCGCTCTACCAGCTGAGCTATTCCGGCCCCCGCTTTCTCCACATTTTTGTTTCCTCTTGCCCACAATCCCTCCATGCTGCTTTCTGTTTCCCTCCCTCTTCTTCCCCTGGCACCTGTCCTCCTCTGCCACTTCACTCCCACGCCCCATCCCCAAATTTCCTGCGCTCCCTTTACTTTACTCCTGAGGCCTTCCTACCTCTTCTCACCTGTTTACTCTTCCCGTACCAGTCCTCACTTCTTTCTTCACGTCCCTCTGCTTCACTGGTTCACTTTCAGTCCTTTCTCTTCAGATGTCCACATTCCCCAGCCTTACTTATTTTCTCTTGGCATTTTTGCTTCTCTGCCTCCCGCCCGTCCCTTCCTACTTATCTGTTGACCTCTCTGAAGAGTATAGGGATTCCAATGTAAGAGGGAATAAATCAGTTCCTTAACTGCTTTTAAGGTAAGGAAATGCTGGTTCTTTGTAGAAGGCAAGAATGGGACTGAACAGTAAAAAATGTAGTTTCTATAATACTGTTTGCACAATAGCTGCTGATAAGACGCCTTTGAAATTGAACTTAGACAGGCACCCGAAAATCAATACGACGAAATTTAGATTTGGCGTTTCAGAAATCGCTGTCCATAAGTTTCGTTACAAACAACACACACCTGTTGATTTAATTTGTCCATTGTGTAAACAAGCGACAGAAGAAGATGTGCATTTTGTTTTGTGCTGTCTCGTTCTAAAGGATTTAAGAGTAAGGTATGTACATCTAAAGTACTATAAATATCCGAATCTTTTTCGTCTTAGATTACTTCTAGCATCAACTAATGAAAGAACAACTAAAAATCTGTTTATTTATCTATATAAAGCGTTTAAGATACGTTCTGTGTTTGTTTCTTAGTGCATCAATTTTGATCTGTTATATTGCATTATATTTCTTTCGGAACGATTTTTGCTGCATCCCCTTTAATAGGGGCAATTATTGAATAAACTATCTGTATCCGTATCCATATCTCTGAAGAGTATTCTGAAATGACAAGTAAACCATACTTTGACTCGTGTCAGTTTAAACATTTACTAGAATCTAGAGAGCGCATTGTAGTTCATTGAGTTAGATTGTAACAGTTTTAATGATACATTTCTCTGACCTGCAGCTTCCTCGTCCCTAAAGAGTAGGGTTGTTTTTTGGAACCATATATTGAAAAATGCAAAGAGTCAATGTTTTGCTTATCATCTCTCTCTCTCTCTCTCTCTCTCTCTCTCTCTCTCTCTCTCTCTCTCTCTCTCTCTCTCTCTCTCTCTTTCTCTCTCTCTCTCTCTCTCTCTCTCTCTCTCTCTCTCTCTCTCTCTCTCTCTCTCTTTTATTATGATTACGAGACGGGCAGCGAGGAGGACGAAAAGACTCAAGTGTTTTGACCAAGTTAGATTATTAGCTATTGTTATTCTTAAGGCTTTGTGACTGGATACTTCTTCGATGGTTTCATTAGAAATGCAAAGTACTGGCAGATTCTGGCTTAGAGTTTGACGTTTCTGTCTAGTAGTTATCATCATGAATTTAGTTTTTTGAGGATGGATAATCGTGTGATTAAATCGTGTCCATTAAACCAAAAGATTGATGTTATCTTGGATGTCACTGTAAACCTGTTGGGCATCAGAATTACTTGTGTGTAAAATTGTATCTTTAGCGAACATATCGCTGTTTATTTGCAAGTACAATGGCAGATCATTGATGTAAAATGAAAACAATAGAGGACCTAATACTGACCCTTGTGGGACACCAAATTTGTTGGGAAGAAAATTAGATTTGTATGAGTTTACGGACACAATTTGTTGTCGGTTGGACAGAAAAAAATGAAATCAGTTTCAGTGTTTTGTATGATAGCTTATACAAAGTTAGTTTTCTGAGTAAAAGTTCATGATTTATAACGTCGAAGGCTTTTGCAAAATCTACAAAGAGAATTCCTGAAAATTGTTTGTAGTTCATGTTTAATAGCCATCTATCTATTAGTCTAGTTAGCACTGTATGGCACGAATGAAACGAAGAGAGAGAGAGAGAGAGAGAGAGAGAGGAGAGAGAGAGAGAGAGAGAGAGAGAGGAGAGAGAGAGAGAGAGAGAGAGAGAGAGAGAGAGAGAGAGAGAGAGAGGAGAGAGAGAGAGAGAAGAAATGATAGGCTTGTGGTCATTATTTAAATGGAAAACCTAACGAGAAAAAATTGCTGACCGAATTGTGTGTATATTTTTCATTTCTCTATTTGTTTATTTATTTATTTATTTATATTTTTTATCTATCTATTTTTTCTATTTACTTCTTTAATTATTCATGTATGTCCTTCTTTCTTTCTATATTTATTCATTCATTCAGTTATTTCATTGTCAGGTCATTTTGTTAACTTTTCTAAAATTGTTTTTTCCCTTCCTGTTTCTCTTTATTGATTGTCATATCTATCACACCCTTTCAACCGTTCCAGCACTCAATCTTTCGTTGTTAGTCGGTCACAGAATGAAAAGTATGGTGGAAAAAAAGGAAAAAACAAAAACATAAGAATAGGGAACACAAATCATTTCTTGACGCCCAGGCTTCTGCTATAACAAATGCTTAAATAATCATGAAACGCACTGAAATATGAAACATAATTGTACCGTGTCCCCGTAAAATTAAATTGTATCGCATTGTCCCGGAGGAGGCTTTTTTCCGTGTTTGTTTTGCGTTTTTCGTCTCCTCCGTTTTGTTTTTCAAGTTTTCGTTCCTTTACGTCTTTGTCCGATTCATGATTTCTTTACCTTTCTGTTGCCGAATCTTTCGAGTAATCTTGGTTCCTTTATTCACCGGGCTCTTGTTCTATCGCTCACATCCACAGACACATTCAGTGAAACGTTCTGTTCCGTCATAATGCCATTGGCGGCCGTCCACAGGGAGAAGTCGATATCAGAACGCTGCACTCCCAGAAGAGATACTGCCTTGATGCATATCCATTGGATGGAATATTGTAGTGGCACCTGACGTGATCCTGAATGTCCCAAGGTACCACTTTCTAAGCCCCATAAAGAAAGCAAGACCTGCTTAATCGTGGTCGCAGCGTTCGCCACCATGCTCATTCAACAACATCATCCCCCACGCCTTTGCCGCTCTGAAGATTTTGATGTCATCTCATAACGGCTAAACCCAAAGTCTCTACAAGAGCAGAGTATGAGCAGCAGGGCAGTTTGCATTCGTTTCTTCTTCTTCTTCTTCTTCTTCTTCTTTTCTTCTTCTTCTTCTTCTTCTTCTTCTTCTTCTTCTTCTTCTTCTTCTTCTTTCCCCTTAACTCTGTGGACAGTCACTCTAGCACCACAGTGAAGAATATTTCTCCAGGCTTCTACAGTTCTGTCGGTTTTGTGTCAACGCTCGGGATTATGCAACTGGTTTTAATATCTAGTTTGGAATGTGGTCAGTGCATTTTTTCTCTTTGCCTTTGGCTTCCTCTCCGCCTTTGAACAGTGGCCTGTAGTTCTGCTTCAGCAAAGCCATCGGCTCTTGCTATATGGCCTGGCAAAGCTAACACAGTACCCTTTACCAAATTAATATCAGTAGATCTTCGTATGGTCCCATGCGCTGCTCAATGATAGGCACTTATTACTGATGATGTGATCGATATATCTGACGTTTAGTATCTTGCAAATACACCTCATCCGCATGGACTGAATACTTCTTTATGAATCATCTATGAACGCAAACAGGAATATAGTATATGCCTCTGTATGCAGGAGCCTGACCTTATGTTTCATGGAGAAATTACTGTTAGGCTGGACATTGCTCTTTCTGTCTTTCTGCCCTTGAAGAGATTTTTAGTTCGGAGTCCTTATTGCTAAGGATGGATCCCACCCACGTGGACTTTTGAACGCTTTCTAGCTTCTGTAAGTGGAACGTAATATCAGAACTGATGGAGTTTTGTCGTTGCTGGCCATGATTTCTATACCCTGTGTTAGCAAAGCGATACTTACAATCATTCTGAATACATTACAGCCACAAGCAAATACAATTAAAGCTGTGGAGCGGGCTGGATTTCGCAAAGGCAGACGTACAAGTATAAACGTCTTTAACTTACTTACCGCTTACGAAAAGCATCGCCAACACTGCAAGAGTTCTAGCATGTATTCATAACTTTCAGAAGGCGTTCGACTAAGGCATGAGATGAGGCGCTACGATGAGCTACAATGTAAACAATGCGAACACTAATCAACGTATTCACAAACTGTAATCTAAACGGATTAGTGCAGTGTTCATGCAGGGGGCCATCAGACTAATGAGAGTTTGTCAGGGTCATCTTTTGTTCCCCACATCTTTCATCCTATTGTCAGAACTCATGAACTGTAATGGACTTGAGATTCGTGTCAATAATCTACACTGCAAGAAGAACAATTTCGAAATATTGATCCGCAAAAGCCATGTGTGACCTTGAAGGTCTATAAGAAGTGCTGTGAGAAGTAGCAAACTTATCGAAAGTGTTCGTTAGGGTGAGCAGTGAACATGAGTATGATTCGGATGTCATGGAGTTCCATGCTGGCGTGAGTCCAAATCAAAGGCCAAAATTCTATTCATGGAATGTTCAGTTATTCCAGTGGCAAACACACCCGGGTGAT
The DNA here is from genome assembly GCA_018398815.1 of Conus ventricosus. Classification (NCBI taxonomy): domain Eukaryota; kingdom Metazoa; phylum Mollusca; class Gastropoda; order Neogastropoda; family Conidae; genus Conus; species Conus ventricosus. The sequence continues at coordinate 49,304,708 of CM031620.1, forward strand.
AAAGACACGTACAAAGTTGGTCCGAACATTTAAATGACACCCTCGTCTTCATTCTACTGTGGTTCCATTCCTGCAATTTCAGGCCACTGGACACTTAATAAGTAGTTAAGTCTAGTTGTCATCACCACCAGCTACACCACATGTTCATACTTTCTTTTTCTCATTTCTTTCTTTCTTACTGATTTGGGAGTACATTATTAAATCTAACAATATGTATCCCACCAAACGCAAAATTTCAGGTTTTGATATTTTTCTTTCTCATTTTGCCTTATATGTATAAACAAAGATAATTAAACTAATCACTATGTATGGGCTGTTTAAAAAGCGCGTGTGTGAGTGTGTGTGTGTGTGTGTGTGTGTGTGTGTGTGTGTGTGTGTGTGTGTGTGTGTGTGTGCGTGCGTGCGTGCGTGCGTGCGTGCGTGCGTGCGTGCGTGCGTGCGTGCGTGCGTGCGCGCGCGAACACATGCACTTTTGAGAGGAGGGCACTTTGGAGGGCATGGCAGTGAAGACACCTTCACGACGCACATAAGACGATTATTTTATGTCTGCATCACTTTGTGATGTTCATACATCCTGTATACATCACACTGCAGCATGGGGGGCAGTCTGGTTAACACAAAATCGTCCGAGGTTGTCCAGATGATTAGAAGTCTAGCACGCATACAGGACATACATGCCTTTTGCAGTGCCTCTCTCTCTCACCAATCCTTGCTCATCAGCTTCGTTGGGTATTTATCCATCTCATGTGAGTCATGACATGTAAAGTACGTCTCAGTGCTCATTTTGTTGCTCTTTGTGTGTTTCTTATATTCTTTCATCTTTTAGAGAAAAAAAAACCGCTTTACGGCGGTCTGAAGGATGTAACAAGAACAAATTAATGAGAAGAGCTGGTTAATCTCTTCAACTAACCATCATGTCCTCTCTGTGTCTCTCTGTCTCTATCTTTGTGTCTGCCTCTGTCTCTGAGTCTGTCTGTCTGTCTGTCTGTCTCTGTCTCTGTCTGTCTCTGTCTCTCTCTCTCTCTCTCTCTTCTCTCTCTCTCTCTCCTCCCCTTCTCTCTCTCCCCTCTCTCTCTCTTCTTTCTTTCTCTCTGCCTATTTACATCTCACTGTCTGTCTCTGTCTGTCTATCTGTGCCTGTCTATTTGTCTATCTGTCTCTGTCTCTGTCTCTGTCTCTCTCTCTCTCAAATGATGTTGAATTTGATGGCAGTGGTGATAATAATGGTGCAATAAAGTTGACAATACTGATTATGACTGATTGTCGATGACACCTTTAGCAAGTGTGCTTAAATGTTGCTTTAGTGATAATAATGTGGAATATATTATAAAAGGGTGTAACACAAAATTTGATGATGAGTCTGGGGTTAATGTGATTCAGACTTAATTGGTAATAGTATAAAATATTGTATGCTCTAACTGATGCAGAAATTCTTTACTGTGGCGGCGACGACGACGACGATGACGACGACGACGACGATGATGATGATGGATGGTGATGATGAATGATGATGAATGATGATGATGAATGATGATGATGATGATGATGATAAGGAGGAGATATGATGATGGGTATGATGATAAGGATGATGATGATGATGATGATGAACGACGATGATGATGATGATGATGATGATGATGATGATACGATGATTATGATGATGATGAGATGATGATGATAATGGTGATGATAACGGTGATGATGAATGAAAAGATGGTGATGATTATGATATGATGATGACGACGACGACGACGACGATGATGATGATGATGAGATGGGATTATGATGATGGATTGATGCCCATTTCTAGGATACAAAAACAGAGAGAGAGAGAAGAGGGGGAGAGAGAGGGGAGAGAGAGGGGGAGGGGGGTTTTAGGGGAGAGAGAGAGGGGGAGAGAGAGAGGAGGAGAAAAGAGAGAGAGAGAGAGAAATTGTACCCTTGGGCAGCATGAAAAATTAATTTCGAAGCTTTCAATTTTTTCAGATAAAAAAGATACCTTTTTGCTCCATTTGCAAGTTAGCCCCAGGCCAAAAAAATTTTTAAATTTGATCCCCCTGTGTTTGTGCGGCGTTTTATAAAAACGAATTGTCTCGCTTGAGCCTTTTTTTTCCGCCTTGCCTTTTGGACGCAAGCAAATTTTCTCCTCTCCTCTCTCTCTCCTCTTCTCTCCCCTCTCCTCTCTCTCCCCCCTCTCTCTTCTCTGTTTTCTCTCCCCTGTCTCTGTCTCGTCTCTCGCTCTTGTCTCTGTCTGTCCCGTATTTTTCTGTCTGTCTGTCTGTTGTCTGCGGGTTTTTCTTTCTCTCTCCCCCCTCTCTATCTCTCCTTCCCCCCTTTCTCTCTCTACTCCCCTCCCCCTCTCTTCCCCCCCCCATTTTTCCCGGTGAAAGTGAATATTTA
>CM031620.1:49314308-49324308 GCA_018398815.1 Conus ventricosus
CGTTCAAAGATGCTTTTAAACGAGTAGTATAATTCAAACCGACTGCTCTCTGATACATGAGCGTACCAACGTTGGCAAAAACAGTTCTGTAGGTGTTTGTTTGAATATCTGTATAAAATGTTTCTCGTCGCCTACCTCTCCAAACATCCAGACATACCCAAAACCGTTTGAACAAAGCAGTGTTTTAATATGTGTGACCCAATTTTTCATCTTTTTGTTTCTATTTTGTAAATCAAAAAGCATATCATAGGCTTTTATGGAATACCTTGTCAGTGGTTGCCTGCGTAGTCTGAACCAGAACTGAATACATCTCGTTGCTGAAGTAATATATAACGGAAAACGCCCCAATTCTCCATATACCATATCATTAGGTGTAAATGGAGGGACGTTCAGCAATAGCTTACAGGCCTGCAAATGAACTTTTTCGATGGATTCTCGTGGTTTGAATCCCCATAGTTCCGACCCGTATAAAAGAGAGGAACAACCTGGCCATCAAAAATCCTAAAGAACAGCTTTGGTGAAAAGCAGCTGAGTTTCCTTAACACTTTCAGAATTTCTATGGTAGCTTTCTTACCTCTAATGCAATGATCGTGGCCTGAAGTAACATCGAAACTAAGTTTTGTTGAAAAAGTAACACCTAGATATTTATAAGAATTTACATCTAACTGCTTATCACCAAAGAACCAACATTCCTTTCTACTTAAATAGCCACCTTTCCGAAATACAATGACTTTAGTTTTTTCCAGGTTAACTTTTAAACATAATCTTTGAGCACACTCAAATAGGACATTAAGTTGGTTTTGCAGACCTGCTGTAGTCGACGACATGAGAGCGATGTCATCAGCAAATAACAGTATACACATTTCTACATCGTTAGGAATGAATTGTATTCCATGCTTGCCACGTGAAAACATGTCACGTGCAAGCTCGTTAATAAATATAGAAAATAATGTAGGACTAAGACAGCAACCCTGTTTTAGACCTTGCAAACATTCAAAATAATCAGTGTAAGAGTTACTACATCTGACACATGATTTAATAGTGCTGTACATACTTTTCAAAATGTTAAACAGGTTTCCTTTGACGCCATTCGTGAGTAGTATATTAAACAAAAGATCATGTTGTACCATATCGAACGCCTTTCTGAAATCGATAAATGCTACATAAAATTTATTGTTCCTTGATAAATGTTTTTCTATGCTAGCATACAAAGTGAAAATGTGATCAGTAGTGGAATAAGATTTTCTAAACTCAGCTTGAACATCAGAAATAACTTCTTTGTTTTCAGCCCAGGAAATGAGCCGTTTATTCAATATGTGCGTAAACATCTTACACAAGTGAGTTTATTCATCATCATCATCATCATTCTCTTGCCCATGATGGGCGTAGAGGAGAGATGAGAGACACTCTCGAAGCCAGGCACCGCCATCCGGCCCTGTCCTCTGCCTGTCGCATCAGCGTAGGGCCATCCATCCTGGTCCATTCTTTGATGTTGTCCATCCAGCATTTGGCTTGTCGTCCCCTTCGTCTGCCACCTTCCAGCGTGCCCTGGATGACTGTTTTGGGCAGTGAATTGTGGCGTATGACATGCCCGAACCACGACAGCTTCCTCTTCTTGACTGTTGCCAAGAGGGGTTCTTGGGGGCCTGCAAGTGATGCTATTTGGCTCCTCACAAGCTCGTTTGTCTTCCGGTCTTGCCAAGAGATCCCGAGCAAGCGCCTGAAGCATTTAGTTTCAAACGTCTGGATTCTCTTGGTGGTCTGTGCTGTCATGGTCCAGCTTTCGCAGCCATACAGCAGGATGGACAGCACCAGGGACTTGTAAGCTTCATCTTTGTAGGAAAGCTGATCTCCCTGCTCTTCCAGATCTTGTTTAGCTTTGCCATTGCTGCTGTTGCGATCGCTAGTCTGGTCTTGATTTCTGTTGTAGAGCGACCGTCTTTGGTGAGAGTGGCGCCAAGGTATTTGAAAGCGCCCACTTCTTCAAGCTGTTGTCCGTTCATGTAGATTTCAGCATGGGTGTTGGTTGTGCTGTTGACCAGGACTTTGCTTTTTTCTGTGCTCACTTCCATTCCATATGCACCTGCCCTTTCTTCCAGTCTCTTTGTCAGGTCTTGTAGTTCTTCGTTGCTGCCTCCCATCAGGTCGATGTCATCTGCGAACCTCAGATTATTGATGGTTCTTCCTCCGATGGAGACAGTGGAGTGGAAGTCATGGAGGGTTTCACGCATGATGTTTTCCAGGAAGAGATTGAACAGTACAGGAGATAGCAGGCAGCTTGACGGACTCCAACTGTGGTCTTGAAGTAGTCCCCTATCTGGTTGTTGAGGAGGACTGCGCTGCTGGCGTGTTATACAGCGCCTGGATGGTTTGGACGAGACCCTCCTCTATGTCAAACTTTCTGAGCACCTGCCACAGACCCTTGTGCCACACCCTGTCAAACGCTTTCCTAAAGTCAATGAAGTTGTGGAACAGGTCTCTCTGATGTAGCAGATGTTTCTCCATCAGTATCCGGCAGGTGAAGATCTGTTCTACTGTGCTTCTGCCTGCCCTGAATCCAGCTTGTTCTTCCGCCAGGTGTTCTACCGCCTCTTTCTTCAGTCGATTCAAGATGACTCTGAGCATGATTTTACTGGTGTGGCTAATGAGACTTATTGTTCTGTAGTTCTGGCATTGGCGTAGATTTCCCTTTTTGGGCAGGGGGATGATGAGTGATTGAGTCCATTCTGTGGGCCACTGTTTTGTCTCCCAGATCTTCTGACAAATCGATGTTACTAGAGTGACCAATTCCTTCCCTCCATGTTTGAGCAGCTCTGCTGGAATATTGTCTGCTCCAGGTGATTTCCCTGCCGGAAGGCTGCCGATGGCTTCTTCCACTTCTTCTCTCATCACTGGTAGTGGTGAGGATTCCCTTGATGGTGTTGAGTCCCCCTCAAACAGACTGTCGTCTGGCTGTATAGGGTAGTTGTAAAGTTCTTGGCAGTACTGTGTCCATCTGTTCAAAACAGCGGAGCTTTCTGTCAGCAGCTCGCCTGAGGTATACTCGATGACTGACGATCTGTTTTGCTGCGTCTTGGTGAGGTTTTTCAGTGTGGTGAAGGCATGTTTGCCGTTTCCCTTTTTCATGCCTTTCTCGATGTTCTCGCACTGATTATTGATCCATTGTTCTTTGGCTTCAATCATTTCCTTCTTTACAAGGTTGTTGGTTTTTCGATACTGTGCGGCTTGTTCAGGCTGGAATTTTTCGTATTCTTCAGTGATCTTCTTTTGTTGCAGAGGTCAAGGATGTCGTTTGAGATCCATGCTTGGTGTTTCTTCCTCTGTCGCCCAAGTACCTCCTCTGCTGTTTCGCAGACTGCCTCATTGAAGCTGTTTGTGAGGTCGTTGATGTCATTGTCCAGGAGGTTGAGTGCCGCGAACCGCCCCCCGAGCTGTGCCTGGAATGCCTCTTCTATCTCTGGGTCTTTTAACTTCTCCAGGTCAAACTTGATGCGTGGCTGCGCAGCTTGGTACTTTTTCTTCAATTTGATCTTCATTGTGAGCAGCACGAGATCGTGGTCGCTGCCTATATCAGCTCCGGGGTATGTCCTCGTCTTTGCTTTATTGATGCTTGATTTGAAGCGCCGCGGAGTGAGGACAAAGTCGATCTGGTTGTGAGTCATTCCGTTCGGCGCATGCCAGGTTGTTCTTCTTGACAGTTTGTGGGGTATAGGGTGTTGGCAATGGTGAGCCGTTGGGTGCAGGCAAACTCCAGAAGGCGAAGTCCCCTGTCGTTAGTTTCCCCTGTGCCGTATTGACCCACTGTTCCAGCCCAGTCTTTGTAGGCATCTGGGCCGACTTTGGCGTTGAAGTCCCCCTGAACTATGATGATGTCTTTCTTGGGGCTTTTCTGATGGTGTCTTCTACTTTCTCGTAGAATTCTTCCACCGCCTGATCTTCGTGGCTGGTAGTTGGAGCAGCGTCCAGAATAGGGTCAAATGCCATATCAGAGACATCCAGTTTTGGATGGTCCGCATTTTGGAGAAAACCAAAGTTTAACAAGTGTTCAAAATGGTTAAACCACTGATCCTGTGAAATTGTATTACTTACTTGGGAACGACTGCGATACTTATTGATTTCAGACCAAAAGGCCTGAGAATCATCTACTACTTGCATTAAGCAGTTAATGCGCTCCGTTTTAAAACTACGTTTCTTCATGTACTTAAGTTGATTATATTCTCTCCACATTTGTACATAGGCACATTTATCAGCTGGATCTCCAGATCCCTTAAACATGGTCAAAGCCTTCCGCACTCCCGTCTTGTTGTTTTGACATTCGTCATCAAACCAAGATTTTCTCACAACCATGCTTTTTGAAGAACGATTTTGGCGCATACAAGCGCTGGCATTCATTAAACAATTAGTAAATTCATACAGTGCTTTGTTAACACAAGCATCAATCTTATTGGCAGCATATTCTAGATTGCTGCAAAACAGGTCGATAGTACTATTATATATGTATTCTGATAATCTATCCCTTTCCATACAATTACATTTTCTGAGATAGGTAGAGGCGACAATGGTGTTTTGCCTGTAATTTCTAACAGGATTGGCATGTGCTCTGATTCTACCCTGCTACCTACAGAAAAGTTCACAACGTTGTCTAACAAATCGTTAGAAATAAGGCAATAATCTATGACACTACACCCATAGGAAGATACAAATGTAAAATCACGACTAAAGCTACCTCTGTTGTACCCATTCAGAATACAAAAATCAAAACAAGCACACAAATTTAATAAATTTTCTCCAAAAGCATTTAACATTGTATCCTTAGACAAACGTGTTTTTCTTGAAAAACGGGGTCGAATTGGAAGGGTCAGTTAGTAGATCAGTATGTGACCACGTTACTTGGAGGTCTGCTGTCCTTGCATTAAAGTCCCCGCAACATATCAGCTGAGCCTGTGGATAACGGTTTGTCAAGTTCAGGATGCAGTGTTCTATGGCGTCAATGTGGCAAATGAAATTAGATGATTGGTAGTGCACTGAACCAGAAGGAGGGACATAAACAAATATACTCAGAGGCATAAAAAACGCGAAAACAAACTGTATAGAAATTTTGATGTAATTTGGCTACCGATTCCTTTGAACTGGTAATAGAAAGTGAGAAAAAGCAATCGAACACCGCAAAAGTGTCCTTTCAAAGTTCATTCTGGTAGAAAATAAGGTCACATGAACTTGACCTTGACCCTGTGTTAACAGCAGAATGTCAGTATCTGGTGTGACCACCTCGAGCATTGATCACAGCTGTGCACCTGCGGTACATCGAGCGCACCAGAGTGTTGGTTTGCCTCTGGGGGACTTGCCACCACACCTGGCCCACAGCAACAGCAAGCTGAGCTGCTGTCTGGGGTCTGGGGTTGAGCTGGTTCAACTGCCTCTGAAGGGCATCCCAGAAATGCTCTATTGGGTTAAGGTCGGGAGAACGGGCTGGGTGAGGCAGCAGATTGATGTTGTTCTGCCTCAGGAAGTTCTGCGTAGCACGGGCAGTGTGCGGCCTTGCGTTGTCCTGCTGAAACAGGTTCTGTGGATGCCGCTGGAAATGCGGCAGGATGTGGGGCCTCAGAACTTGGTCGATGTAATGAACAGCAGTGACCCCGTTACCACGTCCTGGACCCACATTCTGGAAGATGACTGGCCCAATACGGCGATTTATGCCGATAGCCCCCCAGATCATGATGCTTTCACCACCCCATGGGTCCCTTTCGGTGATGTTGGCATCCATGAAGCGTTCCCCCCGCTCTTCTCCAGATCCGGATGCGGCCATCGCCTGGGTCGACGCAGAACCGGCTTTCATCACTGAAGAGGACTCGGCCCCAGTCCCGATGGCGCCAATGCACGTGGATCTGTGCCCACTGCAGACGGTTCTGGCGATGCTGGAGTGTCAGGATAGGTCACCGGCTGGACGCCTGCATTGGAGACCAACTGTGTTCAGTCGGCGACGCACGGTCCTGTTGCTGATTGGCCTGCCATGGTTGCCGACGGTGTTCCTGGCTGTGTTGGCAGCGGTTTGGTAAGGCTCCCGTCGATGCTGACGAAGAAGATGGCGGTCTTGGGCTGCTGTGGTGACCCTCGGTCTGCCGTTCCTCGGTCTGTCATCAGTGGTGTTTCTTGCTTGAAAGCGGTCCAGAAGGCGATAGACGGTGGAAATGTGGACTCCGAATGCGATAGCGACCTGCCTCATTGGAACCCCGGCCTGCAGTTGCCCCATTGCTATGCAACGATCTTGACGAGAAAGTCTCGGCATTATGTTGGCGCCTCTGGAAGGGATGATTTGAACTTTTTGGGGTTTGGAAATTTATAGCCCCACAATGGGGGCCACATTGAGTTGCAATTCACATTGATGCACGTGGCGTAGGTAGTCCACATGGCAAATGCACTCCTCGTGCCAAAAACGCTGACCCTGCAACATTCACCCATTGTTACGAGGTTACAACCGGCCAAGACACCACGTACTGCTAATGTTGCACGTGCCAACGACATTGCTTACGTCCTGTTCACAATGTGAACAATCGTGCACTGTCTCTATTTTTTTTCGCGTTTTTTATGCCTCTGAGTATATTAACAGAATGCCATTGTCCCCACATAGTATGCTTTTAGACATCTTAATACACACCACGTGATCGGTATTAACTTTAATTGATGTAATATGCTTACTAAGTATTTTATTGATCTATTTGCAAAGCGAGACGACTGCAGGCGGAAATCTAAACACATCTTAAATAAATGTTAGCGAACCGCCCAGAGAACGTGGACAAACGAGTCACAAGACTCGTTCTCTGGGCGGTTCGCTAACATTTATTTAAGATTTATTTTATTGACTAGTAATAGAAGTCCTCCAGACCTACGTCCAATAAATGAATGTTTAATGGCTTTTGTCCTGAATTTCATGTAACCAGAAGACACCATCCAAGTCGAACATATCATCAAGGTACGTTTCAATCAAACACACAATATCAAACTTTTGTACAAAAAGAAGAAAATCAGTATCTGCCAACTTACTGGGCAAACCATCTATGTTCCAGGAGAGACAGGACAAGTTCTTGGAGTGTCCACAAAATGTAACGGGCCGGCTGAATCCCTATTTGTTAGAATGTGCAACAGAAGAGCCATCTTTGTCTCTGAACTTGAACTTCTCAGTAAGCTGTGTCTGTTTGCTTCTGTCATTGAATCTGCTTTGTTTGCTTTTGTTTCTGTTGTGTCTGCGTGTGAGTGGAGCTCTTTGCGGTGTTGGGTTTGAAGTTTCATTTTCATGGTGATGCTGGTAGACATCAACCCTGGCGGGGATCACCGGGATTGGCAGTGGCACAGCCGTGCACGTCACCACCAGTGATCACACTGTTGCTCTGAGGTACAGACTGCGGCTGACATTGCAGGACTGGTCCACCAGGCAGGGGGTCAGGCTGTAGGGGGGATGACGATGGAGGTGGGATGACGATGGGAGGTGGGATGACGATGGCGGGGTAGCTTGCTGGGGGCTCTGAAGACTGGCTTTCTTACGTCGTAAAACGTGACTGGTGGCCTGTGGAATGGTGCTGTCAGGCTTACAGCGGGTGTGCTGGTTGCCTCGTTTTCCTAAAACTGGGGATCGGCAAGTGTTTGCCTTCTTAGAGGACTCAGCCGAGTGGGGGGACAAACGGGAATAAATGGGAGGAGGTGGGCTGATTTGTTGGCAGGGAATGAACAGAGGGTCTGTTCCCTGCCCCAGCTGTCGTCATGTCCTGAGCATCACCATGCACCGCTGCTGACTGCAGTGCCGCACTCTCGTTACACTCGTTAGAATTCCCCTTGGCTTGTGTTCCACGGATCTAGCAAGGTTCATCCCAACGTTGTCACCTGGTGTGTAAGAACTTCATTGTAATTTTCAGTACATGTCGGGTCGCTGCGGGTCTGAGTAGGCAGTGATTGAGAACTGAGTACTTCTGCTGGATAAGACTGGACTTATCTGCCTGTTCCGTTGTCTGATTGAAGCCTTGTTTAGGGTGGGGAATTCCTCCAAGTCAAAAGCAGAGGGGTGGAAAGGGGAATCCCCTTTTGGCTGTCCAGTGTGGTTTGTACTGTTTATACTGTTCTGCCTGACTACACGTTGAGAACTGTTCTGAGCATTTCTCCCTCGAAATCCATCCTTGTATTTCGTTGTTGCATTGAAACATAGTTGACCTCTGAAAAAATAAGCCTGTCTCCCTTCCTCTCTGTGATGTTTCAATGCAGTGTGCTGCCGTCTGGTGAGGTCCGCGGCCACACGATGCCTTCTTCATCCGCCATTTCTTCTCTGTGCTCTTTATCTTGTAGCACTGACAGTTTGTCTGGCCAGTGATGAAGGGAGGCAATCAACGGCCGGGGACGGGCGGAATCGCCTCGTGGGGGCCCGACTCTGTGCGCTCTCTCCACGTCACCGCAGCTCCATGTCTTAGAGGGGGAGAGACGATTCAGTAGCTGAACGACTTTCCGGGTGCATGCACGGTAATCTTCGTTTGGGCCTTCAGCAACATTGAAAAATTTGACATTGTTCCTTTTTGAAAACGATTCTAACCTATCCACATCATGTTCGAGAGTGTCGAATGCGTTGACAAATGTTCCTGCTGGTCATACACTGTGTCACATGTAGCTGGTCATACACTGTTTTCACATGTAGCTGGTCATACACTGTGTCACATGTACTTTGCAGATACTGACACTGGTCTGTCAGACTGGCCACTGTCTGCTTCAGCTGATCTTTTCTGTCTGCAGACTGTCGCACCACGTATGCAATGAACCGATATCAGCACAAACGGCAGCATGATGTTGTTGTATCTGCTGAAGTTGTGTCAGAACTTCATCGGTTGTGACGTACTGTGATGGCATTATGTTTGAGCTGTTATAGGGCAGCGTTGGGAACGGGGAACGTGCGGAAACGGAAGGCATGACATCGTACTGGAAAGATTGCGACAGGTTGGACAATACCTGTTGATTTTTTGTCTTGCCGTCGACGCCACCCGTCCGCTGACTGGTCCTGGGTTACTTTCGACGTCCATGCACATCAGCAGGATTTGAAAAGAAACACTGCCGCTAAGGCTGAAGCACAACGCCCCAATTTATGAGGGGCTGTGTTGACTGAATCCGAGTAGGAGTAGTGCATGAATTGAAAAAAGAGAGGTGGAAAGTTCGTACGAATATGAACACACCGCACTCTGCTGAAGTCACAGTGAAGAGGGGCGAATCTCCACCACGTTAACGTGCACCGGTGTAGGCCTACGCTTGTTGTCTTCTGGCCTGAAGAAGACGTAAAGTTCCACAAAACAGGATCACAACTTACTCTGAAGTTTCAAAAAATTTGCAGGCATTGTAGTATTCGTTGTTATTGTATTATTGAGAACAATATGCCTTGCGGTTGCTTCCTCTTATCCGTTCAAAATTTAATTAGAAAAGAAACTAATTGGAGGCAGAGCGAAAATTCCGTGTCCTGCCAAAGCTTGTGAACACAGCTCGACTCCCGAGAGAGAGAGAGAGAGTGAATGATGAGTGAAGTGAGCTAGTGAGTTCAACACCCAACAACAACACACACACACACAAACACACGCTCACCAGCCACACACAACACTCACACACACACACACACACACACACACAACCACAGCGGCACCAGCGAGAGAGAGAGAGAGAGGAGGAGAGAGAGAGAGAGAGAGATGAGATGACGAGAGATGAGAGAGAGAGAGAGAGGAGCGTGGGGTACTATCCTGTGGTCTTTTGACCAAGGCCGGCGCTCAGTAAGTTTGTCTGGGTCACATGTGTAAGATTCCAACAGCAGAAGCGGGACCACACTGGAGTGGATCTCCCTCACTCCATAGAATCCGTCGGATGTTGGCGCTGACCTCAGTGAATGGGGACACAAATGAACGGAAACACAGAAAGTGTGTGGAGTGGGAATATTCTTAAAGAAAATATGCGGTAAACACGTGCTAGGGCGTTCTCGAGAACGGGG
>CM031620.1:49329308-49336808 GCA_018398815.1 Conus ventricosus
ACACACACACACCACACACACACACACACACACACTCAACACACACACACCTTGTCTAATATCACATTTAGTGAAAAGACGTTAAATTGAAGAACAACACACACACACACACACACACACACACACACACACACACACACACCACACACACACACACACACCACACACACACCACACACACACACACACACACACACACACACACACACATATATAATATATATATATATATATATATATATATATATATATATATATATAATATATATATATATATATGTGTGTGTGTGTGTGTGTGTGTGTGTGTGTGTGTGTGTTTATAATTCAATATTTCTTGCAGTCATTGCAACACCAAGCTGCTCTGTAAGTTGCTGGAAAGGTGCTCGGTACTTATCCTTGGAATTTATTAGTTTGTTATATATATATATATATATATATATAATATATATATATATATATATATAAATATATATAATATATATATATATATATAATATATATATATATATATATATATATATATATATATATATATAGACAATGGTAGTAAATACCAGCAGAGATTTTTAAAAAATGCTCAACCGGACTGAAACAGCGCATGAAACAGCGCTGTAGATAGTTTTAAATCTTACCTTTTAACAATATATATATATATATCTATATATAATATATATATATATATATATATATTATATATATATATATATACGACAAACTAATAAATTCCAAGGATAAGTACCGCGCACCGTTCCAGCAACTTATAGAGCAGCTTGGTGTTGCAATGACTGCAAGAAATATTAAATTATAAACAAAGCTTGCTCTTATGTCTTAGATTGACGAAATAGGGGGAAATAAGCATTCATATCTGCAGTGGTAGATGATTCTGCCTAACTAACAGTATGTGCTTGAGTGGGTGAATGGAGAAAAATAAAATAAATGCTTCTAAAAATGTCCGTGGAATGAATTTTTCTCTTAAATCTTGTAATTCTGGACAGGTTAATGCAAAATGCACTTCATCTTCTCTTGACTGTCGACATAATGGACATAGCAGATCGGAGTTATTGATTTGTTTATAACGATAATGATGAACAAAAATATCAGACACTCCAGTTCTAAACTTAGACATTATAAACTTCAGGTGCCTGTCCATACGCATTGACATGTACATTGGGAGAGAATGAAGATCATTAAATGTTCTATAAAAACTAAACCTGTTACTATTTTGAACATGGAAATTCCAGTCTTGCCATCTACAATCGATACGTCTTTCTTTAAACGTACGGACAAAGTTGTTCATATCTCCGACACCTTGGTTAAGCCACACATACCCAAAACCATATTCGTATAATTTCATTCTAACATGCGACACCCAGTTCATCTTGCCTCTATTATCTAGTTCTAACAGCATTTTATACGCTTTATGAGGCAATCTATGTTCAGCCATCTGAGTTAGTTTTAACCAGTACTTGGCACATTTAACAGTGGAGTGCAAAGATATGGGGTATCTGTCAGCCTCACCATACACAAGATCATTTGGTGTTCGTGGTGAGACACCCAAAAACCTTTTTAAAGCAAATAAATGAACCTTTTCGCATTGTGTAGCTCCAGCATCAAGACCCCACAGTTCAGCCCCATATTGTAACATAGGCAGGATTTTAGCATCAAACAATTTCAAAAACAAGGCAAGAGATTCATTGTTAAGCATCGACAATTTCTTCATAATACATAGCAATGCGTTTTTGGCTCTGCAAGCAATATATTTACATGCAAAGTGAAACTTAATCTCGTAGAGAAATATATTCCTAAGTATTTATATACATTTACAACAGGCATATATATTGCATTGTATGTCCATTTTTCTCTAGCAGCGAGAAAACCGCCTTTTCTGAAAACAATTATGTTACTCTTACTCATATTTACTTTCAACTGGAGTGAATCAGCTGCCCTTTGCAAACTATTCAACGGAGAGAGAGAGAGAGAGAGAGAGAGAGAGAGAGAGAGAGAGAGAGAGAGAGAGAGAGAGAGAGAGAGAGAGAGAGAGAGAGAGAGAGAAGAGAGAAGAGGAGGAGAGAAGAGAGCGCTTTGATGTTCTTTTAATCAAGACAGGGCTCAGGAAGTTTTGTCTGGGTCACATGTTTAAGATTCCGGCAGCAGACAAGACATAATGAGAGATCTTCCCCACTTTCTTCCCCACTCTTCATCTCACCCATCAGAAGACGTGCACAGGCCTCAGGGTGAAATGTGATAGAAATGAAATGAATAGAGAAAGTAGGAAGAGGTGAGAGGTTCTTACATTGTGTCTGGAAGCACTTTGGAATACGGAAGGGGGGGGGGTGGAGAGAAAGAGACATTGAGATAGAGAGAGAGAGAGAGAGAGAGAGAGAGAGAGAGAGAGAGAGAGAGAGAGAGAGAGAGAGAGAGAGGGAGGGAGGGAGAAAGGGAGGGAGAGAGAGACTTTACATATGGTATGCAAGATGCTTAGGAATTCACACATACAAGAGAGAGAGAGAGAGAGAGAGAGAGAGAGAGAGAGAGAGAAGAGAGAGAGAGAGAGAGAGGAGAGAGAGAGGAGAGAGAGAGCTTAGGAATTCACACATACATACAGAGAGAGAGAGAGAGAAGAGAGAGAGAGAGAGAGAGAGAGAGAGAGAGAGAGAGAGAGAGAGAGAGGAGAGAGAGAGAGACACAGAGAGAGAGAGAGAGAGAGAGAGAGAGGAGAGAGAGAGAGAGAGAGAGAGAGAGAGAGTTTACACCTGGAATGAAAGATGCTGAGGAATTCACTCATGTACAGATATAGACAGATTGAGAAAAAGAGAGGGAGAGAGAGAGAGAGAGAGAGAGAGAGAGAGAGAGAGAGAGAGAGAGAGAGAGAGAGAGAGAGAGAGAGAGAGAGAGAGGTGGTGGAGTTTACATATGGAATACAAGATACGGAGGGACACACACACACACACACACACACACACACACACACACACACACACACACACACACACACACACACACACACACACACACACACACACACACACACACACACACACACACAGAGGGAGAGAGAGTTGAGAGAGACACAAAGACAGAAATGGACACAGAGACAGAGAGACAGAGAGAGAGTCACAGACAGACAGACAGAGAGGGGGCATAGACAGACAGACAGAAACAGACAGAAACAGAGAGAGAGAAACAGTCACATACAGATAGAAAGCGGGAGAGAGAGAGAGAGAGAGAGAGAGAGAGAAGAGAGGAGAGAGAGAGAGAGAGAGAGAGAGAGAGAGAGAGGGAGAGGAGAGAGAGGCAGACAATCAGAGACAGAGACAGAGAAAGAGAGACAGAGAGAGACAGAGGAATACAGAGAGAGACAGAGAAACTTTACACACATTATGCAATATACTGGTGTTCAGAGAGAGAGAGAGAGAGAGAGAGAGAAGAGAGAGAGAGAGAGAGAGAGAGAGAGAGAGAGAGAGACAGACAGACAGGCAGACAGACAGACAGACAGACAGATGTACGGACTCCTTTCCTAAAGTCAAGGCAGTGAAAAGTCATCAGGCGAGACAATTCGTTTCAAATGAAACGCCAGCACAAACACACGCGATCAAATTGAAATGTTTTTGCCCGGAGCTACGCTCGCATACGGAGTCAAGCAGGTCATCAGATTGATTTGAACACTGAAAACATCGCATGACTTGTTCATGTCGCTCAAGGGTACAGCTCTCCTCTCTCTCTCTCTCTCTCTCTCCTCTCTCTCTCTCTCTCTCTCTCTCTCTCTCTCTCTCTCTCTCTCTCTCTCTCTCTCTCTCTCTCTCTCTCTCTCTCTCTCTCTCTCTCATTACTACCACCTGAAACCAACAACTGCAAGAACAAAGAGCTGCGCGGACCAAACAGAAAACAAAACAACAACACTAACAACAAACAAACAAACAATCAATCAATCAATATGTGTGGTCTGGTTTGGTATCCTAGAAAACTTGAGTCTGAATGCTAAAGAAGGTGATGCACCCAGCCATGCTCAGAGCTACGAAAATGTTGTGTTGTGGTGACAACCAAAGTACTCTTCTATCAGCATTGTTGACTCTCATTCGAATGTGGACCTTTGGAGACCAAACATCCAGACTCATAGAATCCACTGACGAGGTCAACTACTCACACACTGCTTATCACTACTGCTATCTCATGAAGGAAGGGCACACATCATCACTCAAACACCATGATCTATTTGAAGTTTCATACCAACGACTTGCAGAAAAATAAAATAATGAAAGGACAAGTTTAGAAAACTCACATACGTTTTCGATCATCTTGCACCAGATTCATTCGCTCTTTAAAGCTGGATTCACTGGGGGCAAGAGATACATAAGTCAGTTAAAATACAGCCAAAGCACAATTGAAAATAGTTGGACAATGTTGAGTGCGAGTTAGAACTGGAGGTGACATTTCTGTCAGCCACCCCTAGTATATATATATATATATATATATATATATATATATATATATATATATATAGATGAATATAATCAAAGAGCCTAAAATGATTTTAAAAGTGCTCGACCCCTTGGGGAGCAACATTTGTCAATGATGTTAAAAAGGAAGGTTAAAACTCAAGGTTAAAACTCGACAAATTTGTTTCTAGCGGCGTTGCGCTGTCATCAGGATGATTTTTGTTTGCCCACCGCCGATGTTATATAGCGTGTGGGCTCACGTTTGCGGTTGTTAGCACGTGCGGGTTGGCTGCACGTGTTTTTTGGGGCTTTCAGGTTTTTGTTTTGGATGTGTTCACTAACAACGATTTCCATTTATGCCTGCAGTTGTTTACTATTTCTGTTTTGGTGTTTAAAGTTGCTAAGTGTGGTTTGCATAGTATTAACCATTTTCAGTTAAACATAGGTTGCACCTTTTTGAAACATTGCTGTATGGTGATGCTCTTTTTATGATTTTCCAGGATATATTGTAGCTTGTTTTTGCGTCTTTAAGTTTCCAGATATATTTGCTCAGTTCTGTTTGGTTTTGATATTTTTCTTTATTGAATGACTGTTTGTGGTTTGCATATCTGGTTTTGAAGTGGTTTTCAGTGATCCCTATGTATGTTTCTTTTTCATTTTCTGATGTTACAGTAGCCTGGTATACAATGTTGTTGTGGAGACATTTATTGTCTAGTGGGCACTGCTCCTTTCTCGTGCAATTGCAAGATTTCCTTTCTTCACCCTTCTTTGCTGTGTTGATTTTCATTTTATTGGATGCGTCAATCAGGTTTTTGAGGTTGGGCATACATGAGTACGATAGTTTGACAGTGTTTTTGTTAAATATTTTGGACAGTTTGTGCTCTTTTGGAAATGAAGTTGCTAGGATTTTGAAGAATTCTTTCCCTATGTTTGTTTTGAGTTTCCCGTCGTATGGGGGGTTATACCATATGATTTTTCTTCTCCTATTTTTCTTGCTTTTATTTGTGTTGTTGTCCGGGTTGTATTGTTAGTGAACACATCCAAAACAAAAACCTGAAAGCCCCCAAAAACACGTGCAGCCAACCCGCACGTGCTAACAACCGCAAACGTGAGCCCACACGCTATATGACATCGGCGGTGGGCAAACAAAAATCATCCTGATGACAGCGCAACGCCGCTAGAAACAAATTTGTCGAGTTTTAACCTTGAGTTTTAACCTTCCTTTTTAACATCATTGACAGATATATATATATATATATATATATATATATATATATATATATATATATATTATATATACAGTATGTGCTTGAGTGGGTGAATGGGGAAAAATAAAATAAATGCTTCTCAAAATGAGCCTTCAGCAAGCTTATAGTCTCCAAGGGGGAGACAATCTCCAATAGGGAGGAAACTGTTTATAGTTCAATATTTCTTGCAGTCATTGCAACACCAAGCTGCTCTGTAAGTTGCTAGAATGGTGCTCGGTACTTATCCTTGGAATTTATTAGTTTGTTGTAATTTAGTCCCTTGCGGAATTCATTCCAAGAACTGGCCATCAGCACTTGTGTCTAAAGAGGTTATCTTTTTATATTTTCTACGTTTCACAAGAAAATGAAGCTTGTTTTGCTCTTTCATGATTTTCGTTTGCTTCTTAGGTGGCACCTTTGGTTGGTTTTTTGAAAACTCAACAAACATACTACGGTATTGCACACCTGCCTTTTCTGGGATAGCACTCTTCTTAAAACCGAAAGTCAGAGGAGTCAATTTACCACTTTCCGCGGTCACTGAGGAGAAACAATCAGGTTTCGAAATATCGGTATCTGACCAGGAGTTATAATTATATTAGTGAGTTTCACTCCCTATTGGAGACTATAAGTTTGCTGAAGGCTCATTTTGAGAAGCATTTATTTTATATTTCCCCATTTACCCACACAAGCACAAACTGTTAGTTAGGCAGTATTATCTACCACTGCAGATATGAATGCTTATCTCCCCTATTTCTTCAATCTAAGACATAAGAGCAAGCTTTGTTTATAATTCTCTCTCTATCTCTCTCTCTCTATATATATATATACTGACTTCCATAAAAAACGCGAAAAATTGAAAGGCTATTTTTCGGGTGAAAAGGGGTGAATATACAATATTGAACCATTGTGGCAAGTTGTTTGGGTCCAAGACTCACGTGCAGTGAAAACATTGTGTGAGCAACACATCATTTCCGGCATTGGAGGGTCAACAAAAATGGCAAACTGGTTGCTGCATGTGAGGCACGTGCAAACCATGCAGAGCAAAGTTAACCAGCGACAAGTACGCAGGCATGCAGCCTTTATAAAGCGCGCTACAAGGTTCAGATAACGACTTGCCGTCTGAGCGCTACAGAGATGCCAAGACTACGAGCAGAGGAACGCAATCGTGCTCTAGGCCATCTGGAGGCTGGTGTGGATACCAGGCAGGTCGCCAACATCTTTAACGTCCACATCTCAACCATCTATCGTCTGCAGCACCGCATGCGAGTCACTGGTACCACTGATGATCGTCCCCGGCTAGGCCGTCCTCGGGTCACCACACCAAGAGAGGATCGCCATTTGTTCGAACCCATCTGCGGGACAGGCGGCAAACAGCCGCGAACACTGCTCGACAGGTGCCTGGGAATCTCCAGCAACGAATCAGCCTCAACACTGTGCAGCGGCGTCTTCAGGAGAACGGGCTGGCATGTAGGCGTCCTCACAGAGGTCCGGTACAGACACCAAGACACCGGCAGGACAGGCTGCAGTGGGCACAAGCCCGAATCAACTGGCGCAGGCAGCAGTGGGGACGCATACTGTTCTCAGATGAGAGCCGTTTTTGTATTGACATGGCTGACGGTCGTGTCAGAATATGGCGTCGACCTGGTGAACGCTATGCTGACTCCTGTGTGGTAGAGCGGAACCCCTGGGGTGGCCCGAACGTTATGATATGGGGTGCAATTGACATTAACCACGCCATAGGACCAGTCATCTTTCAGAACATTGGTCCTGGTCATGGACAGGGTGTCAATGCACAGCGCTACATCCACCAGGTGCTC
>CM031620.1:49344489-49346989 GCA_018398815.1 Conus ventricosus
GATCTTTCGTTACTTTTGTCATAAGAACTCGCGTTAAGGATAAACTAATGAATAACAGAAACACCAATCGATGGACAGTATCTTAGTTTATGACAGGGACATGAACGTAGAAGGTTTGTCTATCTATCTATCTATCTATCTATCTATCTATCTATCTATCTATCTATCTATCTATCTATCTATCTATCTATCTATTTATCTATCTATCTATCTATCTATCTATCTATCTATCTATCTATCTATCTATCTATCTATCTATCTATCTATCTACCTTGTGTGTGTGTGTGTGTGTGTGTGTGTGTGTGTGCGTGTGTGTGTGTGTGTGTGTGTGTGTGTGTGTGTGTGTGTGTGTGTGTGTGTGTGTGTGTGTGTGTGTGTGTGTGTGTGTGTGTGTGTGTGTGTAAACAGTATATCAACGAAGTCAGAAAGTCAGAAAACACTGGTTAGACCAGTACTGGAATGTAGTTGCTCAGTCTGGGATCCTTGCCATCTAAAGGACATTGATAACCTCGAAAAGATTTAGAAGAGAGCAGCACGGTTCGTAACAGGGAACCATATCAGAGAAAAGGGGAATACTAGGAAGAACATAAGGAAAATAGAATGGAAACCCTTAGAAGAGAGAAGAGCTCTTATCAAACTTAATATCTTCTTCAAAGGCAGAGCTAAACTAATTGATATTCCAATGGAACATCTAGTATTGAATAAAAGTAGCACCAGGAGTGGCGGTCAATGTTATACCATACCTGCATCAAATATTGACAGCCACTTACATTCATTTTATCCTAGTTCTGTACGGTTGTGAAACTCACTGCCGGGTGCCATCAAGATTGCCACAAATGCAGTTTCATTTAAAAAGCAAATTGATACGACAGTTTTGAGATCTGCATATTGACGATTTTCTATTTTAACTTCCTAGATATTTTATGGTTACCTGGGCCTGAATCTGGCCATTGCTTTTAACTTCTTGAATATCGAGTGCGACCCCTTGTTGCCAAATTTGCTCCAGAGGCCATCAGACTGAGTCGCACTATTTGATGTTATTTTATTTTATTTTTAACATGCGCGCTGGTGACCTACTCGTTTTTGAGTGAACCAGTATTTTAGGAAGAAGAAGAAGAAGAAGAAGATAGCAATAAAGTGAAAATCGAAATAATGCAACATCTGTAGAACGTTAACATGGACAAAATAGAATATGTAAAATGTTAATGAATGATATTCTAATTGGAAATGAGAACAAAAACACGAGTTTCTTCCCTTGCAAGCATGTTATGTTGTTTTTTTTTACGTCCTGTGCATGATACAACATAACAATGACAAGACGGAGTCTTCGAGGCATTATTTCAAGAAGCAAAATATGGTTGTCGACGAAAAGATGTGTAGAGCTGTTTAAAAATTTTTGGAGCAGGTATTCCCCCCTTTTTAAAATCATATTGATACAAAATAGAGGAAAAAGAAGGGAGAAAAAGAAGGAAGTGGAAGAGCAGGAGAAGAAGAAAAAGAAGAGATAAAAAAAAGAAAGAAAGGGAAAAAGAAAAAGAAGAAGAAAAAAAAAGGGAAAAAAGAAGGGGAAAAAAAGGGAAAAAGGAAAAAAGAAGAAGAAAAACAGGGCCCGACAGATTTTTACGGAAATGGCGTCCGGTTTTGCAGAATTTTTGGAGGGAAACAGGGGAAAAAAAAAAAAAAAAATAAAAAAAAAAAAAAAAACAAAGGAAAAAAAAAAAAGCAAAAAAAAAAAGCAATTTTTACGGCAAAAAACAGTCCGGGGGCTTTGCCCGTTTTCCAAAATAATGTGCTTTACGCATGAAGAGGGCAGCCCCAGTTAAATCAAAAAGCTAATTTAGGAGAGTGAACTATTTTTTGGGCCCCAACCCCAACCGGGCTATGAATTCCAAACCCAAATTTTTTTTTTGTTTTTGCTGTTGGGGTTGTTTTTTTTTGTTGTTTTTTTTTAGCAGTGGTTGGAGGTCGAAGGGGGTTTAGAAGGTTTTTGTGTGGAAAAGGGGGGGGGGGGGGGGGGGGGGAAGGGGGGGGGGTTTCTTTTTTTTCCCTTGTTTTTTACCTGTCCTTTCTTTTTCTGTTATTTTCCTCGTCGTCGTTGGGTTTTTTCGGGGTTTTTTTTCACGTAAAACAAAAAATTTTTGTTTTGTCGTTGTCACGTTTTCGTTTAAACACTTTCCAGCAGCAACACCAATTTAAAAACTTTATTTATTTTTTCATCCCTCTTTATCGTCTCACCATCGTCATCCAAAAATTTATCCCTCTTCTTCCCCCATCAAAAAGGGGCTTTGTCATCTTTGGGCGTCCCTTTGTCGTCTCGTCCGTCGGCGTCATTTTTCTCACCTATCATAACCGTCTTTCTGTCTCTCATATTTATCATCTTCATCTTTTTCATCAACAAAACATCATCCTTTATAATTTATCATCCCACCCTTTGTCTTTATCTTCATTTCTTTATCATCATCAAACATCATCTTTATCATCATCATCATCCATCATCATC
>CM031620.1:49370641-49378141 GCA_018398815.1 Conus ventricosus
ATCAGTCCTACACGCTCTAAAATTTTCGAATACAAGTGTGAGAGCACAACCCATATCAGAAGTCTACCACTTAATTCATTTTTTGCATTTACGTGGTTCCTATGTCGATTTCTGTTGGGTTCCACCACACTGTGGATTATCTGCGAATGAAAGGGCAGACCAATTAGCCAAAAAGGCTGTTATCATTGAGACTGATTTAACAAAGATATGCATTCCTTTATCCTTATAAAAGACGTGTGTGTGTGTGTGTGTGTGTGTGTGTGTGTGTGTGTGTGTGTGTGTGTGTGTGTGTGTGTGTGTGTGTGTGCATATGTGAGTGTTTGTGCGCGTGCGCACGCGCTTCATTGTGCACGTCTGAACGCTTGATGGATCTCGGAGCATCAGCCATGGCATGTTACGGAGGATGAAACAGAAATGCGGGAGGGGCGGAGTGAGACACACGAAGTGTGGGGAAGGGAACCTCAGGTGTTTGGTTGGAGGAACAAAAAAAAAAATCTGCTTCCGTGCAATTTGAAGCAGATTTACGACAGGCGACGAGGCGTTTTCGGAAGTGCGCCACTGTCTTTGAATTGAATCGAATCGAAATTAACTCTCTCTCTCTCTCTCTCTCTCTCTCTCTCTCTCTCTCTCTCTCTCTCTCTCTCTCCTCTCTCTCTCTCCTCTCTCTCTCTCTCTCTCTCTCTCTCTCTCTCTCTCTCTCCCCAGGGGGAGGGGGGGGGGGGGGGGGGGCGGACATGAGCGCGTGTTTGACAGAGAAGTCGCTCGGCGAATGCTCTGTCACTTAATTGATGATTTGGGCTAATCAAGACTGATCTAGTTTTGCAGACTGGTGGAGGGATTTTGTAATGAACAATGCCTTCTGGGTCTGTTGATTTTCGGACAGTATGTGGCTGTGTTTTGCCACTATTTCAGCAATTTATGTTGAAAAGGGGAAACGCAGAAATCAGCAGTGCGTGTCGCCATATTGAGACTGAACTGCAGAGGTGACGGTGCTGTGTTAGGACTGCTCCTCTCCTACTTGTTCTGGGGGAGTTTGCTTCTTCGATGTGGTGACGTGGAGAGCTAGGTCCTAACCCCTCCCAGTCCAGAGACAGCACCAGGCAGACCCGACTGACCAGCGCCAGCGGCGGAGCAGCCAGCAGCTGGGCCAGTATGGAGAAACCTGGCCATCCTCACGGCGCGGAAAGGACCCTTCACTGTCTGACATCAGGAGCAAGCTGGACACCCTGGAGTGTAAATTTGACGCTAAGCTCGATGACGTGAAACAGGACTTGCATACCCTTCGCGAGGATGACGCTGCCATGCAGGACGAGCTGAAGGGGCTACGGGAGGAGGTCACCAGTCTACGGAAGCAGATCGAAGACTTGACGATGAAGATGGAGGAGCTGGAGAAGAAAACGGATGACCTATAGGGGAGGTCCAAACGGAACAACCTCATCTTCTATGGACTACCACGTCGGGAAAACGAGACTTCTGTGGACTGCGAGAACGTGTTGAAGGACCTCATCACCGATACACTGGAGTTGTCTCAGGATTTTCAGTTTGATCGGGGACATCGATTAAACAACAGACAGGACTTTCCTATGATTGCAAGATGAGTTTTTTTTAATAAGCAAAAGCTGGACATTCTTAAAGCTAAACGCAAGTTACAAGGAACCAGCATTTTCATCGGAGAGGACTTCTCGACTAGGCTGCGTGACCTGGGGAGGAGATTGACATCTCACCTTAAAAAAAAGCCACGCTAGTCTTCAATTACCTCCTCATCGATGGAAAACAATACACCGTAGGTACTGACAATGGTCTTACGGAATTAAGATAAGAACTCGGCCGGTCCAAAATTAATCTTAGTAATGTGTCTTCAACAGTGAAGGGAACGAACAGTGACCCGACACCGGTTGTTACAACCCAGTGCTGTTCATCGACAGCACGTGAAACAAGCCGGGAGGTCGTGTGTTTTAAAGAACACTCAGTGACGTCAGTGCCAATTAAAAAAAAATGTCAGCTACACAGATGGGGTTGTCGCTTCCGAAAATGTTCATTTAAAATGCTTGTAGAAGTTTTTCAGACGCCTGTGTTCTCTACACACAAAGTTTACTGTACAAGTGCATTGAAGTTTACGGCACGTGGAAGGCATTCCGGTGGACTGGTGTGTCTTGTAAAAAAACGAGATTTGTTCCTATTTTA
Organism: Conus ventricosus; assembly: GCA_018398815.1. Classification (NCBI taxonomy): domain Eukaryota; kingdom Metazoa; phylum Mollusca; class Gastropoda; order Neogastropoda; family Conidae; genus Conus; species Conus ventricosus. Next base: position 49,372,826 of record CM031620.1, read on the forward strand.
CACCTGTGGATGTTGTATCTGATTTGTTCTGTACTTTTATTGTTGACAAATCTTTGCTTGGCACCACAAAACACGTCATGTTTGTGCATATATAACCCCTGAACGGTCGCCATACTGTTCTCATTTTGATAAAGAAAATGGAGTTTCCTTGTTAGAAGAATTTCTGTGTGACTGTTTGCTTTTTTGTTAAAACGATGTGTGATAGTGTGCGGTGACTTGAACAGGAGAGTCTCAAATTTCTCTTGTGATTTTGAGGAAAGCATGTTTACATATACTGATTAATATAAAAGTGGACCAGTGCATGTCCGAAATTCAGAAGATGCTGTCTTGAACAACTATGGAAAACTGCTAATTAACGCGTGTACTGCTTTGCAGCTGTGTATTTTAAATGTTGTGTGTAAGGGCGACCGTCAAGGTCGCTACACATACATATCCGACAGCGGTAGCAGTGTGAATGACCATTTTTTGATGTCTTGTGATTTGTTTTCTATCTTTTCTTATAACTGTGAGATGTGTGTGTGTGTGTGTGTGTGTCTGAGAGAATCGAATCTGACCACATGCCTTTAGAGTTGATGATTACTTCCCAATGTCATGACTAAGAGTCCTCACAGGTAAACAACAGGCGCTATACAATTGAAAAATTTGTCTGGAGCGAAGCTCACGCTCATTTCTTTAAAAATGTAATACTTTCCGATGAAATGCGGGTGCGCATGCGAGAGGCAGTGAGGCTGGTTGAAATCAACATTGGAGATGCATTAAATATGTTTAATTCTTGTGTAAAAGAGGCAGCGGAATTTATGAAAAAACAGGTTTGTATTGGAAAAGGTCAAAAAGAAGACGATTGGTTTGATACAGAATGTCGAGGTAACAATTTTTTTTTTCTCGTAATTTATTAAAGCAATTTCGACATTCTTTGTCGGAACCGTCTTGTATGGCCTACTGCAAAGCTAGGCGAGAATACAAACATCTTTTAAGAGAAAAGAAAAACAATATAATGATGGTCTTTTGACAGAATTACTTCAATCTGTAAACAATCAGAAAGATTTTTGGAATTGTATTAACAAGATTTCGGGAAAAAGAAAACAACCTATAAATGATATAAGTCTAGAAACATGGTTTCATCATTTTAGAGATCTACTTGAAGGAAACGCTGGTTCTCATAGTGAACTGGAAAATGAATATCATATGAATGAAACAGATTACGACGATGATAATGTAAACCGTACCATTTCCAAAGAAGAAGTTCTAGTTGCTCTATGAAAGGTAACACCCCGCAAAGCTGCTGGACCAGATGGAATCATTGGTGAACTAATAAAAACTGCTTGCCAGGCAAACTTATTCCTAGATTTGTTGGTTAAATTCTTTGACTCCTTATTTGATCAAGGGGTATATCCCAGATGTTGGTTCGAATCTATTGTCATCCCATTGTATAAAAAAGGTGATGCAATCAATCCAAATAATTACAGAGGAATTTCGTTGCGTAATGTCTGCAGTAAACTGCACAGTGCTATTATCAATATGAGATTACAGGAGTGGGTGGAAGAAAACAACATTGCCGGAGAATATCAAGCTGGGTTTAAGAAAAACTATTCTACGGTTGATCATATGTTCACATTAATGGGATTTATACAAAAACAGTTTTGCTTGAATCGTAAATTATATGTAGCATTTACTGACTTTGAGAAGGCTTTTGATTCAGTTGATAGAACTTTGTTGTGGCCTATCCTGTTAAAATATGGTATTCATGGGAAACTACATAAACGTGTTATAAATATGTATGATTGTGTGAAGGCAAGAGTGCGATCTGGTGCTGATTTAACAGACTATATAAACTGTACTTCTGGGGTGAAACAGGGCGATTTCTGTAGCCCTGTTTTGTTTTCTTTATTCATTAATGAAGTAACACAGGAAGTTTTACATTGCGGCAGGCATGGTGCAAATTTCATAAATGATGGTATGAAGATTTTCATTCTTCTTTTGGCTGATGATGTGGCCTTGGTATCGGAAACGGTAATCGGATCACAAACTCAGTTAAATACTTTGCAAATAGTTGCTGCTTCATTAGAGTTAAAAGTTAATATGGCAAAAAGTAATATAGTTGTATTTAGGAAAGGTGGATATCTTGCAGCAAGAGAGCGATGGACATACGATGGATCTATAATGCCTGTTGTCAATGTTTATAAATACTTAGGAGTATATTTCTAGACTCGTTTGAGTTTTGTCTTTGCTTGCAAGGATTTAGCCAGCAGAGCGAAAAATGCGTTACTGTGCATTCTAAAGAAGTTATCACTGCTAAATAACGACTCCTTTACTTTGTGTTTTAAGTTATTTGATGCCCAAGTTCAACCTATGGTACAGTATGGAGCTGAAGTATGGGGCCTCGATGCTGCTGCTGTACATTGTGAGAAGATCCATTTTTTGGCTTGAAGAAATTTCTTGGAGTATCGTTGCAAACGCCAAATGATTTGGTCTATGGTGAAACTGCTAGATTGCCTATATATTTGAGTTCCCTTATTAAATGTATTCGGTACTGGCTTAAAATTACTCACATGCAGAATCACAGATTACCACATAAAGCATATCGAATGCTGTTAGAACTTCATGACAGAGGTTAGAAAAACTGGGTGACTGATGTGAGAACGAAACTGTGAATATGGTTTTGGATTTGTATGGATGAACCAAGGTTTGGTGATATGAATGTTTTTTATCCAGGTATTTCAAGACAGACTCGTTGATTGCAGTTGGCAAGACTGGAATTCCCATGTACAGAACAGTGACAGATTTGAATTATATAGAACGTATAGTCATTTACGATGTTTACCTATCTATATGTCAATGAAATTAGACAGACATCTAAAACATATGACTAGGTTTAGATTTGGTGTCTCTGAGCTCTTTACTCATTACTTTCGTTATAGACAGTCATCTAATGGAAATTTGACCTGTCCACTATGTCGAAATACAAAAGAGGATGAAATTCATGTTGTATTGGCTTGTCCATTATTAAAAAATATTAGAGAGCAATTCATCCCACAGAAGTATTTCAAGAACCCTTGCCTTTTCAAATTAACCTTGTTAATGTCATCATCAAATGAAAACACTGTAAAACGGTTAGCTATTTATTTATACAATGCATTCAAGAGGCGAAGTATGTATATAACAGCGAAGTATGTATATAATATAAAGAATACCAATGTCAATTTGCGACATGTATCGCAATGTATATCCCCATTCAAAGGGGCTTTGGCCTTTATGAAATAAAACATTTGAGTCTTGAGTCTTCTCTCTCTCTCTCTCTCTCTCTCTCTCTCTCCTCTCCTCTCTCTCTCTCTCTCTCTCTCTCTCTCTCTCTCTCTCAATTTTGCAATATTGAGAATGTGTTGACCGTAAAGTCATATAAATTCTCCTTTTCACTCACGAATTTTCACACACACACACACACACACACACACACACACACACACACACACACACACACACACACACACACACACTCACATGCACGCGCACACACACACACACCCACACACACACACACACACACACACACACACACACACACACACACACACACACACACACACACACACACACACGTCTTTTTTAAGAGACCATATCCTTCGTATAAACACAGAGGAATGTTGATTTCTATGGATTCATCGGACTTTCGTGCTCCTTTTCTGGCAGCCCGGTCAGCCCACTCATTACCAGAAATCCCACAGTGAGACGGGATCCAGCAAAAATCAACTGTTGTACCTCTTGATATAAGAATACTGACAAGATGTTTTATTTCTAAAATCACCTCACCTCGATTTTTTACAGCAATAGATTCAAGGCCTTGTAGGACAGATTTAGAATCCACACAGAAAAGTGCTTTGTAGATAGTAAGTGGAGTATCAACAAGAAAGTTAAGCGCCATTAGAATTGCCACCAGCTCAGCCGTGAAGATAGAATACCCCTTCCCGAGATGAAAAGATTTTTCAACTTTAAGGGTAGGAATAACAAAACCACTTCCAGCTTTTTCATTTAACAGTGATCCATCGGTGAAAACTTTAATGTGGTGTGAATAATTACTATCGATATGAGATTTGGCAAGAGAGGACAATATATTATTGTTAACATTCTTTTGTAGATCAGTATATTTATAATCAAAACATGCGGTGTGCAATTCCCAATTTGGAATCGGGGATACAGGAAAACGATCAGCAATATTCTTGGGATCAATCTCAGCGTCTTTCAATAATTTTGAGGAATATGTCATTATAGTTGTATTAGATTTAATAGATCTAGCTCGCTTCGGGAAATGGAAATCTGATCGTAAAGCTAATTCATCTTTGCTTGAGTTCTGAACAGCTGGGCTACGTAAGATGAATTTAGCACAGGCCAAGTTTCTATACTCGTCAAGGGGCAGAACTCCGGCTTCGTAATACGTTCCTGATGCACTGGCGTGAAATGGGACACCTAGTGCGAGTCTAAATGCCTTGCAGTCTATGCTTTGCAACTTTTTAAGTAAGTAGTTTGGTGCGCTGAAGAACACTTCTTGTGCGTATGATAATTTTGATCTTACGAGAGATGTCGAAAGGTGTACTAAAGTTTGTGTATCTGCTCCCCAATTTTGTTTACTGATCACATTAAGAAGATTAAGAGATTTGCTGGCTTCGTTGATAATATGTTCAATATGGTTGTTCCAAGTTAACTTTGAGGTAATATTTACTCCTAAAAATTTTATCTCGGTGACATAATTCAATACATTGTTATCTACCTTAAAAGTAGGACTATTGCAAACACTTCCACCAGCATCAAATAACATCATGTGGGTTTTTTCTGCCGATAAACTAAGGCCGTTTTCAAACATGAATATTGCCATATTATCTAGGTCACGCTAATATGTTTTTTTAATGAAATTGACAGATCTGACTGAAGTTTTCTTCTTTAAAGTTACGTTCATCCACATGCAAATATCGTCAGCGTATTGAATCCCTGTTTTACAGGCTTAAGCTAAACGCTTTCCGTACAAAATTTCGCAAAAATTTAAATTGCATCTGCGGATCAGTTGAAAGTTTCACAACTCAGCATCTTCTTTTCCACTGCACATATTTCAGAAAAGAAAATCCTGACTGCCTGCGACCTGATGGCACGTGTATTTTCCAGAAATTACAAGGTCTTGTTTCTTGTGTTAATTCCTTGATGATTAGTCCAATGGGCTCTTTTTTGTAACAAGTGTTCCTATAGATATGAGCGCTTAACATTTTGGTTATGCCAGATATCCTGTACTCCTTTATGTTTTAATACTTGCTTTGTGCTAATGTTTAGCCT
>CM031620.1:49398141-49410373 GCA_018398815.1 Conus ventricosus
TTGGTAAAACTACATTGACTGTGAATTACCAGTTTCTCTGCACTGTGAAAGGTATCTTCTCTTCATTTCGATTTTCCAGTATAGGTCTCGCCATCTGGCAATTCGAGCAGTCCCTGAGATGAGGGCAGGCCACCACCTTACTTAGCACAATGGGCTGGTCCCTGGCAAGCCTCTCAATGACTGGTGGCAGTGTTGTCCCAAATCTTCACCATTCTGCCCCTAAACTTCTGTACCTAACGTGATCAAATTTTGGGCGTTGGGGACACCTCCTTGGTGACTGAATACAGTGTCCGCTCGTTTCATTCGGATAGCCAACTCTGAAACAGCTGTAACAAAGATATAATGCAGAATGTCAGAAAGTGTGTGTTTAGTAGGAACTCTGTCTGACTCTTTGGTTACAGACCAGATAATGAATCTCTATAAAACTTTACCTGCCTAGTTTACCTGCCTCTGAAACCCCGTTTAGGTTCGGACATCTGCTGACACTTTTTGACAAATTGGGCTGCTTATGTGGAGATACATTGAGTCCCCTCTCCACAACTTTCCTTTTTTGGGGGGCACTTCGATTTGCATGCCCTGGGATAGGACTCCTTTCGAAGTCTTTTGATTGCATTAGGGTCTACTGCTAGACACTGAAACCCCTCTTGTGTAGCAAACCGGCTGACAGAAGAAAACAAAAGTTTTGCCCACCTCATCTCCCTCCAAACACTAAGCCCCAAAGCCTGTCTTTCCCCCGGTTACTGAATCCGGATCACTGCCCTGGCTGTCATCTTAGGACACTCTTGTTTTTGTATCCTGCAATTTCCAATACAAAAAAAGCTCCCTTTCCAACACACGCCTGCATTGGAGTCCAACTAATGCATCAGGATCAAGAATCTCTAATCTAGACCCCTTCCAGGCTTCTGGGGAGCTGTGAAATGAACAGAGGCCAACAAGGTAATCACGTATTGTAACATCTAGCTTCAGGGAAAGAACGCTGTGCACTGCATGTGTTGCCTTGAATGGCCAGTTGACTGCGTCTCCAAACACAGCTCCATGAAGGAGTAGCCGACTAACTCATGCGGGCCAGTGAGTATGTCCTGTGTCACGAGTTTGTCACGAGGCCTACGACGTTTGACCCAACTGGGGTGGCGGAATTATTCATTTGTTTATTGTCGTTGTTGTTGTCACGTGTCCGTCCCTCAGTGTGGCTTGTGGTGCGGTTGCACCTTGGTGTGGTTCAGCTCACGTTCGGTTTGCTTTCTCTCTCTCTCTCTCTAATTCCACTGCCCGTGCTATTCATCCTGCAGGTTCACGGGTGGCTGGTACCTTCTCTCCGAACTGCTGTCAAGCGGCCTCTTGCCTGCTTTTTACCGGGGTCCACGTGCTTCATTTCTTTTGTTTGAGTATGCTCACTCTGTGAGTAGGGCGTGGCTGTTGGCGCCAATCGCTGAGGGTTACTCTTCACTCGGGGCAGAAGATGTCTCTGGGAGCGCCTCCCCGGGTCTTGGTATCTTCACCGTATCGTCGAAGGTACAGTCGTTCTTCAATTCCTACAGTCGGCTGTAGGAGGGGACATCATTCTTCTTTTTCCGCTCTGTTCCCTTTCTGTCCCTCGACTGGCAGAGGGCAGAGAGAGTCGTTTGACCCGCCTCTTCGGGTAAACCACGGGTTTAGCTGGTAAGCACAGTTTTCGTTTTTGTTTGTTTTGGTTGTTGTTGTGAGCCGGCTTATTCTTCTGTTTTGGCACTTTTCTTTTGTTTTTAAAATGGAAAAGAAATATTGTTTGAACCGTTTCTCTAGGTTAATTCAATCTTTAACCTGGCCATTCTAAATTATATCCAAAATCCTTTCCTGTTTATGATTCGGGTGATGCGGTAGTCGGTGTGGATGGGAGAGAACCTGGTGATTCAGGGTTTTGTACTTGCTGGTCCGCCGTTTCCCCCCTGTCACATTCGCCGGCTCTTATCCTTCGGCCACCGTCTGTTGGTGTGAAAGGAGGAAGGGTTTTTTTGCGAGCGTGCGACATGATTTGTCGTTCGGATGCGGGGTTGGAGATTTGTGTATTTTGAATGTGGCTATAAAATGTGACAATTATGCCATTGAATTATTTTTGGGCAAATGGGGTAGCAGTTAAAAGCGTGGTCGCTGTGTTGTTTATTCCCTAAGAAAGGAATTGTTAAACGGAGTGAGAGAAGGGTGAAGATAATTCTATTGGTTTATACCCCTGTTGATTTAATGCAGTCTTTTACTGCTCGGTGAGGAGCGTTAACGAACATTCCGATTTGAGGTTTACTGTGTTATGCCAGGTCTGTGGTTAAAGCTGGTGTGTTTAGTAGACCCCCCCTCGCCCATCAGGCGAGGGGCTGTTAGGTTTTTAACCAGCATGGTCAGCTGTATGACGGGGGGGTTCATACCCCCCTTCCTTCCCTCCTTTCTTCTCTCCTCCGCTACGTTTTCCCCCCTCCCGGGGGCTTCACCCGAGTCTGGATGGTTGGTGCCACGCTCGGTTGGGCCATTTCTGGTTGGGCCCGCGACTGGTTGGTGCCACGTGCTGTTGAGGCCACGTTTGGTTGGGACGCGGACTGGTTGGGCCACCCCCCCGCCTGGTTGAGGCCAACGCTCTGGTCGGGACCCGGGACTGGTAGAAATGCCCGCCCGGCTTGACTGGTCGCCCTGAACCCCCCGTCCGGGCCCCTCCAGTAACAACGCCACGTTTTCCCCCCCCCCCCCCGGACGCGCTCTTCACTGCCTGCTTTGTGTGTGTCGAGGGTGGTCGGCTTGAACTACCTTCAAGAACCGACCCGGGTTTTGGAGCACCTAGTGCGACAGGGTGCTCCCGGTTTAGATTGGAAGCAGGGGGTGGAGGACACTCCAGGTGTGGGAAAGGGAGGGAGCTGAAAAGTTTATTTATGATTTTTGTAATCCCCTATGTGTTGAAATGTTGTGATTGTGTACGTCGTATGGTGAAATGTTTATTTATAATTGTGCAGCTGCGTGTGTTGGAATCTTATGTGTGTATGTCGTGTTTTTGAAATGCCTGATTTTGGATTTGCAGTTGTGTGTTTTGGGAAATTTGCTTATTTATGACTGTATGTTGGTGTAAATAAAGGGGTGTCGTACGAATCTTTATTGTGTGTCTCTTGCGGGGCGTGTGAGGTCAGCACGCCCTTCACTCCCACCTGGGCCGATCCTGTCAGGGCAGACCCAGGGTCGGTCGTGACAATTGTGAAGGCCCATCCGGGATGTGAAGGCTCGACTGTCCCTCCGTTCGCAGAGACCGTTTAGTTTCTGTTTTGTAATTTTATAAATTGTCGTGTTTGTTCGTGGTGTTGGCTGGTGACTCTAGGGGAAAGGGGAGTCTCTGGGGGCCTAAAGGAACACCGGGGGGACTGGGAAGTCGAGGTGAGACAGGGAGTCGACCGCGACCAGACTCCTCCCCCGGGTGCCTTACCAGGTAGGGCCCTTTAAGTCTTGCCTTTCTTTTGCCGCTCGTCTCCATTCCCTGTTTGTAGTTAGCCAGTTTTTTTTACCGGTATTGAGTACAGGGGGATGTATCGACGTTGTGTTTTTTTTCTCCTCTCTCCGGGTTCCGTCGCCAGTTTTTTTGGGTTTTTTTCCGGCCAGCCCCACCGCACTGTGCCGTGGTGGGGCGCGGTTTTGGGCCGAGTGGGGGGCCGGCATTAGTTTTTTTTTTTTTTTTTTTTTTTTTTCGGTGACCCCCACGCACTTTTGGCCGGCTGTGGAGCGCGGTGGTTGCAGATGGGAGCAGCCGGAACTTGTCCGCCACACGCAAACAATTCAATCACACTATACACCACCCTAAAATATTGTTTTTCAAGTGGAATCGTCTTTCCCCCGTATTTGAAAAACGTAGGATATTGTTGCATGGCAGTCGGTGCGGGGTGGTATGGCGACGCGTGCTTCAAAGAAGAAGGGTCTTCTAAATGTAGTCCCACTATTATTTCAGTACTTCGACTACAGTACTCTATTATTCAGTGCTGTAGCAGATAGCCAGCGAGTACTTTTACTACCTCTTGGGCAAGGGATCGGTCAGACGGCCCGCTGGCCTTCCGCTCGGAAGCTCAGAGCAAGCGAAGCACTATGGGCTTCTGTTGAGTCGCAGGAAACCGAAACCTTCTCCCCCTCCATGCTTCCCCTCATAAGGAGTATCCCCCGGGGGACTTTCCTCATGGGAAGGTCGAGACCCAAGGGAGGGGTCAGACGGGTCATCCTCCTGTGTCGGGAGTGGTGAACCCCGCCCAGGACATCGCCTCCGTCCTTATTTTCTGGAGCGGCAGCGTAGTGAAGGGGCTGCTAGGCAGGAAGCTCTGCGTAGGGAAGAGGCTGCTAGGCAGGAACTCTGCGTAGGGAAAGGGAAAGGGCTCCGTAGGGAAGAGCTAGATAGGATGGAGGCTCTGCGCAGAGAGGAGACCTGACAGACAGGAGATTATGCATAGGGAGGAGGCTTTTCCCTGCGCAGAGAGGAGGCTGCTTCAGCGTAGGGAAGAGGCTGCTCTGCGCAGAGAGGAGGCTGCCAGACAGGGGGATCGGCGTAGGAAGAGGCGCCAGGCGGGAAGCCCTCCGTAGGGAAGAACGACAGGATGGGGGCTCTGCGTGGGGAGGGAGATGGAACAATTTCTTTCGCGGTCTCCTGCATCGGGTAAATCAGGGGGTTGATCGACAGGCAAGTGATAGATTTTAGAGGCCCAAAGTTAAAGCTTCCAGAGTTCAACCCTAGTGAGGACATTGATATTCTTAGAGCATTTTGACAAGGTTGCTAGTTCATACCAATTGTCTGAGGAACAAAAGGCTATGCACCTTTTTTTTGGATTATCTGGTGCGCAAGGGAGTGTGTGCTCACTCTAAATGAAGGCGCGTCTTATGCAGACATGCAGTTGGCTCTGCGTAAGCGTTTTCCACCTTACCCCAAAAACGTACAGGAGGAAGTTCAGGCCCCTGAAAAAATAACGACGAGACCTTCGTGCAGTTTGGTGATAGGCTGCGCAAAACGCTAGGGTACTGGCGTCAGTTGGCTAAGTTGGAGCTGGGGGAAATCTGATCCTCATTGAACAGCTCACCAACACTGTGTCCCCAGAGTGAGGATCCGGATAGGCGAGACAGCACCTCAGGATTTCCCCGGCTGCGATCCAAACCGCTGAGGTGTTTGCTGAAGCTCGCAGGGTTTAAAGGGGAACGCCCAGATACGGGGAGGAAGCCCTCCACGGGATTTAGTGGCAATAAGGCGCCGACAACTGCTAGCGGGTGAACAAGGCAGGCAGTTTCATCGGGGATTTCAGTGCCCCGACTGTGATTTCTTTGTGTCGTCCTGGCCACATAGGAAAGATTGTCCTAAAGCCGCTGGTAGTCGGGGGGCCAGTCCTTTCCAACGTCCTCGTGCCTCGGCTAACGTGGGTTCCATCCCAGCTTCTGGTAATTCCAGAGTGCCCAGTGTTTCTCTCTGTTGTTGGTTCCCCCTTGGTCGACACCATCAGGGATTCGGGAGCATCAACGCTCTTTGTTGATAAGGATTTGGTTTCCCCTGAGGCCCGGCGGGCGCTAGTTATGATGTTGTGCGGGTTGGAGGCTGGTTTATAACCTCCACCCGTCCTTCGGTACTCATTCCAAATCTCCACCCCCTACTTCTGTGGCGAAGTATGGGCCATCGCGGTGGAGCGACCTATGTATTTCCCTTCTCATAGGGAATACTGTCACCTTTGCGGACGGACGCATCAGTCCGTGTCTACGGATCTGCCCGTACAGGCGTGTGTGGGAGTTACCACACACGCCAAAGCTAAAAGCAGGAACAGGAATTGCGTCCGTTCTACAGCCGATCTCTGACGAGGTTCTGGCCAGGCCCGATCCTGCTACCAGGGCCCCGTCTTCAGGCCAGGGACTTGGATGCCCCAACGCCTGCGACAACTGGTAGATCGTCCCGCTCAGTCTGCCCGACAACGCCAAGGTGAGCTTCAAGCTCCCAAGGGGGATCCTCTTTAGGGTTTTCACTCAGGCAGATCGTGTGGCCCAAACAGCTTGTTGTTCCCCAAAGCTTGAGAAATCTGTTCTCTGGGGAGCCCACGATTCCCCCATGGCAGGTCATATGGGCTCCAAGCGGACCCCTCGACGAGTAAGACAGGATCTTCTTGGCCAGGGATGATTCTCAGGTTAGGCAGTACTGCCGCAGTTGCGATGTCTGCCAACGGACAACGCCTAAGGGTCGCTTGAAGCGTGTTCCCCTAGGGTCAGTGCCTCTAGTTGGGGAGCCATTCAGCAAAGTCGGTGTCGACCCGGGGACCCATAACCACTAAACGATCGCGGGCACCGCTAACATCTTGGATAGTGGTGGGCAAAGCGACTCGGTACCCAGAGGCTGTCCCGCTTAGGACGATCGAACGCCCCTACTGTAGCTGAAGCTCTCTGGCAGATATGGACGCGCACTGGCGTGCCCAAGAAGATCCTTTCGGACCAGGGGACCCAGTTTCTGTCCGAAGTCATGCAGGAGGTTAACACTCTGCCCCAATATTCACAAGAAACAACGTCACCCTATCATGCGCAAAGGGCCCAAAGGCCTTGTCGAGCGTTTCAAATGGACGTTGAAGCAGATGTTGCGTCGCCTATGTGCAAGCAACCTCGTGAGTGGGATCGTTTTCCTTCCCCGCTGTACTGTTCGCCTACAGGGAGGTTCCACAGGAAAGCATTTCGGTTTTCCCCATTTGAACTCCTGTGTGGCAAACAGTGCGAGGACCCACCAACATCCGAAGCAATGTGGACCCACGATGATGTGGAACCTATGTCAAGGAGGGGAGTCGATTGAGGGCGATTTACGCAACCGCATCACTGACACTTGCCAGCTTGCTCACAACACTTGCAGTCGGCAAAAACCAAATACAAGGCTTTGTACGACCGACGCAGTGTTGAACGGTGGGTTTGAGCCCGGTGATGAGGTGTTGCTTCTCCTCCCCAAAAAAAGAACAAGCTGCAGCTTGCTTGGCAGGGTCCGTTCGTGGTCTGCAGGGCGGGTGGGTGACTGGGGCTACCCGGGTTCGTGTGCGTGGGAAGGAACGCCTGTATCACGCCACCAACCTCCTGAAGGCGTACGTGCGACGAACTCAGGGCCAGGGAGTTTACACCCTGTCGTTGTGGAGAGTGGCGATGAGCACGCCGTTTCGGTGGCTCAGGACATCCCCCCTGTCCTCTCGTCGGGAAGGTCGTGGGAGGATGTTTGCTTCGTTCAACCTCTCCTCAGCACAGACTGACCAAACTGCGCAGCTTGTGCCAGGAGTTCCAGGACGTGCTCCCCAGATCGGCCCCGCACAGTACCCTTGGCGATGTACACTGGCATTGACCACCGAGACCCCAATTAGGGTCAAACAGTACCCCCGCCTCACCCCTCAGCGTCTGTTTTTCCAGCAGGAGGTGCAGGCCATGTTGAGGTTGGGGGTCATTGAACGTGCGAGTTCTCCGTACTCATCCCCCATCCATCTGGTAAAGAAGAAGGATGGCAAAATGAGGTTCTGCGTCGATTTTCGTCGGCTGAATTAAGGTTCTCCCGGGTTTTATGCCCGAACCTATGCCGGGTGTCGACCAAATCTTTGCTCAGCTGAGTCGGGCCAACTATATTCTCGAAGTTCGATCTCGCAAAAAGGGGACTGGCAGATTCCATGCGCAGGAGGGACAAACCCAAAACGGCATTCACAGACGCCTGAAGGACGTTCCAGTGGAACGTGATGCCTTTTGGCCTCAAAACTGCTGGAGCAATTTTTGTCGCGTCATATGCGACAATTGCTTTCTCCCTTTTTGATACGCCAGATCTGAACAATTCATGGACGACCTGCTACTCAGCTCAGTAGATTGGAACTCGCACGTTTCGCTCCTCCCTCGTCTGTTTCTTTGTCTTGCGGAGGGTTCAGATGTTTGGCTCGTCCCTTTCCCAAAAGTCAGCTTGGTCAGGGCGAGATTTCCTTTCTGGGGCATCAATTGCAGCGGGTTTGATTGCTCATGAGGAAGACAAGGTGACCAAAGTTGCAGGTGCCAAACCTCCTGGTTTCCAAAAGGGAATTTCGGTCATTCCTTGGACTTGCGGGATACTACCGCAAGTTTTATTCATGACTTTGCAAAAGTTGGGATTGCCCTCACTGACCTGCGAAAGGGAAGAAGCCAGAACGTCAGTTTGGGGATGAGAGTTGCCAACAGGCTTTTGACGCCTAAAAACGGCCCTCACTACCCCCGCCCAGTCTTGGCTCTCCCAGATCCTAGTCTCCCTTTTGTCTGCGGACTGATGCTTCTGCGGTGGGAAAATGGGGGTGTGTTGCTGCAAGATCAGGGGGAAGGGACCCAACCGCTTGCTTATGCAAGCAAAAAACTCACTGACGCCGAGACAGATACCACACGATTGAGCAAGAGTGTTTTTGCAGTCGTGGGGCATCAGGAAGTTTTAAACCCCCACTGTACGGCCGTGAGTTTGTGCTGGAGAGCGACATCATCCTCTCCATACCTGGACCGGATCCGGCCAGTCAGTCGTCGACTCATGGGGTTTGGGCAGTGGAACTGCAGATCATGCGTTCACTTTCCGTCATAATCAAGGTTCCTGTAATACGGATGCTGACTATCTTAGCCGGCTCCGTAGTCAGCACATTGGAAAATCAGTCAGGGACACCCTTTCCCCTCAACCAGGGTCATATCCCCTTTGGTCTCTGTATCAGTGTGTACATTTTCACTTCCGTGATGTTAACGTATTGAATCACCATGGTTCGGATTGTTACTTTCATGGTTGGAAGGTTCGCTTAGTTGTTTGATAAATGTAGTATTATGTATTTTTCGGTGTGATTCTATCGTAGAATGTTTGTATTGGATTTATCGTACTCTGTCGATCACAGAGAGTTGGGTTCGGTCCCATTTTTGTGAATTTGCACATGCTCTAAGGTTCAAGGAGCACTGTATCTCAGAGAAACAGAAAGCTTTTAGAAGGGGGTTTGTCACGAGTTTTGTCACGAGGCCTACGACGTTAACCCAACGGGGTGGCGGGAAATTTTTCATTTGTTTATTATCGTTTTTGTTGTCACGTGTCCGTCCCTCAGTGTGGCTTGTGGTGCGGTTGCACCTTGGTGGTTCAGCTCACGTTCGGTTTTCTTTCTCTCCCCCTTTTCTCTCTAATTCCACTGCCCGTGCTATTCATCCTGCAGGGTTTACGGGTGGCTGGTACCTTTCTCTCGAACTTGCGTCTAGCGGCCTCTCGCCTGTCTTTTTACCTGTCGCACGTGCTTCATTTCTTTTGTTTTAAATATGCTCACTCTGTACGTAGCGTGGCATGTTGGCCGCCATCGCTGAGGGGGGTTAGCTCTTTACTCGAAGCGGAAGATGTCTCTGGGAGCCGCCTGCCCGGTCTTGGTTCTTCCCGTATCGTCGAAGGTACAGTCCCGGGATCTTCAATCCTACAGTCGGCCTTAGGAGAGGGACATCACTTCTTCTTTTCCGCATCTGTGCCTCTGTCCTCTCGACTGGACAAGGGCAGAGAGAGTCGTTTGACCCGCCTCTTCGGGGTCACCCACGGGTAGCTGGTAAGCATCAGTTTTCGTGGTTTGTTGTTTTGGTTGTTGTTTGTTAGCCGGCTTATCTTCTGTTTTGCGCAATTTTCTTTTGTTTTTAAAATGGTAAAAGAAATATTGTTTGAGACCGTTTCTCTGGTAATTCAATTTTAACCTGGGCCCTTCTAAATTATATCCAAAATTCTTTCTCCTGTTTATTTCATCTGGTGATGCGGTAGTCGGTGTGGATGGGAGAGAACCTGGTGATTCAGGTTTGTACTTGCTTGGTTCTCGCTCGTCCGCCCCTGTCACATTCGCCGGACTCTTATCCTTCGGCCACCGTCTGTGTTGGTTTTTTCCTAAGAAAGGAAAAAAGCTAAACGTTGAGTGAGAGAAGGGTGAAGATAATTCATATTGGTTTTATAGCCTTGATTTAATGCTTTTTTTACCTGCTTCGTGTGAGGAGACGTTAACGAACATTCCTGATTTGATTGGTTTACTGTTTTATGCTCAGGTCTGTGTTGAGCTGGTGTGTTTAGTAGACCTCCCCTCCCCCCATCATGCGAGTGGCTGTTAGATTTAACAGCATGGGTCAGACTGTACTGACGGCGGGTTCCAGTACCCTCCTTCCTTCCTCCCTTTCTTCTCCTCCTCCAGCTACGTCTCCCCCCTCCCGGGGCTTCACCCGGGGTCTGGACTGGTTGGTGCCACGCCTGGTTGGGGCCACGCCTCTGGTTGGGACCGCGGACTGGTTTGGTGCCACGTGCTGGTTGAGGCCACGCTCTGGTTGGGGCCGCGGACTGGTTGGTGCCACGTGCTGGTTGAGGCCACGCTCTGGTCGGGACCGCGGACCTGGTAGAAAAGCCCCCAGCTTGACTGGTCGGCCCTGATCCCCGTCCAGGACTCCATAACAACGCCACGTTTTTCCCCCCCCCCCCCCCCCCCGGACGCGCTCTTCACTGCCTGCTTGTGTGTGCGAGGGTGTCGGCCTTGAACGACTCTTCAAGAACCGACCCCGGTTTGGAGCACCTAGTTTCGACAGGGTGCTCCCGGTAGACTTTGGAGAGGCCCGGGGGGTGGAGGCACTCCATGGTGTGGAAAGGGATGGAAAGCTGAAATGTTTATTTATGATTATGTATAGCCAAATTGTTGAAATGTTGTGATTGTGTACGTCGTATGGTGAAATGTTTATTTATAATTGTGCATGCTGCGTGTGTTGGAATGCTTAATTGTGTGTATGTCGTGTGTTGAAATGCTTGATTGTGATTGTGCATGTTGTGTGTGTTGGAATGCTTATTTATGACTGTATGTTGGTGTGAATAAATGGGGTGTCGTATCGTAATCTTTATTGTGTGGTCTCTTGCGGGGCGTGTGAGGTCAGTCACTCCCTTCACTCCCACCTAGACCGATCCTGTCAGGGCAGATCTCCAGGGTCGGTCGTGACAAGGAGGAGTTCCAGCTAAAGAGAGGGATCAAGACCTTCCGTCCTCTCAGGATTTTATTTCCCTCCCCCAAAGCTTGCATCACCCAGGAAAACATGGCGAATCTAAAGAGCAATAGCAATGTAAAAACGACCTGAGGGTGAGCAGAAAATCGAAAGGATCCATTAGGGAAGATATAAAATAGAGTAAAAAAAAAAATTAAAAAAAGAGAGATCGTTGTTTGTTAGGACACCCACCTACAGCCTGTCTAACAATGGAAACCCTACTAGGGGCATCTCATCATGCCACGATGGGCTTATGTTAGTCAGTAAATTTGCTGTTTATGCCTGGAGAGGTTCAGACACAAATAGAATATATGAAAGCATTGATACTTCTGTTAGCATAGCCGAAGAGATCGTTGGACTACGTAACCCGTTCCGCGATGTAAAGGTCACAACCCTCTCGAAGGCTGTTTCCAGAATACTACAAAACTACCAGAGTATTACAATATTTGCTTAATGTTCTAAATAATGCCATACGGAACAGTGACTTTCCTATTCATTTGTTTTTAATCATTGTTTTTGTGTTTACTCGTTTCCTTGTTCATTTCCCATATCAAAAGCACTACGTTTTCAAGTGAGAAAAGCATTTTTGCAATAAGGTTTAGCTCATTGTTTTGACTGAGAAGAGAGAGAGAGAGAGAGAGAGAGAGAGAGAGAGAGAGAGAGAGAGAGAGAGAGAGAGAGAGACTCAAGACTCAAGACTCAAAAGTTTTAATTGCAAAGGCCACCGACCTATCTGCAAGGAGGTCAATAATGAACAAGATAGAATTCAAGTGAAAACTAGCGCACGTCACATCCACACACACACAATCATAGCCACGCATACACACACGCGCGCGCGCACACACACACACACACACACACACACACACACACACACACACACACACACACACACACACAGACACACACCACTTGTGAAGAATGAGAAGAACAAAGCAAAATAAACAGAAAACATTTCCTGTGTAGAAGAGGCGGAAAAAAACGAAAAAGCAACATTTCCCGCTAGCAATGTTAATTTTTAGACATTTCTAGTAGTTCTCTTTTTTGCATTGCATAAAAAATAAACATGGCTACAGAGCGGGTTACATCTCTTTTCTCATTCTGCAATAAAAGGTTAGCGGTGACTGATACACGTTTTTGAAGAAGGGTGAAATATACTTTTCTCTTAAGTCATGATAGATGGACAATGAAGCAAAAGATCGTTTGTCTGATCCTCATTTTACTCCGCCGAAACTGACAAATT
>CM031620.1:49418873-49426373 GCA_018398815.1 Conus ventricosus
TACTCAGTGAGATGGCCTTCATCTGTTCCACGAGTGTGTCCAGTGAGATGGCCTTCATCTGTCCACGTGTGTACCCAGTGAGATGGCCTTCATCTGTCACGTGTGTACTCAGTGAGATGGCCTTCATCTGTCCACGTGTGTACTCAGTGAGATGGCCGTCATCTGTCCACGTGTGTACCCAGTGAGATGGTTTCATCTGTCCACGTGTGTACTCAGTGAGATGGTCTTCATCTGTCCACGTGTGTACCCAGTGAGATGGTTTCATCTGTCCAACGTGTGTACCCAGTGAGATGGCCTTCATCTGTCCACGTGTGTACCAGTGTTGTTGTTGTCGTACCCTGGCTAAAAGACTCCAGGGAACATCCAAACAGCCGAAGTACTTGAACACTATGGTACAAATGCATCAGCTGGGGATGAGAACATTACATGTGTGACCGTTTGTGATTACCCGCCACATGGGCAGCTACACTCCGACTTCGGGGGATTTGGAGACTGATGTTGTTATGCTAGGAACTTGTCACGACTGAAGACAATCCCCGCATAACCATGCAGAGCAAATCAACATTTTGATGTAGCCTTGGTGTTCTAGCGTATGTCAATTAGCCTGACACAGCCTTAAGCCCAGGCAGTGTGTACCCAGTGAGATGGCCTTCATCTGTCCACGTGTGTAAATCAGTGAGATGGTCTTCATCTGTCCACGTGTGTACTCAGTGAGATGGTTTCATCTGTTCACGTGTGTACCCAGTAAGATGGTTTCATCTGTTCACGTGTGTACGCAGTGAGATGGCCTTCATCTGTCCACGTGTGTGACCAGTGAGAGGGTCTTCATCTGTCCACGTGTGTGTCCAGTGAGATTGGCCTTCATCTGTCCACGTGTGTACTCAGTGAGATGCCTTCATCAGTCCACGTGTGTACTCAGTACGATGGCCTTCATCTGTCCACGTGTGTACTCAGTGAGATGGCCTTCATCTGTCCACGTGTGTACTCAGTGAGATGGCCTTCATCTGTCCACGTGTTTGCCCAGTGAGATGGCCCTCATCTGTCCACGTGTGTACTCAGTGAGATGGCCTTCATCTGTCTACGTGTGTACTCAGTGAGATGGCCTTCATCTGTCCACGTGTGGTACGCAGTGAGATGGCCTTCATCTGTCCACGTGTGTACTCAGTGAGATGGTCTTCATCTGTTCACGTGTGTACCCAGTAAGATGGTTTCATCTGGTCACGTGTGTACCCATGTGAGATGGCCTTCATCTGTCCACGTGTGTCCTCAGTGAGATGGCCTTCATCTGTCCACGTGTGTACTCAGTGAGATGGCCTTCATCTGTCCACATGTGTACCCAGTGAGATGGTCTTCATCTGTCCAAGTGTGTACCCAGTGAGATGGCCTTCATCTGTCGACGTGTGTACCCAGTGAGATGGTCTTCATATGTGCACGTGTGTACCCAGTGAGATGGTTTCATCTGTCCACGTGTGTCTCCAGTGAGATGGTCGTCATCTGTCCACGTGTGTACCAGTGAGATGGCCTTCTCTGTCCACGTGTGTACTCAGTAAGTGGCCTTCATCTGTGCACGTGTGTACTCAGTGAGATGGCCTTCATCTGTCTCGTGTGTACTCAGTGAGATGGTCTTCATCTGTCCACGTGTGTACCAGTGAGATGGTCTTCATCTGTCAGTGTGTACTCAGTGAGAGGGCCTTCATCTGTCCACGTGTGTACTCAGTGAGATGGCTTTCATCTGTCCACGTATGTACCCAGTGAGATGGCCTTCATCTGTCCACGTGTGTACCAGTGAGATGGTCTTCATCGTCCACGTGTGTACCCAGTGAGATGGTTTTCATCTGTCCACGTGTGTACCCACTGAGATGGCCTTCATCTGTCTACATGTGTACCAGGGAGATGGTTTTCATCTGTCCACGTGTTTTACCACTCAGATGGCCTTCATCTGTCCACGTGTGTACCCAGTGAGATGGTTTTCATCTTTCCACGTGTGTACCCAGTGAGATGGTCTTCATCTGTCTACGTGTGTACTAAGTGAGATGGCCTTCATCTGTCCACGTGTGTACTCAGTGAGATGGCCTTCATCTGTCCACGTGTGTACTCAGTGAGATGGTTTCATCTGTTCACGTGTGTACCCAGTGAGATGGTTTCATCTGTTCACGTGTGTACGCAGTGAGATTGCCTTCATCTGTCCACGTGTGTACCCAGTGAGAGGGTCTTCATCTGTCCACGTGTGTGTCCAGCGAGATGGCTTTCATCTGTCCACGTGTGTACTCAGTGAGATGCCTTCATCAGTTCACGTGTGTACCCAGTGAGAGGGTCTTCATCTGTCCACGTGTGTGTCCAGTGAGATGGCCTTCATCTGTCCACGTGTGTACTCAGTAAGATGGCCTTCATCTGTCCACGTGTGTACTCAGTGAGATAGCCTTCATCTGTCCACGTGTGTACTCAGTGAGATGGTTTCATCTGTTCACGTGTGTACCCAGTGAGATTGCCTTCATCTGTCCACGTGTGTACTCAGTGAGATGGCCTTTATCTGTCCACGTGTATACTCAGTGAGATGGCCTTCATCTGTCCACGTGTGTGCCCAGTGAGATGGCCCTCATCTGTCCACGTGTGTACTCAGTGAGATGGCCTTCATCTCTCTACGTGTGTACTCAGTGAGATGGCTTTCATCTGTCCACGTGTGTACGCAGTGAGATGGCCTTCATCTGTCCACGTGTGTACTCAGTGAGATGACCTTCATCTGTTCACGTGTGTACCCAGTAAGATGGTTTCATCTGTTCACGTGTGTACCCAGTGAGATGGCCTTCATCTGTCCACGTGTGTCCTCAGTGAGATGGCCTTCATCTGTCCACGTGTGTACTCAGTGAGATGGCCTTCATCTGTCCACGTGTGTACCCAGTGAGATGGTCTTCATCTGTCCAAGTGTGTACCCAGTGAGATGGCCTTCATCTGTCGACGTGTGTACCCAGTGAGATGGCCTTCATCTGTCCACGTGTGTATTCAGTGAGATGGCCTTCATCTGTCGACGTGTGTACCCAGTGAGATGGCCTTCATCTGTCCACGTGTGTACTCAGTAGGATGGCCTTCATCTGTCCACGTGTGTACCCAGTGAGATGGCCTTCATCTGTCGTGGTGTGTACCCAGTGAGAAGGCCTTCATCTGTCGACGTGAGTACCCAGTGAGAAGGCCTTCATCTGTCCACGTGTGTACTCAGTGAGATGGTTTGATCTGTCGACGTGTGTACACAGTGAGATGGCCTTCATCTCTCTACGTGTGTACTCAGTGAGATGGCCTTCATCTGTCTACGTGTGTACTCAGTGAGATGGCCTTCGTCTGTCCACGTGTGTAACTCAATGAGATGCCCTTCATCTGTCTTCGTGTGTACCCAGTGAGATGGCTTTCATCTGTCCACCTGTGTACTCAGTGAGATGTCCTTCATCTGTCCACGTGTTTTACTCAGTGAGATGGCCTTCATCTGTTCACGTGTGCACCCAGTGAGATGGTCTTCATCTGTTCACGTGTGTACCCAGTGAGATGGTCTTCATCTGTTCCCGCGTGTACCCAGTGAGATGGCCTTCATCGGGCCACGTGTGTACCCAGTGAGATGGCCTTCATCTGTTCACGTGTGTACTCAGTGAGATTGCCTTCATCTGTCCACGTGTGTTTCTCAGTGAGATGGTCTTCATCTGTTCACGTGTGTACCCAGTGAGATGGCCTTCATATTTTCACGTGTGTACTCAGTGAGATGGCCTTCGTCTGTCCACGTGTGTACTCAGTGAGATGGTCCTCATCTGTTCACGTGTGTACTCAGTGAGATGGCCTTCATCTGTCCGCGTGTGTACGCAGTGAGATGGCCTTCATCTGTTCACGTGTGTACTCAGTGAGATGGCCTTCATCTGTCCACGTGTGTACTCAGTGAGATGGTTTCATCTGTCCACGTGTGTCTTCAGTGAGATGGTCGTCATCTTTCCACGTGTGTACCAGTGAAATGGCCTTCATCTGTCCACGTGTGTACTCAGTAAGTGGCCTTCATCTGCGCACGTGTGTACTCAGAGAGATGGCCTTCATCTGTCCACGTGTGTACTCAGTGAGATGGTCTTCATCTGTCCACGTGTGTACCCAGTGAGATGGTCTGCATCTGTCCACGTGTGTACTCAGTGAGATGGCCTTCATCTGTCCACGTGTGTACTCAGTGAGATGGCCTTCATCTGTCCACGTATGTACCCAGTGAGATGGCCTTCATCTGTCCACGTGTGTACCCAGTGAGATGGTCTTCATCTGTCCACGTTTGTACCCATGTGAGATGGTTTTCATCTGTCCACGTGTGTACCCACTGAGATGGCCTTCATCTGTCCACGTGTGTACCCAATGAGATGGTTTTCATCTGTCCACGTGTGTACCCACTCAGATGGCCTTTTATCTGTCCACGTGTGTACCCAGTGAGATGGTTTTCATCTTTATACGTGTGTACCCAGTGAGATGGTCTTCATCTGTCCAGTGTGTACTCAGTGAGATGGCCTTCATCTGTCCACGTGTGTACTCAGTGAGATGGCCTTCATGTGTCCACGTGTGTACTCAGTGAGATGGTTTCATCTGTTCACGTGTGTACCCAGTGAGATGGTTTCATCTGTTCACGTGTGTACCCAGTGAGATGGCCTTCATCTGTCCACGTGTGTACCAGTGAGAGGGTCTTCATCTGTCCACGTGTGTGTCCAGTGAGATGGCCTTCATCTGTCCACGTGTGTACTCAGTGAGATGCCTTCATCAGTCCACGTGTGTACTCAGTAAGATGGCCTTCATCTGTCCACGTGTGTACTCAGTGAGATGGCCTTCATCTGTCCACGTGTGTGCCTGGTGAGATGGCCCTCATCTGTCCACGTGTGTACTCAGTGAGATGGCCTTCATCTATCTACGTGTGTAATCAGTGAGATGGCCTTCATCTGTCCACGTGTGTACGCAGTGAGATGGCCTTCATCTGTCCACGTGTGTACTCAGTGAGATGGTCTTCATCTGTTCACGTGTGTACCCAGTAAGATGGTTTCATCTGGTCACGTGTGTACCCAGTGAGATGGCCTTCATCTGTCCACGTGTGTCCTCAGTGAGATGGCCTTCATCTGTCCACGTGTGTACTCAGTGAGATGGCCTTTCATCTGTCCACATGTGTACCCAGTGAGATGGTCTTCATCTGTCCAAGTGTGTACCCAGTGAGATGGCCTTCATCTGTCGACGTGTGTACCCAGTGAGATGGTCTTCATCTGTGCACGTGTGTACCCAGTGAGATGGTTTCATCTGTCCACGTGTGTCTCCAGTGAGATGGTCGTCATCTGTCCACGTGTGTACCCAGTGAGATGGCCTTCATCTGTCCACGTGTGTACTCAGTAAGCGGCCTTCATCTGTGCACGTGTGTACTCAGTGAGATGGCCTTCATCTGTCTACGTGTGTACTCAGTGAGATGGTCTTCATCTGTCCACGTGTGTACCCAGTAAGATGGTCTTCATCTGTCCACGTGTGTACTCAGTGAGATGGCCTTCATCTGTCCACGTGTGTACTCAGTGAGATGGCCTTCATCTGTCCACGTATGTACCCAGTGAGATGGCCTTCATCTGTCCACGTGTGTACCCAGTGAGATGGTCTTCATCTGTCCACGTGTGTACCCAGTGAGATGGTTTTCATCTGTCCACGTGTGTACCCACTGAAATGGCCTTCATCTGTCCACGTGTGTACCCAGGGAGATGGTTTTCATCTGTCCAGTGTGTACCCACTCAGATGGCCTTCATTTGTCCACATGTGTACCCAGTGAGATGGTTTTCATCTTTCCACGTGTGTACCCAGTGAGATGGTCTTCATCTGTCCACGTGTGTACTAAGTGAGATGGCCTTCATCTGTCCACGTGTGTACTCAGTGAGATGGCCTTCATCTGTCCACGTGTGTACTCAGTGAGATGGTTTCATCTGTTCACGTGTGTACCCAGTGAGATGGTTTCATCTGTTCACGTGTGTACGCAGTGAGATTGCCTTCATCTGTCCACGTGTGTACCAGTGAGAGAGTCTTTATCTGTCCACGTGTGTACCCAGTGAGATGGCCTTCATCTGTCCACGTGTGTCCTCAGTGAGATGGCCTTCATCTGTCCACGTGTGTACTCAGTAAGATGGCCTTCATCTGTCCACGTGTGTACTCAGTGAGATGGCCTTCATCTGTCCACGTGTGTACTCAGTGAGATGGTTTCATCTGTTCCCGTGTGTGCCCAGTGAGATGGCCTTCATCTGTCCACGTGTGTACTCAGTGAGATGGCCTTCAACTGTCCACGTGTATACTCAGTGAGATGGCCTTCATCTGTCCACGTGTGCCCAGTGAGATGGCCCTCATCTGTCCACGTGTGTACTCAGTGAGATGGCCTTCATCTGTCTATGTGTGTACTCAGTGAGATGGCCTTCATCTGTCCACGTGTGTACGCAGTGAGATGGCCTTCATCTGTCCACGTGTGTACTCAGTGAGATGGTCTTCATCTGTTCACGTGTGTACCCAGTAAGATGGTTTCATCTGTTCACGTGTGTACCCAGTGAGATGGCCTTCATCTGTCCACGTGTGTCCTCAGTGAGATGGCCTTCATCTGTCCACGTGTGTACTCAGTGAGATGGCCTTCATCTGTCCACGTGTATACCCAGTGAGATGGTCTTCATCTGTCCAAGTGTGTACCCAGTGAGATGGCCTTCATCTGTCGACGTGTGTACCCAGTGAGATGGCCTTCATCTGTCCACGTGTGTACTCAGTGAGATGGCCTTCATCTGTCGACGTGTGTACCCAGTGAGATGGCCTTCATCTGTCCACGTGTGTACTCAGTGAGATGGCCTTCATCTGTCGACGTGTGTACCCATGGAGAGGCCTTCATCTGTCCACGTGTGTACTCAGTGAGATGGTCTTGATCTGTCGACGTGTGTACCCAGTGAGATGGCCTTCATTTGTCTACGTGTGTACTCAATGAGATGCCCTTCATCTGTCTTCGTGTGTACCCAGTGAGATGGCTTTCATCTGTCCACCCGTGTACTCAGTGAGATGTCCTTCATCTGTCCACGTGTGTACTCAGTGAGATGGCCTTCATCTGTTCACGTGTGTACCCAGTGAGATGGTCTTCATCTGTTCACGCGTGTACCCAGTGAGATGGCCTTCATCTGTCCACGTGTGTGCCCAGTGAGATGGCCTTTCATCTGTTCACGTGTGTACTCAGTGAGATTGCCTTCATCTGTCCACGTGTGTACTCAGTGAGATGGTCTTAATCTGTTCAGTGTGTACCCAGTGAGATGGCCTTCATCTGTTCACGTGTGTACTCAGTGAGATGGCCTTCGTCTGTCCACGTGTGTACTCAGTGAGATGGTCCTCATCTGTTCACGTGTGTACTCAGTGAGATGGCCTTCATCTGTCCACGTGTGTACGCAGTGAGATGGCCTTCATCTGTTCACGTGTGTACTCAGTGAGATGGCCTTCATCTGTCCACGTGTGTAC
>CM031620.1:49436373-49453873 GCA_018398815.1 Conus ventricosus
GCACGTGTTATACTTATTAGAAAGCTGGAGAAAAACGAAAGTACCAATGGAGATTATTATTATTATTATTAAATGATTATACTGGATATTTACATAGCGCCTATCCTCGGTCACAGAGCAAGCCCTAAGCGCTTTACAATAAACACACTACCTCACTCACTCAACGGGCTGCCTACCCAGGTAGAGCCGGCTGTCACGGTCAAAATTCAACACAACCAAAGTGTGGTCCGTCGCCGGCCACTTCAACTGGACATAAGTCCTAACTCAAACATTCTGGGCGCCACATAGACGGGCCCATGGTTCGGATCCGGCCAATTAAGCTTAGTGGAGAGGCTTCACAGAGACGGTGCGATCCACCCAGACTGACTAAGCCGTTTTGACCGACGCCTCGATGTCTAGCGAGACGAGTCGTAGCGCCTGGCTCAGCCTCATCTGGCCAATTTGTGGAACCAGCGTCATTGTTACTCAGACGTCGTGGCGCCTACCCAGACTCAGCTAGCCACTTTAGAGGGACCAGTGTCCACGACTTAAGTCACACGGCGCCAGTTAAGTAGGAAAGGGGGGAAGGTAGTGTGTGGTGGGGGTGAAATCTAGCTAATCAATTAAATGACCGATTGACCACCACAGAGAGTAAGGTGTGTAGGCGTGACTGTCATGATTTGAATATCCAATGGAATTAGAGGGAGATAACTTCGGGGTGTCAGGGGTAAAAATACTGACCAATGGTACTCGCCCTTTTTGGAGAGATCGGAGCGAATAAGAGGGATGTGAGAGTGAGAGACGGGAGAGAACGAGGGGGAGAACGAACAGAGAGAGAGAGAGAGGAGAGGTCTGAGTGTAATCTCTGAGGAGAGAAGAGAGGGAGATGAGGGGAGGAGAGGAGAGAACCAAGTGGAGGCATTAGCACGAGATAGTCTGCAGAGGAAGGACTTAGGAGAGATGTGGAGAGAGTCGCTACTAATGAAGAAGAAAAGAAAGAAAAAAAAGAAAAGAAAAGCAACCATGTCCATTTGATAAGAGCAGACTAGAAGAGAGAGAGAGAGAGAGCGTGCAATGCGTTACTGCAGGAAGAAAGAAAGGAGAACAGATCGATGTTGATAGTCACTGTTCTATCTTCACTGGGGTTCGACCTCATACTTGGCCAGCGCCACTTTCATCGACAGACCAACGCCAGTGCCAACAGTCCAGCTGACCGATGCCAGCAGTCTAACTTGACCGGTGCCAGCAGTTGTGCCGTGTTGTGAAAGTGACAGTGAAAAGAAAAAAAAAGGAAAAGAAGAAAAGACAGTGATTCGTGAATAGTTAAGATCACTGGCCAGGTGTAAAGTAGAATCTATTATACCCGGGTTAGTTAATGATGTTTTAGACAAATGATTTTGTGAAGTTCAGGAAGAGAGATGTTTTATTTTGTTTGATTCCATATGCATTGATGGTTCGTTCTATGAACATGTGTAGTAAGTTATAGACTTTACTAGTGGTTTGATGTGGACGAATGCATGATATATGAATGAGATTGTAAGCAAGCTGTGAGTGTGTTTGGGCTGTGCGCTAGTCCTTCCTCCATCGACATCACCGAGGTTGACAATTTATTGGCGAGCTTGCCAGGATATTCTGGCCCATTTATTATAATTGTTCAACTTCTCAGAGAGGAAGCTGGGTGGGATTCAAGTATTGTAATCCTAAGACAAGGGGTTGTCTTACTGTTGTTCCCAAGATAGTTAAATATAGGCTTGGCATTGTTTCCCAAAGATAGTTAATACTAGCTTGGCTTTTCAGCCCCAGGTACTTATTTCGCACAGATTACCTATAATTCGCTCTCTTTGTTGGGTCAGGCGCTGGGGGGTCTTATAAAAACTAACTACGTTGCCCCAAGCTAATATTATCATTCATAGGATTGTGCTTTACGTACTCGTGTCGGTAACCCCCAGTTTGGCTGTCGTAGTAATAAAATCTTGTTCAAAAAAAAAAAAAAGGGGAAAGATTTATAATGGCGGAAGAAAAGAACACCCCTATTGAACAACTTGTGAGCGTCGCTCTGATCTAGGTTATCAGGAGATGAGTGCGTGCATTCTTTGAAAACCAACAAAAGATGGAAAAAAGACGAACGCGCAGAAAACGACGCGTTAGCAGTAGAAAAGCTAGCGCAGAGCAGGAAACAGAAAGTTTTAAGGATTCAGGCTAATGATAATCAGGTTACGCAGGAAACGAAAGATTAAAGGTTCAATTGGGTTAGAGAAAGTGAGAATGCAGGAGAGAGGCCACCGATGATGGTAGTTCACTTTCAGTGAACTCTGTGCGCAGCTATGCCCCCGACCCAAGTTGCCAAAATTCTCGGAAGGGCCCGACTCGATTGCGCATACATCAGTCGTTTCGAAACGTTTGCGACCAGTCAGGGTTGGCTCCAGAAGGTGGGCAGTCATTTTGTCAGCGCTATTGACGGGTAAGGCATTGCAAAATTTTCACTGCGTTTACAGCAGAACAACAGTCTGATTTTGGTGCTGTGAAGGAGTCTTTAATGAAGGGATTTGACCTCACAGAGGAAGGATTCAGAAAGAAATTTCGTTCGCTAGATTGCAAGCAGGGGAAACGTACACTCAGTTTGGTGCACGTCTAGATCACTATTTTGAGAAATGGTTAGAGTTGAGTGGTACGAAAAAGGAGTTCGCTGAATTGAAAGAGCTAGTTATGAAAGAACAGATTTTGTCAGGTTGCGGCCCTGAGTTAACTTTACATTTGAAAGAGAGACAGCCAGAGACAGCAGGAGAGTTGTTGAAGTTCGCAGAGGGTATAGAGAGGCACGTCTGGGCATAAGGGAGGAGAAACAGGTGCTAGGCCCCGGTGAGAAGAGTGCAATGAGACTAGGGGAGTTTTTGCAAAGTCTGCAAACCCAGTGGTGGGGCAGAAGGAAGGGCAAAGGGACATTAGGTGTTTCATTTGTCACAAGAAGGGAATGTGGCGAGGGATTGTCGCATGAGGTTCCAGAAGGCAGCAGCCTTGCAAGAGGTGGATAAGGGTCGTCAAGGGAAACGACCTGCAGTGGAACCAAAAGGGATTCAGTCTGAAGAGGGTGGAGGCAGCCTATGGCTAGCACTGGACAGCAGTCAGTGTCAGGGATGGAGGGGATAGGTGAGTGGTTCGTTACCAGTGGAAGAAGGTGGATTGGCCAGAGAGGGTGAAAGTGTTACGAGACATGGTTGTTCATGCGGATTGTAGTACGAACAACGCTGGTCGATAAAGGGGTTTTGGGACAGGGCAAATCCAGACCTGTACTCTAATCGATGGCACTGTGAGGGGGTTTCCAGTTGCTAAGATTAGAAGTACGTCCCCCTTACTTCTCAGGCGAGTTGTTGGGCGTTGGTGATGGAGAAAAACCCTTCATGATTTGATCATCGGAAATTCCGGGTGCAAGGATCCAGGGGATCCTGAGTTGTTGACTGTACAGGGGCAGAAATTTTCAGACACGGAGCAAGAAGGAGGAAAAGGTTGTTAAAACCGTTAGTTGTTCCAGGAAGGATGTCGGGCATAGAGGGTGTCGCCTGATGAGTTTAGGGCAGCACAGGAAACAAGACCCTTCGCTCTTTGAAGTCTTGGGAGTTGGCAAGAGGTGGAGAGAAAAGGAGGTTAGAGGAGGTGAGCCCGAATTTTTGTGAAAGGCGGGCTGTTGTACCGAGTGTTCCCAAGGGGAAGACAGGTAAGGTGACCATCAGTTAGATGTACCAGCAGGTTATCGTGAACTGTCATGTCAGTGGGTCACGAGTCGCTCATGGGGGTCATCTCGGCACCAGCAAACAGCTGGACCGAATCTTCGATGATTTTCTTTGGGCCAGGAGAAATGGCAGACATCAAGCGTTTTGCATGTCATGTGGACGTGGTCAAAGGTCACCCACAAGAGGGGTGAAGAGGAAGGCGCCTCTTAACCATCCCCCTCTAATTGACACACCGTTCGGAGAGTGGCCGTTGATTGATGGGCCAATCTCGCCCTGTTCCAAAGGTGGGCACAGGTATGAGACATGTAAGGTTGAAAGGGAAGGTTTGCAGGAGGCTAGGGTCGGTCAGAAGAAGCAATATGACAGGAAGGTGAGGAAGCAATCCCCAAGGTGGGAGATCAGTCCTGTTACTGCTTCCCCACGGATCAAAACAAGTGCTGATGATTGGAAGGGCCCCTTCACCTTCATTGAAAAGGTAGATCGGACTACCGAATCGATGTGAATGGGAAATCAAAATTTTCCAGGGAAATTTGCTCCGCAAATACATTCAGGTGGACCAGCACATTTGGCGCAGCAGCAATCATTGTGGGTGAAAAAGACCCAGAGAAGAAGGGGGATTTTTTTGCCCAAGGTTCCAGAAAAGTCATACAGGGATGTGTCACTGATGAAGGGCTAGGGCAGTAGGAGTTCCTAGGTTTTGTTGTTTGGAGGCGACACAAAGCAGCCGGAAAAAGGAAAAGGTGGAGAAGATGGTGAATTTGAGAGACCAAAGACCAAAACAGAAGTCAGGAGGGCTGTGGTTTTTTTTGGGTTCTATAGGGGGTTTGTCCCAAATTTTTTCTGCAATCGAGTCCTCTCAGTGATTTGGTCAAGGCAGGGGAAACCGGCAGTGGTCGAAATGGTCAGACGCTGCAGAGCAAGCATGCAGACGGTGCTGGAAAGACTAGGTTCCCGTCCCATTTGAAGCTACCAGAATGTCCAAACCATTTTTGTGCGGACAGATGCATCAGGTGGTGGGATAGGTGCAGTATTGTTACAGGAGCATGAAGGGGTCGAGTTCCCTGTGAGGTATGCGAGCCGGAAGTTGACAAAGTGTGAAGAAGGGTACGCAACTGTAGAGAAGAAGTGTTTAGCCGTGTGTGGGCCCTGCCGAAAATTCCACAAATACTTGTATGGGAAAGAGTTTTGTGATAGAGACTGATCACCAACCACTCAAATTCCTGCAGGAGGCACAGCTGAAAAAACAAACAGGGTTCTGCGTTGGGCAATGGCACTGCAGCCCCACAGGTACGAGTGCAGTACATTCCCGGTCGACAGAATGTCGGAGCTGACTATTTAGCCCTGTAGTTCTAGCAAGCTGCAAAATCAGAGGAAGTCAGTCATATCCGGGGTGCTTTGTTGATAAATGTGTTGATGACAGTTATGTTGATTGGATATGGGTTCATTCCCAGTTGGCTATGGGTTCATATTTTTTTTTGTGTGAGACTTGGTCATATTTTCTTTGTGAGACTTGTTTTGTGAAAGTGTTATGCTTGGAAACATACAGTCGCTTGTGTAGTATGCATTATTTGCAATAAGTGAGGATGGAGATTCCTCAGTGAAGTGTCATGGATCGTGAGATTTTTATATTGTGCTTTTCATAGAATTGTGAAGAGAAGATGTGGCAAATCCGCAGGTAGGGGAATTGCATAAGTGCGCACAGAGGTCGTTATAAAATGAGTTGAAAAAACGCAAGAGCGCACGTCAATGATAACTCATTGGAGTGGTATTCACTAATGATATATTTTTAATTTGTAAACCGTTGGCTGTAAAGTATTTTTCAAACTTTGCACGTGTAGCTGTGGTTCAGCAAATTCGGTTGTTTTTCTTTTTTGTTCGTTGTTTTGAGGGCAATGCGGTGCATAGTCTTTTGCAAGGGGGAAATTGTCACGGTCAAAAATTCAACACAACCAAAGTGTGGTCCCCGCCGGCCACTTCAACTGGACATAAGTCCTAAATCAAACATTTGGGCGCCACATAGACGGGCCCATGGTTCGGATCGGCCAATTAAGCTTAGTGGAGAGGCTTCACAGAGACGGTGCGATCCACCCAGACTGACTAAACCCTTTTGACCCAACGCCCCGATGTTAGCGAGACGCGTCGTAGCGCCTGGCTCAGCTCTCTGGCCAATTTGTGGAACCAGCGTCATTTTTACTCAGACGTCGTGGCGCCTACCAGACTCAGCTAGCCACTTTAGAGGGGGCCAGTGTCCACGACTTAAAATCACACGGCGCCCGTTAAGTAGGAAAGGGGGGAAGGTAGTGTTGTGGTGGGGGTGAAATCTAGCTAATCAATTAAATGACCGATTGACCACCACAGAGGTAAGGTGTGTAGGCGTGACTGTCATGATTTGAAATCCAATGGAATTAGAGGGAGATAACTTCGGGGTGTCAGGGGTAAAAATACTGACCAATGGTACTCGCCCTTTTTGGAGAGTCGGAACGAATAAGAGGGATGTGAGAGTGAGAGAAGGGAGAACGAGGGGGAGAACGAACAGAGGAGAGGAGAGGAGAGGTCTGAGTGTAATCTTGAGGAGAGAGAGGGGAGATGAGGGGAGGGAGGAGAGAACCAAGGGGGCATTAGCACGAGATTTGTCTGCAGAGGAAGGTTCTTAGGAGAGATGTGGGAGAGTCGCGTAACTAATGAAGAAGAAAAGAAAGAAAAAAAAAGAAAAGAAAGCAACCATGTCCATTTTATAAAAGCAGACTAGAAAGAGAGAGAGAGAGAGTGCAATGCGTTACTGCAGGAAGAAAGAAAGGAGAAAAGATCGATGTTGATAGTCACTGTTCTTTTCTTCACTGGGGTTCGGGCCTCATACTTGGCCAGCGCCACTTTCATCGACAGACCAACGCCAGTGCCAACAGTCAGCCCCGACCCATGCCAGCAGTCTAACTTGACCCGGTTTCCCGCAGTTGTGCCGTGTTGTGAAAGTGACAGTGAAAAGAAAAAAAAAGGAAAAAGAAGAAAAGACGTGATTCGTGAATAGTTGATACCTGGCCAGGTAAAATGAAATCTATTTATACCGGGTTAGTTAATGATGTTTTTTGACAAATGATTTTGTGAAGTTCAGGAAAGAGGAATGTTTTATTTTGTTTGATTCCATATGCATTGATGGTTCGTTCTATGAAAATGTTTTAGTAAAGTTATAGACTTTATAGTGGTTTTTATGTGACGGGAATGCATGATATATGAATGAGATTGTAAACAAGCTGTGAGTGTGTTTGGGCTGTGCGCTAGTCCTTCCTCCATCGACATCACCCGAGGTTGACACCGGCCGAAGAGCAGCCTACTGGTGCTCATTCAGTCGTTGTTTCCCGTACCATTCAAATATCAGTCACTCATTTTCATTTATCTCATTTATTCCTCCAGTTCAATACGCGAAGAGAGAGGGAGAGGTTCTGGAGATACAAGCTCAAGACGAACTATCCACAAGGGCTCAATGTGTGGGTCTGAGTGACCAGAGAAACGGAGGAGGATGGAGTTGTGCACGAGAGAGAGAGAGAGAGAGAGAGAGAGAGAGAGAGAGAGAGGAGAGAGAGAGAGAGAGAGAGAGAGAGAGAGAGAGAATGATGTCACAGATAATGTCACCAATGGACGTCCTTTTTTCTATTGCGTCACTTGTTGTCATGCGGCCTGAAGAAGAGCGGTGGCTCGAAAGCTTGCGCTAAAAAAGACGGTGTTTTGTGTTTTTATTGAATTTAATTATTCCTCCAGTTTCTCACATAAGATGTATGCGATGTTTATACGTGTCCTCCATTTCCACCGGTACACGATGGCACACGATAACAGGGGGGTTGGGGGAAAGGGACAACTAGGATCATGTAAGGGAGCACACGGAGAGAAAGAGAGAGAGAGAGAGAGAGAGAAGAGAGAGAGAGAGAGAGAGAGAGAGAGAAAGAGAGAGAGAGAGAGAGAGAGAGAGAGAGAGAGAGAGAGAGAGAGAGAGAGAGAGGGGGGGGGGGCAGCAACTAGGGGATACAACGAAGGAGAGAGGGGTGACCTGACCCACAACGCCAAATACATCGTTAATTTCTCCTCACGCTGTTTGACCTCTATTACGCGTTTGTCCAAAATGTAAGCGGCGAATCTCCTGCTTTCGATACAGACTTTTTTTCAGATCAAAATGGAATTTATCACACACGAAAATGTATCGCTATTCATTCCGAGAATAAGACACACAGGTCCGCAAAATACCACCTCGTTCCGTAATGGATCCTGAGTTTCAAAGCTAATAGTTCCGAGACTGAAATTCAACTCACGTCGTCAACCCAAACAGCCGAGGGATATGAGGTCAGTCTCCTATTAAACTGTATCATTTCAATAGGCAATGCGACCCCTGAGAATGTGGAAAGAACTCTATAACTCTATTGGCGATCTATGCAAATGTGACCATCTCACGCAACACGATGGTTGCGTGGCGTTTTTTAAAGTTTTCAATTGCACGACCACTAGGGAGAAGAAAGAAATAAAAACCTTCCATTGGTATATAAGGGTTTCAATTTGTTTAGAAAACAAAATGAAACAGGTATGGTGTTCCAAAGTATCTCAGAAATACGGAATTCAGTTTGGAAAAAAATCATAGTTCAAAGGGGCAGTGCTCCGACATAATATAAAAGAAAAGATGGGCAAAACTACTAATTCATCGCATTCCAACTTCTATTTAGGCAAAAGCCGTAAAACGGTTTTGGTACGCGCAAATGCACTAATTACATTTTGTCCTAAATTAACCCCCATCATTGTTCGTTGCTGGTAGAGTAAATTTACCTAGCTGAGCTAATCTATTATTTGCTGGAAGGTAATCACAATAGTTTAGTGTCAGGTGTGAGTTTATTGTGCTGCTGCATCCCACGGCGACGTAGCGGAGGCGAAGGGCTAGAAGGGTAAAATATTGTTCGGGGTTTTGTCAGTGCAGTCTTTATGTCGACCTGCTTCTCAGGAAATAACTTAATTAAGACCAGTCTAAATGATGTGTATCACCTAATCAGGTTTGTGTATACGTCTTCTTTCCCTACAAATGAGTAGATCTGGAGGTTTTTAAGTAGCCCAAGTTGGCGGAAAATGAAACCTCAGACCCCCAGTGCCGTCACTCCCACCCCCTTATTTCCTTCACCCTGCTTCCCCCTAAAAAAAAAAAAACAGTGCATAAGTAGCGAGTGTACATCGTCATTGCTACAGCAGACAGTACATTGATCTGGAGACTAAGTTTGATTGGAACTGACTCAAGTTAGGTCGCGTGGTTTGGGTCGATTCGATGCAGAGTAAACTCCCTATCGGTGGTCTGGTTTACGGGTTTACTAGTCTGCCAACACTACAACAGTTAGAAAAGATGGCGGGATTTTATGAGAGAGAGAAAAGAGAGAGAGAGAGAGAGAGAGAGAGAGAGAGAGAGAGAGAGAGAGAGAGAGAGAGAAGACATAGAGAGAGACACAACGAGAAACAGAGAAAGAGAATTCATTCTAAACGCTGTTGCATTGAAGTTGAAATTGCTCTTTTTAGTCGGGAGGCTTACTTCTAGAAAGTGAAACACCCTAAACTTGCGGGTTAAAAGCAAACATCTTGTTTTCGTAAAATCTAGGATAGTATGCAAATGCAACCCACATGGATGGCCCTTCTGAAATACCGAGTATGGCCGCCATAAGGTTTTTTCAAAATGGCCGCCAAAACGCACAAAATAGACATATCTCAGGGCTAAAAATTTCCCAAATAATTTCTAAATAGTCTGGGTACAAGTAGATCAAAATTTCTACTTGTCTTCCAAAATTTCTACTTGTCCCCCTCCCCACCCCAGTAAAAAAAATGGACCAAAAGTAGTTTTACAACAGTACAAAATAGTGCAATAACAAGTCAGGAAACAATATTCACGACATAATTATGATGTAGTGTGTATTTTACATGTACAGAAGAAGGTGTAACTGTTTGGAACTCACAGAAAGCTGTGGGGGAAAAGTTGCGGCTGCCTTGGCTAAGCACAGAGAGAACGCTTCATGACTGAAAAAGCGCGCATCTCAACGCTAGCGCTTTTGACAAGTGCTTAGAAACTTTCAAGGGACACACAGATATCTTTGTTGCGGGACACACGCAGGTACACAGTAAACGCCACACAACAAGCGCCACAAGTTTAAAAAAAGAATAAGAATTTAATTCTTCATGCTTTACAAGCGACACGACAGTTTTGGAGGGGATGAAGTTTGAGTGTTTTGTGTGTGTTGTGTGTTTTTAAAATGGCAGAGTATAGAAATTTTATAGCGCAATTTTGAAGCATGCGCTTTTTCAATCGTGAAACTTTTCATGCCAGCCAAATTGTTGTTTCTTAGGCGTAGAACAAGCAATGAACCAGAGATGAACATTCACATAAAGACAACTTCCTCAAAGTTGTTCGACCCCACCTGAGCTGTCACAGCTGCAAGATGTCAACATGAAAAACCCAAAGCCGGGACAAGTCTTTCAACATGAGGTGCAGGAACCCTGGTTTGCTCCTGTTGACTACAAGGTTGTAGAGTCATGTCTCTAGATATGGCTTGGGTCTTTGCCCGCCAGCACCAACCGATGATCAACACGTACCAGGATGGAGTGGCTTCAACCAAGAGGTGTCACATCCAATCCACCAGTGACAGAAATAGGTCCGATGCCAATCCTAAATGCACCGGCCAATGAGTTTTCTACACTAGGGGACAGTGATGAACAAATGCCAGCGATGACGAAGAAGTGAGACACAAATACACATCATCACCTTTGACTAACAACTGTACTGTAAAGCAAAATGCTTTAGGGGGACAAACAGGACCACTGCAAAGATTTCATCTCATGCTGGTGGTTTCCCCCATTCAGCTGAATTTCTCCAAGGTGCTTGGTGAATACATGGAGTCATCTGGCCTGTGTACCATCTGGATAAAAAGCGGAGTCCTTGGGGAGAGAACAGCAGTAAACGTTCTGAAAGGAAAGGGTTGGAACCACTACTTCGCACACGCAAGCTCAGTTTCGAAGCACTTTGGCGTTCTTTGGCTTCGCTTCAAAGAATGGGCAGAGGAGAATGCTAAGTCTTCAGTGAAAGTCTCGAGGAAGCAGCAAAGATGGTACAGGGGGTTTCTCAACAGTATGAAGAACAGATCAGACATCTGTATAGATCTGCTGACTGAGATTGAACAATGTTGCCATTGTTCAATGATTTTTGAAGCCTGCTGTTCAGAGAGTGCAACCTTTCAGTACTGGAGGAATTACTGAAGCGGGTTTTTCCATTCTCCTGCGCTTCACACGCTCACTGCGTAAAGGGTGACTGGGAGCTGTACCTCCACCTTTGCAGAAAATGCTTCCATGTTGGGGGCCTTCGACCATTTTCATTACACTCGCTGGGAACAGTTTCTTGGAAGACTGAACATGCTCTCCCAGACAGCCCCGAGGTTTATAAAGGATTCCAAACTGGTGATTTGTGACAAAAGAGTCCCAACAGAAGTTAAACCAGATCCCAGATGATCAACCCATCAAACATGTGAACAAATTGGCAAAGTGGCAGGCGTCTTGTTGGGATAACAAGGACAGATAAAGCCAGAGACAGATGGTGCCTGCATACAACGAAAGAGCAAAACTTGCAAAGGACACTAAAGGCATGTTCAGTTTGACTACTGACATCAAAGAGAAAGTGAATTTGGACACAAGGATTTGGAAAGAAGCGGATGAAGCAGGACCAGATGATGTGCGAAAACTCTTTGGGTATTTTTCCGTGTCTTCAACCCCTTTGCCCAGCCATCTTCAGAGCTTGTTTCACTCACCACGGATGTTGCCAATGAGATTGTGAAGAATGACTTTTTGATGGCAGAAGAATTAGGAAGTCAGTCATAAAAGACTTTGTCAGTGAAAGATTCAAAGACAAACAACAGTTTTTCATGACAGAATCAAGACACAGAAGCTTCAAACATTTGATGCATGTACACAGTACAGATTGATCCGGGAAAACAGAAAGCTGTAAATGTAAAGCAAACCGAGAGCTGTTCAGACTGTGATAACAGCAATGGAAGCAGGAAGAGACATTGATGCTGACAGGCTTTTACAGCAAGAACTCGTCCAGTTCCTCTTTTTTCTTTTGGGCAACAGCTGACCGAAAAACTGCGACTACCAGAAACAAGGCTGAACTGGGTAAAATACAAAAGAAGGTTTTTGCCCCAGAATGCTGTCCCAGAAAGCACCTACCTGACCTGCACCATCGTAGAGGGTATGGCTATGGTTAAAAGCCTTGGAAACCGGTTGGAGCAAAGAGCTTTGGAGAATGGAGCGACAACTTTGCACAACACGTGGAAAGCCTCTTTTCCAAAAATTGTACCCGGTTGACATCGTCTTTTTACAGATACAATCCACAGACAATCAAATCAACAGCCCGTGCTACAAGAGTGAAAGGAAACAAACTATCAAAAGGAGTCTGCAGTCACAAAACCAGATTTTTGGCCAGTGGGACAGATTCATCTCACTGAATGAAAACAAAGCCATTTTGACAGACTTTTTATGTGCTCACTATCCACAGATTCCAAAATGAGACAGGCAGAGAACTGGTACTCATGGTGGATTCAAAGAGCCTGCAAAAGTCTGGACATCAACAGGGAAAAGACCCTATCACACCTCTCCTCAGCTGATCATGAAAAGCAGAACCCGCATGCGACTCCATGCAAGAGAACAAGTGAACGAGGATTCCCTCAACTGGTTTTGTCACTCATGACACCGATGTCCTCGTCCCCCTACTTGCCCACCAACCACACTTAGCCTGTTCCTTTGGATGCAGTCTGGGACGCCACGAAAGGAACATTATGTTCCTGTCCACCACATCAACAACACGATGCAGAAAGAGAATCTCTATTAGCATTTCATGCTATCACGGGGTCGGACAGCACAAAGCCAATTTGCTGGCATTGGCAAGCTATCAGCTTGGTCCATTTTGTCAACAACCCAGAGCTTCTTCAAAATCTAGGAAAAGAAGACTTTCCTGATGAGGCTGTTTTGGCTGATGCTGCGTCTTTTTTCTGTAGATTGTACAACCCAGACAGGCATCAGCAATCATTCACCAGGTTCAATGTGATCTCTTTCACAGTGCAAAGAGAAGTATTTAAAACCTTCCTCCCACCAGTGATGCTCTGTTTTCTGCACATCAGACGATCACATTATCAACTTGATCTGGAACAAGCACTTGAGGTAAATCAGCACTTGCCTCAAGCAGGGACAGTGGGTGGAAGCTAGTTGAAAAGGATGACAGCCATGCATTTCTTGAGCCTAAACGTCTCACAGAGGAGCCTTCGCAGCCATGTGCCTGGAGACCACATCCTGTGGTTGTGGGAAGAGGGGCGGGGGCGAGGAAGCGGCATGCTGTTCAACACGGCGGTGCCGATGCACACGGCTGGCTTTTTCTTGCACAAAGGCATGCCACTGTTACAGATGAAACTGCAGAAATCCCGTGTCTCCTGAGCAGCAGGATAAAATGATGAAAGTACAGTCGGTTTGACCTCCCCAAACATATCCAAAAAGTGCACTCCAAAGAGACCGACACCACAGGATACTATTTTCTGTACATGTTGACAGTGTGCTCCAGAGAGACCGACACCATTGATGGAATAATGTTCATCACTTTTATGTTGTCTTGAATTCTCTAAAGAGCCTAGTATTCCCCTTTTGTAAGACATGTTATAGTCAAACCCTCATTTTTACACAAAGAAGTGTAAAATTTGATTTCTCTATAAAAAAAAAATGGTACATTTTTACATTAATTATGTGTACTTATGTTCATTGCAACTAGAGATATGCAGAAAAGCTCGTTTTCGGGGGCCATTTTAAAAAGTGCATGGCGCCAAGGGGGGCAAATTTGGAAGGGGCCCTCCACCCAGGTTGTCTTCGAATACATCAACAGATCTCAGAAAAACTGGATGCTTGCTTCTAACCCGAAACGTTAGGGTATTAATTTTTTTGCAAGATACAGATTTCAGCCACCTGACTATATGTCTTAGATTGAAGAAATAGGGGAAATAAGCATACATATCTGCAGTGGTAGATAATTCTGCCTAACTAACAGCATGTGCTTGAGTGGGTGAATGGGAATAATAAATGCTTCTCAAAATGAGCCTTCAGCAAGCTTTATAGTCTCCAAGGGGGGGACAATCTCCAATGGGGAGGAAACTCACTAACATGTAACTCCTGGTCAGATACCGATATTTCAAAACCTGATTGTTTCTCTCAGTGACCGCGGAAAGTGGTAACTTGACTCTTCTGCCTTTTCGGTTTTACGAAAAAATGCTATCCCAAAAAAGGCTGGTGTGCAATGCCCTAGTAGGTTTATCGAGTTTTCAAAAAAACCAACCAAAGGTGCCACCTAGAACAAAAGAACAGTATTCTTTTTGTGTATGTTTTCTCTCTCTCCG
Organism: Conus ventricosus; assembly: GCA_018398815.1. NCBI lineage: Eukaryota > Metazoa > Mollusca > Gastropoda > Neogastropoda > Conidae > Conus > Conus ventricosus. The sequence goes on from CM031620.1 coordinate 49,450,511, forward strand.
TCTAGCTGAATGTCACTTTAAGAGAAACAGACAAACAGATACCCATATGCTTGTTTATGTTGGAATGATCCCTGTACCAGCAATACAACCTCAAACCAGAAAGGGCATTTGAATAACACACGAACCCTAGAACAAGTCCCCGTCAGCGTTCTGCTCGGAGTATGAAGGCTTGAGGCAAAGAGAAGTTTTTAACTTAACCCCTTAGAGGAAGACTGGCATTGTGACCAGTATGCATAAGATTCATGGGGTGGGGCACAAAAAAACTCATGTCGTCAGCTCCGTATCCTCGATATCCAAACAGTACTGCAAAGCTCGTTTCATTGTTTTCTGTCTCTGTCCTTTTTAATTTGTCTGACGTGGAGCCAGACGCCTGTTCTTTCTCGCAGACGTCGATCCATCTCAGTCAGAAATCTCCACCCCTCAGTGGAATTTGGGTGTAAAAGCAGAATTGGGTTTGCAGACCTAGCCAGCAGAAGATATTTCTGTTCCCGGAGAGTGGTCTGGGAAAAGTGGTGTTTTGTGTTACCGTCTGAGGTATAATTTTTCACCACTGAACAGTTGGGGGATGTCTGGGTAATCTCCTCGCCTGACGTTGAGTGGCGTGGGGTGTGTGTGTGTGTGGTGTGTGTGTGTGTGTGTGTGTGTGGGTGTGTGTGTGTGTGTGTGTGTGTGTGTGTGTGTGTGTGTGTGTGTTGTGGGGTGTGTGTGTGTGTGTGGGGTGTGTGTTGTTTGCGTGTGCGTCAGCGTAGGTGTAGGTGCGGCGTTTGTGCGTACATTTTAATTGTTTTTAGGATCATGTTGTTGTTTTTTTTCCCGACATTTACATGTATATCATAAACTGAGGCAAAAAACAAATAATTGTTTCAATTTTTTAGTACATTTTCTTTACATGATAATAAAAACGTTTTTGGAGGTGTAAAGTTCTTCTACCATGGCATCCAAATGCAATACTCAATATAAATCCAACCCCATAGTTAAAGAGAAAACAAACATGAAATGACTTTGCATAAAAATGACATGAAAATAGACTTTAAAACACACAACACACACACACAAACACCACCAAAACACACACACCCACACACACACACACACACACACACACACACACACACACACACACACACACACACATACACACACACACACACACACACACACACACACACACACACACACACACACACACACACACACACACACACACACACACCACACATGCGCACACACACAATTATGTGTGTGTGCGTGTGTGTGTGTGTGTGTGTGTGTGTGTGTGTGTGTGTGTGTGGTGTGTGTGGTGTGTGTGTGTGTGGTGGTGTTGTGTGTGTGTGTGTTTGTGTGATTGTGTGTGTGTGTGTGTGTGTGTGTGTGCATATTACAGAAGCGATAATAAAGAAAAAAAAGAAGAAAACTTGGCCAGATGCCTTTAGTTTCCAGAGCGGATGAGGGACACTAGCAAACTCCGTCTTCCTGAAACTATACACAAAGAAAAAAGTTAAGCACCCCCTTATATTTTCAACTGTCAGAATTGACAACAACAATGTACGACCCAAAATTTTCAATTTTGTCAAGAATGGTGTGTCATTGAAAGGATAAAACCAGACAGGCGTGTATGTGAAGCATAGTCATGGTGTGGCATGCACGTGCATTACGGTTTTTGAAATTTTAAAAATTGAGTTTGGTGAGTCATCCAGTTTAGCAATCACAGTTGGTTTTAAGAAAAGATATTCTTTGCAAAGAAATATGGTGCGAAGGAGGATAGCAGAGGCCAAACGATGGCAAATTATTGGCATGCATTCCACTGGAATGTCCTTCAAAGCAATCGGGCTTCAATTGGGCTTCCACTACACTGTCATCAGCCGGCTGGTGAGGAAACACCAGCAAACCAACCATGTGCAGGACCGCCCACGATCTGGCCGACCACATGCAACGTCACAGCGCGAAGACAGGGCTCAACTTCGCATGATACGCCATGAGCCATTCGCCACAAGCACCAGCTTAAAACGACAGTGGATGCCATAAATAGTCCGGTTGCCAAGTGATGATATTTAGCCTAACCTAAAATTTTGGGACACATAATTGATTTAAGTGTTTTTGAGCTGCTTGATGCTTATAGATAACATATCCAACTGATGCCACCTCACCAATGTTGAGCATTTTGAGAAATTCAATATGGCCGCCAAGATGGCGGCCGTCAAATTAATAAAAATCTTTAAAAATTCCCCATGTCCCAAATAGTGCTGTTTCCTTTAAACAATTTGCTATAAAATGACACGTAGAGGTTACTTGACAGTATAAAACGTTTCTATACTGTTAAATATATGTTTATGAATCCAAGATGGCCGCCAATATGCCCGCTCAAGTATGAATCATTAAATGAAATGACCCACATCCCATAGAACATGCGTTTAAAGACCAGTTCAACATTAGTTTTGTTTCATATAACACATATGCACAGTATGTAGTTACAGCATAATTATGAGCATAATAATATGATTATCATATCCACAAGTGCTGCCAAGATGGCCACTTTAACTTTGAAATGTGACTCCGCAGGTTCACACAATCACCGCGTTTCTGATAAAAATGAACACTGGTTTATCTGAATGATTCCTGAGTTAGAATTGGAATATATATGATATGGGATTTATATGGTTATCAAAGAGTTTTTTTTTTTAAATGTTTCATGCACATCGAGGATTAGTGGAATTAGAAAAAAAAAAGAATTAAAAAGAGATAAAGAAATAGAGAGCACACAGACAGAGAGAGAGAACTGAATCATAGAAACAGTATAAATAAAAGTGCATTTGTGTGTGTGTGTGTAGTTGCCTCTGTGTGTGTGTGTGTGTGTGTGTGCGTGTGTGTGTGCGTGTGCGTGTGTGTGTGGTTATATATTAATGTGTGTGTGCATGCGAGTGTACACGCACATGCGTACAAACATTTACACAAGCAATATTCATGCTGTTGACTTACGCTGTAACGCCCAAACTCTCAAGCAGTGAAATCCCTTCTACAGCCAGTGGAAAGCTGGTGATTGAAATGTCTACAGGAGGATGACACATTGTGCACAAAATCATAATCAGAGATTGTTTTATCGGGTCCCACAACATTACAGAAAGTACTCAAGTACAGTCATGTATTATGACTGACACATGTAAGTCCGTATCTGGATCCAAGAACAAATCAGTTACACTGCACATTCTGTGTCATATTATTCCTCTTCTTCATCACTGCCTTCTCTGTCTTGAACATAAGCACGCTTGGTCCACGGGTTCTGGCAGTAACACTTGCAGAAGACAGTGCAAGTCATCTGTGCTGTGGCACATCCACATCGTGCTGTTGAACATGGCTCATCTGTGC
>CM031620.1:49466373-49473873 GCA_018398815.1 Conus ventricosus
ATATGTCTGTCGTATCTCTCTGTGTCTCTGTCTGTCTGTCTCTGTCTCTGTTTGTGTCTCTGTGTCTGTCTGTCTGTCTGTCTGTCTGACTGTCTGTCTGTCTGTCTGTCTGTCTGACTGTCTGTCTGTCTGTCTGTCTGTCTTCTCTCTCCTCTCTCTCTCTCTCTCCTCTCTCTCCTCTCTCTCTCTCTCACTCTCTCTCTCTCTCTCTCTCTCTCTCTCTCTCTCTCTCTCTCTGTCTCTCTCCGGTATGGATTTTTGGTTGTGTTAAAGAGTTGATATTTGCTGACGGGGAATCCGTCTTTTGAACCAGTTATGGTACCCACACATTTCCTTGCATGTAAGAACTCATTGGAAATGACCATTCCAGAGCATCGGTCACAGTTTGTGCCAGTTCGTGTCTGTATGTATCACCTGCATATGTCGACTAGCGATGCCGCTAAAATCACGATCATTCAGACACTGAAGATATCAAAAACAAAAAAGCGATCTGGAGATTGGAAAGGTAGAGACGCAGGGATATCAATTGGACTAAATACTATGTAAAGATATTCCCCCCATTTTCTTCAACCCTTTTTTCCCCCTGAAAGTTCAAATCTTTGCCAAGTCATTACTATAATGACTAAAGAATTGTTAGCCTGCACTTGTTTCCCCCACTACTTAATTGTTCAGCATTATATTGTTTGGTCAGTCAGTGGAGATTGATCTTTAGGAGATCAAGTAAGGGTTATTCTGCAAATTTTAGCCACTGACAATGTTTGGGGTTTTTGAACAGCGAGCTGACCACTCAGACTTTTCCCAATATTTTATGATCCTCAAGCATAGGCTCAAAGTTTGGTCCCTACTTTTTACTGTTTGCATTATGCTTTTAGTTTTTCCAACATTTTTCTCCCCACACTTTCTTTTGTCCAAATTGTACTACCCTTCACTGCTGTTGGGGGCTGTTGTGTTCTTTTTTGAACCCTTGCGGTAAGAACACAACAGATTATCGACTGTGTTGTGTCTCTATTGACACAAAGCACAGACAAAATTTCAACCGGTCTCCTGATGGTCCAATCTATGGACGAAGGCCTAGGAGAAGGCAATACAAATAGATCACCTTCGGAGGGATTACGATGTTCCCTTGGCGCTAGTGAAGGGGTTCTCATAATTTTTTAAAGAAATCCCCCCCATTTTCTTCAAAACCCTTTTATTCACCCAAAGTTCAAATCTTGCCAAGTATACTATAATGACTAAAGAATTGTTAGCCCGCACTTGCTTTTCCCCGACTACTTATTGCAGCATACTATGTCCAGTGTGTGTCAGACAAAAGCGTGTTTAGTGCATGCATGCAGACCGATCTTTCTCCCTGTTTCAAAAGTGACTATCTTTAAAAGTGATAGTAACTGAAGTAACCCTGAAAACACATTCTCCTGGTCTTGCTGCATCGTTGATTTTGCTGGTGCAAATGGTATTGTTGTGGGAACTCCACGCGCCTCCAAACTTGAATTAAATTTAATCTCCTCGGTGAGTCAAATTTCACCCAAAGGAAAATACAAAAGAAAACCAACAATACTGTGACGTTTGAACAGGTGGATATTTGAGCAGGCTAGGGGAAAAAAAGGGAAGAACTTTTTTTGACACTATGGTAGCTATTATGAAAGTTATAGCTAGTCGGGTGAGGTTTTTATATTGCTTGACTATTTTGGTTCTTGTCAAGATAATAAACTAGAGCAAATAGTGTGTGTGTTGTGGGGTGTGGGTGTGTGGGGGTGTGTTGTGTGTGCGTGCGTGCGTGTATGCTTGCGCACTGGGGCGGATGTGTGTGGTGTGTGGGTGTGTGTTGTGTGTGTGCGTGCGTTTTTGCACATGTGGGGGTGGGGGTGTGCATAGGTGCGTGCGTGCGTGTGTATGTGTGCGTGCGTGAATTGCGTTTTGTGTGTGTGTGTGTGTGTGTGGTGCGAGGTGCGGCGGTGCGTGTAGCGCGCGCGCGAGGCGCTTAGTGGGTGCGTGTGCGCGCGGTGTGCGTGCGTGTGTGTTGGTGTGCACTGGCGAGCGGGGGGGGGGGGGGGGGGGGGGGGGGGTATGTGTGCGTGCGTGCGTGTGTGTGTGGGGTGTGTGTGTGTGTGTGGTGTTTTGTGTTATTTCCTTCTTCTTCAGCATCGTTTGTTTACCCATTATTTTCTAAAATATTTTTGTCCTTGTTAAGTCTGCATTTAGTTCTTGTATTTCTTCTTTTTCTTTTCTTCTTCTTCTCCTCCTTCTTCTTCCTCTTCTTCTTCTCTTCTTTCTTCTTCTTCTGTTCCTCCTCCTCTTCTTCCTCATTCTCTGCCTTCCGCCTCCCCCTCCTTTTCTGGTTCTTGTTCTTGCTCTTGCTCTTTTGTTGGGTTGTTGTTGTTGGGGGTTGGTGTTGTGTTTTTGGGTTGTAGTTGTTGTTGTCGTTTGTTGTTGTTGTTTTTCTTCTTCTTCTTCTTCTCTTCTTTTCTTCTTCTTCTTCTCTCCCATCCCCCCGTACTTTGTATGTCAGCGTTTCTCTCTTTTGTCTCTTATCTTTGTTTCTTGTTTCTTTATACAGCCTTTTTTTCCAATTCTCTCTTTTCGACATTTTAAAAAAAACCGTTCTTCACACTGTCTCGCCTATTGAAAGTTGGGAAGAAATGTTCCCGTTTGGTAATGAGATGCATAGCTTGCGTGAGCCCTTTCCTTGGCTTCAGCCACGCATAGTGAGAACTTGTTGTTCTGCTGTCACGCTTTTTTTTTCAGGTTTTCATATTTTGAGATCTGTTGGGGTTTTTTTTCTTTCTTTTTCTGCTATGTTATTTTTCTTTTCTTTCTTTCTTTTTTTTTTTTTTTTTGCATTTATTTCTTGATTTTCCTCTGTGTATGTTTTAAAACATGCTCTGTGTGCTTGGAAAATGCTTTGTTCTTTTCAAGTTTCATCTTATTTGTTTTTGCAGTAAGCGGCCTTCCTAGTGTCCTGTCCATCGCACCCATCTCTCTATCTCTGTCTGTCTGTCTGTCTGTCTGTCTGTCTCTCTCTCTTTTCTCCCCTCTCTCTCTCTCTCTCTCTTCTCTCTCTCTCTCTCTCTCTCTCTCTTCTCTCTCTCTCTCTCTCTTGAAGACAGATCGAAACGAAACAACCTCATATTCCCATGGAATACCTCGCAAAGACAATGAAACATGGAAGGATTGTGAAGACAGTGTCAGGGAACTGATTGTGGACCAACTGAACTGACAGGAGAGTGTCAATTCGACCGTGTGTCACCGTTTTATCCCCCAAGAAGGACTCTCCGATTGTGGCTAGGTGTACATTTTTCAAAGACAAAAGACATTCTGAGAGCTAATGTAAGTTTGAAAGGCACATCTTTTTTCGTTGGAGAGGACTTCAGTAAAAGAGTCAGAGACATTAGGAAAAAACTTGGTCCTATTTAAAAGAGGCAAGAGGGGCTGGGGAAAAGAGACAGTATGGTCTTTGATCCCCTTTTATTATCGACGGAAACCAAATTTTACCCCCATTGCTAATGGAAATCTTGTTCAGACGAAATAGGGATTAGGCCCGGCCGAATGTGTTAAAAAAGAAATTTAGCCTTAGTGATATGATTTCAACTTTGCAGAATTTACACAGGGGATCACTGAACAAGTTCCCACCGGTTGAGTTTGTGTCAAAAACAGATCGTGCAAAACATGTGCTTTCCGTCGTTGACGAACTGCTAGCGTGTCGCAGAAATCAGTGGGGTTTGAAGAAAATGGGTCACATTCATTGGGGGGGCCGTATTGAAAGTGTTTTTGAAAAAAAATGTTAACTATCAAAAGAAGGGGCCCAAAGAATACACATTAAAAAATGAACAAGAATTTTTCATTTTTTGCATTGGAACATACTGGTTTTTTGCCCAAAATTGAATGACAATTCTTTCGCTTCCTATCTTTCATCTTTTGACTTTGTTGTTTAGTAGAGACATTGTTGATAGCTTTGATCCACTAGCATTTCGAATTCCCACAGCATACTGTAAACCAGCATTTTAAGCTGCCCAAAACAGGAAGACGTTCTGGGGGGGGGGGGAGGTGGGGGTTCTTTGTCTAATTAAAAACGAAGTTGTTAATTATGTAACGGAAAGAACAGTTGAACGCGGAATTTCCTTTGTTTTTCTATAAACAAATCATTGTTTGGTACTGATAAAGATATTCTTTTTATTTGTGTTATATCCCGCCAACCCATTCTCCATATTATAACACTAGTAGTAAGACAGCGATGGGGGAAATTACTTGAAGATATTCTTACTGTTTACCGTACTAAGTGATGAAATGTATATTTTGGTGTGTGGGGACTTAACAGTAGAACAGGAGATACATTTCCAAGGAATTTTGGGTTTGTTTTGGCAACACTGCTGTAGATGATGAAATCAACGAAGGAATAAATTCGAAATTCGCAAGATAAAGTAAAAAATTTTTTTTATGGAAGGAAGCTTTTAAAACCCTTGTAATTCATTAGGAATATGTATGCTGAATGGTGTTTGTGATGGAGATAAAGATGGTCATTTACTTACATTTCTGATACTGGCAGTAATGTGAATGATTATTTTTTGGCATGTGATGACTTTTTCTCTGTTTGCATTCTGTTGTGAAATTCATGGGGTTTGGAAAAGGGATAGAATCTGATCACCTCCCTATAGATTATGTATTTAAAACACAGAATAAGAATACATCTGCATGTTAAACTGTAGATAAAAGGGAAACATGCTTCATTGAGAGGTATAGATGGAAAGTTGACTGTGCTGAACAATTCATTGAACCCATGAGTCGTCAGGATTTTTCAAGACACTTTACGTTGTGCAGCTCAAATGATTGTTTGCAGACATAGTGGAGCTCTGGAATCATTTAATGATTGTATTTGCAACACGCGGTTGTATGAAAGAAAAGTTTTATTTTGATGAGAGATCAGATAGGAAGAGAAATAAATGGTTTAAATGAAGAATGTAAATTTGGAAGAAAAAAATGTGAGAATTTTAAACTTTCGAAGGTTTGTAGAACGTAAAAAAATAATGACAGGACCGAGTATTGTAAAGCTCGAAGAGAATACAAAAATCTTTTGGAAAGAAAAGAAAGGGAATATAGAAATTTGCAACTTAATGATCTGGTGTCTTCTGTAGGTAATCAGTACAAGTTTTTGGGAAGCAGTGCACAAAATTGTTCCCAAACGACGTGGTTATATACAATTAACATTAGTACCGATGACTGGTTTTTGCATTTTAAAATATTCTTGACAAGCAGGTTGATATCAAAATTAGAAGAGGAGTATGGGCTATTCAGTTGAAGACATGAAGAGAGATGGTTTTTCAGCCCAATTACGAAAAAAGAGGTTATTGGTGCATTGGGGAAATTAAAGAATTCAAATCAGCGGGTCCAGATGGTATAATAGGTGAATTTTTAAAGTTTTCCAATGATCATGTTTTTATGTTTTTGGGTTAGGTTGTTTTAAAGCTTGTTTGATAAAGGTGTATTTTCCTGAACAAGGACAGAATCCATAATTTGTACATTACATAAAAAGGGAGATGTAGATGACCCGAATAATTACAGGGCATATCACTGAGCAATGTGAGCAGAAAACTTTACAGTTTTAATAATTAATGTAAGACTGAAAAAATGGATTGAAGAAAATAATACCCCTGGTGAGTATCAGGCTGATTTAAACAGAATTATCAACAATAGATCATATTTTCACACTTATGGCGTCCGTTCAAAAGGGAGTTAGTGAACAATAGAAATTGTAGTTGCTTTCATAGATTCTGAAAAGCTTTGATTCCATATTAAGGAAAACTTTTGTGGCCCAAAACTTGTTAAAAATGGAATAAGGGGAAAATGTATGCCTGTATAAGAAGTATGTATGTAATGTTTTTAAAACAAGAATATGAAATAAGGCAGATCTGACAGATTTTAATACTTGTTCAGAGGTTAAAACAAAGGGGAGTGTGGCAGTCCAGTTTTGTTTTCTTTGTTTAAAACGAACTTGCTTTAGAAATAATTGAAAATGGAAGGCATGGAATGACAATTTTCGCCTGATTTCTCTGAGTTGTTTTTTTTATTTTTTTGCAGATGATATTATTTGATGTCAGAAACAGTGCTTGGACTACAAACTCAGTTGAATAGTTTGTATACAGCATCCAGTTATCTGGAATTGACGGTGAATAATGAATAATAAAAATAATATTATAGTGTTCAAGGGAAAGGTGGTTACTTAGCTTCAAGGGAAAAAAAGGATATATGTACAAACAGAAATAAAGTTGTAAACAGTTATACGTATCTAGGTGTGTGCTTTTAAACCAAACTTAGTTTCTATACAGCATGTGATGAATTGGTAAGTAAAGCTAACGAGCTTAATAAGAATTCAGAGAACATTGTATAAACTTGAGAATAATTCACCTAACTGTTTTTTAAGCTATTCGATGCCCAAGTTCAGCCTATTGTACAGTATGGCGCTGAAATATGGGCTTTGGATAAGGGGGCTTTTGAAATAGAAAAGGTGCACACATTGGTCTTAAAAGTTCTTTGGGTAGATATAAGAACACCGAACGATTTCTTGTATGGCGATCTAGGTTGATATCTAATACTTAAACTCTTATGTACGTTGTATTAAATTCTGGTTAAAGCTGACCCGTATGGGGGAACATAGATTACTATATAAGGCATATAGAATGTTACGTTGTCTTGACGAAAAGGGAAGTATAGTGGGTTTTCACATGTTCGTACGCTTTAGACAAATATGGATTTTTATGTTTGGGATAATCAGGGTGTAGAGTCGGTTTCAATGTTCATTAAAGAATTTAGACAGAGAATAACTGATTGCAGGTGCAGGAATGGGACAATCATACGGGAAACAAGTGGAGATACAGTTTTTACAGAGCGTTTAAAAGTAGTTATCTAAGGGAACCCTATTTTGTTATGAATATAAACAAAAATTTTTAAAAAATGCCCTAAGTAAATTTCGATTTGGAGTTTCACCTATATTGACACATTCTTTAAGGTATACACGACCAACTGAGTCACAGATGTTATGTCCAATTGTTCATCTGCTGAGGAAGATGAGAACCCATTTTGTCTTTTTGTGTCCGCTTATAGTGATTTAAGAAAAGAATTCATTCCCAGAAAATACTACATTAAACCATGTATGTTCAGGTTATGTCTTTTACTTTCATCGTCTAAACATTGAAACGATGCGAAACTTGTCATTGTACTTATATAAAGCCTTTGCAAGACGTGCTGTAATCATTAACTAGATGCCACTTTTGCATTGTACTGGTAGACATGTATTTACACTGTGTGATTATAGTTTTGTAACTGTATTTTGATTGAGGCCCCATCAGAATGGGCCAATGGCCTTCTGATTAAAGAATTCATTCATTCATTCATTCATTCTCTCTCTCTCCTCTCTCTCTCTCTTTTCTCTCCCCCTCTCTCTCTCTCTCTCTCATGGTAGTGTTTCTGTCACATTTATCAATCAATAATTGGAGGGAAAAATCTTTTGGG
>CM031620.1:49488650-49498281 GCA_018398815.1 Conus ventricosus
ATCGATAAAGGCAATCGCCGAAATATTTGCAGTCCGGAAAAGTGTTGTTGTTTTGTTTTCTTGTGTATGATATTTATCATTCTTCTTGAGATGGCAAATGAATCCTTCCATTCTGGACGGATCCAACAACACCAACAAGGACATTAGAAAGGTAGTCGTATGCAGTTTTATTAATTCTGTCTTGATCTCCATTGCATCCTTGACTGGATCCAGCATCATGACTAACCAGGCCCCTGGCAGACAAACGCTGGGGTTGATACTTGACAAGCTTATAAGATATGAATCACACGTTCGTTTTCTTTCAATTTGTACAGAAGAAAGAATTGTACCAAGGGGAATGAGAATCAAATTGGTTGGGATGCTCTTCCTAAAGCGTCTACTCCATAGACACATTGATAGCATCATGAGTAGAGCTTCATTTGATGTGATGTACTCATGCCTACAAACGTACAGATCTTTGGGTCACAGAGCAACGCGCAGCACTGCACCAGTACATGTACAAATGTACACAAGACTCTGATTACTACGAGTTTGAAGCAGTTTGTCGCAGACTTGAAATGGCGATCAAAACGACTGGCTGACAAGCTCGGGAAAATAAGAAAAAAAGAAACTAGTAGTCCCGTCAAACACAAGAGAAAGAACCAAACAGAAACACGCAAGAAAGTCAAAAAACAAGCATAAATGCAGACGATTCAAAAGCGACACCAAACCAACCAAAAACCAGAGAAATCAACAGTGGTTTAATCACCTGGTGGTAAATCTCCCCAAAGCACAACGCTGACTAAAGACCAAAAAAGGGTGCTAAAGTCTGGGCCCCAAGTTTGTTCCCACGCCCATGACCTTCAACCAGAAGCAGCTAGGGGATGATATAAAAGAGGATGCCGACTAGTAAGGCAAAAAAGAGCTACATTTTGATGAGGAAGCTGAGGACACTACCCACCCAACTCCTACACCACATTTTCAAAAAAAAACACACTACAATCCGGGCAAAGGCAGAGACGGCGGCTCTGGACACCTACTGCCAAAACCTAGATCTAAAGGGCCCGGCCACCCACCAATCCCCTTGGAGACCCAAAGACAATCTTAAAATGAATGAAAGAAAGGCACTTACCAGCTACAGGGAAAGTGTTGAACCGAGAAATACGCATCAGCACGGCTGACAAAGGAGGAGCTGTATTATTCAGGACGTTCAGGACTACATCCAAGAGCAATCGACAACTGAAAAACCCAAACTACATTACAGCAAAGTTGACAAAGATCCCACAGTGCAGGTGGCCAAGAAGTCCAATGAACTTCTCAACAAACTCCATGAAAAACAACTACATTGATGACCAGACGTACAGATGGGCCTTACTCGAACCAAACAAAATAGTACACAAGCGTTTCTACCAATCTACCAAAGATCCACAAAACCTCAATAAGCCCCAGGAAGACCAATTGTGTCAGGAGTGGAAGGCCCTACAGTCAAAATGTCCCAGCTAGTTGCCCTCCTGGCAAACAGAATCTAGTCGTTGGGCTCCCAGCAAACATTCAAGATTCCACTGCAATGCAAAGGATGCTTGAGGACCTGAACGTCAGGGAGGGTCCTTTTGGTCCTGAAGCAACTTTGGTGACAATAGACGTAGTAGGGCTGTACACCAACATACCCCATGACGACATGCTAGAGGCCATAAACCTTCTTCTGACGCTCCACCATCCTGACAATACCCCACTGAACTCTGTAAATATAATATCGTCTCTCACTCCTCAGAAACCACTATTTCACCTTTGAAGGAGGGCATGACAAGCAGGAACATGGACGGCAAGGGGCACGCCCATGGCGCCAACCATTGCCAATCTCTTCATGGGCTGGCTGGAAAAGAGATGCGGAAGAAAGCCCTGTCCACTCGACAACAGCATGGGGAGACGCAACATCGATGACAATCTTTTTGCGTGGCGGGGCTCAGAGGAAGATCTGCAGACCTTTTGCCAGCACATCAACACTTTCCATCAAACCATCAAATTCACAGTCCAGTCATCCAGACAGTCCATCCCATTCCTCGACATTTCATCAAATTTGATGATGGTTTCATCATCACTGAACTGTTCACAAAACCCCCCAGACACTCATGCTTACCTCCACCATCGCTCATGCCAACCACATTTATTGTAAGAACAACATCCCCTACTGCCAGTTCCTGAGGCTCCGTCGTCTTTGCTCCAAGACTAAAAACTTTGATAAACATGCTGATACCATCATGGGCATGTTCCCCAGCCGTGGCTACAGACCAAGCAAGCTCCAACAGGCTTTGACAAAAGCACGAAGCCTCCCCAAAACTGAGGTGTTAATGTACAGGGGAAAAAAATGTCAACACCAGGGTCCCCTTCGTCATCACTCATCACCCTTCCAACCCACCACTACGTGACTGGCTCAGGGAGCAACAGGCACTACTCCACAAAAGTGCACGCAAAAAAAAGGCTGTGCCTGAAGTGCCTGTTGTGGGAGAGAGAAACTCCAGGACAATCCGAAACCTGGTCATGCCCTCCTCCCTTCCCCAAGTCAAGCCTACGCAAGAACAGGCTGGGGTGATGAAATGCAACAACAGGGCGTCATCTGTAGGGAACATCTGGTGGAGAGCAAAATTTTCTCCAGCGACACCACCGGAGAAGTCTTCAACATCAGACACAGCTTTAAGTGCAAGTCTTCAAACATCATTTACCTGCTCTACTGCCAACAATGTCATGGGGCGCATTTTGTAGGAGAAAAAAAAGAATGCCCAAAGAACACGCTTCTACCTCCACAAAAACCCCCATACTGCAAAACACAGGCACCCATGTTACTAGCCATTTCAACAGAAAGACCATTCACTGCAGGACATAGGTGCATGCCATAGAGCAGGTCTTCACAGACAACCTTGCTCACAGGCACGCAAGGGAGCATTCTGGATCAACAAACTCAACATTCTATCCTCGGGGTCTCAACACTATCTGACTCTCCTAACTGGTTAGGGGGGGAGAGAGGTGAAATGGGCAGAAATGTGTGTGTGTGTGTGGGGGGGGGGGGGGGGGGGGATGGTAGGGGGGGAGAGAGGGGAGACAGGACAGAGACGGCGATAGGGTTGGAAGGGGAGGTTTTGAGGCAGCCGGCCCCATGTGCAAGTGACAAACTCTATCCTCGGGTCAGAGAGGGGGATGTGTGAGTGGAGAGTAAGAATGGCCCAGGGGCTGGGTCAGGGGCCCAAGAGTGGAGGGCCTGGGAATGGGCTGGGGGCCTTTGGGGGGCAGGGGGGTGGGGTCCCTGGGTGTTAGGGGTGGGGGAGTTTAAGGGTCCCTTTGGGGGCTTGGTCCCCAGGGGGCGGGGATGCAGATAATTGGGGGTCCCGGGGGGGGGGGGAGGGAATGGGGGGTGCGTTGGCTTGGGGGCTGGGATGGGGTGGGTGTTCTTGGGGTGGGTGGGCGAGTGAGTGAATGGGGTGGGGTGATGTGGGAGTTTGGGTGGGGTGTGGAGTCGGGTGATCTGGGGGGCTGGGGGGGTTGGGGTGATGGTGGGGGCCTGAAAGCCCCCCCGAATTCCCCCCAAACCCCCACATCCCCGCCTCCTCCCTCCTCCCGGCCTTCTTAGAAAGAATTGAAAATTTGCGAACTTTTATCGTGGTTATCATTTTGAGCTTGACGTCATTGTAGGGTTCATAGAAAACGTCATTTTACTGATAATGATCTCTGCAATAATAATAAATAATAATAAATAAATAAAAAGTAATAATAATAATAAAAAATAATGTAATAATCGTATATAGCGCATTCTTGTTGTACAACTCAATGCCTTACATCCACCATTTCACTTATTCATACAATATTCATGCACACCCGCAAAAAGAAATACACAATGGCAGAAAGCACCTACATGCCCACCGAACTAGTTGTGCAATGCATTCCCCCCCCCCCCCCTCCGCTCCTGCCAGCCGTCCCAAAAGAAAGAAATTGAAAATTTGCGAACGTGGTTATCATTGTGAGCTTGACGTCATTGTAGGGGTTCATAGAAAACGTCATTATACTGATGATGATCTCTGCAATGCGTCACTGTCAATAAGCATCGAAAAGGCAATCGCCGAAATATTTGCAGTCCGGAAAAGTGTTTTTGTTTTTTTTTTCTTGTGTATGGGATTTATATATATATATATATATATATATATATATATAAATATATATATAATATATATATATTAAAATATCCTGTCAAATAATCAATTTGATTTCCGAGTATAAACTAATTGAAAGAAAAAAGGGAAAAATAGCAGACAGGAAAGAAAAGAAAAAAGACAGTGGAAAGAAAGAATGAAACAAAATCACAATTATAAGACCAGAAAGAAATAAAAGTACACATACCCCCCCCCCCCCCCCAAAAAAAAAAAAAAAAAAAAAAAAAAAGAAAACAAAAACCGAATAAAAGAGAAATAAACAAAACAAACAAAACAATGATGATGAAAAGGCAAACACGTGTGCTGGGTAAGAAACACATACGTGAAAAAAACAACGTAATCTGTGTCCATCTTGCACAAAAGAATTAGCTGATCAGGTCGTTTCCATAGAATGCATAATGAAAGGGACTTAGTTTTATTAGAACGCAGGTTCAGACAGAAAGAAACATGACCAATGAAGTGATTGTTAAAAAAAATAAAATAAAGAAAGATAAAACTAATAGCAATGTCATGCACTCTCTCTCTCTCTCGCTCTCTCTCTCTCCTCTCCTCTCCTCTCTCTCTCTCTCTCTCTCTCTCTCTCTCTCTTTCTCTCTGCACAGCCGTACCTATGGAGAGAGCAGCGCGCATGAGACAAGTCTAAATCAGCAGTACTGTACATCACCTGCCGCAGTCAATGACACAAACCGTCACTTGGTGACAATGAACTCTCAGAAAATGTTCAAATCAGAGGACTTACATACAACACTAGCATGGAGATACTACACAGCGATTCACAGTCAGTTACTCCACAAAAGAGACTGAGGACAGGAGCAAAGGCAAGTGCAGCATTGTTGTAACGGATGTCCTCGAGTCAGCTGACACGACACAAATAATTATTAATTTATCTGACCTGTACAATAATAATAATAATAATAATAATAATGAATATTTATATAGCGCCTATTCTCGGCTAGAGACCAAGCTCTAAGCGCTTCACAATCCACACTCGTTTACACAACGGCTGCCTACATGGGTAGTGCCGACTGAAGAGCTGCCAGCTAGCGCTTCATTCAGTCGTTTCCTGTGTCATACAGTCAATATCGTCCAATATCGTTCACTCAATATCCTTACTTCCTCCATTCTTTCCATTTCTCACGCAGGGTGCATGCTATGTGTACCGTGTCATCCATACCAACGGCCAAACTGGCCGTCTCTTCCGAAAGTTGGTGATGGATTTTAAGTGTGCAAGATGTTATGCATGCGTTCACACACGGAACCTCGGTTCATAGTCTCATTCGAAGGACTGTATGGGGAATGGAGTCAGAACCAATATTAACTCCGAGAGAAAAATCCCCCTGTACCGAAATTCGAACCCATAACCTCAGGATCACGAGTCCGGCGCTCTACCATCTGAGCTATTCCGGCCCCCTACAACGCTATTTAGAAACTCTTTTGACGATACACCAAAGGGAATGGACAACGTTATCAATACCATCAGACCAGATAGTAAACGTAAGTGCTACAATAGTGCTTGGTTACGATTGAAACCTATATTTAGAAGCAGTTTGAGAACCCCGAAGTTCCCCATGCAAATTGTTACGACACCAGTGCTGGCTTAAAACAATATTTGCAAAAGATGTGATTTAATGATTGTAGCCGAACGTTCACCATTTAAACTTGTTAACATAGCTCTGGTTGTTGTGGGGAAAAAAAGACAGAACAAGAGTGACAGTGATCTAAGACAAGCCTGAGGTGAGTGAGGTGGGCGTCAGGGGAGTGGAGGGGGGGGGGGCAGAAGGGGTGGGTGGGGAAAAGGTATGGATGCTTTGACAAAACAGATTTTCAAGGTCATGAAGTCGTTTTTGTAATAGACAGGCAGACAAGGGAAAACATTACAGTTGAGAGAGAGAGAGAGAGAGAGAGAGAGAGGAGAGAGAGAGAGAGAGAGAGAGAGAGAGAGAGAGAGAGAGCGGGGAGGGGAGGGAGGGAGGGAGGGATGGAGGGAGGGAGAAAAAGGATAGAATCCAAGAAATGGAGGGGAAAATAAAGTCCCACACAGATTCCCCCAAATTAGAGAGAGAGAGAGAGAGAGAGAGAGAGAGAGAGAGAGAAGAGAGAGAGAGAGAGAGAGAGAGAGAGAGAGAGAGAGAGAGAGAGAGAGAGAGCACCAACTTAATACGCCTGGCTTGTTCTCCCACACGCAGGGGGTAATACAGTGGCATTAAGCAAATCAAAGTGTTTCCTCAGACACACACACACACACACACACACACACACACACACGCACACGCACACGCACACGCGCACGCACGCACGCACGCACGCACGCACGCACGCACACACACACACACACGCGCACACACACACACACACACACACACACACACACACACACACACACACACACACACACACACACACACACACGCACACGCGGGGGTGAGGGTGTCAGTTTTCCCTCCCTGCTCCCCTGCTCCCCTGCCTCTCTCTCTCTCCTCTCTCTCTCTCTCTCTCTCTCTCTCTCTCTCTTCTCTCTCTCTCTCTCTCTCTCTCTCTCTCTCTCTCTCTCTCTCTCTCTCTCTCTCTCTCTCTCTCTCTCTCTCTCTCTCTCTCTGAATAAAGACATTATCGTCTGCTTGCTTTTAGAGGAATACGAATAATGTTCGACTAGCAGAGTGAGAGTCTTTACACTTGTGTTACACCAATGCACTAAGCCAGAGAAGACGAGCGTACGTTGTAAATAAACAAACATGGAGAGGTTGGGTGTTGAAGAGATCTGAAAAGGGAAGGTACACATCGCATTCTGCACTTTTGATTTCAAAGTCACGTGATTAAATCCAACACAGAATTCGTACTACACAGCTGAGCAGTTGAGTCTGTCGGTTAGCCATAATGAATCCGTGCTTTGATCGAGGGCGCATCCATGTTGTCTTGTTACGATTAGGAAGGTGAGACACCGAATTAGTAATGAGAAGGTCCTGTGCGGTGCAGGCTTCCAGGAGAAGGCGGCCGTTGCTGTTGCAGCTGCCAACGCCATTTTCCCCTAGAACTCCATCCCAAGACGTTTGATCTGTGCTGACTGTCGAGCAATCCTGTCTCTGTTGAGGTCTGCTAGGCCTTTAGTGTAAACATTTGTACAAAACATGGGAAAGAGGAGAACCTTGAGGTAATGCCATAGAAAGTTTATGAGACTCAGAGGTCCAATCTCCAAATCGTGGGATGACGGTTCGATCCCGAAGTGCCGCTGCTATCCATCGTGTAAGTGTCTTACTGACTCCATAGTCAAGGAGTACATGTAGTTCCATGAGAAGCGAGAACTGGAATTTGTTGTATGCATCTTCCAGATCTATTGCAACAGCTAGTGTTTCTTCATCACAGAGGGCGATGAATCTATTTGCTCTGGGCAAGGTAGAGATGGTCTCTTTCAGAACTTCATAGAATCTTCCTTTGACCTCGTCAGGGTTTGTCATAGTGGAGGCGTACGCATTGACTAGCGTGGCGTCCTGCATTGGCTGGGGATGGTACCTGGACTATCATCAGGTGATTGTTGATGCCCTTGGGTGGCGCAGCCAGCTAGTCGATCAGGTTCGATTTGATGACGAATCCATCTCCTGTATCACGGCGCTCCTCTTGTTTGCGTCCAGTCCAGAAGAATATCATTTTATGTGCCCTGCATGTATCAGTCAGTTGGCCTTCTACTGCAAGCTGAGTCTCACCGAAAGGCAGCAACCTTGACTCTGTATCTTGCCACTTTTCTAGCCATGAGAGCCGTCCTGCTCTCTGGTCTGTCGGCTCCAGCCTTACCCGTTAAAGTGCATACATTTCATGTGCCTAGAGTGAGCAGGGTCATTTGTTTGTTGTTGTAGATTTTCTTGATTTTTCCTTACCGCTTAATTAGGATCGCCGCCAGCCGCAGGGTGCTGGCCAGGGTGTAGGTGAATTAGGTAATGTTTAAGGCACCTGTTCTCTCCACTTCCCTGGATTAAGGGGGATGGGGGTGGGGGCGGGGAAGCAGTGTATCCCATGATAGGGCTCCAACCGTCACTTAGGTGGCTTCTGAATTCCTGTGCTGCTCGTTTACTGAGAAGTGACCCTATGGCCTGAGCTGCCTACGGGGGGGGGGGGGGGGGGGATGTAGCTGAGGTACAAAATGACTATGCTGTGATAGAAGCGTCGCATATGCCAAAACACAGTTAGCGTGTGTGAATTGCAAAGGGGGGGGGGAAGCTTGGTTGATTGAAGTGAATGACCTGGATGGGTATAACACTTCCAGCCTCTGACACCCCATGTTTGTGACCACACATTCTGCTAGGGGAATGTATTGACGGTGCTTAATGTGTGCCTCACACGATCCAGTTCTGTTGTTGTATCAAGCGGAGTTAAATAATTATTCACTTCGACCTGTCGTAGCAGAATGCCACCCATTGACAACTTTGGGCTAGTACCATCATGGGGAGGTCGTCAGGGCGTATACCATGTGTGGTATTTATGTAACTGTTCCGAGATACAGGGAACAGAAATTTGAGAGTTTCGCTGAGTTTTTTTGCACTTGAGCTTCTTTTTGTGCCAAAACACATAATGAAAACAAAAGTGACATCGGACGTATATGAACCTCTTTAGCTGACAGAATTGCAATTTCTAGCCTGAGTAAAAATGAAGAGCAAGTGAAGGGTATGTTAAAGAGAGGAAGATACAGACGGACGGACACACAGATGGAACATGACTGAGACAGACACAAAAAGACATGATGTGTGAAATGGAGTAAGGGTAAGGTGAGAGAGAGAGAGAGAGAGAGAGAGAGAGAGAGAGAGAGAGAGGAGAGAGAGAGAGAGAGAGAGAGAGAGAGAGAGAGAGAGAGAGTAGAGAGAGAGAGAGGAGGAGAGAGAGA
Organism: Conus ventricosus; assembly: GCA_018398815.1. Classification (NCBI taxonomy): domain Eukaryota; kingdom Metazoa; phylum Mollusca; class Gastropoda; order Neogastropoda; family Conidae; genus Conus; species Conus ventricosus. The sequence goes on from CM031620.1 coordinate 49,497,699, forward strand.
GAGAGAGAGAGAGAGAGACAGCAACAAAGAGACAGAGACATAGAAGAGGCAGAGATAGAGTCATGATGTTTACCTAGGAAATGTACCAAGACGAAGCCGGAAATAGACGTTTAATTTCAATTCTTACCAGACTGCTGACGGGGAAGAGGTTTCGCTGGAGATGTGACGCGTGCGTAATGAAGAGATTTAAGCTGAGAGTGTTCTCTGTTACTGTGACATTACTTGGGTGGGCAAGATGCTGGGTCTCAGACTACCGATGGGTAGGTCTATCAGCATTCTCTTGATAATCTAAATGAAACATCTTCTTCCAGGAAACTCTTGTTTAAACAGTGTCATCGTTTTACTTTTTTTTTAAACGTTGCATGTACTTTAGTTGGTTTCCATGTTGCCGGGAGTTCACGTTAGATATTGTGTAAACAGTTTGGTCGTTGACGATCTCTCTAACTGCTGCATGTAATTGACCTTATATATATATATATATATATATTCTTTACGTTTCCAACAGTGTAATGGTTCACAGACAAAGCAGCACAGAACACCATTAAAGCGATTTGGCAGCAGTGCAGTGCCTCCTCTGTTGGAA
>CM031620.1:49504281-49506781 GCA_018398815.1 Conus ventricosus
AAGAAGAAGAAGAAGAAGAAGAAGAAGAAGAAGAAGAAGAAGAAGAAGAAGAAGAAGAAGAAGAAGAACTTATGAGCTGTTTCATGTACAGTTTTACTCGAAATTGTGAAACCAGTGTACTCACGTAAGAGGACACACACTCTTCTCATTTATCGTACATTATTTCTAACTTGTTTCTTCAAAGGCAAATTCTAAGCAAATATTTTCCTCATCCTGATCTGGTATGAACCGCAACAGGCGAAAAATATACGGAATCATTATAGCAAACACCTGAAATAGGGTGACGACAAGGCCTAGCTGCATGATATAGCTCACAATATATTTCATTCTACTCTCTCCCAGAAGTATAAAACGTACATCGACATATTCGTATGAGAGAGAGAGAGAGAGAGAGAAGAGAGAGAGAGAGAGAGAGAGAGAGAGAGAGAGAGAGAGAGAGAGAGAGAGAGAGAGAGAGAGATTCAGATTCAGATTAAGATAATTAATCAATAAGGCCAAAGCCCCATATGAACGAGGGGCGGTAACAATGTTTCACATATATCATAATGCAATTCCTGGCATAATTCATAGTCCATTACAAGCATGTTTTCTACCACAAATCACGAAAGAAGAGTTTGCCTTAACTGAAAGGCTTTATGCAGATACAATGCTAATTTATGTACTATTCTTTCATCTTTCGATGCCATAAGCAGACAAAATCGAAACAAACATGGATTCATATAGAATTTTGCTGGAATATACTTCGCCCGAAGATCAGTCAGAACAGAACATGTTAGAACAAAATGAAGCTCGTCCTCATCAGACTCCTTACACAATGGACACACTAACTCATTACCATATACAGTTTTTAAAGCGATACACATGTGCATTAATTTCAGATATACCAAATCTAAATTTAGTGACAAGAATCCGCAAATATATATCCAAATCAAACGAAAGATATGCCTTCACTAGATGACCAGATGTATAACTTCTATACATTTTAAACCTTTCACTTGTTTTTATATGACTTTCCCAGTCTTGCCATCTGCAATCAATTAATCTCTGGCGTAGAGTTTGCACAAATAAATTTTCTTGACCAACACCTTGGCACTCCCACACATAACCAAAACCAAATTCGTAAAGAAATAATCGAATATTTGATACCCAGTTATTTTTCCCTTTTGAGTCCAAATCGTATAACATGGTGTAAGATTTCCTTGGTAGTCGATCAATGTTCATTTTCAATAATTTGAACCAGTAACGAATGCACCTAATTGCCGCGTTTATGTACAGTGGGTACCTGTTTGTTTCTCCATACACTAAATCATTTGGAGTTTTTACATCCACTCCCAAAAACCTTTTAAGGCTAAATAAATGGACTGACTCGCAATGCATTTTGATTTTTCTGTCCAGTCCCCACAACTCTGATCCATATAGTGCAATCGGTTGTATGTAAATATCGAAAATCTTGACAAAAAGTTCTAAAGAATTGTTATTCAAAAGGTATAGCTTTTTCAAAATACATAACAAGCGATTCTTTGCTCTTCCAGAAAGATCTCTGCAAGCGGCTACAAAACTTAAACGAGTTGAGAAAAAGATTCCAAGATACTTGTAAACATTAACTACTGGCATGGCAATACCATTGTATACCCATCTTTCCCTGGCTGACAAGTGACCCCTTTCCTAAAAACTATTACATTACTTTTATCCATGTTTACCTTCAATTGCAGCTGGTCAGCTGAAGTCTTCAAGCTATTTAGTTGTGTTTGCAAACCAATAACCGTTTCAGATAGTAAAACTATATCATCAGCAAACAACAAGATAAAGAGTTCCATATAATCAACAGTAAACCTAGCACCATGTCTTCCGTTATTTATTACTTCTATTGCTAGCTCGTTTATAAAGAAAGAAAACAAAATAGGGCTGCAGACATCTCCTTGTTTTACACCTCTAGTACAATTTATGTAATCTGTGAGTTTTGCACCACATCGAATTCTTGTTTTGACAACATTATACATGCTTCTAACACATTTAAAGAGTCTTCCCGTAATTCCGTTTTTGAACAGGACAGGCCACCCAATAAATTTCTGTTGATTGAATCAAACGCCTTTTCAAAGTCAATGAATGCTACATACAATTTGCGATTAAGGGAAAACTGTTTCTGGATTAGAGCCATGAGAGTAAACGCATGATCAATAGTTGAATATCCATGTTTAAACCCTGCTTGATATTCACCAGTTATGTTATTTTCCTCCACATAATCTTGTAGTCTTTGATTGATAATGGCGCTGAATATTTTACTACTTACATCTGATAGAGAGACACCTCTATAATTATTGGTATTATTTACATTACCCTTTTTATAAAGCGGAAGGGTCACAGACTCACACCAGTTTTCAGGAAAAATACTCTTTCAAATAATGCATTAAAGAATTTGACAAAAAAATCAACAACTTTTTCACAAGGAGTTTTCAAAAACTCTCCGATTATTCCGTCAGGTCCAGCAGCTTTTCGTTTC
>CM031620.1:49516781-49518835 GCA_018398815.1 Conus ventricosus
AACCACACCGACATAGCAGGTCCCAGAAATGGAAATCATTCTCCACACAAGAAAACTACTACACAGCAAAAATGAGCCTGGATCGGAAAACCAACAGAAATTCAACATTCGACGTAACCATGGGATCATATGAGGGGTGCAGAAACATGTGAAATGGTCGGACTATTCATGCTGTCCAACATCAAGAAAAAACTCGAAAACAAGTCGGACAAATACAGAGACGATGGCCTTGCTGCACGGGACCAACAACCCAAGAACCATCGAAAAAAAGAAGAAAGAACTATGCAAAATCTTCCAAAACCACAACTTAAGATTACCATTGAAGCAAACAAAAAGGTAGTGAACTACTTAGAATAACATTGGATCTCAACAATCACATATATAAACCATACAAGAAACCCAACGACACACCTCTTTATGTAAACACCAAAAGTAACCACCCACCATCTGTTTTAAGACCATACCCATGGCATAAACAAAGGCTATCAAACTTGTCATGCAATGAAGAGTTTTCAACAATGCAGCAGCAGAATACCAGGAGGCACTACAAACAAGTGGATACAAAACAAATTACAATACAACCCAGACAACAACACAAACAAAAGCAAGAAAATATAGGAAAGAAAAATCATAGGTAAAACCCCCCCCATCGACGGGAAACTCAAACAAACATGGGGAAAAGAATTTTTTCAAAATTTTTAACAATTTCTTCCAAAAGAACACAAACTGTCCAAAATATTTAACAAAAACACTGTCAAACTATCGTACTCATGTATGAAAAACCCTTAAAAACCTAATTGACGCATCCAACAAAATGAAAATCAACACAGCAAAGAAGGGTGAAGAAAGGAAATCTTGAAATTTGCACCAAAAAGAGCAGCCACTATAGACAATAAATGTCCCCCACAACAACATTGTATACAGGCTACTGTGACATCAGAAATGAAAAAGAAACATACATAGGGATCACTAAAAACCACTTCAAAACCCAGATATGCAAACCACAAACATCTTTTTAACAAAGAAAAATATTAAAACCAAACAGAATTGAGCAAATATATCTGGAAACTTAAAGACGCAAAAACAAGCTACAATATATCCTGGAAAATCATAAAAAGAGCATCACCATACAGCAAGTTTCAAAAAGGTGCAACCTATGTTTAACTGAAAAATGGTTAATACTATGCAAACCACACTTAGCAACTTTAAACCCCAAAACAGAAATAGTAAACAACTGAAAGGCATAAATGGAATCGTTGTTATGAACACATCCAAAACAAAAACCTGAAAGCCCCAAAAAAACACGTGCACCAACCCGCACGTGCAAACAACCGCAAAAAATGAGCCACACGCTATATAACTCGGCGGTGGGCAAACAAAACCATCCTGATGACAACGCAACGCCGCTAAACAAATTTTTTCGATTTCTCTTTTTAGTAACTTATTTTAACAATGTTGCTCCCCAAGGGGGCGAGCACTCAAAAAATCATTTTGGGGATTTTTTAATCACTTTGATCTATATATATATATATATATATATATATTATATATATATATATATATATATATATTAATAATATAGATCAGTATATTTAAAATGCCTAAAACAATTTTTTAAGTGCTCAACCCCTTGGGGAGCAACATTAGATTAAAACAAGTTATGGGCAGATCCTGATGACAGCGCAACACGCTTGAAACAAATTTGTAGATAGTTTTAAGATTCCTCTTTTAACTTGTTTTATCTATCTATCTATCTAATATATATATATATATATATATATATATATATATAATATATATATAAAATTTTATATAAAATATATATAAGAGAGAGATTTCTGGGTTCTGGCAGTCAACCCTCGATATGCAGAATTACACATGTTTTAAAATTTTCTACTGAAGACAGGAACTACTTACTCGCTGTTAGAGCATGTGTGAGCGTCCACCTCTGGAATGAGGCATCATGTTCTTTGAAAGACAGTCCCCATGAAACCCGGCAGTCTGGAGACTTTGGTCATACAAGCACTCGCGCACCGACGTGGAATGCAAACTGA
>CM031620.1:49527335-49529835 GCA_018398815.1 Conus ventricosus
GGAGCCAAGCTCTAAAAAAAAAAAGAAAAAAAATTCCGTGGCTACCACATCACAATGTGGCTCTCATCAGAGCGGCATGGATTGCAAGTGAGTACGCATGTCGACCAGCGATGAATTAAACGACAATGCAGTTTCAGTTTCATCAAAGAGGCGTCACTGCGTGCGGACTAGTCCATATACGCTATACCACATCCGCTAAGTTTCGAGACCACACTACGCATGATTTTAATGCTGATGGATAAATGAATTAACAAAGATGAGACAATTGAAGAAGAGGGTCTAGTGGCTACGACTCAGGGGATGTCTGACCTACGCATTAGCCCAACGCGCTGGTCAGACCTTGAGTGTCTACCTACCATTTGTGGTGTGTGTGTGTGTGTGTGTGTGTGTGTGTGTGTGTGTGTGTGTGTGTGTGTGTGTGTGTGTGTGTGTGTGTAGTGGATGTACACTTGTGTGTATGCTGTGTGGGCATGGGCCCATGTGTGTGCGTGGGCGCATGTGTGTGTGTGTGTGTGTGTGTGTGTGTGTGTGTGTGTGTGTGTGTGTGTGTGTGTGTGTGTGTTGTGTGTGCGTGTATGTGTGTGTGTGCGCGCAGGCATGTGTGCGCGTTTGGTGTGTGTGTATGTGTGTGGGGTGGTGGTGTTTAAACGACAAAAGGCAGGTGAATATGCTCGGAAGACCTATGCAGGTAGGCCCCAAAAAGGAAAAATTTTCACTGTTTAATAAAAATTACTGCAAAAATTTCAAAACCCAAATTGTTCTTTCCCTAGTCTGTATCTTTCCCTACTAAACGGGTAAAACCCCCAGGGGACAAACATAGTTACGGGCCAATTGCTCTACCTACAAAATGTAAATTTCTGGAGAGGATTATTTTAAGAAGTTGGGTTCATTTTGTGAAGTAAAAAATCATTCCCATTAACCAAACGGGTTTTCCCGGGAAAGGGGGTCTGCAACGAAAATTTTGGTGAAATTACAAAAAACAAAAAACAAATTTGCAGAAAAAAAAAACGTTTTTGCAACTTTCTTTGATATCAAAAAGCCTATGACCAAGCTGGCATCCCAAGCTTCTTTAAAATTTAAAACAACGGGGTTTATGGGGTCATCTATCCCATTTCTTTAAAAATTTTTTGGGAGTAAAAAGAAGTAACATTAATGGGGAATTCATAAAAAAAATTTTAGATCTTTTTCACATGGGTTTCCCCAAAAGGCCCCCGTTTTTGACCTTTGTTTTTTAATACTTGATGAACTTTTGACACATTTGTCAAAACATGGTTTTAGTAAATATGCAGATAACTGTATAGGTGAATGTTATTATAAAAAGAAATACATCAAAAAGGGCATTAACTATATCAAAGCAAAATTTAAAAGGGGAATTGAAAAATAAACAATTATATGGTCACAAATGGTCTTGCATTATTTTCAAAAAAAGACTATATGATGTTTTTTCAAAATGGATATCCCCTAGTACCATGTTAAAAATTGAAAACGAAACAATTCAGTACAGGTTCGAAAAATTTTTTTGGGTTTTTTTTTACAATAAAGCAAAAAGTGGAACGCTCATATACCATAGTGACTAAACAAGAAAATGCTTAATTTTTTAAAAAGTAATAATAAAAAATACTGGGGAAAAGACAGAAAAAATTTTGAAACATTTACCACAACATTAATTGATAAAAATTACCCATGAAAAAATATTTTTTAGTGCCCAATTTTATTTACTTAAGAAACTTAAAGTAGACGAAAAGTAAGGCTTGCTCTTGTGACCCTTTCAGCACAACCTCCGGAATTATAAAAAAATTTGGGGAAAATTTCCCTTTGGTAATATCGAAATTTTGCATTGCAAAGACTTCTTGGCCCTCAACCCCTGACAACTTGTCTCGGAAGAAGTACAAATAAAATCAGAAATAAATTTTCCTAAACGGGCCCGACAATATTTCATTAAAGCAATTGGGTATATTATTGACTTACTTAAAGTCGGAAATAAAACCCAGTGTATTGATGCCGCAAGTAGTTTCTCCTTCCCTAACGGGGGTGAATAAACAATTTATATCAATTACACTGATGTAAGAAGAATGAGAATCCAAATATTATGCAAAATGAAATCCCCATTTTACCTAGGAATAAATACCCAAATCTTTAAAGGTATACACGATGGGGTCATCTTAGATGTTGGGCTGGTTCAGTTTTGTTATACCCCTTTAAAAAAAAGAAAAGTCCTCTTATTTGGGAAAAACGATCAATATTTACCCCGACTCGTTGCTTAAAATTTTGGCCCTTTCTTACATAGTTTTATTTCCGTGAAAATTTTTCAAATTTATTCTGCGTCGATTCTCAGTCCGTACTGTTCTTTACGTTTATTTGATTCAAGAAAAAATCCAAAATATCAAAGAAACATAAATGATTAACATTTTAAGTTTAAAGGGAAACCAATATCACCTTTTGCTGGTTCCTTCACACGTTTGGGTTATATTCAAGATGTGCTGAAGAGCCGAAAAAAAGG
>CM031620.1:49549835-49554183 GCA_018398815.1 Conus ventricosus
CAGTTTGATGTCAAGGGAACACAGACCAAACCAATTGTGTCTCACTGACGAGTTCAAATCATCCTTTAAGCAGGCGATGTGAACGGTACCATTTTCAAGATGGACTACAATGATCGCCATGTGCTGCTAGTGAAAGATTTCATATTTATGTTGATAATTTCATTTCCATTTGCTTACTCTCACACCCGCTTCCCACCCCACTCCCTCCTTTTTTTTTACCTTTGCCATGTCAGTATTGTAAGGATGGAGGAACACACACACCACACACACACACACACACACACACACACACACACACACACACACACACACACACACACACACACACACACATATATATATATATATATATATATATATATATATATATATATATATAGAGAGAGAGAGAGAGAGAGAGAGAGAGAGAGAGAGAGAGAGAGAGAGAGAGAGAGAGAGAGAGAGTCAGAGATTAAGATGCCAGAAGAAGAATTTGTAAGGTCAACCTTGGGGAGCAACATTAGTTAAAAAAAGTCAGTATTTTTAAAAATGCCAAAAAAATTTTTTTTTAAAGTGCTCAACCCCTTGGGGAGCAACTTATTTAAAAAAGTTAAAAGAGGAGTCCTAAAACTATCTACAAATTTGTTTCAAGCGTGTTGCAAACAAATTTGTAGATAGTTTTAAGACTCCTCTTTTAACTTGTTTTAACTATATATATATATATATATATATATATAATATATATTTTTATATATATATAATATATATATATATATTTGTTAAAAATTATTTTTAAAATGAAGTGCTAAAATTCATCTACAAGCTTGTTTCAAGATACATGTGTACATATCTCTCCTCAGGATGTCTCTTTTTTGTGGCACGCCAACGGTCTTTTATGGCGTGCGGGACCTGATCTTGTCTCTGTGTTTGCGGGTTTCGTTTGCTGCACGTGAGGTCTGTGTGTGTGTGTGTGTGTGTGTGTGTGTGGGGGGGGGGGGGGGGGGTTACCGGGCCTGTCAGGTGGAATGTGCTAGCAAAGATTTCCACTTGTGCCTGCAATTATTCACTATTTCTACTTTTGTGTTCAGAGTTGCTAAGTATGGTTTGCATAATATTAACCATTTTTCTGTGGAACATAGGTTGCATTTTTTAAAAATATTGTTGTATGGTGTTGCTCTTTTATGATTTTCCATGATATGCTGTCTATTTTGTATCCTTGAGTTTCCAAATGTATTTACTCAGTTCTGTTTGATTTTGTATTTTTCATTTTTAAATGACTGTTTATGGTTTGCGTATCTGGTTTTGAAAGTGTTTTCAGTAATCCCTATGTATGTTTCTTTTTCATTTTCTGATGTTACGTAGCTTGGTATACAATATTGCTGTGAAGACATTTGTTGCTTAGGGGGCACTGTTCTTTTTTGGTGCAGTTGCATATGTGTGTGTGTGTGTGTGCGTGCGTGCGTGCGTGCGTGCGTGCGTGTGTGCGCGTGTGTGTGTGTGTGTGTGTGTGTGTGTGTGTGTGTGTGTGTGTGTGTGTGTGTGTGTGTGTGTGTGCGTTTAGATAGGGAGATAGATAGATAGATATTGCTCCATTATGTTTTTTGTTAACCGAAGCAATTGTTGAAGTCTTCAAAACAGCAACAACGACAGCAATAAACCTCATATAAGAATTTTGAAATCGATAAAATAAACTCGTGGTTTCCTGAGGTCTCCAGTGACAATTCTACTACCTGGTCGTGTGATATTCATTGCCAGTGTGGCTCGACCGCCAGGAACGTTCTGCACCATGCCCAGCCGCGGCTCTAACCAGACTGTGCAAAGGTTGTATTGATATTAACACGTGTCCCCCAGTGAACACTTTACACCACAGGTTGTACGTGGAACGCAATGTGATTACTTTAAGAACGTAATAATGCCGATGCGATTTTGAAAATGATTTTAAACTGAACTGAGTTTTAGAAAAATCCTCTCTACCTGACTGTCTCCTTCTCGGTAGAAAGCAACTGGCAATGTTCTGTGGGGCAATGTGCTCCAGATAGCTATCATGATACCATTTACTCTGTCAAGAGCGTGACAAAAAATCAGTCGACCGGATGACTTGCAGTGATAACCAGTTCACAAAGAAACCGTATTCCTGAAAGCGCACAGTCCAGCGTGTCACACGAGCATTTCCGAAATGTCCAGACTGAAGACGCGAGATAGCCAATTATCTGTCTGGAGGACATATGGTTTTCCCCAGGAAGTTTGGCGAATGACCAGAAAATGACCCAACAGGTCTCCTCAAGAGTGCTGTAGTTTTACTCACTGTTCAAGAGGTTCTTGTTACTGTAGACAATGAAGTGTAGTGTCCATTCAATCATGGCAACAAGATACCAGCAACGCTGACGCAGCTGGTTTCCGTTCCGAGTAAAACACACAAACAAACATGAATTATCGGTCTCAACAGATGAAAAGATGCCATTCTGATGTTTCTGAAATGTACGCTCCTAGTCATTCGTCTACACAATGATTGTTTCTTTTTCATCAGTATTGGGAGTGGACTTTCTGTAATGACCTCACAGTCCCAACAATGAAGGAACAAGTCCTACTTCTTTGTCTTTGGTTGTAGAAAGGTGAGGGTCTCTTTTATGTGGCTCCTTGAGCTTTTAGAACCCAGTCCAGTCGGGAACAACGTGCTTAAACATTCAAGGTCCTGGAAACCTGTGTACATTCTGGATGGACGTGCAACCAGGCCAGTATTCTTTAGAGCTATGAACGAATCTCATGACACCACAACAGCTAATCTCGTCAACGGTTGCTACTGAAATACTATTTTAAACAGCAGAAAATTGTAACAGTCGAGTTTGTGCATCAGACAGGCGAACGTGCCGGGAGCTGTCACATGTCACATAAGCGTGGATGACCATTCAAGTCAGAGGCGTTTGGAAGGCTTTCATTTACTTGACCCGAGGTCTCACAGGTGTATGCCATTACAACATCGTTTAACCAGTCTTGGCAAAGAAAGGGGTTCAGCTAAACAAAGGCCAAGTGTCATCAAGACCAGGGATAAGATCTGCAAAGGAAATGAACGTCAAATGCCTAACGGCAATACAAACTTCAAAACAAGTTTTTTTTCTTTGTCAACAAAAACATGAGAGACGAGTACGCAAACTTCGAAGGTTTGATTTTCTTAGGTCTAGCATTGGCTTTATTTGTTTCTTTCACAATTTTGTAGGACTTGAAAGAAAGTGGGTAACGTTTGAGTATGACAAGTCATTTCACAGTACCAGGCGTATCATGCATTTTTCCCTTTAGATTTTAGAGGACATTCGTTATGTCAGTAGACCGAATATCCGTTTAGTTCCTGTCAATATTTACATCATATACAGTCACATTTGAATGTAAGGAAGAATGGTCAAATGAACAACATTGACATCAGCATTAAATGCCAGTACATGTTTTCCTGCCATTACTATCGATATATCACATGTCAATGTTTTCACTGTCAGTGCTGAAAAAGCTATCAATCCAATGATTTTACATCCGTGACCTTGTTGTTTTCGTTTTGAGAATTATGTGCAATGTTCTCTGCACACTACAATGTCATGAGTAAAATACAACTCACAAGACAGACACACGTGAGCACTTCCTCGTAGTAGTTTGATCGTCCTGAAAAAAATGTGGTAAAGTTTATTTAAGTGCGTGTGTGTGTGCGCGCGTGCGTGTGTGTGTGTGTGTGTGAGAGAGAGAGAGAGAGAGAGAGAGAGAGAGAGGAGAGAGAGAGAGAGAGAGAGAGAGAGAGAGAGAGAGAGAGAGAGAGAGAGGAGAGAGAGAGAGAGAGAGAGAGAGAGAGAGAGAGAGAGAGAGAGAGAGAGAGAGAAATGGAAGCTGCGTAGCTCGCACACTTTCACTGCATTTGTACCCATTTTCGTTCTTTTCTCCTTTTTTTTCTTCTTCTCTCTTTCCTTCTTTTTTTCTTTGTTTCTTATCATTCTTTAAAAGAGCGACCTTAATGGCTGCATAGCTCACATTCGTTTAATGCATGTTTATCTATTTGTTTATTAAATTTATCTTCTGTTCATTTTGTAGTAGCAGCAGCAGCAGCAGCAGCAGCAGCAGCAGTAGTAGTAGTAGTAGTAGTGGTAGTAGTAGTAGTAGTGTGTGTATGTTTGTATGTGTGAGAGTGTGTGTGCGTGCGTGCACGCGCGTGTGTGTGGTTGTGTGTGTGTGTGTGTGTGTGTGTGTGTGTGTGTGTGTGTGTGTGTGTGTGTGTGTGTGTGTGTGTGTGTGTGTGTGTGGCTGTGTGTGTGTGTGTGTGTGTGTGTGTGTGTGTGTGTGTGTGTGTGTGTGTGTGTGGCTGTGTGTGTGTGTGTGTGTGTGTGTGTGTGTG
>CM031620.1:49556783-49579210 GCA_018398815.1 Conus ventricosus
TGCAAGTTAGAATGCCTTACAAAATCTAGTACTTAAAAATGTTACAGAAAGTGTTTTAAGAGTCGTAGTTCCTAACCCATAAAATATACTTCGAAATTCCGTGTCATGGAAGTGTCAACTCACGTGCCATACAAAAAAAACAGACCATGTGTGGCACTTCTGTATCGGTTCCCTGGGTACATTGATGGAACCAGTCCAGATTCCAGACCTTGGGACAGCTTGGATCCATTCATCAGTGCCCACACACGCGATGTATACGGACGGTCTTAAAATGCAAAGTTCGACAGTGTTGTTGTTTCTGCTTAAGGAACCCCCGTTAACGTCTTCTGCTGTTAGATTTTCTTGCGAAGGTATGAGACCGTAGCGTTTTATATTTTGACGACGCCATATTCTTATGAAATTAGTAGATTCGTGAATTTTACCTTAACTGTCATTTTTGGTACCATTACATGTTGAGCTGTAATGTTCTGTCAAACAAATTGTATGAGTTTTACGTTTCATTTTGGTAAAATTGGTCGTCGACAATATTTTGTATATAATGATGATCATCTGTATCACATTTGGATTCAGTCTCATGTTGTTTTCGGCCCAGCTGACCGCCAAGGGCCGTTATCCAGGGTGTCACTCATTACAGTCACTCTCCACAAAGATGTTCTAAAGAAAAAAATTCACAGATATGGCAAGTACTAAAATAGATTTTTTTAACAAAATGCTGGAAACTGCCAAATAATCTTTTTACCGTAATATCTTGGATCACGATGAAAAATGGTTGTCTCCTTCAGAAACTTTTTATAATCCGTCATCTCTGCATTCTAAAGCAGTTTCGAAATAGTAACGATATCAAATGCATACCTCATGCAACCGTCATTGGTACAAGCATGGGATACATTGTGCAGGTATAGCAATAGGCACTACTGAAGTTTATAATGGCATTGTGAGAGTTGTTTCCTTTATCAGCTTTTCCATCTAGCGGGCATTTTGTTTGAAGGTTGTGGTTGACGTGGCAAAAGATATGGCAACATTCATGAAGGTGAGATGTTTTGTTTGTTTGTTTTTTTTTACTGCAGCAATTTTGTAATGGAGTCTTTAATTAAATAACAATGTGACATGAGCAAAATCGAATCCTACGTCTCTTCTTTTTTCTTTTCTTTTTCTTTCGTTTTTGGTTTCAAACGTGATTTTTTTCCAATTTTCTGCAATTGGGATGGGATATTCCAAATGTGAGATGCTCGGATGAACAGGTGAGGGGTATTGTCAAATATTTTTAAATTTTCGTCTGTTGCTTTGTTCATATCTTTCTATGTTCAAGAGGTTGTTGCATGTTGGTGGATGACGCAATTGTCAGCGTTCTAATGTATCCATAGACGATCGGCTTCTGGGGGAAATTTTAACTGTGAGGATATGAGTGGTGAAAGGTGGTTGTCAGTGGAAACCCAGCGGTCATCAACTTACTGCATGGGTTTCATACACAGTTCTGACACACGTTCAGTCATAAAAATTCGATCAAGGTGGAATTTGTGTAGGTATATTGCGTCACTTCACCTGGTGGTATGTGCGAAGGCAGGCAGTGGCTACTGCTGGATGGCTGTCAAAGGCGTGGTGCCAACACGTTATATGTGTTATATGTGACGATATGATGTGGGACAATACAGAGAAACGAAGGATGTTTGAGGCAACTGATTCAGCGTTGAAATAGTAATGATGATAATATACAATACTAATATCAATCTGACTATAATGATCTTGTGATGATAAAATTTTGAAAAAACAAAATCATAAAAAGAGATATGACGATAGTAGTTGTAGTAAGAACTTCGTCACGAACAGACGCTTTAGAGTTTTCGAAGACGCAAAGCTTCAGTACGAACTAGGTTCCGGCCTTCACCAATTTTTCATGCGGTGGCAGGGTGATCAGAACCGGCAACAAGATTAAATAGTATCGTTAGCTTCCATCCTTCGCAGCACAGTGGTTTCGCAGCACACCATGACCACTTCACTCAGTGGCTGATTGACCAGGACCAACCCACCTGACTTTACTAATCTGCATAGAACATGGCCGTCTCAAACAAGTTTTTCTGCGAAATGTGTTGGAGCAACGTCGTGCCGTCTTGCAACGTTTCAGCATTCCTGAAGTTATTGAAATGCTACAAACGGAAGTTCAGACATTGAAGAAGAGGGATGACGAAGATGATGAAAAGTGAATTCCAGTGAAGAATTTCGAGGAGAAGAGGGAAATTGACACTGACTCGTCTGTGGAGCTCTGTGATGATGATAGGTGGAGGTGGCGCCCCACTTCGCACGCGAGCGGAAGCGTTTGCGTGCCGCGAAAGGACTGGGGATTTGAGGTGAGCAAGAGTTCATTGGGCTTTCCTGTACGCGACTGGCAGCGATGATTCGAGTTTTTTGCCGACAGTGCCTCTTTTTTTCTGGTACTTCTGGCCTCATGGCAGCTGAGTGCCACGCTCATTTTTGCATATTCCAGTTCTTCTGCTTCTTCCTTGTCAGCGACACAATAACTTGATGATTATTCTGTCACTTATTCACGGGGGTGTCCGAACAGAAGAAAAAACAACAAAAAAAAACAACCTAGTGTGGCTGTTTTACTGGAAAAGGAGGCCCTATGGACTCAAAAGGTGTCGATAGACTTGGCCTTACAACGACCTGGGAGCAGTTCATTCCAGTCCTTAATGGTACGTGGGAAGGAAGCCTGCTTGTCTATACAGTGTTCTTCTGCACTGCGGAACGGATGATATGGAATTGATCGTGACCGCAAGGTGGCACGGAGGTGCGGGGGCTGGCTGGCTTTGATGCCTTCTGAGCTGATCAGATCTCATTTTCGGATCTTGTACAGCATTGATAGGCGTGCTGTTACGTCGCTGTCTTGGAGGCTGGGCACTTAGTCTTCAAGCATGGCTGTGGTGCCTGGGAGGGATGTTATGTGGTAGGCTATCACTCGAAACGGGCTGCCCTGTGCTGGCGACTGCTCAAGCTTTGCTGATGTTATGCTCTTGTGTGTGGATCCCAGATGCTAGCAGGCATATGATTTATCTTTTTTTATTTAGTTGCCTGGAGTGCACCTACCTTCTTTGCAAATCATAGTGTGCTCAGTATAGCTCAGTTGGTAGAGCGCCTGACCTGTCTCGTAATCTTGGCGATCATGGGTTGCAGGTTCGATCCTCCGCCGGGCGTTTCGGTACAGGGGGATTTTTCCTCAGAGTTAAACATTGGTTCTGATCCATTTTCCCATACAGTCACTTCGAATGAGAATAACCGAGGTTTTCCGCAGTGTTGTGTACGCATGCATATCTTCTTGCAACTACGTAAAATCCATCACCAACTGTCGGAAGAGAATGCCAGTTTGTCCGTTGGTATGGATGTCACGTTTACACATATACATGCCCACCTGCGTGAGAATGTGAAAGAATGAAAGGAGGATAGAAGGAAAATGGAGTGATCATATTGAACGTTACTGACTGGATGACACGGGGAAACGACTGAAATGAGCGCCAGGCTGGCTGCCTATTCGTCGGCACTACCCAGGTAGGAAGCCGTTGTGTAATCGAGTGGTTGATTGTAAAGCGCTTAGATCTTGGCCTATAGCGAGGAATAGGCGCTTTTTAGTATTCATTATTTTTATTATTTACTGACATTTTCAGCTGCATGTGAAGCCATGGACTCACTGATCTCTGTGCAAGAGTGTTGTGAATGCACCTGGAAAACAACTGACATTTTTAGCCTCAAGCATAAGGAAAATCGTTGAAAAGTGGATGTTTATTCTTTTTGTATTCTATTAAAACACTGTTTATTTATAAGATGCATGAAATTTCAGTATCTCTTGTTTTTGTAATTTTGGTGTTTTTTTTTTAACTAACCATAACAAATGGCCCATCCTCAGGGAAAAACAAGGGACAGAACTGTCGTCCTAAGTGAGATAATAGTGGCTATTACATACCAGAGCGGGGAAGAAGGAAGAAGGGGTTAGAGGATTGTCGAACAGACATGTATAGTTGCAACAGGCCAGGTGACAATTATGTGGTGGATGATAATGGTAATGATGGTAATTTCAAATGTTTTTTTTTAAAAAAATTTTCCAGTGTCCACCTGCGTCACTCACTGCAACTAATGGCAGGAAATCAGAGGTTCCAGATGGGAAATTGATTAAAAGTAATGCTCAGCCTAGTATGATTTTAACCTGCCTTTTCCAGGTGATTTAGACATTTTTTGTTCCATGGATCTGGGAGCTCATCCCTCATTCCCAGTCACCAAAATGGCAAATACCAGTGTAATTATATTCCTGGCTAAGTAGCACTGGGACATGTATACTCTGTCATAAAAGGAGAAATTCGGTTTGCAGAACAGACTCTTACTGCTTTGGTGGTTTGAAGCATTGGTGCCTGCAGTTTGAATCTGGCTCTAAGGGGTTGGAGGAAGTGGTGGGGAAGTGGGTGGGAAGGTGGGGAAGGTTGGGTAAAGATGCAAATATTACCTTACTCGATTTTGTATATAGTCATTTTGCAAAAGCTTGAACCTTCATTCGTATACTGTTTAAGTGAAGTTTAGTTCAAACACGTTATACCTTGAAGCTCATTGTATGATCTCTGGACTTTCGTGGAACTGGTCAATTCGAGTATCGATAAGGTTAAGATCATTTCACGAGTGGTGGCTGTAGAGGTTCAGTGCTGGTGGTAAACTCTTAAAAGAACTACTTCTCACAACTAGGGACCTGCTGGTGTGTCTAGTCCCGGACTCTTCATTACTTTATACAAATGAGCTGAATTTGGACCTCAGCAGTTCTTTCTTCAATCAGTTTTTCAGATTATATGGTCCCTTGGGTTTCTAGCCATAAAATGAGAGCTACATACTATTATTTGTGTCCGCATTAAAGACCATTGTATATTATGTGGTTTGTTTGTGGTTTTCCTCTACTCGGTGTTCAGAAAACCGAAGATTTAATTTCTTGGGAGGAATGAGCTCAAGACAAATCATTTTGGGGACGACTGAGACGGAAACAAAAATGAGATGGATCATAATGACACTTTTAAACATGGTCATACTGAGAGAGACAAGGCACTTCTTCTAACATTCATATGGATAGTGTGTGCTTTTTTAAAGATCTGTGCAAAAAGACTGATAATGACAAAATGGCAGCTTGATAAGGCACTTTGCGGTCTGGTGTGCTGCTACAACGTGAATGAACTGATTACAATGAGTGTCAGAAGAAAGTAACAAAGCTTGTACCTTCCCAGGGATGTTTAACAATTATTGATGCGAGTCGTTACAAGCAGACGCCGACTAGAGGGTTTTTTTCACATTGAAACATGGCAACTTAGTATAAAAAACAGAGTTCATTTTCAGGCCATGGTGTTGTTAGTGTAATGAATGTAAACAGATATATTGATTTGATGTTGTTGTCGTTGTTATATTGTAGTTGCAGTTTTTGTAGTTTATGATAGTTGTTCTTGTTTTTGTTATTGTTACTTGTCTGCAGGTCTACATCCCCCAGGTGTCTTGATGAAACAAATTGAAGCAAGAAAATCACACACAACACAACACACACACACACACACACACCACACACACACACCACACACACACACACACACACACACACACACACACACCACACACACGCACACACGCAACATCATGCACGCGCCCCAACACACACACACAACACACACCACCACACACACACACACAACACACACACCACAACACCACACACACACACACACACACACACCCATACACACACACACACACACACACACCACACACCACACCACACAACCACACACACAACACACACACACACACACACACACACACACACACACACACACACACACACACACACACACACACACACACGGAAAATGTTACAAATTTCTAATTTTTATTTGATAGAAGAAGAAAACAGGGTGTTTTGGTTTACACGATGAAATGAATAAATACTCATGAGAAGTTAAGTAGTACGATCAATGCATATATCGTAGACGACAGATTAATTTGCCTGATCTGTAGATGGGAAACTGGGACTGTTTTAAAACAAAGTATGTTAAAATGTACATTGCATATGTGGTCATAGCATATAACTGATCACATTCTTTTGTGTAAATTAAATGAAGAAAATTCCATTCAAATACGCCTGTACAGCTATTCAGATGTTTCCCTTCAGCAAGTGAAACATATCTGTTTTCTTTTTTCCACTTAGCTAAAATCCTAATTGGCAAATATTTATATTAGATAAGTCAGTGGTGAGGTGAGACAGGAAGAGGTATATGCTTGATGGGGTTTTTTTATCTTTGATTAAGTGGAGTTTCTATTTTTTATGTTATAGCTGCAGATAAGTTAATTTTTTTGACTTGTGTTACGTTTTTTTTCCGGCCTCAATTTGTCTTTCTTTTTTTTTCTTTTTTCGTTTTTGATTTTTCTTTTTCTTTTTCGTTCTTAATATCACGTAATGTGGAAAAGTGTAATACAATACAAAGGCACACACACATACACGCAAGAACGAGGGATAAAACAGACTTACAGACAAGAGAACAACACAAATAAGGCAACACAATAAGCGCTTCATCAGTTTTCACTCCGCATATCGTGATGATATGATACTGTCTGCTACTCTACTAATTGCTGCTGCTGCTGCTGCTGCTTGCTGCTGCTACTACTTACTACTACTACTACTACTACTTCTACTATATATACTATATTATACTACTATATACTACTACTACTACTACTACAATACTACTACTACTATACTATACCAATGACGCTATGCTTACAACGTGTTTACAACAACAAAAAAAAAATTCCACGACCAATTATGTACTGATGCTTTTGCTGTTGTACTACTACTACAATTCGACGACGTCGTGATGCTACGAGAACGACGACGACGACGAATCTATGACGACGACGGAGACGGACGATGACGACGGTTCTACTACTACTACTATACTACTACTACTAACTACTACACTACTATACTATACTACTTTACTACTACTACCACTTACTATCTATACGACTACTACAACTACCATACTGCTATGAATATCAGTACTACTATATTCTCTCTCCTCCTTCTCCTTCCTTCCTCACCTTCCCCCCTACTGCTGCTGGGCTGACTGCAGCTACTACTTCTATTACTACTACCTACTACTACTACATACTACTACTACTACTACTACTACTATACTACTACTCACTACTTCTACTATACTACTATTTGTTACCCTCACCACCATCACATCACCCAACCACCACTCCCACTACTACTATATTACTAACTTACTACTACTATAATACTACTACTACTATATACTATACTACTACTACTACTCTACTACTACTACTACTACTATACTAACTATAACTAACACTATACAGAACAACCACTACTACAAATACAACTACTTCTCCATCAATATACTACCACTATTACTACTCATTACTACCACTACTATACTACTACTACTATACTTCTACTACTTTACTACTACTACTTACTACTACTACTACTACTTCTATTACTATACTACTCCAACTACGGCAATATTTACTGCTGCTGCTGCTACTACTACTACATCTTATACAACTCCTACTACGCAACTACTACCATAACTACTACTACTACTACTACTAACCAATCAAACTATACTACTACTACTCTACTACTACTATACTACTACTGTACTACTACTATACTACAGCTACTTCTACTACTAATACTGCTACTACTACTATTACTACTACTACCACTCACTACTGCTACATACTACTACTATACTTACTACTACTACTACTTACTTACTACTACTACTACTATACTACTTCTACTACTACTACAAGAACAACAACTACTAATACAACTACAACTACTTCTACCATCAATACTACTATTACTACTAATACTACTACTATACTAATATACTACTACTATACTACTACTATATTACTAATACTTCTACTACTACTACTACTATACGTCTATGACAATACTGCTATACAATACCACTTCAGCTACTACTTCTCCACTTATACTACCACTACCATTACTACTCATTACTACTACTCCAACTACGTTACTTCTACTACTGCTGCTGTGGCCTACTACTTACTAGATACTACTAATACTACAATTCCTACTACATACAATACTACTACTACTGCTACTACAACCACTCACAACTATTACTATACTACAACTACTACCACACTACCACTACTACTTCCACTACACTGTTCGACTAATAAAAATTCTACTACTACTACTAGTACTGCTGCTACTACTACTACTACTACTACTGCTTTCTATACTACTACTACACTACTGCTACTACTACTACTATTTTTTCCTACACCAACCCCCGCCTTTTCTAGTTGTTGTTTTGTTTGTTTGTGATTTGTTTTTTAATTGTCTGTCTTTTGGTGTATGTGTTTTGTTGTTGTTATTCTTGTTGTTGTTTCTTTTTTTTCCTTTTTGTATTTTTGTTTTCTTTTTTTCTTCTTTGTAAATTCGTTTTTTTTTCTTTCTTTTTTTTCATTTTCACTAAACTCTCACGCGCCATGCAACTCTGTATGTTTAACATTTCTACTAATGGACTTATATTTTCACCTGACTTTTGTTTTTCGACTACTACTATTACTACTACTACTATAATACTTCTACTACTCCTTCTTCTACTACTACTATACTACTATACTACTACTATACTACTAATGTTTTGGCGACTACTACTACTACTACTACTACTATACTATACTACTACTACTACGACTACTACTAATACTTCGAATCACGATACTACTACTTATTCTACTACTAATACTATACGACTACTATACGACTACTTCTACTACTACTACTACTACTATCTACTACTACTACTATACTAATACTTGCTACTACTACTACTATAACTACGCCATACTACCATACTAACTAGCTTGGTATGCTTTGATGTCGCAGCAAGGCCTGTCAGACAAGATCAAATGTCCCTTCTGGCTGGTGGTGGCTGTACCTCGTCATACCTGTTATACCATGCGTTATTGATATCGCTGTTACCTGGTAGATGACATCATATTCGAAACGGGACGATGATCACTAACGCCAAAACTGGCACGTTCGGCAGTGTGGACAGGGTTCTTCACCGGAGCCCTCATGATGTGGATGAGTGTGGACAGGTGCTTGTCTGTTTCTTTGCATTGAGCGAAGAGACTGGTCACCTTACAGGTAAAGGAAAAGGATTGGAGGATAACTTACAGGTAACGAATGAAATGGAGGATAACTTACAGGTTAAGAAGAATATGGAGGATAGATTATAGGTAAGAAATGATTGGAGGATAAATTACGGTAACGAAATGGAAGGAGGATAACTACAGGTAACGAAATGAATGGAGGATGATTACAGGCAAAGGAAATAGAATGGAGGATACTTACAGGTTGAAAAATATGAATGCGGTGAATAACTTACAGGTAAGAGATAAATCGAGATACCTTACACAAGTGAAAAATGAATGGATAATAAACTTTACAGGTAAACAAACTATAACCTGAATGGGGATATGACTTACAGGTAAAAGCCTGTGAAAGACGATAACTTACATGGTAAATGAAAAGAATGCAGGGATGGACATACAGGTGAAGAGATGAACGGAGGATTACTTACAGGGTGAAGAGATAATTGGGGATCCCTTAAGGTTGAAATGATGAATGGAGGATCACTTACAGGTGAAGAAATGATGAGGATAAACTTACAGGTGAAGAAATGAATGGAGGATAACTTACAGGTTGAAAGAAAAGAAATGAATGGAGGTAAACTTACAGGTGAAGGAGATGCATGGAGGATAACTTTACCCACCCCCCCCCCCCCCCCCTAAGGTGGAAGAGATGAATGGGGGATAACTTACAGGTGAGAGATGATGGTGGATAACTTACAGGTGAATAGATGATTGGAGGATAACTTACAGGTAAAGAGATGTATGAGAATGGGAATATGTACCCTCCAGAATGTATGATTACCATTACAGGTATAAAGAACTGAGTGGTGGATGACGTACAGGTAAAAAAATGAAGAAGGATAACTTACAGTGTAAAGGAAAAGCATGGAGGATGTCTATCAGGATAAAGAAATGAATGGAGGATTACTTACTGGTGAGTGATATGAATGGAGGATCACATACAGGTGGACGAAATGACTGGGAGAAAAACTTAACCAGGTGTGAAGAAATGAATGGAGGATAACTTACAAGTGACGAATGAATGGAGGATACCTTACAGGTGAAGAAATGAATGGAGGATACCTTACAGTGAAAGACACGAATGGAGGAGCACTTACAGTGAAGAAATGATTGGATGGATAACTTACAGCAGTGATGAAATGATTGGAGGATAACTACAGGTGAAGAGATGATTGGAGGATAACTTTCAGGTTCTGACGATATGAATGAGGATAATTTACAGGTGAAAGATGAATGGAGGATGGACTTACAGGTATAGTGATGAATGTTGGATGACTACAGGTAAAGGAATGAATGTTATGATTACTTACAGGTAACGGAAACTGAGTTGAGGATGACGTCAGGTAAAGAAAATGAAATGAAGGATAACTTACAGGTAAAGGAAAAGCATGGAGGGTTAATTACAGGTAAGAAATGTATGGAGGAATGACTTACAGACAAAGGAAATGGATGGATGTGACTTAGCGTAAGGACTGATTGGAGATGGATTAATGTAAAGAACTGAATGGAGGATGAACTTTACAGGGTAAATAACTGACAATGGAGGAGGAATTACAGGTAAAACGAACTGAATGGAGGATGACTTACAGGTAAGTACTGAATGTGGATGACTTACAGGTGAAGAACTGAATGCTGGTAATGACTTACAGGTAAAGCACTGAATACTGGATGACTTACAGATGACGCAATCAAAGGAGGATGAACTTACAGGTATAAGGGGAAAAGAATGGAGGATGATTACAGGTAAAGAATTAAATGGAGGGATGAACTTACAGTTTAAGAACTGAGTGGAGGGATGACTGCCAAGTCAGGCATAAAGGAAGATGACTTACAGGTTAAAGAAATGAGTGGATAAGAACTTACATGTAGGAAAATTAATGTACTGAAGAATAAAGAAAGGGAAGACAAAATTTGTCGCAAGGAGATTTTTTTAAAAAGCCAGAAAAAGAAGAGAAGATGGAACAAAAGAGGTGGAACTCAAGGGGGAAGGGGAAAACAGAGAGTAAAGGAAAAACGCAAGAAAAGATTAAAACGACAGCGTGCAAAGAAGTAAAGCAAAATAAATCTGTGTTTAAAGCAAGGGAAGAAAACAAACAAAGAAAGTGAAAACGAAGAAACAAATATTGTAGTGATAAAAAAACATAATACACAGCGCGCGCGCGCTCGTTCCTTTTGTTCACTGACATTAAAAAAAAGTAGTTCCTAAAGCTTCGAGCGAATGGAGGTGCGATGTTTTTGTAATAAAGTTATTACAGTTCCTAGCACAGTCATGGAATTCGAATTCGGTTACATGATTCACTACGCCTCAATCCTGCATTGAAATTATACTTTGTATCGGCTCCCTCACTACACACGGTATTTGTTTCTTTAAATCAACTGACATAGTTACGTCTAACACCGCTGTACATTGAAAATATAGACATTTTGGATGATAAAATTGATTAGCTCATGAATATTATGCGCAACTTTTGATTGTGAGAAGTAAATTCACCCTCTTGCATTAAGATACCACCAAATCATATATCATCATCATAATTATATGACGTCATTTGTGGAAAAAACTGTTTTGGGGTAGTACTATTATTCTAAAAAAAACTTAAATCGTTAGTTCGCGCAATTACTCAAGCAAACGGACTTTCCAATATTCTTTCAGTAGAATAAAATATGTAAAGGGGAGACCGAGGTTTATCCAATTCATGATTCTTAATTAGTCTTCTGTATGATTGCTCTGTGCCTTTATCAACCGGCAATAACTAATCATTTGATAGAGAAAGAGGAGACTGGGGCTCGAGAGAGGGGGGGAGGGGGAGGGAGGGAGGGAGAGACGAGGACCTTTAAAGTATTATTTATAGGAAATTCAATTAACTAGTTTTATAGTAACCCGTGTGATTTTAAAAAATGAGAAGTTGCTTGTCAACGAAAAGAGAACCTTGTAATATTAGAAAACTAAAGAAAGACAAAACCATACAAAATCAAATCGCAATGTAGCACGAATGAGTCATTTTCGTTTCATCATCAAGTTACATATTATAACTTGCTATGATTGTTCGACTTTTGTCCTATTACAGAGTAACGGTGACAATTTTAGTCTGTGTTACGCCGTGCCTCTACGCAATATCTCTTCCCGCTTTCATGGAGGGACCGTTGTCTTGGAGTGTGGATCCTTCAACCATCGATCCATGGTCACTTGGCATGGCACTGGTTCCCTGTTCGACGCACATTCCCCAACAGACCTCGTTAATACATTTAATATCATATGAAAACCTGTCTTCTGACTGTGTGACGTTTTGGTGCATCATCACCGTCACTGGAACTACGTCAGGCCTCTCGGAAGCGACAAATGAGGACTGAAAAATACGAAAACTGACGAGGGAGTGGTGAAGAGCAGAATCACCAGGATGCTTCTGTTGGTTTGCTTGCTTACGTCTTCTTTCTCTTTATCGACACCTCAGTGTTGTTCTGGGTCGTGTCATTCCTGAATACAATCTGTTCAAAACATTATCACAACACTGCTGTTGTTGTCGACCAGTTTCATTTTGCTTGCTTCCTGTGTCAAACTTGTTATCATTTTTTGCTTATGTTTGTGTTGAGCTCTCGGTTTCGAAAAGTCTGAAAGAAGTTGTTTCCGTGCCATTGATGGTCAGTGTGCGGCAATGTGATGTGTATAGAAGCACATACGCAATATTTTTATACAGAAAGAAATCTCGGCGCCATAGTCCTATACGTTTATGTCATCTGCCATTGTTCTGTCATTTGTTGAGCAGACTCCTGCAAATTCTTTCATAAGCATTTATTAAACACATTATTTCGATTTTTGCTGTATTTTTTTTACAAACACACTTGTTTTTCTACTTTTCAGTTGGTACATTTCAAATTCGTCAGTGGAATTTGAAGTTTGTCATTAGATGAAAAGCAGTATTGATGACCGTGATAGCATTCATTCTCGTAATGAAACCACCATATTTCGTACCTGCGAGTCGTTCTTAGGTACTCCCTGCGGCCGTTTCGACTGTCAGGAATTCGTTCAAGCCCAGCGTACCACAGGGAAGGGGAAGGGGATTATATTCGGGCTTTCACGTCACGTAGTCTGATTCATTGTGAGAAGGGGTGTGAAGAAAAAAAATCAGTAGATCAGTACGTTTTGTCATAATATATTCAAGACGCCTTTTAACGAGGTCTGTCTACAACAAACATCTAAGCTCGAATTAAAAAATTTACTTTTGCTTATACAACTGAATCAGATTCCTGAGGTGCCTTTCTGAAACAGGTCTCTTTATTGAGTCTGCTGTTAAAGAAAGATGTTCACTTCAAGCCAAGCCCCAACATTCCGTGAAAACTAATCAGTAATAAAAGCTATATCACATGGTATTCGTTATAGAGCCTCTTCATTTTTGTTATATATTTCTGAGTTTGATAAAAGAGTGGCAGTGTTAAAAGAAGTGGCCTGTGTCCAATTCACACAAAAATGTTTCTGCTTTATGGTCCACAAGTGGCGAACTAAGGATATTTTTCAGGTTTGGGACCACATTTGGAAACTAAAGTTTCAGTCCATTTTCTTATTCCAGTCCTCTGCCATAGGTCATTAAGTCTAACTTCGAAGCTGACGGCTGCACAGAAGTGTGTGGGATTTGATGACACAGATTTTGACTACCCAATTAAATTACCTCGAAGTCGACACAACCAGGATTCAATTTATTATTCATGTTACCGAAAGCCGGCCAACGGTAAATAAACTAAGGAAAAGATAAACGCCTTAACAACAAACAAGGACAGTAACTTTGATTTCGAAGGAGAGAGTAGCATGATGGTGCACATCTCCAAAGCCCGACTTCCTTTACTAACGCTATTCATTACTGCTTGTTTGTCGGTATAAAAGCAGCAGTATTTATGAAGGAAGTAAGAATATTTCTGATATGGAGACCAACAGATCAGTACAATCATGTTTATCAGAGCGTCTGCAAGCTTAGTATGTTAGACTGAATGTTGGTGTTTTTCCCATTTAATTTTCTTGATTATTTTCCAGGCTTTGTTAGAGAGCAGAAATCTTTCATGATTGATGGTTGCTAAATTTGAAAGTTTGTCGTGATTTTCCTGGCATATTTTGAACAGGCTCCATCGTCCAAACGCTAATGGTCTGTGGAACACTAAACGTTTAGCCCGTTTGTGCTGATTCTAAATGTGTCTGTTATCAGAGTTAAACCCGCTTGACACATTTGCAATTTAGTATGTAAAATTTTTTAAAGAAAGTTGGCTTTGGCACGTTTTAAGACTAAAGTCATAGTTTCTGCAAAGTTTGTTGTTGTTTGTAGTATTTTCTTTATTGTTAATTCTATTTGGACATGTCCTGTTATGTAGAAAGATATCCATTTGTCATTTCCCAAATTCTTGGTTCGGTAAGGTGCTGCTTCTGTTGTGGTGTTTTCGTTAAATTTGAAGATGTCCTTTGTCTACAGATCGTTTGTGTGCAGACCACTCATAGTCATGCATTAGCCTGGGGTCGCAATAAATTACGTCTATTCACAAAAGTGTACAGTAGATGTATGGAGGTATGTTAGCGATCCACGTTCAAGAAAAACACAAATATAACGTTGAGAAAACAATCTGCAGAAGGGAGACCTACACGTCCAAAGTCCATTGTGGCTATAGAAAAAAATCCTCAAACGGATAAAACATAAGTCATTGAAGTTCCTTTGGGTTGACCAGCTCTTGCGACTAAATTATACACATGGAGGTAAATACGAAAAACGCACGGTCACCAGTTTATTTAGAGTGGTTCTAGCAGCCAGGCTCGGAAAAGTAATCGAATGTCGAGGCAGAGCAAAAAAATTTTTCATGTATGATAATGATCTCCTCCAAATGAAAGGGGATTTGCGCGGCTTTTAAACAACACCGAACCCGGGAGCTGTTGGTGCCACAATGTGAATTCTGATTTTCGAATTCAATCAGTTCATTCATGTTGTTGATAGCCCCACCACTGCGTTGGGCGAAGAGGGTGTGAGGCAAGAGGGCTAATTTCAAGAGGCAGGTGTTCCAGCACTTTGTACATTTGTTTGTTTGTTTGTTGGTTTTTTGTTGTTTTTTTAAATAAACAATTACAAACAAATGAAAGACAGGTGTCCTACAAACAGAATAGACCCCAAACGTGGCTACAAACAAAAATCACGCATATATTCACATATTTTTAAACTGAAAACTCGGATTGTTAACCAGCAAATGATTCAAATATAAACATATGTGGGCAGTTTTGTGTGGTTTGTGTTGGGTGTGTGTGTGTGTGTGTGTGTGTTTTGTGTGGTGTGTGTGAGTTTGTGTGTGTGTGTGTGTGTGTGTGGTGTGTGTGTGTGTGTTTCTGTGTGTGTCTGTGTGTGTATGTCTGTGCCAGGCCGGGAACAAGCCCTCTGTTTCAAAAATAATAGAAGCTTCGCCTATCATAATGAAGTAGCATGTGGATGCCCCCTTCGTCCACACCCTCAAAGCTCCTACCCCAAAGAGCCCTTATAGCAGAAATGCCCCGTTTCACGGGGTAATCTGACACTTTACGTGACACTAAATTACATCAAAGCCAATGTCACTCATTACAATCATAGCCAATGTCGAGTAATAAGTTACCTTGCGGGGGTTTCCCTAGCCTCTTCTCCATACACCCTTCTTTCTTCTCTCTGGGCTTCTATGCCGCTCCCGTGGCATGCACCCACGCCCGTTCATTCCTGCTCACAGTCAAACCGTCCACAGCCACACCCAGGTTCGTCTCGCCAGACCCCTGGCACCATCATTCACAGGGAGCAGCCAATGTCAAGTTCTTATGCCAGCAGCCCATCAGAGGAGACAGGCCATTCATATTTTACTCATTCGTACCTTTTAAAGAGAGAAGAAGCTCCGTGGTGCGTTTCCCATGTCATGTACCACTCACAATGAAACATGCTCTTTTTAGAGTGTTGGGACTTGCATGATGTGAAACACAAACATTTAACACCAGATTCCATGAAACCCTTGTTCAGAATGTTCCACTTGATGCGTTTTTTAAATTCTTGAGGAGATCAACATTTTTCATCGATCTGGATTTTCTTCTTTTTTTTTAGTGGAAAGATTTTAACAAAATTTCGGGTGGTTTTTAGAAAATGTGTTTTAAAGTGTAACTCACCCCCTATATAGTGATTTTTAGGATACGTAGTTAGTCTGGTAAATCACTATTGACAGAAACGCTTGCCTATCCGGCCCACCGACAGAGCGGAATTACCGTTGAACATTCACGTTTATCTGCGTTGACGGAAATTGCCGACAACATGCCGAATTTTAAACCGGAAAACCCTGTGACGTTGATTTGGGGCAAGTAAACATGGCGAACACGACACAAATGGGAAACGTACGAGTCAAACCTTACCAGTTTGAATCGCCAGCACCGAACAGAAGAGCGGACGACGAACGATTTATAAGTGGAGGCACCCAACACAAGATCGTGTTGGCAACACAGACTGGTGAGTATTTTTGTTGTCCACGAATGATCTGCAGTTAGCACAGTGTGTCGTCCAGTGAGTGACCGACTTGGCTTCAACTAGTTCAAGCTGATCGTGTGTTAAATCACTGTACGTTTTGTGTTGATTTGTTTGAAGGATTTAGAATTTTGAGAAGTCGAATGAAACAGTTTTTGGGCCACTTTTCCTGGTTACTTAAAGAAAAGGTCTTTTATTTTTATGGGGGGGGGGTGGAGAAAAAAGAAGAAAGGGGGGGGGGGGGGGGCGTGTCAGTGCGTGGTGATGACAGCATGTGTGTGTGTGTGTGGTTTTGTGTGTGTGTGTGTGTGCCTGAGGCCCAACGAAATTTTTCAGTATAAAATCACTTTTATGTTATGGCTTATGCGGGGATGTGGATCAGCACATATTCCTGAGTCTTCATTTAGAACCAGCCTCCCCACACAATCCATCTGCTAATAACAATAAAAAAGTATTATTTTGCTTATAATATTTAGAGCTGTGTTTTCAAGTTCAGACCATCAAAAATAGGATGGTTTTTGTGTGTGTTGTGTGTGTTTTGGTGTGTGGTTGTGTGTGTGTGTGTTTTGTGTGTGTGGTTGGGGGTTGTGTGTGTGTTTTGGTGTGTGATGTGCCCGTACGTGGTTGGGTGTGTGTGCATTCCATAAAGAAAAGACAGTGAGTAAAACAGTCACTGAAACAATCATTAAATAACCCCAAGAGCATACAGTTAGCGGAAACATTACCAGCTACTTTATTCTTCAATGTAAAGTTATAAAATGAAATCATGCAAGGGGTTATCATTCATGTAATAACTAGTGCATATTGTTTAAATGAAAAAACATACATGTGTTCAATGCCAGATTTATTTGCTTCCTTGCAAAATTTCTTCATGACCTATTTTTTGAAAGTATGGTTACACTTAGTAACAGCAAACATTTCTACCAAGTAAAAAAGTAAAAAAAATATCATTTGGGTTATGTATTACAAAAGTGAAAGTGTTACACGAGTCACAATAAATAATATCTCTAAAAAATTGTCTAGAGTGTGCAACAGGGAGAGTTGAGAGACCAGACAGTTAGACTGGAGAAAGAGAAAAAAGACAAGGACAAAGGAGGGAGAACAGGAACTGCACAGTTTAAAAGAAGGAATTATACTCATTTAAAAACAACAACAAAAAAAAAAAACAATTACAAAGAAAGAAAAAAGACTTCATGAATGTACAAACCAAAGTGTAAGGAATGTCCTCATGATCTCTGTATCTTATGACTTGTGTGAAGCAATTCAAAGTACCATGGCCATTTTATATCAAAAGCAGAAAGCAGCTACAGGCAATGGTAATGATATCAATACTAAGTAACAAACAGCAGAACGAGGAATACAGTTGGAGGGGAACAAAGGAAAATAAAGGGAAAAAATATAGAAAATATCAGATGCTAACACAAACCAAAAAAGAACATTAATAGAAATTTCCCAAGTTGTGTTTGTTTTTGTTTTTTCAGGTGTACATGTAAAAACTGTGTTTCAATGAACACCAACCATGAAAGCCACTGTTGCACAGAGTCTGAAAAGATATGGCAGAAATTTTTACGATACAGGTAGATGAATAGTTACACAGTTAACTTTCTTCTTTATCAAATAAAACAGAATAGATGTCTTTTTGGTTTTTTTTGAGGTCATGATCTGCCATTGTATACTTCTTTTCAAGTTAAATGCACATATAATGCACACACCATTCAAACATGAAAAAAGAAATGGTTTTAATTTGTACATACCCGTATGGAATTTCACCTTTAAGTTTATTAAATAATTGTTTTATGGATTTGTGATTACTTTCCGATTTACTCTGCATACATAGAATCATCCAAAACAAACCCGACAATACAAAAAATACTATAGTATTATATGTTTTTGTTGTCAGATATTTGGGAAAATTCTTTAAAGTTACTCAGTCTTTTTTGTTTCTAAATGTCATAGAGTTCAATTACAAAGTGATAAAATAAGATGTCAAATTATTCTGCCTTAGAGCAAGGTGACATTTTTTAGTTTATTTTTGAGTAGGAACCTTTGAAATTTTGAGAAGTAATTTGTATGACTGATACCGGAGTGGTACAAAACAAAGGTGATGTTTCAGTTGAGTTATTGGGATGTGTTATGGTGGTAATACGTTGTTTTTAACAAACACAATAACTCGTTTTTACCAAATTTTTGAAACTGTTATAGTGACTGATACAGGTAATAAGGAAGCCCAGTTCCAATATGGCATATTGTTGGGCAGAGGCAAAGTTTCCAAAATGCCGTCGCGCAGATAATGAAAATAACATACAACTGCTCTGTTCATCTGCATACAAATGTCATAAATTAATAGCGTTTACAAGTCAGCATGTGCCCTAAGACTGTGATATCATTCTGTGCAGTCCTTGCAAGTGGAAAAAAAGGGGGAGGTCAGCCAGCTGATGTATCACTGCTGTTCCGGTTTCCAGACTGTCTGCTTTGACCCTGATGTGTTGGAAACTGCCTATCATCAGTCCAAACAGGAGCATGGCAGATGGGGCTTCTACAGAAGGTAAGCTTGCACAATTTTCTTGTAAGTGCCAGTGATTTACCGAGTGAAAGGAGCGTTAAAGGACACCTAGGGGGTAATAAAGACACATCCACTAGACAGGGGTGAAAGTGGGAAGGGCATAGGATGGCACACGATATCAAATGTGTACTCTAGTAAAGGGGCCCCCTTATCACAGGTTTCAGTGGTTAGATTTTAAATATCCTACCTCAGTCAGCTTTTTGTTTGCCTTTTTTTTTTTTTTTTTTTTCTTTTCTTTTTGTGGCATCAGTTATCGATCAATGGAGCACCTAAGGCGGTGATTTTTTTTTTTTTTTTTTTTCCCCTAAGGCCGAAATCCCCCTCTTCATTTTTTGGTGCTTCACACTGTCCTCTTCAACTGCCCAAAAAAAAAAAAGCAAAAAAAAAAACAAAAATAATTCCACTACTAGTTTTCTTCTTCTTTTTTTCCTTTTTTTTTTTTCCAAGCAGTCTCTCTCACACCATGCATAGTCTGTATGTTCTCTTACAAATGGGCATAGTCTTGCTGATTTTAGTGTTTTGGTGTTTGATACAAAATGTCTGGGGTTTTTTAATGTTCTAATGTGTGGTGACTGGCAAATCTCACACTGATCATGTGCTGCTTATACAAAGAGAACAACATAAATGAAACAAAGGACTAATACTTAATTTTTTTTTTTTCGATTTCCCAAAGAGAGAGAGAGAGAGAGAGAGAGAGGAAGACAAAGGCAGACAGACAGCCAGACAAACAGAGAGAGACAGAGACAGACGGGCGAGGCGCATCATAGAGTTATATGTAGAGTTTGTTTCAAATCGTCCCGCCCGTTGGCTGTTTGCCTTCTAAGACTTTTCCAAGACATGATGGACACACAATAGAGAACACTGATATCGAAAAAAATCCTTGATACTATTTTTGATTGTGTGTGTGTTTTGTGTCTACATGTGCTGTGGTACTTGTTTAAAGCCCAAATGAAGTCCATTCTATTCAGTGAATGATTATGGCTTGTGTTCTCATTGTGTTTAGGGAGCCCTTTTTTAACTTCAGGGAAATTGAAGGGAAAGTCAGGAGCTTACCCAGTTGCTGCTTTCCCAAAATTATCTCCCAACAACATCTTTTTGCTCTTCCTCAGATACTCAGAAGTAAAAAGCTGCAGCAGTCTTTGATATGGACAGGAAATATCCTTCTAGATTCACATCTTTCATGTCCTTTCATTGTGTACTCTAAGGTTATAGTATACACTGTACAGCAGTTATTCATACTAGGTCAATACAGCAAGATAAACTGTTTAAGAGCTTAAGGTGAAAATGAAATGGACCTACATAGTTTTCTTGCCACTGTTTTTTTCCATCATGGACCCAAAAGCAACTTTCTCCAACAGGAAATACCGGTACCCTTGGCCCACAGGCAGCTTGTGAGGTGGTGCTTGGAATTCTGGGGAAAACATCCGTGTTCCCCCTTCCATCTTGCTGTGTTCACAAGATCCGTGAACATTTCCAGTCAGAAAAATATCGTGGATTCCCGTGGGCCCGAAATTTGGGCTGAACACACAGTGTGTGTTGTGTGGTGTGTGTGTGTACTATTGTATTTGTATTTTATAGGGGTTGTATGACTTCTTCCCTAGTGTAGCATGTAAATTCCTGCTTTCTTTGTGTGTGTGTGTGTGTTTCTTTTCCTTTTTTTTTTTTCGTTTCGTCATTTTGACCCAAGTTTCATTACTCTGAAACAACTTGAAGTTGCTCACTCATGAAGAAGACTGATGGTGGTGTTATCTGTCTGCTAAGCAGTATGAAAAACATTGTCACAGATAGAAAGGTTTTCCCCCCGCTCCCACCCTGTCCCCTTGCACCATTTGTCCTCTTTTAAAAACTTTTAGATTAAAAAAAATAATTGGTATTGGAAAAAAAAAGATAGAACCTAAGTGTTTCCCCCCCCCATAATTTTGCATCTTGGGGCTATGATTCAGTTGAAAAAGTCTGAATAAATTTTGTTTACCAATCCACTTGCCTATGAATGTCCCGCCTTGCATGCAAGCGACTCGCACCTTTTTAAGTGATTTATCAGAAAGGATGACTTCTGTATGTGGGGAAATTGGGATTTCCGCAGTTTCTTTCTCTTTGTGTGTGTGTTGTAAAAAGTAAAAAAAATTCATACTCTCGGGGCTGTAAGGCACTTCATTGTATTACTATTAGGCACAAGAGTAACTGAGGATCAAGTAAATGTTCACAACCCGAATCCAATCTTTAGCCCGGTTCATTCGGTATATTGAATCACTTATCACAGTAATTTTTGCCCCTGTAAGTGCCAGTGCCTCGGTTTGCTTGGATGGGGATGTTGTGCTGTCAGGGGGCTGGTTTTCTCTGAACTTTCCTGGAAGGGAACTCCTCAGTGCAGATGGGCTCTCTCCATACATTTGAAAGGGTGGTGAAGCAGCTTGGACACATAACCTGTAACGGGTAAGACGTTTTGTTAGTAAGTAAAGTTATACACTTTTAATTGGGCTGTTCTTTTGATTATCCGACAAAGAAGAAAAGGGAACAATGTTATCACATCCATCTACCTCTACACACTTTCCTCTGCCCCCCCCCCCCCCCCCACACACACACACACACACACGTACACACACACACACTCCCCCTCCACCACCTCCCACACCAAAGATGAAAACAGCAACTCGTCACTAGAGAACAGTAAAAGGGCCCACTCGGGGCCCCTGCTCCTCCACCAAGTTTTTTGGGCGAAAGTGGCCTAAAACCGCCTATTCCGTTCTCTGACAAGTAACCAAAAAATAACGACCCTACAAACAAACATAATGGCAGGGTTATCCGTTTTTAAAAACTAATTTACTAAACTTTTCAGATTTCATTTTTGCTTAATCCTGTGTTTTTCCTGATCGTTTTCAATAACATCATTTTCACGCAAACATTCTTCAATGAGTCTCTGTCTTTCAGTGAAATAACACTACAGTCTTTAACTGTTCTCTAAAGTCTTTTAAAACTGAGTTTATTTCTGACATAAAATCCACACACTTATCCGAGCATGTCTTCCGCTGAAAGCTAGTTTTGACAAAGTGTTTCTCTTTTTAACTATGTCTCTTTTCTGCCGAACAGTCATCTATAATAAATAGTGTTGGTTCTTCAAACATCTA
>CM031620.1:49579310-49654310 GCA_018398815.1 Conus ventricosus
ATATTTTTTTTAAATAAAAAAAAGTTGTACTCATAAACCCAACAAAACAAACTGCGTTTTTAACGTACCCAATTGACAATAGGCGGGGAGTTGTGGTTCCCCTTAAAAAAAGGGGTTTTTAAAGTTTGTGGGTTAACATATTGAAGGGGTCAAAATAACGGTTTAATTTTAAGGGACGAACAAGGCAATCAAATAATTGGCAAATACCAAAAGGTTTTACAACTTTTGTTTTTTAAAAGAAGTATTGCAATTTGGATATGTTAAAAAATTAACAAAGCAAACCTCAAATTTTCTATAATTTTCCACTAGAAGAAAGAAGAGAGTACACTTTCCCTAAGGCCTTGCTAAAATTTTTGGTTTACAGTAGTGACAGATCTTAAAATTTAGTACAGAAAAGATGTTTTAAATTTTTAAGGTAAAAACCTTTGTTTTTCCCGAAAACCCAATTTTGTTGCCCATTTACAACATTTAAAAAAACAAATGCCATTTTTTTAATGCACCTCTCATTTTTACGAAAATCCTCAAAAGGCAGGGTTTTGCATTTATTTTATATTTTTTACGAAAACCCCAATTTAAAGATAATTGAGGTCTTAAATTCATTGGATGAAAAAAAAGCCAATAAAAGGGGGAAAGCCAGTTGATTGTTTGATTTTTAATAGGCTTGAGGAGAAGAGCATATTAGAAAAGAAAAGGATCAGCCCCGCGGACGTTAATAGCGTGGAAGTAGAAGAGCGTAGTAAACCCTTATTTTTTATGCCCCTGGAGAGAATGTAAATATTTTTCGTTCAAGTACCCTCTTTTTTTGCACAAAACCCCCCTTTTCAATACAAATACGTCCTTTCATGTCAGTTTTGGCCCAAAATTTTAACACCTGTTTTACCTAAGAAAACATACAAAAAAAAAAATGACGTAATCTTTTTTTAAAAGGGGGGTTACGTGCAAAAAAAATTTTGGGTGACGTGAACAAACATATTACATTTCCCCAGGGACAAAAAAATTTAAAGGGTTTCAGTCCTTTTATTTCCCAGCGCTATTGTCCGGGGACTGGCTTCTATTTTTCAAATATGCTCTTCTCCTAAAGCAAAAACTTTGATTTTAGTTTTTAAAACTCCAAACTCTTTCTAAAAAAACAACACAAATTCAAACTTAAGGGGGTTTTTAAAAAAACTGATTTTAAACACATTAAAATCACACAAACCTAAATTAGGGGCACAACCCCTTACTTGGGGTTTTAGCCTTCAAAAAAAATTCCAGCAAAATCACGAAACTTTTAAATTTTGCAACCACAAAATTTAGAATTTTTCCCCCTGAAAAGATGGGAAAAAATCAAGAAAATTAAAAAGGAGAAACACCCCCCCCCCCAATTTTCTCCCCAAAATTGCAGCCGCCGAAAACAGAAACGAATGGTACTGATCGTTGGCTCCAAAATTAGAAATATTCTTCTTTTCAATAAATCTGCTGCTTTTTTAACAAACGAACAAACAGGAAAGAAACAAACTGTCTTATTAGTGTTAGTAAAGGGAAAATTGGGTTTTGGGGATTTTGTCCCTCGTTGCTCTATTTCGAAATCAAAGTTATGTCCTTGTTTGTTTTTAAGGTTATTTTTCTTAGTTTATTGGCCCTCGCCAGGCTTTAGTAACAGAATTTTTTTTGAATCCCCGGTTTTGTCGACTTCGAGGTAAGTTTGGGTAGTCAAAAATCGTGTCTCAAAATTCCCCCCACATCTGCGCCGTGGTCGAAATTAGTTTAAAGACCATAGCAAAAGGATGGGGTACAAAAAGGACTGAAATTGTTTTCTTCCAAAAGTGTCCCAAACCTGAAAAAAAAAAAAAACCCTTTTCCCCACTTGTGACCATAAAAAGGAACGTTTTGTGTGAATTGGAAAGGCCCCTTCTTTTACACTGCCCCCTCTTTTATACTCAGAAATATATAAAAAAAATGAAGAGGCTCATGCGAATCCCGTGTAAAGCCTTCACTATGATTTGTTTTCACGGATTTTTGGTGGGCTTGACTGGACATCTTTAAAAAACAGACTCAATAAAGGTCTGTTCAAAAGGTTAATGCTGATCAATGGGGAAAGAGGATGATTTAAAATAGCTAGGATTTTTTTTTCGGGCTGAGACTACATAAGGGCTGTACTCTCGCTTCCTTTCATAATATATCTGGCGTCAACCGCCGGAAATACAGGCACCTGCCGTGTTGGTCATGAAATTTGAGCAACACTCTCAGAAACGCATCCATTAAGTGGATGAAACTCGACTGTGTGGCCCCAGTCTTCCAACTGAGTCCGCAGCAAACTCAACTCTGGGTAGGAGCCGGTCGGGGCAGAAAAAACCCACATGACTCTGATGGGATTCGAACCACGACCTCCCAGCCGGGAGTCCGCGACGCTAACCACTTCGCCACGGCGGCTGGTGACCATTAAGAAGGAACAGTTTTGTGTGAATTGGACACAGGCCACTTCTTTTACACTGTCCATCTTTTTCATACTCAGAAATATATAACAAAAATGAAGAGGCTCTATGACGAATACCGTGTGATAAGCCTTTCACTACTGATTATGTTTTCACGGAATGTTGGATGGGCTTGACAGTGGACATCTTTAACAGCAGACTCAATAAGAGTCTGTTCAGAAAGGTTCCTCGGAATCTGATTCTGTTGTTTAGTGAAAGTTAATTTTCTTTTTTTTTTATTCGAGCTTAGATGTTTGCTGTAAACAGACCTAGTTGAAAGGCGTTTTGAATATATTTGATGTTCTGATGAATCTAACTCCAGTTTGGCGTACCTCAGGATCCGTGCTGGGACCTGTCTCTTTATTTTGTACACCACTCATTGTTAATGTCATCCACGGCCATTCCGTTTCACACGAATGTTTGCGGATGATACTCAGCTGCTCCATTCCTCTGTCATCGACGACTACTCACCCTTGTTTCTACTCTTCAATCTTGTACTTCTGATATTGAGACCTGGATGTCAGCAAATAAGCTTAAATTAAACTGTGAGAAGACTGAAGCCATCCGTTTTCAAAGCAGTCACATCATGGCCCTGATCTGCTCCCTTCTTCTTTGACATTAGGTTCCAGCACCATTGAATTTTCAAACACTGTTCGCGACTTGGTAGTGACCTCTCAATGAAACAGCATGTCCAAAAATCTTGTCAGTTAGCTTTACATGGAACTTAAACGAATTGCTGCTATTCGCCCTATCTCACTGAAGACGCCACAAAAACTCTCGTTTCATCCTACATCCTCTCAGGCTAGATTACTGCAACTGTGTTCTCTTTGGCTGTCCCTCAACTGTCATCCAACCCCTTCAATGTGTACAGAACTCTGCAGCCCGTCTCATTTGCAAATCTCCTAGGACCCAACCCTGCATCCCTCTCCTGAAAAGTTGCACTGGCTCCCCGTTGAAGAAAGAATTAATACAAATGTTGTTGTCTTTGCTTCAAGATTTTCACTGGCGATGCCCCTGCCTATCTTTCCGATCTCCTTCAAGTATATGTCCCATCACGAACGCTCCGCTCCTCCACCGACACCAGGACCTTCCGCTTCCCCAGTTACCGTCCCCATCGTAAACAGCATGGCGAACGAGCTTTCTCATACGCAGCTCCCAAACTTGGAATAAACTCCCCTATGACTTAAGACATTCTCAAACCTTTTCTTCCTTCAAAACCTCCCTGAAAACCCACCTTTTCAAACAATACTAAGAAGACAGTCATTACCAGATAGTTGATTGGCTCTTGTTGTTTTTGTGGATCGCTTAATAGTTTGTGCTTGTTGCTGCTTTTGTGTATTGTGTGTCTGTGCGTGAAGAGTGTGTGTGCGCGTGGGAGAAAATGGAAGAGAGCCTTTGTTTTTCATTTTCTGAGCCGTTTTTCAATGCAATTTTCTCTACATTTGCAATTTGTATTTTTTCTGCCTTTGTAAAGCGCCTTGTGCCGTGGAAGGCGCTAATATAAATCCCCATTATTTTTATTATTATTATTATTATTATTATTATTTGACAGAAACTGATCTACTGATTTTTTTCTTCACCTTCTCCGTGGAATCAATTGACGACGTGAAAGCGTTGATATGATGCCCCCCCCCCCCTTCCCCCCCTTGTGGTAGCTGGGCTTGAACGAACCCTTGACATTTCGAAAGGGGCCGCCACGGAGTACCAAAGAACGACTTCGCAGGTAAGAAATACGGTGGTTTCATTACGAGATGAATACTATCTTGGTCTTTCATTTATGCTTTTCAGTCTAATGACAAACTGCATTCCACTGACGAATTTGGAAATGTTACACTGAAAAGTAGAAGTAATTGTGTTTTTAAATAAAATGCTTTTGAAAGTATTTGCAGGGATGTCTGCGCAACAATGATAGACCCATGGCAGATGAAATAAACGTATAGTACTATGGTGCGAGGATTTCTTTCTGTATAACAAATATGCGTTTTGGTGCTACTACTAATCACATTGCCGCACACTTTAACCATCAATGACACGGAGACAACTCTTTTAGAGCTTTTCGAAACCGAGAGCTCAACACAACATAAGCAAAAGTTGATATCAAAAGTTGACCAGGAAGCAAGGAATATGACTGGTAGACAACAACAGCAGTGTTGTGATATGTTTTGAACACGTTGAGTTCAGGAATGACTTGAGGCAGAAAAAACACTGGAGGTGTCGATAAAGAGTAGACGACGTACACAAACAAAGCAACAGAAGCATTTTTGGTGATTCTGCTCTTCACCACTTCCTCGTTCAGTTTCGTATTTTCAGTCATCAGTTGGGCGCTTCCGAGAGGCCTGACGTAGTCCCGTGACGGTGATGAGGCAACAAAACGTCACGGGCAGTCAGAAAGATAGGTTTAGTTAAAGATATTAATGTATTAAAGAGGTCGTTGGCGGAATGTTTCTTTCGGCAGGGAACCCGGTGGCCCTGCCTATGTGAGCCATGGATCGATTGGTTGAAGGATCCACACTCCAAGACACGGTCCATTTCAAGAAATTTGGGGAAAAGATATTGAGAGAGGCACGGCGTAACACAGGAATATAATTGTCGCCCTTACTCTGTATTAGGACAAAATGAGAATTGAGTTTTTGATTTGTAATCAGGATGATCAATCGACAATGACTCATTTGTGTTACAGAGCGATTTGATTTGTATTTGTTTGTCTTTCTTTAGTTTTCGTATTTTTTTGAAGGTTTCTCTTTTTGTTGCCAGCTACTTCTCATTTTTTTTAATCACTGTTACTATATAAATAGTTAATATGAATACTAAAGATAATACTTTAAAGGTCTCGTCTCTCCCTCCTCCCCCTCCCCCCTCTCTCTCTCTCTCTTCTCTCTCTCTCTCTCTCTTCTCCTCTCTCTCTCTCTCTCTCTTCTCTCAGCCCCCGTCTCCTCTTTCTCTTCAAATGCTATTTTTGCGTTAATAAAGGGACGGCAATCATACAGAAGTAATTAAGAATCATGTTTTTTTATCCCCCCTTCTCCCCGTCTTTTTAACCCCCCCCCCCCAAAAAAAAGGAAATAATGGAATTGGTTTTGACAAAACAATTTTTTTTTTTTTTTTGCCCCCCCAAATTTTTTGGTTTTTGGATAAAGGGGGTTTTTGAACCCTCGTTAAAAAGTTTTAGGAAAAAATTTTGGGGAATTTTTTGGAAGGGCCGGGGGAAAATTTTTTTTTTTTTTTTTTTTTTCCCCCCCCCCCCCCCCCCCCCCCCCCCCCCCCCCCCCCCCCCATTTGGAGGGGGGGTTGTTTAAAGGAGGTTAAGACTCAAACAAGCTTTTGGATTTTGGTTATTTGTTTTCCCCTTTCTTTAAATTTTTCGTTTTTTTTTAATTTTCTCTTTTTCGTTCCGTACCTAAAACCGGACTATAAACAAGAAATAGAATACCAAAGATTTAAAAAAGGTTTGTTTTTAAATTATTTTTTTTTTCTTCTTTCCCCTTCCCTCCTTTTCCATTCTTTTTTCCCCTTTTAAAAGCCCCGGCCCCTTTTTCAAAAAGGGGAATTATTTTTGGGGGGCCCGGGTTAAAAAGGAAAAATTTTCCTTCCCGTTTTGGAACTAATTAAAAATTATAAATTGTTTTAGGTTCTCCCGTAATATTTGGTTACGAAAAAAAATTTTTTTTTTTTTTCATTTTTCGTTTTTTTTGGAGTTTTTTCGGAAATTTTTCCATTTTTTTTTTTTAGAATAAAAAGAAGAAAAACAAAAAACCCAAACTGTTTCCCCCAATCCCCCCCCCTCCTTTTTTTATATTTTTTCTTTTCTTTTCCCCCTTTTTTTCCCTTCTCAAAACCCAAGTTTCCCCATAAATAATTTTTGATTTAAAAAGGATTTTCAACCCATAAAAGCTATTTTTGCTTTTTGGCCCCCCCGTTTTTTAAGAAAACTTAGTTTGTTCCCAACAAAAAAATAGGATGTTTTTGTTGGGTTCCCGGGGATACAAGTAAAAAATTAATTTTTTTTAAAGGAAAAATTGAGTAAAAACCCAAATTGGTTTCCCCAACTTGAGGAAAAAATATTATTTACGAGGGTTTTTCTTTTTGTAAAATGTTTAAAATTTTTTTACCCTTTTCCTTTGGGTTAAATTTAGTAAAATTTTTAAAAAAAAAATGCCCGGCGCGCGGTTTTTGGTATAGTTTTCTTTAAAAACTAAAATTTATTTGAAAAAAGTTTAAAAATTTCTTTAAATTTTTTTTAAAACAATTCTTAGTTTCAAAAAAAAAAATTCTAAACCCAAAACCCCTTCATTTAAATTCCAATTTTAAAACCTTTTTTCTTTCCTTTTTTTCCCCCAAAATATATCCCCCCTTTTATTTTTTTCCCCTTTCCTCATTTTTTCCCTTTTTTCACCCAAATTTTTTTCCTTTCTTTCTTTTTTTGCTTAATTTTTAAATCCTTTTCTTTTCTTGCCTTTTTTTTTTAAAGAAAAGTTTTAAATTTTTCCAAATATTTTTTTTCCCTTTTCCTTCTTTTTATGTTTAAAAAAAAAAGATCCCCCCTTTCGTTCTTTCTTTAATTTTTCCCCTTCCCTTTCTTTATTAACCTTTTCCCATTTTTTCCCTTTAAAATTTTAAGTTTTTATCCATTCATTTTTTTAAAATGTAAATATCCCCTTTTTGTCCTGAATTGGAAGTACCTTCCTATTCGCCTTTAATGAAAAAATTAAACAGGACAACCCTGTCCTCATTCTTTCCACTTAAGGGGTTCACAAGCCTTTAACACTTGCAACCCTCCATTTTTTCCTTAAAGTGACCTTTTCCCCAGCCGAAATGGTTTTAATCGGGAAAACCACCTTTTTCCAACTCATTTAAATCAGGGGTGGGTCAAGCCACCCCGCCGAAGGGACGGGTTTTTCTTTTGACAGGCCTTCCCGTTGGAGTCAAAGGGAACAAACGGTTATTAAATAGGAAAAAGGTTTGTGGGGTAGTAGAGGGGTAGCATTTTAGTAAAAAAAGGTTGTAGAGTAAAAGTAAACCAAAGGGGTGTAGTAGAAGTAGTAGTGGGAGTAGTAGTAGTAGTAGTAGAGTAGTCGAAATTGAAAGTAGTAGTAGTTTGTAGGTAGTAGTAGTGGGGAGTATTTAGTTGTAGTAGTAGTAGTAGTAGTAGCAGAAATTAGTCCCCAAAAAATTTAGTATTTGGTAGTAGAAGTTAGTAGTAGTGTAGTATGTTTTTGTTTAAAAAAAAATTTTAGTAGGAGTAGTGTAGTAGAGTAGTAAAGATTAGTATTTAGAGTGTAGTGTATTTGTAGTTTTGGAGTAGTAGTAGTGAAAAAAAGTCAGCGAAAATAAAGTATTATTTAAAATAAAAAGGTTGATTTTGGATTTGAAGTTTTTGGAGTAAAGGGCCAAAAAAAAGGGGAAAAAAAAGCCTTTAAAAGAAGAAAAAAAAAAAAGAAAAAGGGGGAAAAAAAAGGGAAAAAAAAACAAAAAAAAAAAAAAAACAAGCCTTAAAAAAAAAAAAAAAAAAAAAAAAAAAAAGGGGGGGGGGGGGAAATAAAAAATAAAAACAAAAATTAAAATGAAGAAAAAAAAACAAAAACAAAATATAAACAAATTTTTTAAAGGCGGGGGGTGGTGGGGGGGAAAAATAGCGGGGGGGTGTTGGGGGTAGTATTTGTTTAGTAGTGGGTTGATGTAGAGTAGAGTAGTAGTTGTTAGTAGCATTTAGTAGTAGTAGTAGTAGAGTAGTAGTCCGGAAAAGGGTAGTAATCGTGGTTGGGTGGTAGTAGTGAGAAAGTTTGTAGTGGATTTTAAGTGGTATTTGTATTTGGATTTGGTATTGTATAGAATTATTTTTTATAGTAGTAAGGGGTGTAGTAGAAATTTTAAAGTATTAAGTAGTAGTAGTAGTAGAAATTTGGGGGTAGTGGGTGGTCGTAGTAGTTTGATGGTAAGAAAGTTGTATTTTTATAGTAGTTGTTGTTTTGTAGTAATTTTAGTAGTAGTAGTATAGTAGAAATTTAGTAGTAGTTTTTTAGTTGTTTAGGTAGTAGTATTTTGGGGAATATTTTTTTTTCTATATATAATAATATATTTTTTTATTTTTAAATTTTAAATAAAATTATTTAAAAAAATAAAAACCCTTTTTAATTTTTATTTATTTTTTTAATAATTATTTTTTTCCAATTAAAAATTTATATATTTTATATAAAATTAAACACATTAACCTATAATCAATATATAAAAATTATTTTTTTATTTAATAATATTATTAAAATTTTAATTTTTTAAAATTTTTTCTTTATATTTATATTAAATTAAATATAATATTATTTTTATTTGTTTAATTTAAATTTTTTGTTTTGGGGGGGTTTATAAAATTTTATTATTATATTAAAATTAGAAATTAGTATTTAAAAGTTGTTTAGAATTTGTATTATAAAAAGTTTAGTAGTATTTTTAATGGGTTGTATTAGCACAAAGCTGCAGCAGGGGGGGTTTTGGAAGGAGGTGGAGTTGGGGGGGAGGAAGAAGGAGGAGGGGAGGGGGAATATTAGAGTACTTTTTAGTATAGCAGTTTTGGGTATTTGTTGTGTAGTAGTAGTAGTGTATTTAGTAGTGTTTATTTAGTAGAATCGTCCCCATGGGTCGCGTCGTCGTCTTTCGTGTCGGCCCGTCCCGCCCTTTTTTTTTCCGTTTTTTTTTCATCGCCCCGTCGTCGGAATTGTAGTGGTATTTGCACAGCAAAAGCGGTCAGTAGCATTTAATTGTCATTGTTATTGTTGTGTTTTTTGGGTTGTAAAGGGAAGTTTTGCATTTGCGTTTTGGGTTTTTGTAGTATTTGTATTTAGCAGAAAGCAGCGCAGCAGCACCAGCAGCAGCAGCAGCGCGGGCGCAGCAGCGATTTTTTATTTGTAGCATAAAACATTTAGCGAGCGGGTTCTCAGGTTTATGCGGAGTGAAAAAGGTGGCTTTTTTTTTTTTTGCCCTTTTTGTGTTTTGGTTCTCTGTCTGTTTTCATGTGACTTTGTTAAAAATTTCAAGGAATTTTGAGGGTGCATCACATTTTGTTTAGTGAAAATTTTTTCTTTCCCCCCAAATGCCAAAAAATAAAAAGGAAAAATTTTTTCATGTGGCTTGCCCTTTTTGTAGCGGGCGTCCCCAAAAAATTTGTGAGTTGTTCTTTTTAAAAGAGTAAAAAAGTGGGCCTTTGGGGTGAAAGTGCCACTGAAATTTGTTTAAAAAGGGGGGCTGGTAGGGTTTGCTGGTCATGTGTTTTGAAACTGAGTAGCATCACTAGGAGGAGGGGGGAAAAGAATCAGTTTTACCCCAAAGGCATTGGCAAAACTCGAAACTTTTCGGGACGCTGGCCCCTCACTGTGCCCGGGCATTCCGGGGGACCCCATGATATTTGGGGGAAAGTAGGGGGGAAAACCCAAAAGGAAAAGAAAAAAAATGAATTCCCAAATTTTAAATTGGGAAACCCGGGTTTTATTTAAACAAAACCTTATTCGTTTTTTCACCCCTTACCCTTCCTCTTCACCCCGCAGGTGGTTACCGAGGGCCCAAAGGGTTTGGGGGGAATACCCCGGTAGTTCAGCCCCAGCAATGAAGACCCCAGGTAGAGGATTTGGGAAACCCTTTCATCTTCCCGGTGACGGAGAAAAGGGGGCGACACGATTTCTAAAATTTGGCGGGAATCATGACGTACGGGGCGAGTCTTAAA
Organism: Conus ventricosus; assembly: GCA_018398815.1. NCBI lineage: Eukaryota > Metazoa > Mollusca > Gastropoda > Neogastropoda > Conidae > Conus > Conus ventricosus. Next base: position 49,589,472 of record CM031620.1, read on the forward strand.
AATTGATGCGGGAATGGACTAAATTAAAATTGCAGAAATTTTTATTCCCCTGGCTGGGATCTTGGGCCAATGTGATGTAAAGGCCAGGGACTTTACAGAAATTGTTTTGGGATGTAAAGGGGGAAAAAATTTGGGTTTTAAAAAAGGTTGCATGAAATAAAATCTGTTTAAAAATTGTTTGTTGTGTTTTTAGTAAAGTTTTTTTTCCCAAAGGAGAGGGGGGGGAAAGAAAAACCCCATTCGGAGTGCGCCTTTTGGTTGTTTGGAAAAGATTGTGTGTGCGTATGGGGAAAATGCTGTTCCTTGAATGCATGTGTGAAAAAGGGACAGTGTGCAGTGGGGACACCGACGTATCTGCCGTTGTTTTTTTTCCCCCGGGAAAAAAAAAAGGAAAAGGGATTTTTTTTTTTTCCCTGGGGGCCCCGGAAAAAAAAAAAAAGATTTATTTTAATTTAAAAAAAAAAAGATTTTGTTTTGAAACCTAAAAGGGTTTTGAGGGGGGAAAAAAAAATTAAATTTTATTTATTGTGTTTTTTGCTTTTGTTTTTTTTTTCTGTTTATTGTGTGTGAGTAAAATTTTTTCAGTGCAAAGGAGGACTTCTTTTTATTTTGACTTTTGGTTTTGTTTGTGTTTTTTTTTTTTTTTTTTGTCGGTTCCTAATCCCCCCCCCCCCCCCGATCGGTGAGACCCCGTTTTTTCGTTTTTTGGGAGCGACTGTTCAAGAGTGGGGAAAGGGTGATTCCTTGTTTTGTCCTTTTCCCCCGATGAGGACCCCCCACCGTTTCTCGTTTACATTCAGCGGTTTTAGTTAAAGAGTGGGAGCAGCCGTGTTCGCGTTATTGGGTTTTATTTTGTTGTTGTTTTTCTTTCTTGTCCTATCGTTTCATTTAAATTTTGTCCCCTTTTCCCAGATTTTAAAAACCAAACCTTGTCTCCTTAAAAAAGGAAGGGGTTTTGAAAGTGGGGGGGAAAACCTCCCCTAATGAATTTTTTTCTTTTTTTTTTTTTTTTTGGTTTTGTAAATTTTTTTCTTTGCGTTTGGGGGGATTGCATTTTTTTGTTTTTTTAAATCAATTTGTAGTTTTACTTATTGTTGTGTTATTGCCCAAAACCGGACTATAAAACAGGGCCAAATTGGAATATCCATGTGTTGTGGAAAGCTTTTTTCGCTACCACCCGTGGCATGAAGTTTCCACAGAACAAAATGGGTTGTGTAAAGGACTCATCTGAATGAGCAGCAGCGCACTGCATCGCAGATAAGCGGGGAAAGCCCCAAAGGCCGGTTTAAACCAAAATCCCAAAGGGACACCCCCGCTGTTGGGGGGGTGGGGAATCTGCCGGGCCCCTCGATGCCAGGCCCCGGGAAAAAAAACCTCCCACGAGCAAACGAAATGAAAAATTGGGGGAGAAACTGGATGCAAAAATCTTTCCAAAAAGACTCGTTTGGAAACTGTTAGGGAAAAGCCCCCTGGAACAAAAATAGCCACAAAAGGGGCATTGTGTTTCCCCACATTTTAGGGGACCCCAAAACAAACCCAAAGAAAAAAACCCCTTTCCAAAAGAAACCCAAAGACCCCAAAAAAAGATGGAAAAGATCGAGTCCAAAAAAAACAACCTCAAGAAGGAAAATGAAGCCCCGCACGGGCCAGCTGAAAAACAAGGCTTGGAAAAAAAGTGGGAAGCCGAAAGAAAAACACTGCCCCCTCAGCAAGGGGAAAATCTGCGAGGAAGGGGAAGAGCAAAAAGAAGAAGGGAAAAAAAGTCCCGTTCTTCGGGAGCCCCTTCCCAGTTTGCCAGAACCTGTTTGAGCACCCAAAATTGGGACCCTAATTGTGGAAAAAGGGTTTGAGCGCATCTGGGGGAAAAACATACTCTGCCCCAGAGCAAAGCCCACTCGGACATTAAAGGGTTTGGGTTTGTGGCCAAAAACCCCTGAGGAACGTTAAAAGGCAACTCCAACTTTGTCGGAAATCAAGAAGGTGGTCGACAAACCCAAACCAAAAATCCACCGGGGCCCAAACGGAATACCTTACCAGCTTTACAAGAAATGCCCCAATTAATTTTTTCCCACACTTTCACCCTTTTTAAACCTTTAAACCCCATTTTTACCAATTTTTCCCCCCATTCCCCAAAAAAAACCCCCAATTTTAAAACACCAATCCCCTTTTCCCCAAACAAAAAAAAAATTTCTTTTTACCCCTTCCATCACCCCTACACAAAATTACCTTTTAATAAATTTATTTTTTTTTCCCCCCCAAATTTCCCACCCCCCCCCAACCCTCTCTTTTAAAAAACCCCAAAATTCCCCCCAAAAAATCCTAAAAAACAAAACAAAAAAACCCGGACCCCTGTCTTACCCCCTCCCAACCCCCTTATAAACCCCCCCCATAATAAAAAATTCTTTTAATTTCCCATTCCAAAAAATTTCCCATAAAAATATTAAATTTCCCACAATCCCCCCCCCCCCTCCCCCCCCCCAAATTTTTTATCATCAATTCCCTTTCCCCCAACCTTAAACCCCATCTTCTTCCCTAAATCTTTAATTTAACCCCAAAAACAAACCCCCAAAAACCCTTTCCATTAAATTCCCCCCCCAAACCTTTAACACCCATTTTCCCCCCCAAATTCCCCCCACTATTACACAAAATTCCCTCCCAATATTCCCCCAAAAACCCCCAATTCCACTAAAAAAAATAAAACCCCTTTCCCCCCAAACCTTCCCCCAAACCCCCCCCTCTTTTTAAATTATTTCCCCAAAACCCCAAAAAAAATTCCCCAACCCTCAATTTAAAATTTTAACCTTTCCATTTCCCCCTAAATTCCAATCTTCCCTTTTTCACATCCCCTTTCCCTATTTTCCTTTCCTCCCCCAACCCAATAAACCCATTAAACATTTTCAAAAAATTTAAATTTCCCCCCCTCTTTTAAACTTCCCTTTTTCCCAAAAAAACCCTAAAACCCAAACTAAAACATTTTTAATTTAAACAAATCCCCCAAACCCTTTATTCTTTCTAATTACCAAAAAATAATAAAACAATCCCACTTAACCACCAAAAATTAAAATTAAACATTTCTAAAAAACCCCCAAATACAAAATTCCCACCCACCCCCGCCCCCCAAAAACCCAAGGATTAAAAAAATTTAATTTTTAAAAATAAAAGGGAAAAAGCCAAAAAACATTTTTTAAATAAGAAATTTAAAGCCCAAAAAAAGACTCCAAAAAGCGCCCAAAACCCGCAAGGGCTTTGGCCCAACGGGGAAAAAGCACCCAAGAAAAAAAAACATTGGGAAGCTTTTGGCACAGGGCCCCTCCGGCCCCACTTCTTTTCCCCAATTGAAATTTTGCCTTCTGCCCTAAAATTTCAAACCTGGCGAAGGGGGGGAAAAACAACCTTCCAATTCCCCCTCTGCCTTTAAAAAAAAAAACGTGGAGCTGTTCTTTGCTAATGTAAAGTGCCCTGGCTCAAGGATGGTAACCATTGGGGGCAAACCAAGTGCTAAAAGAATTGTACAAGTATTTTGGGCTGTCCCCAACCCCAAAAAAAGGGGGAAAAATCAGGACCCCAAAAAGCCCGAAAAATTTCTTCCCCGGCAGGAGGCGCAAATCGGGCCCAAAGGAACAACAGTCCCACATGGGAAACATGCAGGCAGAGTCTGCGGGTTTGGGCAGAGACTGGGGTGAAATGCAGACCCCCAGAATGGGAGTCACCCGGATCTTCAGCAAGAGGGGCTTTGAGACCGGGACATGGGTATTTCCACTCTAAGTAAACCAAAGCGCTGATTTGATCGAGCTCCCGGTCCCTTATGAGCCCAAAATGGAGGCAGCTAAATTACAAAAATAAAAGTATGCGGATCTGGCAAACGCTGAGGAGAAAAGGTTTATCAGGTAAAAAGCCCCTCATGCGGGAAATTTTGGAGCTAGGGGTTTTGTAGGAACGTCTGCATACGGGCCTCATAAACAGCTCTCGTTGCAGGGGGAAAAACCCAGCCCCCTGAAAGAAAATTGGAGAACCCGGCAAAAGGGGGTGTTAAAGCGGGGAGGGGGTTCAAGGGGGAAAACAAAAGTGAATTCTAAGGCTTAATTTCCCTACAAAAAACGGGTGCCCCTGTGGCTCAGGGGTTTAAACCCGCGAGTTTTTAAGAAAAAAAATTGAGATGCCCAGAGGGTCATGGGTTCGAACCCCAGCATGGCTGTCCCAAGGAGGGGGAAAAAAAAAAGGGGCAGCGAGGGACACCCGGGTCATGAAACCCGGGGGTGGCCCAACCCCCCAGAGTGTCAGGAGAAAAAGGGGCCGAAACAATTGCTTGAAGGGGGCTTCTTTTTCTGGGGGATCTCTTGCTGCCAAAGCTCTCCCGAGTTTCTTTCTACTGTGAAATTTGTTTTTTTCCCCTCTCCCGTTTCCGGGGAGACAGTGGCACTAGGGTGCTGTTTTGGGGGGCCCCCTTTTTTGGTTTTCTTGAAATTTTATCTCCTGTTGATCTGTGTTTTCCCATTTCCTTTTCAAACCCTTTTTTAAAACCCTAAACCTTCTTTCAAAAGCTCCTATCTTTTTTTTTCCACCTTTTATCTTTTTTTAAAATTTCCCCTTGTTTTTGTTTCTTCCCTTTTTTTAAATTTTTTGTGATTCCCTTTGTTTTGTTTAAAATTTTTTTCATTTATCGTATAAGGGGATAATTTGTTGTTTTTAAATTCATTTGAAATTAAGTAAGAAAGGGAAAAAACCGACAACAAGAACATTAAGGGGAAATAAAACTTTATAAAGAATTTATTTCCGGGGAATTTATTTTTTTGGGTTTTTTTCCTACCCCTTTTAAAAAAAAGAATTTCCCTTGCCTTTCCAAAAAAACAAAATACATTTTTCCAAAATACTTTAAAAAATCCCCCAACAAAATTTTTTTAAACCACAAAAATTAAACCATTTTTTAAAATAAAACCTTTTTAAAAAAAACAAATAAAAAACAACACCCTTTTTTTATTTCCCCCAAAACAACCACACAATTTAAAAAAAAACAACACCATTTTAAAAAAATAAACACCCAAAACCCAAAAAAAAAACAACCCCTAAAAATAAAAAAATAAAAAAAAAACCCCCTTTTAAAAAAACTAAAAAATTAAAAAAAACCCCCAAAAAACAAAAAAAAACCCCCTTTTTTAATTACCTTAAAAAAACCCCCCCCCCCACCCCCAAAACCCCCCCCCCCCCCCCTTCAAAATTTAAAATTATTCCCCCAAACCCCCCCCCAAACCTCCCCCCCAAACCCCACATAAACCCCCAAACCCCCCCCCCCAAAACCCCTATTATTTCCCCCCCAAACCCCCAAAAAAAACAACCCCCCTTTTTTCCCCCCCCATATAAAAAAAAACCACCTTTTTCCCAAAAAAAATTTACCCAAAATTATACCCCCCTTTTTAAACCTTTCCACCAATCCTTCCTCCCCCCCCCCAAAAATTTTAAATTATCAAAAAAAACCCTCCTTTAAAAAACAAAATTTTTCCATTTTCCCCTTTCCAAAAAAAATCTTTCCCCAACCCCAACATTTTCATTTTCCCAAAAAAACTAAACTTTTAAATCCCCCCAAACCCCAACCCCCTTTAAAAACTTTTTCCCACCCAAAAAATTTTTTCCCCCCCTTTCCTTAAAAAAATTTAAATAATCCCTTTTTCCCCAACTAATCCCCCCCACACCCAACCCCCTAATTTACCCCCCTTTAATCCCCCCTCCTTTTATCCCCCAAATTTTTTTATTTAACTTTCAATTAACACCCTTTTTTCTTTTTTAAAATTTTTCAAAATAATTGATTTTCCTTACCCCATAACCTAAAATAATTTTTCCCCCCTTTTTCCTTTTATTAATTCCCTTCCAAAAAAAATTAAAAAAAAAAACCCTTCCCCCTTTCCTAATCCCCCCAAATATTTTAAAAAAGCCTTTAATGGCCCTTTTTTCCCGGGTTTCCCCCTTTAAAATTTTCCATACCCCAAACAAACCCCCAAAGACCCTTTCTTCCCCCTCCGTAACCATTAAACCCCCCCCTTAAACCTTTTTGGGCCCCCCTTTTTACCAGGAAAACCGAATTCAAAAAATCATTTAGCTCCTAACCCCCAACATTTTTTTAAACAATTTTCCATTTAAAAAAAATTCCCTTTCAAACCCAAAAGATTCAAAAACCCCAAATTGCTCCACTGAATTTTTGGGGAAGGCCTTGGTTTGGCACCCCCAAAGGGTTTATGGCTGGTTTAAAAAAACGGAAACCATCAAAAAGGGTTGCAGGCTTTTGGTTTTTCCGACCGTTTGGGGGGACCCCGCTTGGGGTAAGAAAATTTTCCCCTGTTCAAAAACGTATCTAAAACTGTCCGAAAAGTTGGTTTTTTTGGGGCAAGATTGAAAAAGTTTCCCCTGGCAAAATTTTTTTGGGCGATACACCCTTTTAATCCCGGTTTTCCCGTGTGTTAAACGATAACCCAGTTGCGACCTTGTTTTTGGGGGGAAATTTTTCCAGGTGTCCTACAGTACATGGTTCCGGGGCTGGGGGATCGTTCGTTCCTTTTTTGTAAGTACCCGATCCCGACAAACATAGAGCAGGGAAAGGCACCCAAAACGCCCCAAAAGTTCAAAATGGATGAAAATTCCCGATTACCCCCGTTTATCTAAAAAAATGAAACCCCAAAAGATGAGCCCTTTACGAAAATTTCTTTCTGTGCTTTTAAAAAGACGGGCCTGAATTACCAACGGCAAACCCCAACGTACATAATGGGCTTGGGCATTCTCTATAGGGTGTTCCGGAAAGGCAACAAACGTTGTCGTTCCAAAGCCACTTGGAGGGCGTATAAACACGGCTCTTTTTGCATTGTTCGCTGGTCATTGTTTGGGAATTTAAAAAAAAAAATTAAAAAGAGGTTTTTTGATTCTTTTTATTTGGGGGGGTGTCACAAAGGAAGGGTTTCAGAATACTTTCCCCTCTTTTGAAAATATTTCCAAAAGCATCTCCGAAAAAATTTGGGCCCCCCTGCACCTTTGCACAAAAATGCCCCTCATTTCCGTCACCCTTTTTGGAAGGTGGCTATTTTTCTTTGGGTTTGGGGCCCTTTTTCCCCGTCTTTTCCCGGGTAACCCCTTATCTTAACTTTGGTGGGTACAGCGACAAGCCCTGGGTTTCACCCTTCCCAGTTTTTTTTGGAAAACTCCCAAGGGGTCCCCTTTTGGGTCTTCTTTTGACACAAAAGGCCAAAAAAAAGGACATAAATGACCCGTAAAAAAGTCTACCAATCGTTTATGAACTGCATATTTGTTTTTAAAAGGGTGCATGTGGCTTGTCAACAGTCAGCTGATAGAAACACGATGGGTAAAAAGGTCTTTGCAGACAGGAAAAACAAAGGCACGTTCCTTCGTGTAGGGGAAAAAAGTCCTGTCTACTCACTGATGAACATTAAAAAGGGTTCGTGTTATGTGGAAGGGTTCCCTTTTTCCCCTGGTCGAAAAAAATTTCTGAAATTAATTTTTTAAAATCAAATGGCAAAAAAACTGGAGGGAAAGGGATTCCATGTGAACAGGGTTTAAGAAGTTTTGTTGAACGTTTCAAATTTTGCCCATCAACCAGGAAATTTTAATGGGGCATTTCCCTTGTCAGAAAAATGATGTAAAATTTACAGATATTATCAGTGATGATTTTGTACCCAATTTAAGTACAGGGCAGATCAAAAGGTTGTGAAAAACAGCAAATGTTGGAGTGTTAAAAAAATTTCCAGTTTTCAGTTTTTGTTTTTACCCTTTCCCACCCGTTTTATCAAGGTGAAAAACCCATGATGATGTGGTTCTGTGAATGTTTTTTCTGCAAGGCAAAAAGAACAGTCCAAAAAAATTTTTTTTAAAGGGTTTCAGGATGTGGTTTAAGATTCCCAGGTTCAGTGGCTGGGATTGAAACCCCTTTTTTAATTTTTGTTAATTTGGGGAAAAACCAGGGGCGGGAAACCCGACCATCCCCCCCCCGTTTGCAAAAAAAAAGAGGTTGTCGAGAGAGAAACACAAGTTTAAAGCTGGTTTTAAAGGGATAGAACCTTCTAACCCTCTCCCACAGTTTAACCCGTTGTTTTGGTGGACAAAACCCGTGGCTGGTGGGTTTGGAAACGATTTTCAGGAAAAATTAAATAAAATTTACTGGTTCCCCCCATGCCCAGCCTATAGAAATTTAAGAAATTCTGGGGTCAGCCCCTCAGAAGGAATTTTTTTGTGAAAATAGAATTGCTACGGATACTTGAAGATTCCAAAAGGGGGAAGCTGCAGGAAAAGACAAACTTTTTAAAAAACCCTTTTTGGGCTTTTCCCCAAAGGAAAAAAATTTCCATTCGGTTTTTGGGGAAAATGCCCCCCCGCTTCTTTTGCCAAAAATTTTTGCGAGCCCTGAAACACCTGGGTTTTGGGGCAAATCAGTTTTTTTTGACGTTTTTTGGTTGGGGTGCAAAATCATGGGTGACCCCTTTCTAACTTACGAGTGGGGTTTTTTTTAGGGCTCCCGGGTTTTTGGTTTTACTTTCGAGGGGCCATCCAAATTTGTGCCGGTTTTCAAATCTCGGTTTTTTGGGGCACACTTTTTGGGGGGAAAAAAGTTTTCCAGAAGGAAAGAAAGGGAAAAGATTTTACCTTTCACAAAAACCCAAATTCAAAAAAACAGTCGGTCCCTCATTGGTTTTTTTTCTTAAATATTTAAGTTTTGTACCCCCTTTTTTCCCTTCCCCCGACGGCCCTTTGACTGAACTGACGAAAAGGGAAAAGAAGACCAAAAATATTGGGTGGTCCCGATGAGTGCCGAAGGTTTTTGGGGGTGTTTTGAAAAACCCTCAACTCATTTCTGTTTTTTTGTTAACCCCCCCCTTCCCGAAGACTTTATTTTTGAAGATCCCCCCCCCCCCCCCCCCCCGGCCCGTTCCAAAGGGGAAAGGTTGGGTACTGTTGAGGGGAAAAAAAGTTTTGTTACATTCCCCTCAATTTTCCAGGAAAAATTTAAAAAAACACAGGAGAAATATCCATTTTTTAGAGAGAGGTTTGGCTATTGGGATGGGCATGTGAGGGAAATTCGCCCCGGTTCTTGACTGGGGAAAACAGTTTCGGTTACAGACTGACACAGGCTTAGAGTTCTTGCAAACGTCAAAGAATAAAAACGCGATTATTTTTTGGGGGTCTTTGGCAGGAAAGGGAATTTTCCCCATTTACCATTGAACCAGTGCCTGGAACACAAAAAGTCATGGCAGAAATTTTTTGTCAAAGTGTATGGGGAAAATTTATGGGAAAAAATGTAATGTTTCAAGGGAAAGGGCTTTTCCGGTTTTTTTGTCCCCTTTTTTTGAGTATTTTGGGTTTACTTTTTACGGGCATTGTTTTTTAGGGGCTTTTTTTAAAACAAGTGGTATTATGCTTTTAAAATTTTTTTGTTTTAAGGCTATTTGTTTTACAGCCCAAAAATTTCTTTTGATGTTTATGTATTTCAATATTTTAAAATTTTCTTTATTCTTTGGTAAACAATGAAAAATATCATGTATATTTTTTGTTTAACTTTCTTGTGAAGGTGAATAAATATGTATGTGTATTTGAAACGTCTTTAGAAAAAAGTTTATACAATGTTTTGTTTTTGCAATTTAGGGCAAAAACCCTTTTTTTTCTTAGTTCCTTGTCAACAATGGAAAAATGTTTCACTTACAAAGGACTAATTTCCCAAAAATGTGGGAAAAAAAAATAAGTTTTAAAATATGTTTATTTTTTTTAACCCTGTCTATTGGGAAAAAAATTTTTTGTTTAGAAATATTCTCATTTTAAAGGGTTTTTTAAACTTTGGGTGTGAGTCAAAGATAAAAGGGAAAAAAAGGGCTTTTTGAAAAACTTTAATATTTAAAAACAATTTGTAATTTGAATTGTTAATATCCCTTTAAATTTTTTTTGTCCAGGGAAAATTTTTGAAATGTATTTTGTGGATGTGGTGAAACAGTTTTGAATTTTTTTTTTGAAAGACTAAAGTTTGAAATATGCTATTTTATGGTGGATATGATGTTGTTTTTATACGTTAATTTTTTAATCTGGGAATTTTTGTGTGATGGTTTCACCTTTTTTAGATTCATGGGTGGAAAAAAAGGTTTTAGTGGAAATTTGTATTTCGTTAAAAATTTTTTTTTAGGAAATTTTTTTTACCCATGATGGGGGGTGTCATGTGACGTAGACCAATCAAGGCATGTGGGCGCTCCCTCACATTTTAGTTTAGTTTATTTGAAACCTTTTTCCCCCTGCCCAACTAAAAAGGGAAAAATATTTCATGTGGCTTGAACCCAGTGTAAAGGGGGGGTCCCCCTTTTAAAGGGGAGTTCGTTCATTTTAAAAAAGTCGAGTGGTATTGGGTGAAAGTGACCCCCCTGTGAGGGTAGTTTAATTTTTGGGCTGGTTTTCGGTGTGGTCATGTGTTTTTAACCAAATGAGTATGCCTCACTAGGAGGAGGGGGGGAAAGAATTTAGTTTTGCCAGCAGGTTTGGCCCAAAGGGGCTGAACTGTCAGGAAGTGGTCCTCAATTTTGACCAGTCATTACCAGGTGAAACCATTGATAGGGTTTGGGGAAAGGTTTCGGGGGAAAAAAATAGAGAAAAAAAGAAAGAAAGAATTCCTAATTTAAAAAGGGAAAACCGGTTAAATTTCACGAAAAAATTTTTCGTGTTTTTGGGCCCTTTTACCCTTTTACTCTTTCCCCCCGTCGGTGGTTAAAAGTTTGGCCAAAATGTGGGGAAAAGGGCACCGGGGAGTTCAGCCCCCGCAATAAAAAAGGGCCAGGTAGAGGAGGTTTGGGAAATCATCATCTCTCCCGTGACAGGGGGAATTCAAGCGGGCCCACACGATTTTTTGAGAGTGGCAGGGGAAACATTGGGCAGTACGGGGGGGGGTCTTTTGTCTGATGGGAGGCATGGCATCAATTTTTTGCGGGAAAATTATTTATTCTCCTGGTCTGTATTTGGGCCAATGTGATGTGAAGGCCATGACTTTACGAAACTTGTATTTTATGAAATTGGGGAAAAAATTTGGGTTAAAAAGGATGCATGTAAAAAAATCTGTTCTTAAAAATTTTTTTGATGTGATTTAGTAAAGTGTTTTTCCCTGAAGGAGAGGGGGAGAGGAAAAAAAAAATTTCGGTTGTGGGCCTTTTGGGGTTTATTGGAAAAAATTGTGTGTGTGTATGGGGGTAAATGTGTCATGAAAGGGATGTGTTTCAAAAGTGACAGTTTGACCGTCTGTAATTCTGTTTATCCCTCGTTTGTGTGTATGTGGTGTGTGTGTGTTTTGTTTTTTGTTTTTTCGTCTTTTTTTAAATTTCGTGATTTTGACGAAAAAAAAGGAAAAAAAAAAAAAAAAGAAAGAAAAAAAAAAAAATTTTTAAGGCCAGGAAAAAAACGTTAACACAACAGTAAAAAAAAAAACTTCCCCGCAGTTTAAAAACAAAAAATAGAAACTTTACTTAATCAAAGTTTAAAAAAAACATAAACTTTTAACTCTTTTGTCTACCTCAACCCCTGAGTTATTATTATTTAACATTTGCCCTTTTTCTTTAGTAACGCAAAAAGAAAAAATTTTCCCTTGTGCAGGGAAAAAAATTTTGAATTTGGCTGTTCCCGACGTAATTTTGGGAAAGGGTTTCTTCCCTTTTAAATTTAAAAAAAAAGAATGTGGGGAAAACGTTGTGCTTTAGGGGGCCCTTTTAAATTTACTTTTTTAAAATTTCTTTGTTTTTTTAAAAAAGGGCCCGTTTTTCCCTCTACGATCAGGGAAAATTATCGGGCGTTAAGAAAAATGCTTTTATGTAATTACTTAATTTTCATGTTTTTTTTTCATTTCATGTGGAAAACTTAAAACTCCCCCTTTCTTTTCTACAAATGAAATTTAGGAAATTTTCTTTTTCTCGGGGGGTGTGTGTGTTGTGTGTGTGTGTTTTGGGGGTGGGGGGTGTGTTTTGTGGGTGTGTGTGTGTGTGTGTGTTTGCGTGCATGTGTGGGGGTGGTGTGTGTTTGTGTTGGGGTGTGTGTTTGGTGTGTGTGGGGTTCGATTTTTTCCCTTTTCTTCAATTTTTTCAATCAAGACCACCTGGGGGTTGTGGAATGCGGGGCAAAATACAAGAAAAAAAAATAAGGTCAAATACAAAAACAACGACTAAAAATGATAAAAACGACCAAAAAAAAGTCAAATTCCAATATATTTGTTTACATTTTTTTAACACCAACAACCCTTGGCCTAAAAATGACGTTTTGGTTTTTATACTAAGTTTTCCATGTTCATTTTGAAAAAAAAACCCCCAGTCGGGTCCTGTTTGGGAAGACTCGTATTTAAAAAAAATGAACTCCCCGGGAAGGTACAATCTTTGGGGTTTTTTCTTCTGACACTCCCCTTTTAATTCAGTTCATGTTTTTAGCGCACCCGCACCCCCCCAAAATGCCTTGTCAAAGGGTGCCTTTTTGTTTATTATCAGTCTTTTTTGTAAAAAGATCTTTTTTAAAAAAAAACAAACCCCTATTCCGTTCGAGTGTTAGAAGAAAGTGTCTTGGGCTCTCTCAGTATGAGCATGGTTTAAAAGTGTTGGAATGTTTCACCATTTTTGTTTCGTCTCAGTTTGTCACCCTTTTATTTGCTTTGGGGTCTTTTCCAAAAAAATAAATCTTCGGTTTTCTGAACACCGAGTGAAGAAACCCCCAATCAAACCAAAATAATCTACGATGGTCTTTTTAAAAAGGGGAAAAAAAATAGTAAGCGTCGTAATTTTGGGTTTGAAAACCTAAGGGGCCCTATAATCGGAAAAAAAAATGATTTAAGTAAGAACTGCTGAGGTTTCAAAAATTAAACTCATTTGTATAACGTAAGAAGAGTTCAGGGGGACTAGACACACCAGCAGGGTTTCCCCCGTTGTGAGAAGTAGTTCTTTTTAAATTTACCAAACCGACTGAAATCTTACGGGCCCCCCCCCCCCCCCCCCCCCCCACCCCGGGAAAAGTTATTACCCCGGGGTGCGATTCTCGAATTGAAAGGGGCCCCGAAGTTTTAGTATGAGTCAATGGAGCTTTACAGTATCACGTTTTTGGGAAATTAAACTTCACTAAAACAGCATTCGAAGGGTTTAAACGTTTGAAAAGATGAATTTTTACTAAAATCGATAGAAAAAACCGCATTTTTTGGGTTTTATACCAAACTGCCCCCTTTTTCACCCCCTTTTTTCCCCACCCAAAATACCTCCATATCCCCACTTTCCTGCGCATAGAGCCCGGGGTTCAAAATTTCAGGGACCCATGTTTGAAAAACCCCCCGTTTGCAAATGAAACTTTTTCAAAAAAACTTTTTCCCGTTATTGGGCGGTATGATGTTTTGTGCTAATGCCGCATAATTAATCACCCCTGCCCTTTCCAGTTCGGTGGGCCGGGGATAATTTAGGGGGTGGCTCCCAAAACCCCTTTGGGAAAAAAAATTTCCCAAAACAAATGGAAAAAAAAACGGTTAAAAATTTAGATTTGGTGAGCAAAAAAGTTTAAAAAATTAAATCTCAACCATTGATTTTTCCCGTCATTTGCTGCAAAATGAGGTGACTTAGGGGGAAAATTTAGAAAAAAAAAATTTAAAAAAACATTTGGGAAATTTTCCCTTTATTACAATAATCATCACCATCATAATTTCATAACCCTGTTGCGACCTTATTTCCCCAATTTCTTCAAATAAAACACTTTAACCCTTTTAAACCCCTTTCTCCCCTCCCCCGTGTTGGTTTTTGGCCCCCTATTATCCCCCCAAAGGGTTTTTATAATTCCCCCCCCCCTTTATTTTTTTTTCCAATACTTTTGGGCCCTTCCCTCAAAAATCATTCTTTTTTAACCCTGCCGATATGAGTATTATTATTATTTTTTTTTTACCCTTTTTTAAAACCGCTTTTTCTTTCCCTTTCCCCCCTTCCCAAAAGGCCTCTTGTTTCCTTAAAACCCCCCAAAATGCCCAATTTTGGAAAAAAGTTAATTTCTCGTTTTCATTTTGTAATTTTTGAGTGTTGTTTATATTGTCTGAAATATTTTAGAAGACAAAACACGTCGTGTTTTTTTCGTATAATTTTGTTTGTCCCCTTTTAATGGGGAAAATTTTTCAAATCCAAAAATTTATTTTCCCTTTAGGGAACAGTAAAAAGTCATTCTGTCTCACCCCGGTCTCAACCAGTTTCGCCCCGGGTGACTCCAAATGGGGTTTTTTCTTTTCTCTGCCAAGTAAGATTTTCCAAAAACCCAAAAATAACGATTATCTAAAAACCCAAACAACTGGGGTAGGTTTGTCCGTTTTCAATACTAATTTACTAAACTTTTTTGTCTTTTAAAACAAGTATTTTTTTGACAAAAAACCCCGCACATTTAATTCTGATTTAATTTCTACCTACAAAATTTTGTATAACAGACAGGCAATAGGCGGGGGGAGTTATAGTTTAAACCCTGATCATTAAATTTTAAAGGATGGAACGGCTAGCGAAGACAAGGGCCCTTGGGTTTCAATAGAAAAAAGGCGAAACGGCCCTTTTAAAAAACGTAAACCAAAAAATCAATAAAACACCCCCTGGGGGGGCCCCAGTGGGCTCGACGGCCCCTTTTGGGCCCCAGGTTAACTTGCAACATATTGCATCAGAAAATGTTCTCAACATTTTGAGTACCCCTTTCGGGCTGCCACGTTGGCAAACCCGGCCGGTTTGGGTCATTCTCCCCCCCTAAATGCTGAACGACGGGAAACGCTTTTTCTGTGCCTTTTCTGGGGGGGTTTGGGGTTTTTATTTTAAAAGGCTAACATGTTTACCAAAGAAAAAAGTTTTTTTTGCTTTTCAAAAACCAAAATTTTACTTTAACTGTAATGTTTGGTATTGTCGAAAAAAGAATTGGGTGAAGCATGTTCTCTACCATTTAAAAACCGAAAAGAACCCATTGCTTTTTTGGAAGGAACAGAAAAAGGAAAAAAGTGCCCAAACTGCTTTGGAAAATAAACCCGACTATTTAAAGGTTTTTTGGGTTAAAGGGAAAATTAAAGAAATTTTGCTGAACAAAAATTTTTACCCAGTTTCAATACGTGTTTGCCCTTTTGATGGGTGGTTCCTTATCTAATAAATGGCGCGCATTTTTTGGAAATTTCGGCCAAACAAAAAAAACCTCAGCGTTAATTTTTTGGGGGGCTGGCTTGAAACACCCCCTCAAGTCATGAAAAAAAAACAAAAACGCTACAAACAGGGGCGTTCATTTCTCAAGAGGGCGGGTGAACATGGCTGTTTCGTATGCTAAAAAACTTTTCAACTTTCTGTGTTTTTTTTATAACTATCCTAAATTTCAAAAAGCTAGGAATCAGTATAAATAACTGTGAAGCAAACTAAAACCCCTTTTAAAATTAGGGAAAAATGTTTAAACGATTTAAAAAAGTTCGGGCAAAAAACTAAAAGGGGTTTGGGCAAATTTTAGTAATTTTCCAGTATGGGGGGGGGAGTATGGTACCAGCACTACTCCATATAAAGGGCCCCCAAAAATTTACAATGACGGGTGTACAACTACTGGCGTTAAAGCCGCCAAAAAAGCTGGCTACCGGGGCTTAAAACCCAGGTGAAAAAAGATCTTTTTTTTAGAAAAGGGTTGGGACCGAACGGTTTTGCTACCCCAGCACCCAAAAAACGCATGACAGGGGTCTAAAAATAGCGGTTATGCATAACCGGGGGGGTTTGGGACTACGGGACGTTTAGTTTTGACGGGTTTCAAAAAATAGTAACCCCCCGGCAAAAATTTTCCGGGAAAACCAAAAACGCATGACGGGGGTCTAAAAATACGGTTATGCTAACCGGGGTGGGGTTTGGACGAAAAAATTTTTCCTAAAAACTTGCTTAAAAGCCTCACCCCTTTAAAATTTTCAAGTTCAAGTGTGAACAAAAAAAAGCCCCCTTCCCCCTTTTTCCAAAGCACTATCCTGTCTATTGTGTTTGTTTGTTGTTTTTTTTTGTTTTTTTGTTTGTTTGGGTGGTGTTTTGTCCCCCCCCACGCATGCACACATTAAGCCCATTTTTTTAAGTTTTTAATCAAGTCACCCCAAGCCCCTTAATTAATTTAAATCCAACCCTTTAATTAATTTTTTAATCAAGTCCCCCAAAGGGTTTTAATTAAGTTTTAAAAAGTTTTTATCAATTTTCTTAATAAGTTTTTTGAATCAATTTTATTTTAAGTTTTTAAATTAAGCCCACATTAAGTAACCCTTTAAAGGGACAACCGGGTTTTTTATTCAAGTTTCTTATAATTATCGAAAAATACAACTATGTTTTTATCTTAAATAGTAATTTTAAATTTAATTACACAAAACGCCTAAAAAAAACCGTCATCGTTGGGTTGTCTTATTACCCCCTTTGGGCTGAGATCGGTCAGCAAGATCTTAATAAAGTTTTTACATTGTAACAACCGCTTTGATTACAATTTGGTCTATGGAAATGTTTTTTTAAAGACTCCATGTTTTTAAATTTATTAAACTTCATTTTTTAAAACAAATAATAATCCGCCATGATCTATTTTTATATAAAAAAATTTTTTTAAAAAATTTTAAATTCCATCTAAATGGTAAAAATGTTTTTTTGGGTTTTTTGGCGGTGTGGCGTGCTTTTGTCTTCTGTTTTTTGGGTTCAGATTTTTTGGCTGTTTTTTTTTTTGTTCCATTGTTTATAATTTTATAACCAAATAACTGCCCCCAGCGCACAAGGGGGGGCCAAAAATTGGCAACATTTTTAATTTCAATATTCCGAAGACTTTGTCCCTGTAAAACCTTGAATTAACTTGCTCTTGTTTTGGAGTTTGGCATTAAATTCAATTGGGTTTTTGGCTTTTGGCGGTTTTATTTTTTCATTATGAGTTATATTCTGTATTGTAACTTTAATTTTTTTTGTTGTTTAAATCTAAAAACCTTTTTTTCCTCCCTGCAACACCCCAGGTTGTTTTAGTTTTTTCATTTTGTCACTATCTTTTCCCTGTTTCATGTTTTCTGATTCATTTTTTCCCTGATTCTGCTGTTTTTCCCGGGACTCGTTAAATTTTAAAGGGAAAAAAAAATCTATATGATTAAATAATTAACCCCATTTTAAGGCGAAAAACAATTTTAAAAATTTTCTGAAAAAAATAGATCACACCCGGGGGATTTCTAATGATTTTGGGTTAAAACGGGATCTTGTTTTTAAAAATCTTACGTAAGAACTTGTTCAAAAAAAAAATGGGCGCAAATCTACTGCTATTTTAAGGGTACAACAAGAACCGTTTGCCCTTTCACTTTTTCCCCTTTCTTGACCTTTTTTCGTTTTCATACCTGTTATGAACTTTTAAGTCTTGTGGGGACTTTTGAATCTTTTCAATGCTAAATTTCCCATTCCCGAGGAACTGTTTTGTTTTTTCCCCCATGCCCCCAAAAGGAATAAAACCCTTTTCCTTTTTTGGGCATAATCTTGGTCAAAAACCTTTCTTAAATTTGTAAGCCCCAAGACGGTGTGGCCCCGGCTCTGAAAGCCTAGCGATCATCGTTTTTCATTTTTTTTTTTAAATTAATTTAAATTTTTTTTTTTTAAAAATTTGAGCGCCGAAAAAACTTTTCCCAAACCTGTATCCCTTTCCCCCTTTAAAAGGGGTCCAAAGCATAAAATACCCCGATGCTTGGTAAAACCCCTGTTAAAATTTAAAACCCCCAGATTTTGGGAAAAACTAGATTTGGGGATTCAGCAAAGCAAATCGCTTTTTTTACAGCTTAAACCCACAAAAAGATTTTCAAGTTAAGAAAGGAAAAATTTCCCAAAAAAATATAAATATGAAAAAAAATTTACTTTTAAAAAAAATGCTTCCTCGTAATGAGATGGGGCCGGTTTTTTGGGGTTAAATGCGCTTGCTTTTAGCGGAAGAAATTTTCGCATTTTAGTAAACAAACCGGGAGGGCGGTGAAAAAAAAGACATAACAAAGCTGGGGAGCAGCTAGCTGAAAAGCACAAGTTAAATATAAAAAGCAAAAAATTTGAGCAGTTGGATTTTTTTTAAAAAACACACTAAAAAAAACCCCCAGGGGCATGCAGCTTACAAAATTTTTAAAAGATGTTAAAACAAGCAATAAAAGAATTTTAAATTTTTAACAGGAAAACCCAATCGGCTTGCCCCCCCCAAAAAATTAGTGCCCTTTTATCAACCATCAAAAAAAAAAAAGATGCAAGAAATGGGGTTTTTTGGTTTTTGGGCATAACCTTTTGTGTATTTTGTTGCGCAAAAAATTTGCTAAATAAAAAATGAAAAAAATTATTTTTCGCAAAAGGATTTTGGGAAAGGGAATCACGGCAATTAAAAAAAGCTAACCCAAGCAGGGGGTTTTCAGTGAACAAACAGCAAAAGAAGGGTTTAAACCAAACAACTTTTGGGAAAAATTTATTTCCCTGGCCTAGACGAATACAAAGACACCCCTTTGTCAATCCCAACTCCAAACGACCCCCATAAAAAATGGATCTTCTATTTTACCCCTGTTTCAAAAAAAATTTTTTTGGACGAAAAAATTTAAAGTCCGCCCCTTACAGTTTTTGACTGCTTCAAGATAAAAAGATGGGGGAACCTTTAAACAAAAAGAGTGCTTTGCGTTGCGCGCAAACAATGTATACCAACAGGTCCTTTAATTACCCCGAAATGATTCAAGTCGAGATGGAAAAAAATTTTAAAGGGGCCAAGGGAAAAAATTAAATTTTTAAAAACATAGGTTACCTTTAAAAGAGGCATTCCAGGATTTCACAGTCAAAAGCTTTAGTTGAAAATTTTAAACAAATTTTTCTGAAAGACTTTTTTCCTCCCAGTAAAACAGAGAGCTTATTGAAAAATTTTCCTCGAAAACAAAAAAAGGGGTTAGAAAAAATCCCCTCAGTTTTTGCGCGAAATAAATAATGAAAAATTTTTAAAGGGGCAAAAACCCAAATTAAAAAGCAATCAAAAAAAAAAACAATAAAGTTGCTAAGGGGGAGTCTTCATCCAAAAAAAACAAATTAAACCATTTGGATTAAAAAAAAAGGAAACCTTTTTTTAAAACCCGGGGGAAGAAAAAAGGGGGAAAACTCCGCATCGGGGCAACCGATCCCTTTTTGGGGGGGTTTGATTCGTAGGGAAATAAAAAAAAATTGTAAAATGAATCCACCCGTGTTTTTTTACAAAAAACTGACACAACGAAACACCAGCTCCTAAAAATTTTTCTTTTGTAAAAAAAGAAAAGCAGATAACCCCAAAACCAGACACGTTCCATTGCTTAGTTAATTTAGGGTTTTCCCCAAAAGCCCCATATGATATGAAACTCAGGATTAACAAACACAGGGTTTTGGTTTGTTCTATCTAATGACTTTTCCCTTTTTTTTTAAAACCCGTTGTTTGATCTCATTTTGATTAGATCGCAGTTTTCTTTTGCCCATGATGAAAATTTCTTATTTCAAACAATCCCTTTTTTGGGTAGTTTTTATCAAATTTTTTTAAATGCAAAAACACGGGCGAGATTTTCCCTTTTGCTTTTTTAAATGGTTTTTTGGCTCGAAAAAATGTAAATTTTGGGACCTTAAACCAATAAACCCCTTTAATAACCCCCCCCCCCCCCAAAGATATTCACCCTTTTAATTTTTTCCAAAAACCTTTTTTATTGAAATAAATCCCAAAGGGGCAAAATTTTTTGGGAATCAGTTGTTCATACCATCCCGCATCCCCTTTAGCTATTTCAATTTCCATGTTTTTTAAAAGAGTCTTCGTGGGGAAATTTTAAAAACAAAACAATCGGATCGGGTTTTAAATTTCTTTGGACTTTGGATAAAAGGGGTTTTTGAAGTAGTCATAAAAAAATTTAACATCAAAAACTTGAAAATTTCAAAAAACAGAAAAAACCCAAAAAAATCAGGTTTTCCAATTTGATTTTCTTTTTTTTAAATCTTTTACCAAAAACCCTGATCATAAAATCTTCAAAAGGCCTTTGTAATTAGGTTTTGAAGTTAAAAATTAAATTGTTTCGTTCTTCTGGGCCCAAACCCTAACATCTTTCGTTTGGGGGTTTTTCCCCAAAAGTCTTTCCAAAAAAAGTTTGTTGTTCATCAGCTTAAAAAAGTCTTTTTTTTAAAGCCCTGTGGATTTAGTTTCTAAGATCAGTGTTTTTCTTATGAAAGGTTTCATAACTGTTCTTGATAAAAAGAAATTTTATACGAGAACAGCTGTAATTTTCCCAAACCCAATTTTCCTTAAAAAAAATTGTAAAGTCGGTAAGGGACAGACAAAATTTTTTTTTGCCTCGAAAAATTAGGCAAAAGGTTTGGGCCCGGTTCTTTTTTTTTGGCCCATTTTTTAGGTTTTCTGCTGCAAAAGGAAAAGTCATTAGGGCCAGGTCGGGGAGTTCATTAGGATTTTCTAATTCAATTTTCTAGAATGAAACCCCACGCTGGGGGACCCGGGCGTCAAACTGCTAAACCATTTTTAATTCCCTTTTTAAATTTTTTTGGGATTGTCTTCTGGGGTACTTTTAAAAAAGTTGCGTAAGGGAAAAGGTTTCCCGCCAAACCCCAACCATACAGATTTTTTGGGGGAAAATCAAAATACATAAAATATTTAAGCCCTTTTTCCCGGGAAATCAAAGTTGTTAAGTATTTTTTGGGGTTTGTTTTACAGTAATAAAGCGACATTTTTAATAATTCCTCCACGCAACCCGTTTTCAATCATCTAAATTTTTTTGGGAAAATCTGAAAATAAATCAATCTGTACCCCAAATAAATTTTAAGAAAGCACCCCCAATATCCCAGGCGCAGAAATTTTAATGCGCAGGTTCCAAACTGTAATGTTTCTTTGCAGGTCTTTCTAAAATTTTCAAAGACTTTCCCCCAAACAAACAACATCGCCATCAAGTATGAATCTTGATATTCCCCCCATCTTTTTTCACTCTAACTTCTGCCACGCATTTTGGCTTGCGGTAATCAGAATCGGGGGTTTTGGGTTCCCTTTCCCCCCTCAGATAGAAAAGACGCCCCTTTTAAAGGGGGAAGTGTATCTTCGTAAAACCTTTCCCCAAAATTTTCCCATGTACTCAAAAGGGGAAAACCCCCCTTTTCCCAACGAGGGGGGGGTCAAAATATTCTTCCGTTTTTGGGGCAGGATTTTAGGGACTTTCCAGGACTCTAAGACCCCATCATGGCGGGCCTAGAGTCATAAAAAGACATGTTTTTTAAAGTGAAAAAACTTTAAATTTTCTGATGACTGGCAATGCATGCCCCTAAGGGTGGGTTTACTTTTTTCATTATAAGATGAAAAACCCGTAACCCCGGCAAGTTAAAAAAAAATTTCCCAGGCAGTTTCCCTTGTCTTTGGTTCAAACTTTAGTTGAAGATTCCCTTTTACTGTGTGCGGTCCTCTAAACTTTCCACTAATGTATCAGGGTCCTCTTACTTTTGGGATTGGTTGTTGATGAGAGTCAAAACCCGGCGGCAAAAAGGCCGCCCCCAAAATTTTCCAAACCCAATGTGTGGTGAGTAATACTGTTTTTGGGTTTTTTTAGGGTCATTATGATTTTAAATAAATTCGGGTTTAAATTTAACAATCTTTTCCGCATTTGCTGCATCCCCCGTAAAAATCTTCTACCGCTTTTGGGGCCTTTTTTTAAAATTTTGGCTTTGAATGGGTCCATCCAAAATGAAACAAAAAAAAGAATGAACAAATTGATGATTACTCACAAAGGCTATTTTTGGAAGTTTCTGGGGGGTTTTTGGGCCCCTCAAAAGGGAAAATGAGTGATTCAAAGTCTGCTAAAAAAACATAGGGGGAAATTTTGCACCCTTTTTCCCAGTTCTTAAAACAAAACCTTTACTCCCTTTTTGGGGGCGTAATTATTTCTGTATTACATTTAAACCCCCGGGCCGATCCCAATTTTTCCCTTATTTTCGCTCGGGGCTTGAACAGATGGTTTTCTTGTTAAACTTTTTCCCCAAAATTTTGTTTACGTCTTTGTTTTAAAGTATGCTGAAATAGTCTATCTTTGGGTTCGTATCAAAGGGTGAAAATGGGTAGCGGAAAACATCAGCATTTAAGTCAACTTGGCTTTTTTGGGGCTCGCCAATCTTTGGGAAACTTTTTCTTGGACCCCTTTAATAGGTTGTAGTTTTGTTTCCTCATCCCATGTGTAGACATTAACAGTTTTTGGTTGGTTTTGTTTTTTAAAAATGACTTTTTGGGCTACGCTAACGGGAAAAGGATTTTCCACCCAAAGTTAAGATCTTTAAATTAATCCCAATAGTTGGGACACTCTTCTGCTTTTTTTGGCCGACTTAAAATGCACCCTTTGGGGAAAAACACCACTTTAAACATTTTTTTTGTCTGTTTTCCCTTTATGTTTAAAACTGTTTTTTTTTTGAAACCCAATTTCTGGGGGCAGCGGAATTTTAACCTTCCCAACAATGGGCGCATACTTAGCTTTTTTAAAATCTGTCTCTAATTTTTTTCCCCCCTCTAAACCAACCGGGCCCCTCTTTTTTGGCTTTTCCCGGGGCCACATCAAACTGTGTAAGCAGTTGGTCTGAAAAACCCGGGGTTTTAAGTCATTAGAACAAGAAAAGTCTGCTGTTTAGTCGGGGACCCGGGACTTCTAAAATTTTCCTTCATTTATTTTTTATATATGATTAAAACAGCAAACATTATTTTAAAAACGGCGGGTCAATTGTTTTTTTCCCTGGAACTTGAAAATAGCTGAGCAACGCTTGCCTGTATTTTTCGGGATTAATGACTTCTAAACAAAAATTCATTAGTGCTCTTGATAAATCTTCTTGCATTCCCTTCAAAAAAATTTTCGTCTGGCCCTTTTATAATTTTAAATCCATGCGAGTTTCTTTTTAACCCCAAAATATTTATTTAAATAAAAAAAATTTAATTTAAAATAAATATCGTTTGGTTTTTTTGTGTTTAACTCAAAAAAACTAAAGTATAAACCCCCTTTTTGGCGTTGTTAATGTGACTGTTTAGAACGAGTTTAATGTTTCGTTTATTTTTTTTAAAGCTTTCCCCTTTTTTATCTGCTCGGGGTTGGCTTTTAGAAAAAAGGGTCCTCCCCTTTCTTTGAAGATAAAACTTTTGTTTTTTTGTAGCCCATAAAAATCGGCCTGTAAACGATTAAATTTTTCTCCGTGAGGGTTTGAGTCAGCTAGTGCTTTATTTAAAAATCAGTTTAAAAAGGAAACTAAGTTTAGCTTTTTATTAGTTAAACCCAAAGGCCGTGGTTTTTGGGATTTTAAATTTTTTATTTTTTTGCTAGCAGCCCCAAACGGCAAATTGAAAAATGGGCCGGGAAGAGCAAAAGGGAAAAACCGCCTAGGGTAAAGTGGGGGGTGCACCAACCCCTGTTGCAAAGAGACCTACACTCGTTCCCCCCGATCCCAAGCATTATGGGTTGAAGCTCCAGTTTTTAAACATAGGTAACAGATTAAAGGCGGGCAGAATCCCTTTCTTTTGGTTTTGCTGTATTTTGAAAGGTCCTGCTCTGTTTTTGTAGCATTTTTTTAAAAATTTTTGGTTTAAAATCAAAAAGGTTTTTTTATGCCGGGGGTTTTCTACTACCCTTTCTCTTGGGCGATCGGGCCCGGCTGTGGGCACATTTGGATAAACTTAAACCCAAAATTTTTTTTAAAAAATGAAAAAAAAAATTTAGTATTCTACAAAGTCAAATCTGTTTTTTTCAAATTAACTGTGTATCAATTAAAAAAAAAAAATTTGTACCTTAAGGGGTTTTATCGACATCTTTTTCTTTATAAATTTTAAAAGTTTATTACGCCCAATAACCTTTCCCCCATTTCCCGGGAACTCCTATCCTCTGTGCCTTAGGTAAAATCCAAAAAACCGTTTTTTGGGATGTTAAATAATCATAAACCCAAAACCTGTAAAGGTGTGATTTTTAGACGAAAGGTCAGAGCTGGACTTCTACCCCCCCCGGCCTCCAACATTTTTTTAATTTCGTCAAAATGCTGTTAAGGTCTAAGCCGCTAGCTAGATTTTTTTAAAGGACTCCCGTCAATCGAAATTGTACTTTGTTATTTTTTTTTTAAAAAAAATTTTTCATTGCTTTTGCGAAGGTTTTTTCCCACTTCACACAGAAAATAAAATCCCTTTTAAGCGATTTTCCCTGCAAAAAACCAAAAATTAAAATTTCCCCATATACCGTCTGCCCGGGCTTTTAGGATATGTTGAATGATGACGCACTTTTTCCCGAATATATTATAATTGTGAGTCAAATTGTTGTTTAAAATCAGTTTTTCTAAATTAGAGTTGCAACAAACACAAACTCTAACGAGAGGGTCAAAATGCTGTATTTTTGCCCCCCGGTGTCTGTTGATCTGAAAAAACCCCTTTTTGTATTCTTTAAAAAGTTAGTTCGTATGACAATCTGCCCTTGTCCCCCCCCCTTCCTTTGAAAGAAATGGGGGATGCGCTTTAAAAACTCAAAATCAAAGGGAAGGGAAAAGCAATTTCCAAAACGCAAAATTTAGAGCTAAACCCTTTTTTGGGCTGATTTTGCATTTTGGGGCGATTCGGCGCCTTTTCAATTTTTTATGCTTCTTCATTACCAATTTCCTTTAAAAAAACGAAAAGATTTTTCCCTTTCTTTTTCGCGGTTAGCCATAGCAAATGGGTTTTTAAAAAAATTCTGCATTGGGTAAAAAAAATATTTCTGCCCCTCAATTTTTATAGAAATTTTTTTAACAAATTGCCCTTTCCCAAAAATTTGGAAACTGCCCTTTTTTGGGTCTTTTTTGTTTGAAGCGATTCTATTTTAAAAATAATTTCGTGCAGACCCTGGCACAACCCCTTAAACCGCCCCTAGGCTTGGAAATTGACGTAAGAATTTGATCTCCACCAATAGTGTTTTTTTTTTTTGGGAACAAAATTTATTCCGTTTTTTTTCCCCTTCACCCCGGGGCTTTTTCAGATTTCTAGGGGGGGAAAAGAATCGAGCCAAAATTCTATTGACTTTTTTTTTTAAAACAAAATAAAAATTTAATTTTTTTTAAAAAAATGGGGGGGAATTTTGGGGGGTTTGAAGAAGATATGATTTTTGATCCTGTAGACGACATGGATGAAAGGCCCCTTTTTTAACACAGCATCGTTTGACGTTCTCTTTTGGGGCCGTGAATTAACAAAAGTACGGGGGGAGCATTTTAAAAAAAGTTTAGGAAAAAAAACCCCCCAAATTTTTAAGCCCCTAAGGGATTTTAAAACGAGATGAGAATGGCCTTTTGGTTTTTTGAAAAATGGGCCCCCCAAAACCGAGAACAACTTTTTCATTTACAGAAAAACGAGACTCATCAAAGTTTTTACCCATGGGTTACAATTAACGGGGGCTCATGTTTTTTGGCGATCAAAATCGCCTTGGCATTCCTAAACCCCCAAAAAATTTTGGATCCGAAAAAAAGTTGCCAAAACGTCTAAACCCGCTAAAAAAACTCCCAACGATAACCAAATAAAAACATAGAATTTGGGAAGATTTGGTCAAACAGCGGACGAAGTAATAAAAAACCTTTGAAGCAAAAACTCACGGGAAAAAGAAAAAACAGCATTAAAAACTATACCGATCCACCGCTCCCCACGCGGGAAAATACAGTTTCCAAATAAGAAAAATTAAAAAGCCCTTGATGGTATTTAAGAACCTTCAGGGGAGTTTTAAATAAACAATTTAGATAAACTGCCCTCAATTTAGATAAGGATCCCAAAAAAAAAAGAAAAAAAAAAAAAAACCCCCCCCCCTAAAAGGGGCTAACGGGGGGCCAAACTTGGGGAAAAGTGATATTTAAAAGAATAAAACAAAGACTACATGAACTTAAAGAAAAAAAAATCAGCAAGACTAGAAGTTTTTTTTGTCTAAAACCCGAGAACAATTACAAACTAAAATTTTGACAGAAAAAGGGAAAAAAAAAATTCCAAAGAATTTTATATGAAGAAAATAAACGTTTCCCAGAACGAAAAAAAAACACTGTTTGGGAGAGCAAGGAGTAAAATTAGAAGCTTTTTTTTAATGCCTTGGGATTTGAAATAATTACTCTGGTGATGGTATTACGGGGGTGGTGGGGGGCAAAAGTTCAGTGCCCCCACCGCCATCTCCTGAAAATCAGGGGTTTAAAAAAAGTTTTGTTATCTTCGAGTTTTTTAAAAAAAATTAGCTGGAAAAGCTTTTTAGAACTTTTTAACCAGGAAAATTTTAGGGGGGAATCGTTAGTGGCTTTTGTTACTGCAGAAAAGTAGTTGGCTTTATGGCCCGGGGGGCCCCCCCCCTTATGGGCTTATTTCCCTTTTAAATATTTGGGGGTTTACTTTTTTGTAAGATAAAGCCCCAAGAAAACCTAGGGCAGTTAATCCAACAACAAGCGCTTTTTTTTTAACGGGGTCATCGGGGAAAAAGAGCCCGCGTCTTCAACAGTTTTTGGGGGTTTTTTGGCCCCTGGGGGGTTTGGGATGACTTAAATCTTGGGTGTTTTTTTTTTTGTTTTGTAATACACGGGTCAGAATTTTTGTCGTTTTTCCCAACCTTCGTTCTTTGGGCCTGCCCCCGGGATTTCATTATTGATTTTTTCATTGTCCCTTTTCCCGGGGGTCAAAGGCGGGCAGCAAGTTATAAACCATTTTGCCAACGCAAAGTTATTTCGATCTTGCGAATTGAAAAACCTTTTGGTCCCTTTTTTTTATACTTAAGGAAAATCAACTGAAAAAAAATTAAGGGCCCGTCCTCAAATTTGCAAAGAATTTTTTTTGGGGGCATCAAAGGCCAGAGAAAAATTTTTCGGTTTGGGCTTGATCCCCGCTTGTCGGGGGGGAACCAGCAAACCCCAAACGTAATACAAAATAGAGTTTTTTATTCGTTTCTATTCCCTTTTTTAGTTAACCCCCTCAGAATTTTCTAAAAATAAATTTTTGCCCTTGCGTTTTATGCTTTTGCTCTATGGACCCGAGGTGAACAGCTGTGCCTAAAGGAAAAAGATGTGAAAGGGAGGATTCCATCATTTTCAACTTTCTGTCCCCCCCCCCCCAAAAAATAAGGGGGGCCCAAGGCCAAAGAAAAAAGATCCCCACTTTTTTCCTTAAAAATTTTTTCCTTTAAAATTTAAAATTGAATTTTGTTACAGATCCTTTCAAAGCCTTCCCTGTCTATTTTGTTGCTGAATGGAATTTAAAAAATTTTTTCATTTGGCCCAAAGGTGCTTGCAGGGTTTAGTCAAAATACTCCGAAAAAGGGGAAAAAAAAAGAAATCTGTACACTGACCCAAACCAAGGATTTGGATGATTTTTAAATAACCGCTACGTTTCTCCAAATCCAAAGGGGTGCACAAAACACAGCAAAATTTAAATGGTTTGGTTTTAAAAATGATTTGGATACTGAACCCCACTTTTGGGGTGTAGCCTTTTTAATGGGGGGGGTTTAAAATAAACTGCTTAAAGGAGTATCACCTTTTTTTTGAAAAGAGCAATTGGGGGCACAAAAATGACAAGAGTATCGTTGGGTTTATTTTTTAAAATCTAGGGGCGGCCCCCCAGAATATTTTGCTTTAGATAATTTTAAACCCCACTCATTTTTTTTTCGTTAAAAAAAAATTTTTTTAACCTTTTAAAAACTCAAGACGTCCTCCGTCTTTTGAACATGCAAATTTATAAAAAGCGGAACCAAAAGGTTTTGCACTCCCCGAAAAAAATTCTACAAAATTGTATGGTTTAAAATTTTAAATGAAGCCAAAGGGGGTAAAAAATTAAAAAAAAAATTTAAAGGGGGGAAACAACGACGTTTGCCTGTTAACCCAAAACCTTTAAGGTTTTTACGGTTTTTCTCATAAAAGAAGCAATGAAAAACTTAGACAATTTCTCTCAAAAATTAAATGCAAATCTAAAAACAATGTTAACATTCAAACCTGAAGAAGCAAGATTTTCTATTTTGATAACGGGGCAGCTAAAATGTTTTGGCCCTTTGGGAACTGACAGTCAAAGGGCCCCTCAAAGATTTATTGTTAATCAAACAAAAAATACTTTTTGAGGGGGGAAAAACCGCTGATCTTTTCCTTACATTCATTTCTTTTATTTCATTTGGATGACTTAGCACTGATGAAAACTTTTATATTTGGGAAGGGCCCCCAACGTTTTAAGAGCCTTTTTCCCCTCAGGAAAAAACCTTTCTTTTGCGAATTTTGAAATTATTTAAAAATTCCCCCAAAATTTTTTAAATTTTAAAAAATTAGTTTTTTTGGGGGGGTTGGGGTCATTTTTAATTTTAAAGTTTCCCCGGGGCAAAACAGGGAAAAGCAAAATTTTATAATCTGCACCTTGTTTTGGAAAAAAAATAATAAGTTTGTACAAAAAAATTTTCGCGTTTGGGCCCGAAGAATCGGGAAATTACCCTTAAACGCCCGTGAGGTTTTTTAACTTTTAAAATTTAAAAAACCCCCCGCAGACGTTACCCGACTTTGAAAAAAAAAGGTGAGATAGGGGGTTTTGTATGGTTTTTTTAGTTTCCCTAAAAATGGGGATTTTAAAAAAGCAAAGAAAGGGTTTGGGGACAACAAAAAGTTTCCTAAAATAGAAAACGCCCCAAATGAAGCAAAAAATGTTGGCCCGAAAGAATATAAAATAGTTCGAAAAACCCGACCTTTTAAAATTTTTGGACCTTTGAACCATAATTTTTGAAAAAGGGAAATAAAATTTGAATTCATTTTGCCCATTTAAATTTTTTTTTGCCGTCAAAAAAGTTTTAGAAAAAACATTCAACTCTGGCCCTTTAACATAAGTCTTTTGGGCCCGGGCGACAAAGTCGGGAAAAAAAGATTGAAATAACGCCCCTTTTGGGAAAAAAAAAGGGACATCCCCCACAGAAGAGAAAAGGTTTTTTTTAAAGGGGCTTCTACAAAAAATTTCCCGTTTTTTCCACAAAAAAAATTAAAGGGGAATTTTGGGGGGTTCCCAATGAAATTTGAAAAATTTTTGTCTTAAAAAAAAAAGGGGAGGGATGGGGGGTTTGGGGGTCAGTGACGTCCCCCCTAAAAGGGGTTTTTAATTAGCTGGGAAAATTGACGTTTTAAAAAAATTTAAAATTTTCTTCGTCATTCTTCACAAAAGGGAGGATATTTAAAGGGAAACAACAAGCAACAAAAACAATTTAGTTAAATTTGAAACAAACTTTCAGAACTAAAATTTTGGGTTAAATTTTTACACATTTAGACCTTATTGGATTTTTTTTACTGAACAGTTTTGACAGGAGCATGATAAAAAAAAATAACTGGATTAATTAAGTTCGTTATAAAACTATGGAGCGTTTAAAATTTTTGACCAAAAAAACCCCCCATTGTTTATTAATTTTGGGACAAACTGGTTTTGGGAAAAAAAATATTTTTCCTCGACCTGTTACAAACAGTTTTTGGGTTTTTTAAAAAAAATTTTTTTTTATCATATTTTGATTTTCTGCCCAACACTTAAATGGGAAAAAAAGCCTAACATGATGAAGGTTTTTAAGGACTGAAAGAAAACATATTTTTTTGTTAATCCTAGCAATAAACTGAGTGAGTGTCTAAAAAATGATTTTTTTATTTGTTTGAAGGAACGCAGACACTATTTATTATAGGGTGAGGGCAGGGAGAAAGAGACATAGTTAAAAAAAGAAACACTTTGTCGAAAAAAAAAACTTCCCGTGGAAGGAAAGGGTGGGATAAGTGTGTGGGTTTTTTTCCAAAAATATAAAAACAGTTTTAAAAGGGCTTTAAAAGAACATTTTAAAAAACTGTAGTTTTTTTCACTTGGAAGAGAATGCCTTTGATGAATTTTGCGGAAAAAGAGTTATTGAAATGACCAGGAAAAAAACAGGATTAAAAAAAAAAACTTAAATCCCGAAAAGTTTAGTAAATTAGTAAATTTAAAAAAAGGATAATTTCCTTAAAAACTGTATGTTTGTTTGGAGATAACGTTATTTTTTTTGGGTTTTTGAAGTCTTACTTGGGAGGCCCCGTTTTAAAAGCTCATTCGGAGTTTGCCCGGTCGAAAATGGTTTTTAGACCGGGGAGGGCAGAATGAGCTTTTTACGTTCTCTTCCCTTTCATCAAAATTTTAAAAAAAATAAGAACAAACCAGCGGGGAGTGAGACTACCAAATGGTTTGAAAGACACAGGAAAAGGGTCGGAGACTACCAAAATTATTTTTTAGAAAGACCCCAGGAGAGGGTGGGAAGTCCCTTTACTTTTTTTCTTCATGGACCCAAACTTAGCTTTAGGGATGTTTTAAGGAGAACGAATAATTTTTAAAAACCCTTAAAAATGTGGTTTTTTACATTCTTTTCCCCCAAAATTTTTCCTGAACCATTTCCCGTGGGAAAGCCTGTGGCCTTTGTGTTGTGCAAAAAACTACACAAACCCCAAAAAGCCCTTTGTCCTTTATGGGGGAAATTTTTAAAAAAAAACTAATTTCAAAGTTTTAAAACCATGGTTTTTTGGGGGGGATAAATTAGAACTTTTGTGTTGGCATAATAAGCCTTTTTTACAGAGCTTTAAGATTTGAAGAAATAGTGGGTTTTTCCGGGGTGTCCCGTCAGTCGAAACCCCGAAAGTGGTTTAGTTTTTTCAAAGCATCCTTCCTGTTTTCTCTTTTTTTCCCATCATATCGTCAATTATAACGTAATGTCCAATCATATCGTCACTTTTAACATTTAAGGGCCGCATCATATCGTACTTTTAAAAATGTATTGCCCCCAAACCTTTTGTCACATTTAAAATGTATTTTTCCCTCCTATCGCCACATATAACATGTTTGTCCACATCCTATCGCCCCATGGGAACATGTATTTTCCAACAAACCCCATCGCCCCCTGTAACTTTTATTGGGCCACAAAACCTATCGGGCCCCCTGAACATGTATTGTCCCCCATCCTATCGCCCCTTGGGAACATTTTATTGTCCAATTTCCCAACGCCCCATTTAACATTTTTTCAGCTGTCCCTTTTACTTGTTGATTGTCACCTGAGCACAAAATGCATGCACGCCCCCTCAGCCCAGCATTTACTCCGTGCACACGAGTTTTCCCCCAAAAAACCAGAAAAGGGGTACTACAATAACTCTTCTTTTCCCCCTCCTCTCCGGGGGAAAATTTTTCTTAAAAAAATCAACTTTTTTATCAAACAACACTTTTGTTTTTTCCCAATTTTTAACTTCTGTTCCTCCCCTCCCGTGGAGGTACAAAATTCAAAAAGATCCCCCTAGCCGGGGCCAAATTTATACATTGACACAAAAATTCACAAATACATCTTTTAACGGTTTTTTTCCTCCCCACTGGAGAAAAAAAATTTTATACATTTTCCCAAAATAGAACAAAAAAATGGCTTAAAATCCCGGAAAAAATACGGGTTCCGGGCCCGGGGGCAAACAAAAATTTGTAATGGGGGCAACATGACCCAAAAATTTTAAGTTCCTTCCGGGCTTTTCGCATCGTTTTTTCCCCCCTTTTAAAAATTAGGGCTGCCCCAACCCTGGAGCCCCAAATACTTCTGCGACTGCCACAGTCGCCTAACCCCTTGCTGTTGCTTTCCCCAGCACCCCGGGGAAAGGGGGTTTTAACACGAAGAATCCCTGGGCATAATTTTTTAAAAAAGAATAATGAAAAATTCTTTTTCCCTTTTTCCCCTTTTTTTAACTCTCTCTTTTCTCCCCACCATCTGTCAAAAACCTCACCTGATAATGGAAAAATTTTCAGGTGAATCTCGTTTTGCAAACTCCCAAAAATGACCTGTGGTTTATGTCCCCCCCGGGCCCTTTCCTTCCTACCCTATTTTTTTCCTTCCCGGGTCTCTTTCCCGAGTGATTAAATCAGTGATTAAATCATCTAACTCTAAAACCCTTTCCAGCCCTTTTGGGTTTCTTGACCAAGGGGCAAAGTCCCCCCATTAAACCCAAAAATCACCCCAAAGTCTATAGCCCCAGCGACACCCATCACACTGGTCGGCCCCCGTAAATTTCCCCTTCTTTTTCCCCTTTTTTTTCCCCAACCTAGGGGAAAACTTTTTTTTCAAATTTAAGGGGGGTACGCGGACGGGAAAGGGCACATGTCCCCCCTGTGGGCTTTTAAACCCATGCCCTTGATGTCCAAAACGGGGGCAATTTAAACCCCCTTTAAAAATTAAAAGGGCCAAAGGGGCCCGCACCCGTGGTTTTTCTTTCTTTTTGTTTTAAATTTGTTGTCTTTTTTTAAACTTTTCCCGGGTTTTTTTTTCTTTCCCTTTTTTTGTTTTTTTTTGTCTTTTTTGTTTTACAGCGGGGGTTTTAAACTGGAAAACCCTTTCTCACCATGAAAGACTTCCAAAACATTTTCAGAAAAATCCACTTTCCCAAAACTACGTTGAGGTTTTTTTAAAAAATTTTAAAAATCTTTCCCGCTCAAAAGGGTAAATTTCTGACTTTTCCCGGTGAACATATGGGAAAATTTTTTAAAAAAGAACCCAACCGTATCGTTTTAATATCACCCGAAAAACTCTTGGCCCCTTTTCCTTTGTGAATTAATGTAAAAGACGGGGGGGAGTGGAAGCTGGAGACCAATGGCAAGGGAAAAAAAAAACTGGTGTCTGCATGTTTCATTCCACATTCCCCATTGAAAAACCTTTTTTTGTCCCCTTTAACCCCCCTTCCCCCACGCCCTTTTATGAAAAAACAACGGGTTTTTCTTTCTCCTTTGACCTGGAGAAAGTTTGGGGCACCCGAAAAAAACAGGTATTTTTCCCGGGCTGCATGGGGTGAAACTTAGAGGGCCCTACCTCTCTTAAATTTAAAAAGTTTTCCCCTTTCTTGACACCATTAGCAGGAGCCATCTCCCTGCCTTCGGGAGAAAACCCCCAGGTGGGAAAGGGGACGCAATATTCCCCCAAATTCCTCCTTGGGTCAAAAAATTTTTGACTGAAAGTTTGTTTAGAAAATGTGATAAACCCCCGCTGTAAGTTGATGACCCCTGGGGTTTCCCTGACAATCCGCCCTTTTCACCACTCCTATTTTCCCCCAGTAAAAAAATTCCCCCGAAGCCGGAAGTCTATGGAAAAAATTAAACGCTGACCCAAATGTCCCCAACCTCCCAAAAAATGCGAACGCGTCCTTTTAACTTAGGGAAAAATATGAAACAAAAGCAACAGCGAAAAAAGCAAAAAGCTGACAACAAAACCCCCCCCCGTTTTATCCTAGCGTCCCCCACATTTGGGAAAATCCATCAAACTAAACAAATTTTGGCAAAAAAACGTTTGAAAAAAAGGGAAAAAAAAAAGGGCGTAAGGATTACGATCTTGCTCAAGTCACCCTTTTTAATTTTAAAAAACACTCCATTCAAAAAATTTCTGCAGTAAAAAAAAACAACAAAACGCATCTTTTACCTTAGAACCCTTTCCCCCAAACTTTTGCCACGTCACCCCCACCCCTAACAAAAGGGCCCCCAGATTGAAAAGCTGACAAAAGGGAAACAACTCTCAAGTCCCTTATTAACTTCAGGTAGCGCCCCATTGACAACAAATTTTTTTACTATGCTGCAAAAATTTACGGGGATTTAATTTTTTTCCTGAAGGAGATAAACATGTTTTATCGGGGGGGTCCAAGATATCACGGTAAAAAAAATAATTTGGGGAGGTTTTTAAACATTTTTGTTTTCAAAAAACTGTTTCAATGACTTGCATATAGGTTTTTAAAAAAAAAAAAACCCTTTTTTTTGGGGGGGAAATGATGTAATGAGGTGACAGCCTGATACGGCCCTTGGCGGTCGACTGGGGCCCAAAACAACATGAACTGAATTTCCAAAATG
The DNA here is from genome assembly GCA_018398815.1 of Conus ventricosus. NCBI lineage: Eukaryota > Metazoa > Mollusca > Gastropoda > Neogastropoda > Conidae > Conus > Conus ventricosus. The sequence continues at coordinate 49,623,318 of CM031620.1, forward strand.
ATACAGAATGTATGTAAAAATATTTTTGGACGAAAAATCTACAAAAAATCAAACCGTAAAACCCCTGACATTTCAATTTGTTTGACAAACAAATTTATCAACCCGTGTATGTACCAAAACAGAATAAAATAAATTTTCGAATTTACTTAATTTTATAAGAAATTTTCCCTCGTCAAAAAAAAAAACGTTCATCCCCATGCCTTCAAGAAAAATAGGGAGGGAATTAGTTAGCGGGGGGGCCTAACAGAACAAAACTGTTTGGGCATAGCATTTTAAGACCCTTTTGTAGGGCATCACGTGTTTTGGGCATGATGAAGGGATTAAGCTGTCCCCAAAGGGCTGGAAACGGGGTGGTTCCACCCCTGTACCCCGGAACCCAACCCGAAGTCCCCCACCTTTGGGGCTGTTTTTTTTTAGGGGGACGTGTGTTTTTCGAATTCCCCTAACCAAAAATTTCGGAAATATAGTTATGGGGTTAGGAACTTTCGCTCTTAAAAACCCCTTTTTTTGGGAAATCCCTTTTGTCTGATTTTGTAAGGCATTCTGACTTGGGAACTTTTTAAATTTTTAAAAAATTGGGAAAAACCCCATGACATTAAAAACAACCCAAAATATTCACACCCCACAAACACACAGAAAACGCGAAAACAAAAGGACAGGGCAGAAGACAGATACCAGACACACCTATTCACACCAGACACAGAAATAGTGACAAAAACATAAGGGCAGACAGACAGAAAAGACAACAACAGACAGACCCCCCAGACAAAAAAAAAAACCCCACACACACACACACACACACACAAAAGCACGCACGCACGCACCCCGCACGCACGCAAGGGACGCGGCCCCACCACACACAAAACCCCCCAAAACACACACAACACCCCCACACACACACACACCCCCCACACCACACACACACACACACACAAGAAAGCTGAAAATTTTAAACCCTTTTGATTAAATATAGATAGCCGAAAGAAGAAATCCCGCCTGTTTCCCAACAAGAGGAAAAAATTTGGGTGAGAAAATCGATTATTCCATGTTTTTTTGCCCCGTAATTGGTAAATTTCCTTTTTTCAGTAATTTAACACAGGAGCATTCCTAAATACCCGATTTTGGGGACCAAAACACGACAACACACACCAACACACAAAACACCCAACCCCACACCCCACACACAAACACACACAACACAACATCACACAACCACGCCATGCACACCACACACCCCACCCACACACACACACACACACACACCCCACAAAAACACACACACCCCCCACACCCCCACACCACACACACCTCAAAACCCCACCCCCACCACACGCACACGGGGACATGCTCGGAACATACCCACACACCCCGCACACCCCACACAAGTACAAAAACACAGCAAAAACCACCAAAAAACACACAAAAAAACACACACACACACACAACACACACACACACACCACACAAACTACGGGACGCAAGCAAAGCACGCACGCACACACGCCCCGCACGCAAAGCACGCACGCACGGGACACACACACAAAACACACACACACACACAACCCCAAAAACACACACACCAACCACGCACCACGCCGACGCACGCACGCACGCACACGTACACCAAACCCCACACACACACACACACCCACACCCACACAACACCACACACACAAAAACCCCACACACACACAACCCCAAACACATTTGGACGCCCTGCCTGCCTTGGGACACGAAAAACCCTACCCCTTCCTTACATGGGGGCCCATGTCTATTTTGAAAAGGGCTGTTGTTTTTATTTTTTTCATCAATTAAATTAAAATGTTTAAGCGAAAGCCGCACACGCCACCCTCACCCCACACACCAAAAACACACACACACCCCACACAACAAAACACACACACACCCCACACACCACCACACACACACACACACAACACACCATACACACGCACACACACGTACAAAACACATAAAAAGACGCACACACACCCCACACACACACGCACACACACACACACACATCACCAAAACCCCCACAACCACACACACACCCCACACCACAACACACACACACACACACACACACACACACCCACGTGGGTTTGAGTCTTTTAAAAATGTATTTTTCTGGGGAAAAGGGGTTAACAGAGTGTAATTTCTTATATGCGTTTTATATTGTAGACATTGGTTTAAAAGTCAATGGGCTGACACTGGGGAATCAGTATTTTTTCAGAAAGCTGCATTTAAAAAACCCAAAATTGTCGCGACTGAAAGTAGATTTGGGCCCTTTTCACATACACATTAACATGGTTTCATACTGGGGCCTTTTTCTTTTTTTTTTTCTTTTAGACATTGATGCTTTAACAGTCCCCTTTTTTTATAGAAAGCGATTTTTAAAGCCCCTAAACTTCTCACTGCTTCCATATTTTTTTTTCAGGGGTTTTTATATCAAAAAAGGTCGGGACCCTCTGATTAAATTTTGTCGCATTGCAAAAGTGACTTAAAAAGATGATAAATAAATGGGCTCGCTTGCTAAAAAATTTACAGTCCTTTTTTTTTAAACAATGAATTTTTAAAGTATTCTTCGCCTTTTTTTTTGGCCGAAGTGATTGTGGGATAAAAATTTTGTTGGGGGGATTGCCGGATATTTGTAATTTTAAAAACCCAAATTTGTTATTAGACCCCTAAAAAGGGGGCCCCCAAAGGAAAGGGACATCAAGTAGGGTTAAAAAAAATATCACCAAATGCTGGAATAAGACCAAGCATAACGCAAAAAATTTTCCATAATAATCATGAAAAACTTTAAGTCTTTTCGGGGGTACATGAATCTTAAATCAACATATGTCAATTTTCCCAAATTTTAGGGAATTTTTCATGAAAAATTTGAAAAAAAACCCACTTGGCCAGGTAAGCCCAAATCAACCGGGTTTCCTTCATACTGCGCAAACCCCTTTAAAAATTTAAAAGTTCCTTTTAGAAAAAAAAAAAAAATTGAACTTATGTGGGGGGAAATTTTCTTAAAATCGTTTGGGTCAAAAACACTGTACAGGTCAGGGAAAAAAAAAAGTTTTAAAAAAGGGGTCGAAAAAACACACACACACACACACAAACACACCACACACACACACCACCCACACACAACACACACACAAAACACACACACCCAACACACACACACACACGCACCCACGCACCCGCACGCACGGGAAACACAAGAGGGGAGAGAGAGAGAGAGAGAGAGAGGAAAAGAAGGGGAGAGAGAGAGAGAGAGAGAGAAACAGAAAGGAACAGAAGAGAGACAGAGAAAGACAGAGAAAGACAGAGACAGAGACAAAAAAAAGGTCTTTTTTTTCCCCCTGAAATCGACAATCGTATAAGTAGACTTGAAAAACGCGAAAAGGGCGTGAAAAAAAAAAAAATAACCCTTTATATAAACCCCAAAACCCGACTGAAAAAAAAAGCCAAATTAAAAAACAGCAGAGTGTTACAACGAAACCCCACCTGTTGGCTGGGTGATGGGGGAGAAGCTCTCGGCCCCCGTGGAGGCTCGACGTGTTGCCGTTCTGTCAGGGGGCCCCTTTGGGGATGCTGTATGAGCCCCGGGTATGCGTATGAGCTCTGGGTATGCTGTAAAGAGCCTCTGAGTATGCTTATTTAGCCTCCGGGTTTTCCGGGATTTGCCTCCGGGGTGTGTATGAGCCCCTTTTGGGGAAAACGTGGGGACTATAAAAATTGCATGAGCCTCCGAGTATGCTTTTAATTTAGCCTCGGAGTACGCTGTTTTGAAAATTTTAAAAAATATGTTGCATGAGCCCCCTGAAATATGCTGTATGAATTTTAAGGTATGTTGTATGAGGCCCCCGAGAAAGCTGTTGAGCCTCTGATTATTTTTGTATAAAACCCCCGAGTTTCTGGATTTACTTAAGTATCTGTATGACCCCCTGGAAAGCCCTTTTGAGCTCGGATGCTGTATGAGCCCCTGGGGTGTGCGAAAGAGTTTTTGAGTATGCTTTTGTGCTCTAAGTTTGCTGTATGGCCTCAGAGAATGTTTAAAAATCCTAAGTTCAAAAACCACCTATCTTTTTTTGCCCCAAAAACCCCCCTTTTTTACATACTAAACACGCCCATCACTTTTCAGTTTTGGTCAAAATTAACACCCGTTTCACAAAAAAATTAACGCCTCAAAACCTCTAAATATTGAGGGGTTTCCGTGTATAATAATATGGGTGATCGTGAACAAACATATTTACATTCTCTAAAGAGACATAAAAATTAACGCCCGCGGGACTGAGTCCTTCTTACTCTTCTAATATGTTCTTCTACTTCCAGCTCTATTAATAAATCAGAACAGACAACTGGCGTTCCATCTTGGTTAGTTATTTTTACATCCAATGAATTTATATCTACGCTAATTAATTCTTTAAATTGGTTGTCTCCGTCAAACGTATATAACTGATAATCGCAAAACCCTGCCCTAGTTGGTAGCAAAACCTTTAGAACTGTAGATGGATAGCCAGCAAACAAATTAGCACATGTTCTTAACTGTTGTAAATGGACATACAAAATTGGGTTTACGAGAAAATCAGAAGGTTTATTGCCTTTAAATTGATAAACATCTTCTCTTGTACTAAATCTATAATCTCCGCCACTACTGTGAAAGCCTAAGATTCGAGCAAGTCCTCTAGGTAAAGTGTAATCTCTTCTTTTTCTAGTGGGAAATTCATAGTAATTCTGAGGTTTGCCTCGTTAATTGTTAACAATATACCATATTCGCTAAGTACTTCTTTTAAAGAACAAAAGTTGTAGTAACCATCAGGTATTGTTATATGACTTACTTGATTGCCTGCCTCGTCATTAACATTAATCCAGTTATTTTGAGCCTTTTCAGATATGTTAGCCCACATAACTTTAAACCCAATTTCTCTAAGGGCAACCCTATAATTACCGCACCTATTGTCAATTGGGTTCGTTAAGAACACACGTTTGTTTTGTTGGTTTATTTAGATGCGCATCTTTTTTATAACTATTTAAAAAAACTAATTAAAAAATGGAACCATTTAAATATAACGAAAGTGCTACTTACAATATAGGAGCGTTTTATAATCCCAAATCGTTAGACTTCAGCAATCTAACCATTGCAGTAGATGAATATAATGGCTTCCAAGTTAGACTTGTAAACCCACTAACTAAATATTCAAATCCGCCAATAAAGAATGATAGAGTGCCATCAGCATGGTCATCCCGTCCTATGACGTTTTACCAGAATCAGTTAAATTTTGCCATTTACTGCGCACTACTGGCTGTGGTGTTTCATATGCAAACCATTTAAACCATCCTAATCTTTTAGTAAGGGCAGTATATAACTTTCATGTTTATTACCAATACAGGCGAATACTAACTGAACTACAAGTAGTCCTCCCTAACGACAATGCATTTAATCCATTTAAAAGCCCAATGGACAATAATGCATATGAAAGAATCTGCAACGAATTTAACATTAATCCTTCAACTGACTTTAGACAAAAGTTAGACCGCAATCATGGGATGGGTACATTGTATTTGTGGGGTGCAAAAAGAGAATACAATTATGACTACTGGCCTGGTCACACCTCTTTTCAACCAGACAAACAAGTTCGATTGATGTCAATAGAACAAAAACGCCCTAATGCTTGGGCAACATTTATCTTAGATGAAAGTAAAGGCCTAACAATGCCAGGAGTGCAAAGACTTAATGACTCCATACGGACATATGTTTGGTGTCTATTAGGAGCACAAGCACAGACTAAGTCTAGCATACTAGATCAGTCTACAGGCTTTGACGCCAGAAAACAATTTCTAGCTAATTTAGAAGATGCTATTAACTCTGCTGTTGATTTGCCTGCCAGCATACAAAGGTATCAAGACGTTCTTGCAATGCTAGGTCAAAGGTTGACTTTGTTGAAGGTCATGGATTATACATGCTACCCTCTGACCTTAGACTACAGATGGGCATGATACAGTAGAAAGAAACTCGTGGAGAGCGTGGCAGCAGAGAGTCCTCAGAAGAGAAGCCCCCTTCAAGCAAGTGTTTCGGCCCTTATCTCCTGACACTCTAGGGGGGTTGGGCCACACCCGGTTCATGACTCCGGATGTCCCTCTGCTGCCCCCTTTTTTTTCCCCATCTTGGGACGAGCCATGGCTGGGATTCGAACCCATGACCCTCTGGACATGCTCATTTTCTACTTAATGACTCGCGCTTTAATCATGGCCACGGGGAAAACCTGATATTTGTAGGGGAAAATTAAACCCCCCTTTTGAAGTTCACTTTTTTTCCTCCCGACCAGATCCAGCTGAACCCCCTCGCCGCTTTCTGCCCTTGCTTTCGGGCTTGGGTTTTTTTCCTTCCCCGCAACGAGAGCTGTTTTATGAGGCTGTATCAGACGTTCCCCAAATCCCCCGCTCCAAAATTTTTGCGTGGGCTTTTACCTGAAGCCCTTCCCCCTCAGGTGTTTGCCAGATCCATACTTTTCAGTCTTTTTAAATTTTAGTGCCTCCCTTCTGTTTCTTTTTGGGACCCTGAGTCGATCTGATCAGTGCTTGGTTTACTTGAGTGGATACTATGCTGGTCTAGTCCTCTTTCTGATGATCTCTGGGGGGACCTTCCATTCTGGGGGGTCTGCGTGCACTCCCATCTCTGCCCCATCCACGACTTGCTGCAGGTTTTGGGGCATGTTGTTTTGGCCCTGATTTTTTGCCTCTGCCCCTGAAGAAAGTTGGGGTGCTTTTGGGGTCTTTTCCCTTTTTTGGTGTTGGGACTAGCCCCCGACTACTTGTACAAATTTTTTTGGCATTGGTTGTGCCTCCTGTGCCTTCCTTTAGCCAGGGTTCTTTTAAAAGCTTAGAAAATGCCACTGTTTTTTTTCCGGAGAGGGGGCATGCGGATCGTCTGTTTTCCCCCCCTTCCCAGGTTTGCATTTTTAGGGCAGAAAGGGCTATGCAGATCGAGAAGAAACTGATCCTGGAGGGGCCAGTGCCAAATGTCATTCCAATTTAGACTTTTTGGAGTGCATTCTCCCCCGTTTCCATTGCCTGCTGGCTCTGCTGGATGCTTTTTGGAGTCTTTTTTTTTCTTTTTCTTTTCTCATCTCCCGAATCGCATGCCTTTTCTTTTTTTTTGGTTTGACCACCATTCAGTTTTGGGCACCCCCCTCCTTGTCTGTTGGCCCTGTGTGTGTCCTGTTATTTCTCTGATCTTGAGACTTTCTTTTGCAGAATCCATCGCCTCTTGAACTTTCCATTTTCTGCCTGTCTTCAGCTGGGGCTTGTTTTCTTCTACCACCTTGTCTCCTGAGTCCTCCAGCATGCTTTGAAGTCTGATCTTCCCTGCTTTGTATTCCTCCAGGATGGATTTCGTGGTAGTTTGAGCTTTGCTTGGCGACAGTACAGCGCGATGTCAGTCAGGGCAGGGTGGGACACTAAACCATTTCCTTGTGAACTTGTGATTTGGCTTCCTTGCCTCACTGTGCTGGTGGCAGATGTGTATATCATCAGAGGCCATAGGAGCTTTGGTATCAGCATGAACTGCAGACACCGACCTTGTATTTGCCAGGGAGCCCACACTGGTCAATGGTCTCCAAACCTTCTTCCGCCCTCTGCTTGGTTTCTTTGCTCTTTGTGTGTCTTTCAGGTATCATCATACCATCTTCCAAGGCTCTTGACTGGTTCTTCTGTGACTGTTGGAATGGCCTGGTTGGCAAACTGAGACCACAGATTCGGCCACTTTTCCTTTCCTCAGTGAGAGACTCCGTGATTTCTTTGGCTTGAACTTATTCTGGATGAGGCAATATGTCGTCCAGCCTCTCCAGCACATGACGGGTCTCGTCTTTTCTGGATGAAATCACTGTAGTGTCATCCATGAAGGCCTTGAGAGGAGGCATCTTGTATCCATCGCCAAGGTCTGTTTGTCTCGCGTTGTTTGTTGCTGCTTTCAAGATGAGTTCCATTGCCAGCACGAACAGTATCGGGGAAATTGCACAGCCCATTGCAATGCCCACTTCCAAGTTGATCCAATCAGTTGTATACTCCTTGGTAGAGAACCGCATTGAGAAGCCATTGAAGTACTTCTTGAGCATGTTGCGGATGTTCTTTGGCACATGGTACATCTCAAGAGCCAACTGTATCATCTCATGGGGCACAGATCCATATGCGTTTGCCAGATCAAGCCACACTACGTCCAGGTCTCTCTTTTCTGTTTTTGCTTTTTGGATTGCGTCCCAGATCATTGTGGCGTGTTCTACACAGCCAGCCACGCCTGGGATGCCACCTTTCTGGACTGACACATCCAAGTACTTGTTTTCCATCAGGTACTTGGTCAGCCTTGCTGCCATGACAGAGAAGAAGATTTTCCCTTCGACGTTCAGTAGTGATATTGGCCTGAACTGGCTGATGTCACTTGAGTTTTGCTCTTTGGGGATGTACACACCATCTGCCGTCATCCACTGGCCGCTGATCTTCTGGTTTCTCCAAGCCGATCGCAGAATTATAACAATGAAATCCTCATAGCTGGAGACGATCAAAACTTAGGACACAATCAAGGCTTAAACACAAGGCCCGCTCCATCTATTTTAAAAAAAGTACCTAGCCCGAAGAAAGCGATCCAGTTATAAGCGCCCCACAACCAGAAAGCAGTCCAGAAAGCATTCCACCTGTTAATCTACCTCACACTGACAGTCACACCAGCGAAAAGACAGCCCTCGTTGTATTTTTAACTTTTACTGGATTAGCCATACTTTATTTCACTAAAAATTAATCCAGCAGCTAGCACTCCTAACGTCCACAGATGGTCGGCCATATAACCAGCAACTTTGCCTATAGTAGACAAAACCCAACTAACAACACTGCCTATTATGCCAGGCAGAGCATCAAGCGCTTTGGCAGCTAACTTCTTTAATAGGTTTGCTAGATGATGCAATTGTTTTCTAATCCAACTTTTACCAGGCTGAGGTGTTGGAGGCGCTACTGGTCCTGTTGGCGCATCCCGGGTGTTAAGCATAAACGAGTGTAGAGATAGCAAACCCAATAGCTGTTAATATGCTAACTATTGTAATCCCCGTGTCCTTATTCTTTCAGCTAGCGTGTGTTTTCATAAAGTATTTTGTTTATAGTTTCTTTTATTCTGCTTGTTTGCGCTGATAGCTGCGCTCTGTTAGCAGACATAGCTTCTAAAAAGCCTCCCTTTTTTGCCTTAAATGCTGTATTTTCTGCTGTATTCTAGCCTTTTCTTCTCGCCCTAAATTGTTATCATCTGCATCAGCGAGTTTATTTTTTTCTGCTTCTATCTTTCTATCTTGCTTATTAAGTTCTGCTTAGATTGAGATTTGGGATGCTCCCTTATTGTTGTAAAAGCAGCCTTAAGACCCGGAGGTCACGCATAGGCAATGGAGAATCTTCAATTGTTTTTAAATGTGTCTCCTCATCTAAACTCGTTTCAATTTCTGCTATTAGTTCATCTGCTGTTCGATTTAATTCTTGAGAGGTATTTTTTGTATTTCAGATTGTGTTGGCAACTTTTGCCCCAAGTTTTGTAAAAGACTAACAGCCTCAGGCCTTAAATTGTCAATAAAGTTTAATTGCCTTTGGTCGACAACAGGGAGATCTCTACGAATTGTGGCCCCTGCTTGAAAACTGAGTTGGGTCTGGTTTTGAAGTAACCCGAACACTCTTTCCTTTATGGTTCTTACATACAAATGATTATTTTTATCTGTTGAAAATCAGAAGCCCTAAGTGCTCCTGGTGCTCTCTCTCCATATGGCTATATAATGATTCAATTCTATCTAGCAAACGTATTTGGCTTAATCCACTCCTTGGCCTGCTGCCGCCCCTTCAAGCTCTTCTTGCAATGAAGGACCAGTTCTGTTTCATCTTCTTCTTCAACAGGATCAATTGCGTCAAAATCTTCAGCCATATTTTTTATTTATATTCTTTTTTGTTTTAAAAAAAAATGAACTCATACGGTTGTGACCTCGATCCATACAGAAAAGAGAAAGGAACCCCACGGTTGTAAAAGGTATAAGGCAGACTGTTATTAGTGTAAATACTCCATCAACAGTTGAGCCTGGACAAGAATTAACAGTCAAGTTCCCCGATCTTGGCGCTGACGATGTTATAATGCCAGGCACTGCTAAATATCATTCAAAATAGATATTAAATCGGCAGATCCTAATGCTACTGTTGTTGCTAATTTAGGCAGGGCTATCGTTAATCATATAGTAATCAAACTGGAGGGCACAGAAGTCTTTATACTAGGCGAGGCAGACATTTTTGCCCTCTATTCTGATCTATGGCTACCTAAAAAAGAAAGGAAAAGAGAAAGTTTATCAGGGAATACAAACCCCAAACGGCCTCAAGCACAGGTTTTAAAGCGGAGGATGCAAAGAATGACGTTAAAGATGAGGCAGTAGCAGAAGCATATGGCAACAGATTCTGCATCCCTCTTGATTTTGAGTTGTTAAAAACGCATATGCCATATTACCAAGGTGCACTAAAAGAAAAACTTACTTATGAACTGGCATTTAATCCTAGCGATTCTGTTGTTCTGTCTGAAGACCCTTTAGCTAAATACACAGTTAGTGACATCTCTCTTGAGTTTGATGTTGTTACTAACCCTGAACTGGCCAGAACAATCTTAACCAGTATAAAAGTAAAACAGTTATTTATTATGAAAGAGTTATACACGCCATTACAGAAAATAGAAACAAGCGAGACACTCTCTGGAACATACATCTAAATCAGTCTCTGAAGTCTTTAAAAGGAATTTTGTTCTTGTTTACTGAAGGAACAACTCCTTTTCAGAGAGAATCAGAAGCGTTTTATAATCCAAAAATTAAGAGGTTGACTGTACAATAAATGGCAGTGTCTGATCAGTTGTATTCAGGGCGTGGACTTTTACCTCACCAACACTTTGATGAAATAAGAAAGTTGTTCGCTGGAGGTAGGCAAAGGGATCCTGCAGTTGATCGCGTATGTAAAAACTTCGCCTTTATGATGTAAGACTCGAAGACTACTTAATATCCAAATATGGGCTGTGGCTAGACTTTAGATCCACATTTGATAACAGATTGTTTGGAAGTGGAGAAAGGATAGGGCAAGATGGCATAGAAATAAATATTCACATGAAAGCAGACGGAAACGGACCAATAAAAATGCACATTTTTTGGTTTGTGATGCTCAGTTAAACATTGAAGAAACAGGCTAAAAGGCCACGCCGTTCAAAAAGCAGAAGAAATATTCAAATAAAAACAGATGGATAGCTTGAAGTTTCTACCAAAAGATCCGCACTGTTCTCTTATCTGCGGGATTACTGGGTGTGGGAAAACTGTCTTCGTACTTGATTTGTTACAAACAATATACAGGTTTCACTACGAACACATTGTTATATTCTGCACAACCATTAAGCACAACAAGTCTTAAAAAGAAAGGAAGTTTATTTGGACAGACGAGAATATATTTCTAGTTGATCCTAGCGACAAAACTGAGCGACTGTTTAGAGCATTACTATAGGCTATTTGAGGGAACTGAAACGCTGTTTATTATTGATGACTGTTCGGCTGAACAAGACATTGTTAAAAAAAGAAAAGCTCTGTCAAAGCTAGCTTTAGTGGGCGCACGCCTTAGTTTCTGTGTGGCTCTTAACTCAAAAATATAATGCCGTCTTAAAAAGACTTTCGATCGCAGTTAAAATCGGTTGTATTATTTTACACTAAGGACAAAGATAGTTTTGAAGAATGTTTAAGTGAAAATTATATAATAAGGGACAATGATGAGCTAAAAAAAATAAAGAACAGTTAGAAATATCTAAGCACGCTAAGCTATGTTTACGGACTGACCCCCCAGTTCAATACGTTTTTTTTATTGTAGATTGTTTATTATTGATTGCTTATAACAATTTGTTTATTATAATTTTTATATTGTAAAAGAATGTCTCGGGGGCAGAATCAAAAGCGGAGCTAGCTCCTAAATGCGTTGCAGTAGAGTTAAAAGACCTAGCAGACACAAACGAGTTTGATCTAATAGGAAGTGCCCGGAAATTTTTTATGGATTTGAATACACAGATGATGGGGTTTACAAACGAACAGCAATTGAAGACAAAAAACGACAGCAGCTCCTGCCCTAGAAGAGATAAGAAATTTAAGAGCAAACGACTTTGGCAAACATGAATACAATCTTCATAAAGAGAGAATGCTTGGGCGTTGCTTCCTGAAATTGCTTGGAATTTAAAGTTTGAACTACGAAGCCCTAATGTATACTTTGATAAGAAAAACAATTTTAGAAAAGCCTTAAATGAAGGGCCGTTCTTGTTAGCCTAGTTCCAGGAACACAACAGAAAAAACAGATTGAAATAACTAAGCGGGGTTCTGAATATATGCTACAGCGAAAGAAGTCCTTAGCTGAAGTGGGGAATGACACGTCGGCTTAAAATTTACCCCAAAGATACTGCCACTACCTAGGCAAATGACGATGATTTTTCGCTTATTTATTACTCCGAGGGAGGGCGATCCAAGTTTGCCAGAACATACGTTAATCAGAGGTATACAAATAAAGGGTGAAACCTTGGATGTTCCTCTTAGGCTTGTTATTGCAATTACTAAAAACGGAGATGAAATAAACACCATGTATCGTCTGACAAGGTTACTGTGATGGTTGACAAAGACAAACTAACAGTACTCGACTTTATTTTAATTAAGTATGTTGATTTTATTGCGTTTTACTCTGTTGATGAAGCGCTGCCAGAAGAATTAATAAGAAGATATGTATAAGATTAATTAATAAAATAATTATATTTAAAATTGCATGTTCAGCAGTTTAGATTAAAGCAAATAACTGAACTTCAAAAGGAAATAGAAAGCGACTTAGATAGTATAGGATTACTAGAAAAAAATATGCTAAAGCTTTAAATACTCTTTCTTATGTAATTACTGGCTCATCGGCTGTAGCTAGCGTAAGTGCTGGTTCTAGTGTTACCGTTTTAGCCAGTGGGGTTGGTGCGCCAGTCTCGTTAGCGTTAGGGGGTCTGGGTTAGGTTTAGGTGCCGTGTCTATGATTGTAAGCGCTGTTTAAAAAAAATAACTCCTAAATTAAAATAAGCTTTACTGCCATTGTGGCCCTAGCATCGGTAAAACTTTGTTCATTAAGATTAAGAATAGCAAATCATTACAGGATGAAAAACATACGGACAAAGAATTTCAGAAGCTTATGGCCGATGGCGACGATTACAGGCGTCAAAAAATTGAACTTCAAAAGGAGTGGAGAAAGACCTTTACTTCACGACAGGTAGACACTGATGCAATTAAACAGAACATTGAAAAACAAAACACCGATCAGTTAAACCCAAAATAGACAAAAAAGATTAACAAAATGGCTTACAGACTAGCTGCTCTAAGACAATTAACGCCGGCAGGACTGAATGACTGGACTGCATTCTCACCGGCTATTGATTGCATCCCCCACCACCGCTACTCGCCCGCAATCAATACTAGCTCAGTACTGTGTAGCCCACGGGCCCAGAGACGTCGTCTGCTTCAGCCAGTCCAGAGTTTGTCGTCTGCTCTAGCTGTTGAGACATGCGCACTCACAAAAGTTGTCACTGTATTTCCTGTGAGAACATTTTTCGCAAGTGAGTTGACCTGATTCTGCTTCTGAAAATTTTCTTCACCGGAAATAGCGTGACAGAAAATCCTACTACGCATGTGCTAACCTCATTAACATAATGAAATTAAAAACAACATTTGTGAGTACGCATGTGCTGACCTTAGTGAATACAATAACATGATGAAATCAAAAACAACATTTGTAAGTGCTCATGTGTAATATAAATTAGGATAATAAAATCGAGTTTTCTAGAATCTTAGACACGGACGGACTACGGGATCTTACAAAAGAAGTAAGAGCAACTGAGGCGCAGATAGATTGCGTTACTTAAGAAATATCTTCGTTACAAAATTTAACAATGAGTTCCGATTCTCAATCACAGTCCGACTGAAAGCTTTAGCGCCGGCGTTATGTAGAGACGGTCAGGTAAGTTATTGATTTTTGCTTCTTTACCGCCGGCATGTGTTGTGGTGCAGTGTGTGTGTGTGTGTGTGTGTGTGTGTGTGTGTGTGTGTGTGTGTGGGGTGTGTGTGTGCCTGTGTGTGTGTGTGTGTGTGGTGTGTGTGTGTGATTCAGATCATGTTTATAGCACAAAAAACAGAGAAACTGATTAATTAATTTTTTTAATTGTTATTTATATTTGGGTTTAAAAATGAAGGCCGAATTAGCAACAGAGCTTATTAATATACTTTACGAGTTGGATTGGGAGAGGGAGGGTGATAAAGATCAGTTAAAGAACAGGTTTGAAGATTAATTACTGATCTTTTTAATCGTATAGACATTCGAGAAGATGTATTGGAAGCTATCAGCAAAATACCAGATAATTGGCACAACCAATTATAAAGTTGTTTGCTATTATAGTTGATAATATGGCTCCTGAAGATGTTAATCTGACTGTTTCTACTACCCCTGAAGGAGTAGCTATTCGTTTTATGAAGATCAGGTTTTACGATTAGAAAAGACTATGAATAACAGTTGAATTTACAAGAGAAACTGATTAATTAATTTTTTATTTATTAATTTTATTTGTGTTTAAAAATGAACCTAACGTAGCTAGAGAGCTTATTATATTACTTCAAGAGTTGGATTGGTATAGGCGAATAGTAAAGAAGAGTTAAAGGACCGGTTTGAAGAATTAATTTACTGATCTTTATTTGTGGATAGATATAAGAGAAGACATAGAGCAGGTCATCCTTTAAAATACCAGATTATTGGCCTCAACCAACTAAAGAGTTGTTTGGTTTTTTAGTTGATTATATGGTTCATGAAGGTGTTAATCTGACTGTTTCTACTACTCCTGAAGGGGTAACTATCCGCTTTAATAAAGATTAGGTTTCACGATTAGAAAAGACTATGAATAACAGCTGAATTTACAATTAATTTTTATTTATTTTATATTAAAAAAGGGGCTGCCAAACTTAGTGAATCTGATTAAAGAATTGTAATGAACTATTTGGCGAAACAATGAAATTATTAACATTGATTTTAGTGAATTTGGGTTTGAGAATGATTATAGACAATATAATAAAGATAATAGTGAACTATTTAGCAAAGCAATCAAAGTGATAAACATTGACTGTAGTGATTCAGAAAAAGCTAAAATATTGGCGGGTGTTATTGTTGAAGTTAAGTGTCTTGAAGCGTTGCGGCACTGGGGTGAAGAATAAAAAGCCTGTTTTACTTACTTTTATATACATTTATTTTTTTTAATCTACGTAAATATTTTGGCTTTAAAAATGACGACCACAAGTAAATTTGAGGGCAGAAAACTATTTTACAATGGAAGAAATATTTGATAGTGACAAACAATTAAGCAATATGTTCAGTGAAGTAGACATGGACATCATTAACCCTACAAACGTTCATGAAAGCGTAGCACATGCTATCTCTAAAATCCAGAGTCCCTTCAGATGGAACCGCCAGAAAAAAGTGTATTGGCCGTTCTGATTGATTATATAACGCCTGACGATACTAACATGCCAGTCTGGGTTTCAACAAGGCAGAAAGAAGTTATTAGCTATCACGACTTTAACTCTAACTGGGCTGACTACATGCTTACACAGTTTAACCATGCAAGTGAGGAGGCAAAGTTAAGGGGTTCTGGCTGGTCTGAAGGAACGGTCCTTGAAATTAGATTGAGACAAACAAAGTTCTATCCTATAGTTGGCAATTCTTACCCTTTCCCCTCCAAAAGAATTAGAGTTAAAACAGGCACAGTCTTAAAATACATAATTCTGACAACATGTGCTTTATGTGGTGTGTTTTAGCGCTCTACATCCTGTTAAAAATCATGCAAACAGAGTTTCTAATTATGAACAATTATAAGCAAGAGTTGAACTTTGATAACATAACCTTTCCAGTAAGTATAAACAGTATATCTCAGTTTGAAGAGCAAAACAAACAATCACGGTAAACGTTTTACACATGGTCTGTAGAAGCTAATATAGTGCCTCTAAGGATTTCTCCAAACGCTCCCACTTTAGGCGAGTCACTTAACAAACACGTAGACTTGATACTGTTTGCGGATAGTACAAAGAGTCATTATGTATTAATCAGAAACAATAAGCAGACTTATGGCTTTTTTCTACAAAAGACAATTTTAAACAAGGGGCTTTGTAGAAGGTGTTTAGTTAGAATCCCAACTATAGAAGCAGCTGCCAGTCATAAGAAACATTGTAAAAGTTTTGTAGACTGTGAAACCAAACTCCTTACACCTAAACCGGGGTCTAAGGTTAGTTTTAAAAATATACACAAAATGCAGATGAGTCCATTTCGTGGTTTATGCTGACTTTGAATCGCTCTTGCCGCAGTACTATGGCCCGCAACAGCAAGAACAAAAACAACGTTATTAACCCACCATCAGATCTGTTCTTATGCGTTTATTGTTGTTAGGTCAGACGGCCAACACACAACACCTGAGATTTACAGAGGCCCCAACGCAGCTAGTAGATTCTTAGATCAAATGAAACAACTTCGCAATCAGTTATCCAACCAACTAAATCTTTCAGACATTGTTATGACTTCTGAAGACCAAGAACGCTATGACTCTCTACGCCCCTGTTGGATTTGCAATAAAGAATTATTAGGCAATGCAGTAAGAGACCACGATCACATTACTGGGAAGTTTAGAGGGGCTGCGCACAACAATTGTAATCTTCAGCTTAAGGTTGACCCTAAGACATGGAAACTACCTATCTTCTTTCATAACTTACGAGGCTACGATTCTCATTTTATCATGCAAGCAGTGATTCTGAATATAAGAGGGTTACTTGCATTGCACAGTCTTCAGAAAAGTACATGACTTTTACTCTTGACTCTTTATCCTTTTATGACTCTGCCCAACATCTGATGGCTAGTTTAGATAAGTTAGCAGGATCGCTACAGACTTTCCATCACTAAACAATACTTTGATCCCTCTTTAGTACGCAAAGGCGTTTATCCTTATGAATACATGAACTCGTGGGATAGGTTTGATGAAGACTCGCTTCCTCCTAAAGGTGCTTTCTTTTCTAGTCTTAGAGGCAAAGACATAACTGACTTGACTATGAATACGCACAGAAAGCCTGGGCAGAAATTACACTGTGAAACGATGGGCGACTATCACGATCAATATTTATTGGCTGACGTGTGTTTATTGGCAGACGTTTTTCAGAATTACAGATCTACATGCATGAAACATTACAACTTAGATCATCACATTACATCTTGCCCCAGGTCTTTCTTGGGACGCCTTCTTAAAGTCTACAAACATTCAGATTGACTTAATTTCTGATTTACCCACACTCCAGATTTATTGAAGACGGGCTGAGGGGAGGCATTAGCATGGCCTCACATCCTTACTGCAAAGCCAATAACAAGTATTTAGACGATTATGATCCCACTAAACCATCCAACTATCTAATGTACTTAGACGCCAACAATCTGTATGGGTGGGCCATGAGTCAACCGCTTCCATTACGTAACTTCAGGATGTACACAGGGCATGGCACAAATATATTCAAGGGGCATTAAAGTGGTTGGATTTGTTTGACGCCAGATCAACAGTACGGGTTTATTTTAGAAGTAGACTTAGAATATCCTTATGAACTGCATGACCTCACAACGATTACCCCCTGGCGCAGAAAGATTAAAGATGAGCCCCATCGAACCGCCTAAGCTTGTTCCCAATCTTTCGCCACAAAACTAAGTATGTGTGTCATTACAGACTGTTACAGTTTCACTTAAGACACGGTTTGAAACTGACAGCTGTTCATAGAATCATTGCTTTTGATCAAGGCCCTTTATGAGACCATACATTAAGAAGAACACTGATCTTAGAACACAAGCCACTGATGCTTCAGAAAAAGACTTCTTTAAACTGATGAACAACAGCTGTTTTGGCAAAACCATGGAGAACGTACACAACCGTAAAGATGTAAAATTAGTTACAAAGAAAACCAAGCAATTAAGTTTGCCTCTAAACCTAACTATCAAGACTTTAGAAGATTTAACGACAGCTTGGTTGGCATTATGATGAAGAAAAAGGATGTTAAGTTGGACAAGCGGTGTTTTTTTGGCTTTACCGTGTTAGAGTTGTCAAAGTTATTGATGTTAGAATTTCTGTATGACTACTTTAAACGCGGTACCCCGAAGCAAGAGTACTTTACACAGACATGATAGTTTTATTCTAGACGTCCCCACAGAAGACTTCTATAAAGACTTAGAAACAGAAGTAGCTAATGGAGTTGATGGGTTGGTACGACACATGCGACTATCCTAAAGACAGTCCTCTACATTCAACTGTGAACAAGAAAGTAATTGGAAAGATGAAGGATGAACTTAATGGGACAGTTATCAAAGAATATGTTGGTTTGCGGTCGAAGATGTATAGCGTTGCCAGCCAGAACTTCTGTAATGAAGAGGCTAAAGGCATAAGTAAAGAAGTTGTCAAAAAAAATATATCTCACGACAACTACAAGCAAGCCCTCTTTGAAAACAAAGTATTTCATCACACAAATGTTAATCTGCGCTTACTCTCCATCAAGTAAACACAACTGCTGTTAACAAGAAGTCGCTAGTCTCTAACAATAACAAGAGAACTTACGTCAATCCTGAGTTTCATATGCTGTAGGACATTGGAGAACTTTAAAAGATTAACTTGACTGACTTTAGCTTAAGAACCTAACTAGTACTTACTTAAGAACATAACAAGAACTTAACTTAAGAACCTAACTAGTACTTACTTAAGACATAACAAGAACTTAACTTAAGAACCTAACTAGTACTTAAAAAAGAACTTATAATTTACTTACACTTTACTTGTAATTTACTTGCACTTAACTTAAAAGTACTTTCTATAACTAACTTAACTTGTACTTTATTTAGTTCTTAACTTGTACTTTATCTAGTTCTTAAAAACTATTACAAAGAAAATGGGGTCTACTGCAGGGGGCTGCTCATTTTTTTTGCAGAAGCTGGTTCTTCTTCTTTTACTGGGGTTGTGGGTGTTTGTAACTTTGCTGCTAAGTATGGGGTTAGACATTTGTATGCTAAAAACCCCCACCAACAACAACAGCTCCCAATACATAATAATACATCTTTTTTGTTTGTTTGTGTTGTTGTTAATTGGGGCGTTGGTGCTGGCGGTGATTTTTGTATTACTATCTAATAATTTTTGTTTTGCTGATTGGTTTGATTTTCTTAGTCTGTTCCATTCAGCTAGTTTACGCCCGCCTCAACACGTCCAGGATTTTTAGACTTAGTAACATTACTCACTTGCGGTACATTCACTTGTGGTACATTCTGCTCCTGCGGTAATTCACTTGTTCCTGCGGACTGTCCTGCGAGTCTTTTTCCTGATCGCATTTTTTTTATTACGATTAAATTTAATATGATCAAAATTAATATGATTAAACGTAATTAACCCCATTATGAATGGGCATAACATAGTCCCAAATCTGTAATAATGTCACATGCAAGAGTTTCTAGGGACTTGTTTAAAACCGGATCTTGTGATAAGTCATATTTTAAATCTTCTTCTGAATCAACCGGCGCCACCTTACTTACTAACTTGGCATATAAACTAATCATTGTCTGACCCCCTGATCTAACCATTTTTGACCCCCGTTTTGCTTCGTACCTAGCGTAGTACTTCTCAACGTCTGATGTAGGCAGTTGCTGAATCTGTTCATACTTAGTTCAATGCCTAAAAAACTGTCTAGTTTTTCCACACGCAGCTAGAGAATATAATCTTTCTTTATGACAGTGGTCTGCTGAGTAGTCTGCTTGCTCCTCACACTTTAATAGTTCGTCACAATCCATTTTAAAAAGCAATAAAAAATAATATAATACTTTTAAAACCATGAGTTTAACGCTGGTTAATTATGCAGTGCCTATTGTTGGCGTTATAGTCTATTCAACCCTTGGAAAATGTTTGTTAGGGATTTAAAAACCCCCCAACATAGGAAAGATAGAAGATTCGCCAAAAACTAGTTGCAACTTATTTTTTACTTTAACAACAAAAGATTATCTGATTAAAAAGCACATAGACAGCCTTTCGTATTATGATTATTTTAATTATTTTTTTAGTTAATAAAAAAGATGAGCGAAAAAAAAGATTATCAATACGATTTACCACTCTGCTGTAATTAGCGGTCTTAGTATAGGCTATAGTGTGTTAGCAAAAAACATGTATAAAATGAAGCCGGGCGGATCTAGGAAGGTTAGACATTGAGGACGTTGTTAAGGTTATAGTTGTAATTAATGCAGGGATTGCGTCTAAGATTTTTTGTTGCACAGGGAATTATCCCAGAAAATGTTAGTTCATAGAAAGATTAATCTAGAAATATTGATTTATAAAAAGATGGCGGGAGTAGTTATGATGGTAGGGGGAGCTATTGTTAATGCATTGGCCTTCTCTGGAAGCAATTATATGTTTAGTAAATTGCGGTCCGTGAAGAGAGAAGAACGCCATAACAAAGCAATAGAAGATTTAGCTAAGGCAAGAGACGCTTATGAGAAAAGGAGGATTGCTCACTTAGACTTTATTAATAAAAGTTAAGGGAACAGGGCCATGCAGAGCACACATTTACAGACGTTGATGAGGCAATGAATGAGTATTACTTAGTGACAGGAAAGAAGTTTCTAACATCGCCCCCGCCAGAACTGTCTGACTTTTATGAGCCATCAGAGGAACAGAAAATAGCAGAAATTGGCTTTATTGTGGGTGCTATGGGAGCAATTCATTCTTCTCGCATATTCAATCTAAAAAATAATTAAAATACAATTAAAATACAGTCCCTTTTTATGGACAATACGAAGCACAAAATATATTATTCCCCTAAGGGTATTGGAAAGGAAAGACTGCTATTGAAAAACTGAGTAAGCCGCTAGAGTGTCTGAATCAGATGCGAAAGACTGGCTTTCAAAACAAGCAATTTGGCAAATATATCTGCTGCCCCAAAAGAATAATAAGGCCTAGATTTGTTAACTCAGTTCCTAATGACACCCACCAGATGGACTTGCTGTATCTTCCACATGATAAAGTTAGAAGAAAAAAGTTTAAGTATGCCCTGACAGCTGTAGACATGGGTTCAAAAATACAAAGACGCTGAACCTTTAACGGATGTGGCTGTGGCTTTACAACAAATATTTCATGCGAGGCCCATTAAATTTATCCTAGGTTAATCCAGGTTGATGATGGAAAAGAGTTTAAGGCTCTGTAAACCAGCTGTTTTTTAAAACATCATGTTACAGTTAAGAGAGGGATCCCCGGCAACCATCGATCACAAGCCTAGTAGAAAACTTTAATA
The DNA here is from genome assembly GCA_018398815.1 of Conus ventricosus. Classification (NCBI taxonomy): domain Eukaryota; kingdom Metazoa; phylum Mollusca; class Gastropoda; order Neogastropoda; family Conidae; genus Conus; species Conus ventricosus. Next base: position 49,644,737 of record CM031620.1, read on the forward strand.
AGATCTGGCTGAACGCCTGTTTACCTATCAATATCACAGAGAAATTATGGACAGAACGCGTAACACAGAATGGGTTAGGAGATTGCCTGCAGTCTTACGCGCCATGAACAATGAGATTTAAAGCAACAGGCCTTAAACCAGTAAAAAGCAATCAAATTAAAAAAATTAGCATTACTGAAGATGTTCAGGGGACTCAAAACTCTTGCCGTTTGGACTAAAAGTAAGATACTTGTATGCTCCTGGAGAAGCGGAGGGCGATGTTAGAATTAGAGCCACAGATCCCTTATGGAGGTAGATGTATATGAAGTTGAAAGAATCATGAAAACAGACCCTCCCGTATATTATTTAAGAGAAACTCTCTCGTCTAAAAAGCCTGCCCTAAAAGATCCTTTGTTCGTGAAGAGCTGCAGTTGTCCACCAAACACGGTGAGTTAACAAAAAAATAGTATTTATTTTTTGCTAAACCCTTTTTTAAACCATTAAATTTTTATGTCCCTGAAAAAGAATGTAAATATCTTTGTTCACGATCACCATATCTTATCTAGCGCGTAAGCCCCGTTTCAATGTGCTAAATTACGTCGATTTTTAGAGGTTTTGGCGTGTTAATTTTTTTGTGAAACGGGTGTTAATTTGACCAAAACTGATATGTGATGGGCGTGATTTAGTATGTGAAAAAGGGGGTTTTCGGGCAAAAAAAAGATGGTGGTCTTGAACATAGATATTTAAATTCTCTGCCTTGAGTATGCTGTATGAGCCTCTGAGTGTGGCGCCTCTGAATATGTTGTTATGAGCCTCTGAGTATGCTGTATGAACCCCTGAATATGAGCCTCTGAGTATGCTCTATGAGCATCCGAGTATGCTGTATGTCTCTGAGTATGCTGTATAAGCCTCCCATTATGATGTATGACTCTAAATATGCTGTATAAGCCTCCTAGTATGCTGTATGAGCCTCCGAGTATGTTTTTTGAGCCCCTGAGTATGTTGTTTGAGCCTCTGAGTATGCTGTTTTGACTCTAAGTATGCTGCATAAACCTTCACGTATGCTGTATGAGCCTCCAAGTATGCTGTATGAGCCCCCGAGTATGCTTATGAGCACTGAGTATGCTGTATGAGCCTCCAAGTATGCTGTGTGAGCCTCTGAGTATGCTGTATAAGCCTCTGAGTATGCTGTTTAAGCCTCCGAGTATGTTCTATATTCGGACGACCCGAAAAGAGAAAAACCATTCGCATAGCAACAGAAGACTGACTAAGTATATATAGCTCAGTATTTTATCTATAGATATGTTGTGACCAGGAGCTGTAGCGAAGTGGTTAACTTCTCGGATTCCCAGCAAGAAGGTCTGGGTACGGTCTCCATTGGAGCCGTTTCTTCGCGAATCTTTTCCGCCCCGACCGGCTCCTAGCCAGAGCTCAGGTTGCTATTGGCTTAACTGGGAAGACTGGGACTATACAGTTAGTTTCAGTCAATTCATGGATGCCTCTCTGAGAGTGTTGTTAGATTTTTTTTTGTGTGACCAACATTGCAGGTGTCTGTGTATCCCGGGCCTGATTGTTATGAGAGTAAGCATAAAGCGCTGTCTTGTCATGCAATCTCAGACCGGAATGGAAATTCGTAGCGTCATTTTAATCATCCTCAATCCCAATCGATCAGCATAAACATGTATCAGATTCTGTGGTCCTTAGCGCCCCGTATTCGTGGTGACCTCAGTTTGGATTTGGTCTCTCAGTGTGCGGCCTTGGTGAGGTTATGTTGGGGTCAACGGTACTGGCACGTTCATGCGGCCTGTCACTTGACGCATGTGGTGTCGTTCTCCGGAGGGAGAGCTCACTCACGCTGGCTCCACGAAGAAGCTAACTGCCGTCATAAGGGGGTTTAGTGGTGTCCTGTGCATGTTGGATCAGAACAGGCGCCACTGAAAACCACTAAAGTGACTCGGCAGCAGTGCAGTGTCTCCTCGGCCAGAAAGGTAAAGTAATGCTGCTTATAGCTTAGCCGACCGCGTTGAAGTCACTCATTCATGCAACTCTTTAAAAGACATTTTCTAAAGACCCACACAGACACAGACAGACAGACAGACAGACAGACAGACAGACAGACACACACACACACACACACACACACACACACACACACACACACACACCACACACACACACACACACGAGCGCGCGCGCGTGCGTGCGCGCGTGCACGCACACGCATGCAAGCAGGCACACACACATACACATGCTGCGCACATATGTTTGTATTTGAATTCATTTGCTGGTTAACAATCCGAGTTTTCAGTTAAAGATATGTAAATATGTGCACGATTTTTGTTTGTATCCACGCGGTGTCGATTCATGACATTATGGACACATTGTCTTTCATATAATATTATTTGTAATTGTTCTATCAGAAAAAAGAACAGATGTACAAGAAGATGCCGGAACACCTGCCTCTTGAAATTAGCAGTCTTGCCCTCACACCAAGTCTTGTTCGATATATCTGTTCCCCATGGTCATCGTGCAGCCGTTTCTGCAGCTGAGCTTCTGTGATGTAGGCGTCATGTTGGACAGTCCACGTGGAGACGATTATCAGGATCCCTTGAAGCGAAGTATAAGAAACACATGTTTGAAATAAGCAACTGGCTGCATATATACTCAGAGGCATAAAAAACGCGAAAAAATAGAGACAGTGCACGATTGTTCACATTGTGAACAGGACGTAAGCAATGTCGTTGGCACGTGCAACATTAGCAGTACGTGGTGTCTTGGCCGGTTGTAACCTCGTAACAGTGGGTGAATGTTGCCGGGTCAGCGTTTTTGGCACGAGGAGTGCATTTGCCATGTGGACTACCTACGCCACGTGCATCAATGTGAATTGCAACTCAATGTGGCCCCCATTGTGGGGCTATAAATTTCCAAACCCCAAAAAGTTCAATCATCCCTTCCAGCGGCGCCAACATAATGCCGAGACTTTCTCGTCAAGATCGTTGCATACCAATGGGGCAACTGCAGGCCGGGGTTCCAATGAGGCAGGTCGCTATCGCATTCGGAGTCCACATTTCCACCGTCTATCGCCTTCTGGACCGCTTTCAAGCAAGAAACACCACTGATGACAGACCGAGGAGCGGCAGACCGAGGGTCACCACAGCAGCCCAAGACCGCCATCTTCTGCGTCAGCATCGACGGGAGCCTTACCAAACCGCTGCCAACACAGCCAGGAACACCGTCGGCAACCATGGCAGGCCAATCAGCAACAGGACCGTGCGTCGCCGACTGAACACAGTTGGTCTCCAATGCAGGCGTCCAGCCCGGCGACCTATCCTGACACTCCAGCATCGCCAGAACCGTCTGCAGTGGGCACAGATCCACGTGCATTGGCGCCATCGGGACTGGGGCCGAGTCCTCTTTAGTGATGAAAGCCGGTTCTGCGTCGACCCAGGCGATGGCCGCATCCGGATCTGGAGAAGAGCGGGGGAACGCTTCACGGATGCCAACATCACCGAAAGGGACCCATGGGGTGGTGAAAGCATCATGATCTGGGGGGCTATCGGCATAAATCGCCGTATTGGGCCAGTCATCTTCCAGAATGTGGGTCCAGGACGTGGTAACGGGGTCACTGCTGTTCATTACATCGACCAAGTTCTGAGGCCCCACATCCTGCCGCATTTCCAGCGGCATCCACAGAACCTGTTTCAGCAGGACAACGCAAGGCCGCACACTGCCCGTGCTACGCAGAACTTCCTGAGGCAGAACAACATCAATCTGCTGCCTCACCCAGCCCGTTCTCCCGACCTTAACCCAATAGAGCATTTCTGGGATGCCCTTCAGAGGCAGTTGAACCAGCTCAACCCCAGACCCCAGACAGCAGCTCAGCTTGCTGTCGCTGTGGGCCAGGTGTGGTGGCAAGTCTCCCAGAGGCAGACCAACACTCTGGTGCGCTCGATGTACCGCAGATGCACAGCTGTGATCAATGCTCGAGGTGGTCACACCAGATACTGACATTCTGCTGTTAACACAGGGTCAAGGTCAAGTTCATGTGACCTTATTTTCTACCAGAATGAACTTTGAAAGGACACTTTTGCGGTGTTCGATTGCTTTTTCTCACTTTCTATTACCAGTTCAAAGGAATCGGTAGCCAAATTACATCAAAATTTCTATACAGTTTGTTTTCGCGTTTTTTATGCCTCTGAGTATATATTGGAGCTCCATGTGCTGCCTAGTTTAGAATAAATACTAAGGGGGACGAAAGCTCTGCATCAATTCCCGCTAGGCAGAGATCCTACGCTGACACCACTGTCAATGGTGTGAGACTCCTGCGGTGAGTAAATTTACCTACCTTGGCAGCACACTGTCCCAAAACGTCAACATCGAAGATGAAGTGAGCGTCAGAATTGCAAAAGCAAGTGCAACCTTTGGCAGACCACACACCAATGTTTGGGATAGAAGAGGCATCAGTCTAGAGACCAAACTGAAGGTGTACAGAATGACTGTACTACCCACACTCATCTACGCATTTGAAACGTGGACAATGTACCAATGGTATGCCAAGAAGCTGTCATTGCCACACAACTGCCTCAGAAAATTGCTAAACATTTAAATGGCAGGACAAGATTCCAGAGTCAGGTGTGCTTGACCAAGCAGGCCTGCTTAGCATCCTGCTTCAGAAAATTGCAAAACATCAAATGGCGGAACAAAGTCCCAGACTCAAAGGTGCTTGACCAAGCAGGTCTGTCTGGCACCCACACGATCCTGTTGTTGTCTCAGTGTCGATGGGCAGGCCATGTAGCTTGCATGCCAGACCACCAGCTACCTAGGAGACCTTTCTTGAGTGAACTTTAACAAGGCGTGCATGCCCAAGGAGGTCAGAAGAAACGCTTTACAGGCTCTCTCAAAACATCCATGAAAGCTTTTAACATCAACCCTGACACATTGGAACAAACTGCTATGGATCCAGCTCGATGGCGCTACTCTTTCCACAAAGCGGTAACTCAAGTGGAGAAAGGACAACTGCAGTGCATCAAAAGAGCCAGGCAAGGAAATCCCACGCCAACAGTGAGGGGGATGTCTCCCACATTCCCTTTCTACGCTGTCACCGCACATTCCATGCACGCATGAGCTTAACCGGCCATCTGCGTACCCACAAATCGTCCCAGCCCGAAGATGACTGAAGTGGTCCTGGTCGACTCGACGGAAAAACAACATCATCACCACCACCACCAACAGCACTACACCACCACCACCACCACCACCACCGCCATCACCACCACCACCACCACCTTAGAAGTATCGGAGTCGTTTGTAATTGACTGTATCTTGAACCACCTTTGCCTGTTGCCAATTCCTGTCCCGATGTTTGGGCACTGAAGCTTCAAAGAACAAAAAAAACGAACAACAATGGAATGAAAGTGCTAGAATTTCCCTGTGAACACCAATGGCAAATGTCAATTTCTTCATTGATGGCACATTCAGATTCAGCAAACACTCACATCAGGACTCTTGCACTGCTGCGTAAATAATTAGTGCCACGCTACAAAAAACAACAACAACAAACAGCGAAGGAAAGTATACACTACAAATACCCTGTATATATGACTTCAAAGTGATGAAATACCAGACTAGAGTATCTAACACAAAAGTAGGCTTTGGCTGAAGCCATTCCTTATACAAACGTTAGTGTTCACGGGTGTTGGCAAAGCGGGGATTGTGTGTGTGTGTGTGTTTGTGTGTGTTGAGTGGTGTTGTGTGTGTGTGTGTGTGTGTGTGTGTGGTGTCTGTGTTTCAGTGTGTGGTGTTTGTGGGTTTTGTGTGTGTGTGTGTTGTGTGTTGTGTGTGTGTGTGTTGTGTTGGTGTGTGTGTGTGGAGTGTGTGTGTGTGTGTGTGAGTGTAATATAACGTTTTTATGAAAACATTTATTTATCTACAGACATATTCTTGGATACGATCGAAGCGCAGGTGCGTGCGTGTGTGTGTGGCGTGTGTGTGTGTGTTGTGTGTGAGTGTGTGTGTGTGTGTGTGGTGGTGAGTGTGTGTGTGTGTGCGGCGAGCGTGCGTGAGTGTGTGTGAGTGTGTGTGTGAGTGTGTTTGTGTGTGTGTGTGTAGTGTGTGTGTGTGGTGTGTGTGTGGTGTGTGTGTGTGTGGGTGGGTGTGGGTGGTGCGTGTGTGTGTGTTAGGTGTTGTGTGTGTGTGATGTGTGTGAGTGTGGTGTGTGTGTGATTTGTTGTGTTGTGTGTGGTGGTGTGTGTGCGTGCGTCGTGCAATGCGTGCGTGCATGTGTGTGTAATGTGTGTGTGTGTGTGTGTGTGTGTTGTGTTGTGTGTGTGTGTGTGTGTGTGTGGTTGTTGTGTGTGTGGAGTGGTGTGTGTGTGCCGCGCGCGTGCGAGTTAAGTAAATGTTAATGGACCTTGTACACTTTAGTGACAGATTTCAACACTTTCATTACAGCCGTGACTTTTCATGCATGTTTTACTTCGTTCCTAACTGCACAGTGATACGACTATTACACACGTTCCCGTCCATAGTTTCGTGTCATTAACATGACATCGCCACTACACCCTTTGTCCGGGAACAGACCTAGTTCCTCTTTGTCCCCAGTTTTAGTGCCCGAATTCCTGCCCACGTTTACATAACACATCTTCGCATGCTTTATAAAGAATCCACGATGTATTTTTACGTGTTACCGAAGTAATTAAAGTTGTTATGCTTATGAGAAATCGTCCTGGATACACAGAGTACACTTAATCGCAGGTTTGATGTGCTCACAGAGAAGGAGAGCCATAGAAGAATGCAGATCAAACTTCATACCTCATGCAGCTGTCCCAGTTCAGTTCAGTTGTTTACTTCATGTCTTTTAATCGCCAGATGATATTAGACACTTAGTTGTAAAAAAACCCATCCACACTCAACTTATCCATGTTAGTTACTTTCAAATCCAAATCTCCTATATGCATATTTACATAAGTGAAATACCCTGGTGGTATATACAATTATTGATCTATATAAAAAAATTGCAACCTGTGACTGCGAAATAGCCATAGCAATTTCAGCAACATATGAACCATACAAGACAGTACTGACATTATCAAAGTTATTCATCTCAATACCTTTCTCCTGATAGAGCGAGGTCAACACTGGGCATTCAAACAAAAGATGATGCACACAAATGTTTTCTCTGCAGACACAAGTAATACCATGAGAATATTAAGTGTTCTAAGTATTCAGCCTTAATTCATGAATTCATCTAGCAATGCGTCTTGGGCACGATCGTAAAGTAGCCCCTTGTGACTAAAATTCTTGCTCATGTATATACTTTTCCATTATTTGGATTAATTCACAAGAGGACAAATCTAAGGGATTTGCAGCTGTTCCATTTAACGGCCAGAAACGGCACAGCTGGTTAAGGTTTAAGGCACGTCATTTCTACCGCAGAAAATGAGGTGGACCACCAGAAAGGATCAGGCGAATGGAAGTGTGAAGTGAGAGGAGAAAGGGCAGAGGGATGAGAGGGTAGCCAGTGCTGCAAAGCAGCCAACGAGATCATTGATGGGGACCAGCCCTTGGAGCAAATAGTGGTTGCGACCACCTCTCCATCTCACAGGACTGCCAGAAGTAGCAGCTTTAGAATGCTGTTGATAATTCTAAACAAACAGGAGGATGCCGTTAATAGAAATAAAGAAATTAGTACCTGGCAAACTGTCTTTAACGTGTACTTTTCATCAGCTGTGAAGAAGGTCAAGGTAGTGTCTGTCTGCCATCAGACTGATTTGACACACATACCACCGAAAACAGGGCCAGGAGAAGATGTCGCCGAAGCCGGGAGCGTTAAACCTGCCCCTCGCAAGGCCAACAAGGCTCTGGCTAAAACATCAAACCCACCACTTCCCAGACTGCCCAGCTGTCTGAAAAACCTCCAGCGGCTTGGATGCAGGGACACCCATGTCTCTCTCCTTAATGCTCTGACCTGAGTGCATGGAGAGGTGGAGGAGAACATTGGAGACGATAGAGAAGTCCTCTGAGCTTCCACCATCTCCACGAGGTCTCAGTCTGTTGAACAGTCAGGTGGTGGGACTGGGGATCCTGCTCATAAACGAGTCTCAGCAATTTCCAATTCATTCTCTGTAGCTACAGCTACCTAATGAGGACGTGGAGATGGACCAGTATGTCCCCCAGTATCCCATCATTGTAGGTAGTTCATCATTTCACCGAAATATCCGGGTAAATAAAAATAGTTTTGCGCTGATTACACACAGGCAACTCCTATACAGATTCTCTTATCTTTTAAAAGAGAAAGAAGCTTCATGGTGCGTTTTATGAAATGGACAACTCAGCACAAAGCACATTTGTAAAGCGTTGGGAATAACGTAATGTTGATCATAGACATTTTGCAGCAGCGTCCATGGGAACCTTGTGCAGAGATGTTCCATCTGATATGAGTTTTGATTTTTTAATCTGATCTATGTTTTTCTTAATGGAAGACAATTTTTAGGCAAATTTCACGTGTTTTTGAATGAGCGGTTGATTTTTTGTCAAACATCTGTGTAGGGACTTGACTTCACCGAGCTGACAGCCCTGACATGGCCCAATGTGGCTGGCTGGGCTATAAACAAAATGAACTGAACTGAATTGAATTCGAAGTCAGAATTCATATTGTGAGCACCAACAGCTCCTTCGGTGTTCTTTAAAAGCAGCGCAAAGCCTCTGCATTTGGGAGGAGACTCATTACTCATACATGAATATTTTTTTGCTCTGCCCGACAATTCGAATACTCTTCTCCGAGCCCTGGCTGCCAGAATCACTCTAAATAAACTGGTGACCGTGCCTTTTTCGTATTTACCTCCATGTGTACAGTTCAGTCGACAAGAGCTGGTCAACCTAAAGGAACTTCCATGACTTATGTTTTATTCCGTTTGAGGATTTTGTTATAGCCACAATGGTCTTTGGGGAAGTGTAGGTCTCCTTCTGCAAAGATGTTTTCTCAACGTTGTATTAGTGTTTTCTAAACAGTGGATCGCTAACATACCTCCATTCTTCTACTGGTACACTTTTGTGTATAGACGTTTTGCTGTGTGACCCCTGGCTAATGCTGACTTTGAGTGGTCTGCTCACAACGATCTGTAGACAAAGGACATCTTCAAATTTAAAGAAAACGACACACAGAAGCAGCACATTACCCGAACCTTTGAATTTGGGAAATGGCAATTGATAGGTTTCTACATACAGGACATGATCAAAAAGAATTAACAGAAAAGAAAATACTACAAACAACAAACCTTGCAGAAACTTTGACTTTAGTCTTTTAAAACGTGCCAAAGCCACTTTCTTTAAAAACATTTTACACTAAATTGCAAATGCGTCACGCGGGGTTTAACTCTGATTACTGACATATTAAGAATCAGCACAAACGGTTAAACGTTGAGTGGTCCACAGACCATTAGCGTTGGGCGTTTGAGCCTGTCAAAATATGGCCAGCAAATCACGACAAACTTTCAAATTTAGCAACCATCAATCTTGGAGAGATTTCTTCCCACTGGAAAAAGACTGGGAAATAATCAAGAAAATTAAATGGGAAAAACACCAACACTTCAGTCTA
>CM031620.1:49659310-49661810 GCA_018398815.1 Conus ventricosus
TTTGTCATATTTAGTCCTCCTTCTTTTCGATTTCCTTCCATTATTTTCCGCTTTATTTTTTCAAAAGCATTTCTGTTTGAGTATTTCCTTTGCCAAATGAACTTATACAATTCACGATTTATTTTTTTAAGAATCTGATCAGGTAATCCAACTGATTGCATTACAAATGTGAACTGGCTAATTAATAACGTTTTTACTATCACTATTTTCCCATGAATACTGAGGTCCCTTCTACTCCAGGATTTTATGAGATTTTGCATTTTGTCTATCCTTCCTATCCAATTTTCTTCCAAATTTTGTGCTCATGTCATTTGTGAAATATACGCCGAGTATTTTTATTTTATCTGTCAATGTATATGGCAGAATATCATCGCCTGCAAGCCTTCCGATTTTCATTGCTTTTGTTTTTTCTTGGTTTAGTGCGAGGCCTGAAAATTTTGCAAAATCTGATATGATTCCTGCAACATGTGCCATATCGTTAGCATTTTTTAAGAATAGTGTCGTATCGTCTGCCAGCTGTTTTATCTTTATTTTTTCAGTATCTTGGTCATTTTTAGGCACCCTAATGCCTTCAATATTACTGCTTCTTATTTTAATCGCCAATATTTCAACTGCCAAAATAAATGCTAGAGGAGAAAAAGGACATCCTTGTCTGATGCCACACGTTAATGAAAAGGATTCAGATAACCATCCTCCATGATTAATGCTACTAAATGTATTATTACCTATAGTCCTGGTCCATTTCCTGAACTGTTCTCCAAAGCCAAAGAAAGTGAAAGTATGTGATAAAAAGTCTCTGGATATGCTATCAAATGCTTTACAATAATCGAGGGCAAGGAGATACCCGCTTGGTCGTATTATGGAGATAATCTATGACATCTTCGATTGTTCGGATAATGGTTGAGATATTTCTACCTTTTAAATACCCTACTTGGTCTTCATTAATTAATTTGGATATAACCTTGCTGAGTCTTTCTGCAAGCACTTTAGCTAAGATCTTATAATCTGTGTTAGATAACGTAATTGGCCTCCAGTTATTGAGTCTGTCCCGTGTTAATTCTTTGCCTTTGTGCAGCAATATAATTATCCCTTGCCTCTGAGAATATGGTAATTCTTTTTCATATGATTCGTTGAAAGAATTGGTTAGTAGTGTTTTGACTTTGCTCCAAAAAAATTTATAAAACTCGACAGTCATGCCATCGCTTCCTGGAGACGATCCATTTTTCATCTTTATCAGTGCGTTTCCTGCCTCTTCTTTTGTGATGAGACCTTCGCAGAGTTTTGATTCTTCTTCAGACAGTTTAGAAAATGATTCATTTCCAATAAAATCTTTAACTGCTTGTTCCATGTTTTCTGTGTCTATGGTTTGATTGTAAAGTTTTGAATAATAGTCAACCTGTTCTTTCAGTATACCTTCCTGATCTGTTATGATGTCTCCTTTGTTGTTTATTTAAATTTGTCATAACTTTTTTCTTTGCTTTTGTTTTTTCCAAATTAAGGAAGTACTTGGTGTTTTTTTCGCCTTCTTCTATCCATTTTTCTCGTGCTCTTGTTTGTGCACCTCTGGCATTTTCCATGCTGATTATTTCTAACTGCTGTTTTAAATTAAGCAGTTCACGCTGTAGATCATCATTCTCTGGATCTTTAATTATTTCTTTTTCTACTTTTTTAAATCGTATCTTAATGTCCAGTTGATCATTCCTCTTCTTATGTGCTTTTTGTTTCCCATATTCTAAACAGAATTCTTTTATTTTAATCTTGCACATTTCCCATTCTGCTGTAGAACTAACATGTCTGTTAGCTGCATTGTTGCATATGTTTCGATCAAGGAACTCATTCATTTGTTTAACGAATAAATCATCTTTTAGATGTGAATTGTTGAACCGCCAGTATCCTGGTCCACGTACAAAACCAGCATTATGAAGGTCGACTGCGACTGCTTTGTGATCAGTATGTGGGACAGAAAAAATATCACACGTGACAAAGTATTGTAAAATATCTTCATTTGCGAAAATGTAGTCTATTCTGCGGGCTATAAATGGACTATGACGACACCAAGTGTATTCTTTTTCTGTGTCGTGAAAAATTCTCCAGATATCTGTAATACCGAGAGCCTGAATTGTGTGTTTAAAGCACTCTACTTCTCTCTTGGAGTGTGGACGACCTGATATGATGTCTTCATTGTTATTTATAACACAGTTGAAATCACCCAAACAATAAGTTTTTTGTCTGAATATTTATGTACTATGTCCTTGAGCCTTGAGAGGAAAGATATTTTTTCGTTACCCTCGTTTGGGGCATATATATTTACTAAGACAAAGTCTGTGTCTTCGTTTTGCACAGTGACGACAAGTATTCTATCGTGTCGCTCTTCAAGTCTTGCTTCTCCGGTGAAGCGTTTTGAAAACAGAATCATTTCCCCTTTACTACGTGCTGTTCCTTCATTATAAACAATTTTCCCTCCCCACTGTCTTTCCCAAATATGAATATCTTTACTTGT
>CM031620.1:49674310-49690356 GCA_018398815.1 Conus ventricosus
GGCTTAACTGGGAAGACTGGAACATACAGTTAGTTAAGTCAATTACATGAGATGCTCTCTGAGTGTGTTGTTAGATTTTTGTTTTGGTGACCAACATTGCATGTGTCTGTGAATCCCGGCCTGTTGTTATTAGAGTAAGCATAGAAGCCAGTCCTTGTCATGCTATCTCAGACCGAATGGAAATTCGTTACAACATTAAACATCCTCAATCCCCATTCGATCGGCAAAAAATGTATCAGATTCTGTGGTCTTAGCGCCACCGCATTCGTGGTGACCTCAGTTTGGATTCGTCTCTCATTGTGCGCCCTTGGTGAGGTAGGTTGGGGTCAAACGGCACTTGGCAAGTTCATGGGAGCCTTCACTTGACGGCTGTGGTGTGGTCCACCGAGGGAGAGCTCACTCACGCTGGCTCCACGAAAGGAGCTATCTGCCGTCCATAAGGGGGTTTAGTGGTGTCCTGGTGCATGTGAGCATAACCGGCCCACTGAAAACACTAAAGTGATTCGCAGCAGTGCAGTGTCCTCCTCTGAACAGTAAAAGTAGGTAATGTAGCTTATAGCACATCCACCGCAAAGGTCCATAGATCAGGCTGTCCGCTGTGTGGAGGTCAAATTCACAAGTCATTGTCTTCACACGCTCTTTAAAATACATTTCTAAAACCCACCCATCAAGTTTGTTAAAAATCTTTTCACTATAAAATATCAGATCCGATGAAAAATGCTTGATCTCCTCAAATTTTTGGTTTTCGGAAATCAAGTGGCACATCTCTGAACAAGGTTTCACATGGAATCTGGTGTAAATTTTGTGTTTCACATCATGCAAGTCCCAAACACTCCAAGAGAGCAGTGTCATTGTGAGTGGTACATGAACATGAAACGCACCAAGGAGCTTCTTCTCTCTTAAAAGGTATCGAATAAAATAAAATATGATGGCCTTGTCTCCTCTGATGGGCTGCCGCATAAGACCTTGACATTGGCTGCTCCCTGTGAATTGATGGTGCCAGGATCGGCGAAACGAACCTGGGTGGGGCTGGGACGGGTGGACTGTGAGCTGAATGAACGACGTGGATGCATTAGCCACGGGAGCGGCATGGAAGCCGAGAGAGAAAACAGAAGTGTATGAGAAGAGGCTAGAAACCCAGCAGGTAACTTATTTACGCGACATAGGCTAGGATGTAACAGTGGGACATTGGGGCTAGATGTTAAATGAGTGTCGGGGGGGGGCGTAAAGTGTCCAGATTTACAAGTGAAACGGGGCACTTTCTGCCTGTTAAGGGCTCTTCAGGTATGAGCTTTGAGGGTGTGAAGAAGGGCGCAACCACAGCTACTTCATTATGATAGCGAAGACTCTATTATCTGAAACAGAGTCTAGTTCCAGCCTGGCACGACATACACAGACAGACACACAGACACACACACACACACACACACACACACACACACACACACACACACAACACATCCACACCCAAACACACACTCACACACACACATCTCACACACACACACACAAACACACACACACACACAACACACACACACACACACACACCCACACACACAGCAGCACACCCACACACACACACACACATACAGCACACATATGTGATAAAATGCATTACATTTGCTGGTTAACAATACCGAGTTTTCAGTAAAAGATATATGAATATGTCGTGATTTTTTGTTTGTGGTGTCCATTCCTGTAGTATGGACACTCTGTCTTTCATTATGTTTTGTAATAGTTTTATTTAAAAAAACAACAAACAAACCGAACCAATGTAGTGCAGGACCACCGCCTCTATTAAATTAGCTGTCCTTGCCCTCACTGCCCTCTTTCGCTCCAATGCAGCTGGCTGGGCTATCACCAACATGAACTAACTGAATTGAATTCAAGAGTCAGAATTCACATTGTGAGCACCAACAGCTTCTCCGGCTTCGGTGTTTCTTTAAAAGGAGCGCAAAGCTCTGCATTTGGAGGAGACCATTACTCGTACATGAATATTTTTTGCCTCTGCCTCGACAATTCGAATACTTCTTCCTCCCCAGAGCCCAGGGCTGCTAGAATCACTATAAATAACTGGTGAACATTGGTTTTCGTATTTACCTCCATGTGTCTAGTTCAGTCGACAAGAGCTGTCAACCTAAAAGAACTTCCATGACCTATGTTTTATCCATAAGGGAGATTGTTTTTTGATACGACAATGTCTTTGGGAATTGTAGGTCTCCTTCGCAAATGTTTTCTCACGTTGTATAAGTGTTTTCTGAACAGTGGATCGCTACCATACATCCATTCTTCTACTGGTACAGCATGTGTGTATAACGTTTTGTTGTGTGACCCCTGGCTGAAAGCATGCCTTTTGATGGTCTGCACACAACGATCCTGTAGACAAAGGACAATCTCACATTTAAAGAAAACGACACACAGAAGCCAGCACATTACCCGAACCTTGAATCATGAATGTCAATTGATATGTTTGTTCACATACAGGACATGATTCAAACGGAATTACAGAAAAGAAAATACTACAAACAACAAACCGTGGCAGACACTTTGACTTTAGTCTTTAAAACGTGCCCCCAAAGCCACTTTCCTTTAAAAAAACCTTTTACCCTAAATTTCAAATGATCAAGCGGGGTTAACTCTGATACAGACACATTAAGATCAGCACAACGGCTAAACGTTGGAGTGGTCCACAGACCCTTAGCGTTGGCGTTTGAGCTGTCAAAATATGCCAGCAAAAATCACGACAAACTTTCAAGTTTAGCAACCCTCAATCTGGAGAGATTTCTTCCCCCCAGAAAAAACTGGAATAATCAAGAAAATTAAATGTGAAAAACACCAACACTTCAACTGTCATACCAAACTTGCAGACGCTCATGAATACAGATAACGAGATGGACTGATCGTTGGTCTCCAATATCAAGAAATATTCCTTACTTCTTCAATAAATCTGCTGCTTTTATAACAAAACGAACAACTAGGAAAGAAACAAGCTGTCTTGATTATGTTAGTATGGGAGAAGTTTGGCTTGGAGAGTGTTACCATCAAGTAGCTGCTTCTATTTCGAAACCAAAGTTACTGTCCTTGTTTTTGTTGGTTAAAGGTTCTTTTTCTTTAGTATATTGACCGTTTGCCGGGCTTCAGTAACATGAAATTTGATTTGAATCCTGGTTGTGTCGACTTCGTGGTAATTATTGGTAGTCAAAATTATGTGTCATCAATTCCCACCACTTCTGCAGCCGTGAGCTCGAAAGTTAGTTTAACAGACCTATAGATAGGCAAGAAGGACTGGACTACGAAACGGACAGAAACTTGTTTTTTTCCAATGTGTCCAAGCCTGAAAAAAAAAAACAACAACCTGTAGTCCGCCACTTGTGACATAAAGAAGGAACAGTTTTGTGAGAATTGGACACACAGGTGGCCACTTCTTACACTGCCCACTCTTTTCATACTCAGAATTATAACAAAAAAATGAAAGAGGCTCTATAACGAATACCATGTGATAAGCCTGTCACTACTGATATTTTTCACGGAATTTGGATGGGCTTGACAGTGGAACATCTTTAACAGCAGACTCAATAAAAATTGTTCATAAGTTTCCCTCGGAATCTGATCTGTGTTTAAGTGAAAGTTAATTTCTTTTTTTTTTAATTCGAGGCTTAGATGATTTGCTTAAACAGACCTAGTAGAAAGGCGTTTGAATATATTTGACAGAAACTGATCTTACTGATTTTTTTTCTTCACCTTCACACGTGGAATGAATTGATGACGTGAAAAGCCTTGATATGATGCCCCCCTCTCCTCGCCCTGTGTAGTCTGGGCTTGAACGAATCCCCTGACAACAGTCGAAACGGCCTCCACGGAGTACCTAAGAACGACTTGCAGGTAAGAAATACGGTGTTTCATTAACGAGATGAAATACTAACTCTGTCATCATTTACTGCATTTCGTCTAATGACAAACTGCAATTCCACTGAACGAATTAAATGTTCACCGAAAAGAGAAATAATTGTGTGTTTAAATAAAAAGCTTATGAGAAAGTATTTGCAGGGATGTCAGCGCAACAATGAAAGACCCATGGCAATGAAATAAACTATTGAACTATGGAGCGAGGATTTCTTTGTGTATAACAAATATGCGTATGGTGGCTACTACTAATCCCATTGCCGCAACTTTGAACCATCAATGACACGGAAACAACTCTTTCAGAGTTTTCGTAACCTAGAGCTCAACACAACATAAGCAAAAGTTGATATCAAGTTTGACCACAGAAGCAAGGAAGTATGCACTGGTAGACAACAACAGCAGATGTTTGGTATATGTTTAAACACGATGAATTCAGGAATGACAAGAGGCAGAAAATCACTGGAGGTGTCCGATAAAGAGATAGACGACGTAAACAAAACAAAGCAACAAAGCATCCTGGTGATTTTGCCTTCACGCACTTCCTCGTCAGTTTCGGTATTTGCAGTCATCATTTGTCGCTTCCCGAGAGGCCTGACGTAGTCCCAGTGACGGTGATGAGGCAACAAAACGTCACGACAGTTCAGAAAGACAGTTTAATAATGATATTAAATGTATTAAAGAGGTCGTTGGCAAATGTGCTGTCGACAGGGAACCAGGTGGCCCTGGCCTATCCGTGAGCCATGACGATTGGTTTGAAGATCCACACTCCGAGACAACGGGTCCATTGCCAAGAAATTGGGAAGAGATATTGCAGGAGGCACGGCGTACACAGGAATATAATTGTCGGCCGTTACCTGTATAGGACAAAATTAGAGAATGAGTTATGATTTTGTAATCAGGAATGATCAATCGAAAATGACTCCTTTGTGTTACAGAGGCGGTTTGATTTGTAGTTTGTTGTCGGTTGGCTGTAGTTTTTTGGTAATTTTTATTATTTGAAGTTTCTCTTTTCGTTGCCATCTACTTCTCATTTTTTAAAATCACTGTTACTGAAATTAGTTAATATAAAATCCTAAAGATAATACTTTAAAGTTCTCGTCTCTCCTCCCTCCCCCTCCCCCTTCCCTCCTCTCTCTCTCTCTCTCAGCTCCATCGTCCTCCTTTCATTTCTCTATACAAATGGATTTTTTGCCGTTTTGCACAGAGGAAACATACAGAACACTAATTAAGAATCATCATGATTGTGATATACCTCGTTCTCCCATTACATAGTTTGATTTCGCACTGAAAAGAACTAATGGATAGTCGTTGCTTAAGTAAAAGCGCGAAATCTACGATTTATAAGTTTTTGTTTAGAATTAAAAAGAATGCTAACCAGAACATGTTTTCCCACAATGACGACAATATAATGATGCTATGATAAATGATGATTTGGTGGTATCTTAAATGTGCATGTGTTGCAAGAGGGTTGGTTTTACTTCTCACAATCACAAGTTGCGCCATAAAAATTATGAGTGAAATCGGATATTCACCAATCCAAAATACTATATTTTGTAAAGTCAGCGGTGTTAGACTAACTACTCAGTTTACGTTCAAAGAAACAAATACCGTGTGTAGTGAGGGGTTGCCGATACAATGTATTTAATTCCATGCAGGATTTGAGGCGTATTTTACTGTAACCGAATTCGATTCCATGATTGCTGTGCTAGGGAAAAGAAAATCCCCATTACAGAAGACATAGCACTTCCATTCGCTAGATGCTTTAGAACTACTTTTAATTTCTTTTTTCTTTTTAATGTCCAGTGAAATAAATGAACGAGCGCGAGCGCGTGTGTGGCATGTGTGTTCTTTACCCAACAATAGTTGGTCCTTCGTTTTTTCACTTTCTTTGAATTGTTTTTCTTCCTTTGCTTTTTACACAGTTGGTTTGCATACTTCTTTCACGCTGGTCCGTTTGATCTTTTCTTGCCGTTTTTTACTTCTCTGTTTTCCTACCCTTGATTTCCACCTCTTTTTGTTTCCATCTCTCTCTCTTTTTCTGGTTTAAAAAAAATCTCCTGTTCGTTCGTTGCGTCAATTTGTCTTCCTTTCTTTATTCTTACATCGCATTCACTTTCCTTACGTTAAGTTATTATCCGTTCATTCTTTACCTGTAAGTCATCCTCCATTTATGTCCTGACTTGCAGTCATCCTTCACTCAGTTCTTTACCGTAAAGTCATCCTCCATTCTTTTCCTTACCTGTAAGTCATCTCCTTGATTGCGTCATCTGTAAGTCATCCAGCATCAGTTTCTTTACCGTAAGTCATCCAGCTTTCCAGTTCGTTACCTGTTAGTCATCCTCCATTCAGTTCTTTACTGTAAGTCATCCTCCATCGTTCTTCAGCTGTATGTCATCCTCCATCATTCCTTTACCTGAAAGTTTATCCTTCATTCATTTCTTTTCTGCGAGCATGCTCCATTCAATTAATTACTTGGAAGTCATCCTCCATGCGTTCCTTTACCTGTAAGTTATGCGCAATTTTTTCCTTTACCTGTAAATTAACCTCCAAGTCATCTCTCACCTGTGAAGTTATCCTCCTATTCATCTCTTCACCTGTAAGTGTCTCCTCCATTCATCTCTTCGCCTGTAAGTAATCCTTCTTCATCTCTTCACCTGTAATAATCCTCCATTCACTCTTCACCTGTACGTAATCCTCCAGTCATCTCTTCCCTGTAAGTTATCCTCCATTCATTTCCTCACCTGTAAGTTATCCTCCATTCATTTTCACCTGTAAGTGATCCTCCATTCAGTCTCGTCAACCTGTAAGTAATCTCCATTACAATTCTGCACCTGAAAGTCATCCGCATTCTGTTCCTTTACCTGTAAGTTATCAATGTAGTCAGGTTTTTACCTGTAAGTCATCCCCCATTCAGCTTGTTTGACTCTGTAAGTTTTTATCCATTCCATTTTTCACGTATTTAAGGTATCCTTCGATTCATCTCTTCACCTGTAAAGATATCACCCAATCAATTTTCACCTGTTAGTTATCCTCCATTCTTTTTCCTTTGCCTTAAGTCATCCCATTGCATTTCGTCACCTGTAATATCCTCCATTCATTTCGTCACCTGTAAGTTATCCCTCCATTCATCTCTTCACCTTAAGTTACCTCCATTCATTTAGTCACCTGTATGTTATCCTCCATTCATTTCGTACCGTAAGTTATCCTCCATTCATTCTTTACCTGTAAGGTATCCTCATTCATTTCTTTAACCTGTAATTATCATCCATTCAGTTCTTTACCTGAAGGTCATCCTCCATTCATTCCTTTACCAGCAAGCTATCATCCATTTATTTTCTTTACCTGTAATGACCAGTCTCTTCGCCCTTCAATGGCAAAGAAAACAGACAAGCCCTGTCCACACTCATCCACATCATGAGGGCCCGGGACGAACCCTATCCACATGCGGACGTGTCCCAGTTTGGCGTTAGTGAATCATGTTCCAGTTCCGAATATGGAGTCATCTACCAGGTAACAGCCGGATATCAATACTACATGGTATAGACATGTTGATGAGTCAAGCCACCGCCAGCCAGAAGAGACAGGTGATCTTGTCTGACAGCCTTGCTGCGACATCCCAAAAGCATACACAAGTTAGTGGAGTAGCAGCAGCAGCAGCAGCAGCACAGCAGAGTATAGTAGTAGTAGAATAGTAAGTAGTAGTAGTAGTCCGCCAAAACAATAAAGACAGCAAAAAAGTGCATTAGCAGAAAGACAACAGTCAGGGACGTGGCAATGACGCGAGGAGAGTTGGAGTAAAAGGGGGGAAAAAACGAATCAAACGCCTTTACAAAGAAGAAAAAGAAAAAAGAAAAGAAAAAAAAAGAAAAGAAGGAAAAAGGAAACAACAAACAACAACAACAACAACAACAACAAAAACACATACACCAAAAACAAGACAATTAAAACACAAACAAACAACAAGACAACAGCTAGTGAAAGGTGGGGTGGTGCAGGGAAAAATAGTAGAGTAGTTAGCAGTATAGTAGTAGTATAGTAGTAGTAGTAGTAGAAAGTAGTATAGCATTTGTACAGTCGTAGCATGTGGTAGTGGAAGTAGCAGTGGTTAGTGGTGGTAGTATTTTGTAGTAGTAGTAATAGTTTGCGTGTTTGTAGTAGCAGTAGTAGTAGTAAGTTGCAGTAGTTGGAATGTTGTATAGTATAGTAGCAGCAGGAGTAGAAGAAGTAACAGATGTTGGAGTAGTAGTAGATGAGTATAGTGGTAGTGGTAGTAAGTATGGTAGTAGTATAGCAGAAGTGGTCATTGTAAATAAGTATTTGTTATAGAAGTAGTAGTAGTAGTTAGTAGAAGTAGTAGTAGTATTTTATGTATATAGTAGTATTGATGTAGAAGTAGTTGGTAGTTGTATATAGTTGTTGTTCTTTGTAGTAGCATTGTATAAGTTAGTAGGAGTTAGTTAGTATAGTAGTAGTATTAGTATGTAGTAGTAGTAGTAGAGTAGTAGTAGTAGTGGTATTAGTAGTAGTATAGAGAGTATAGTAGAAGAGTTTGATTGTTTGTAGTAGTATAGTAGTAGTAGTTATAGTAGTAGTTTGCAGTAAAGAGTTGTAGTAGATGCAGTAGTAGTAGCAGCAAGCAGTAATAGTAGTAGCCGTAGTAGTAAGTAGTCGTAAGTAGTAGTAGTAGAAGGAATATAGTATAGTAGTTATTAGAGTAGAAAAGATAGTAATATAGTAATAGTAGTAGTAGTATTGATGGTAAGAAGTAGTTATATTGTAGTAGTATTATGTAGTAGTAGTAGGTAGTAGTAGTTGAAGTAGTAAGTAGAGTAGTAATATAGTATGGAGGTGGTGGTGGTGATGGTGGTGGTGGGTAACAATATTGTACACAGTATAGTAGTAGTAGTAAGGAGTAGTAGTAGTAGTATAGTAGTAGTAGTATTAAGTAGTGTGTAGTAGTAGAAGTAGTATAGTATAAGAAGTAGTAGTAGTAGTAGTAGTAGCAGCAGCAGCAGCAGTAGGGGGGAGGAGGAGGAGCAAGAGGATGAGAGAGGAGGAGAGAGTAGGAGGAGGAAGAGTGGAGAGAGGAGGAGAATAGTAGATTAGTATAGATAGTCATAGCAGTATTGGTATTTGTAGTAGTCGTAATAGTAGGTGGTAGTAGTAATAGTAGTATAGAAACTCGCGTCCACGTCCATCGCGTCGTCCCTCGTCGTCGTCGTCGTCGTCTTCGCGTCATCAGCGGGCTCGTCGAAATTGGTAGTAGTAGTAGCCACAGCAAAAGCAATCAGTATCAGTACATGTCGATTGACATTGTTTTGTTTTGCTGTTGTAAACGACGTTTGTATTAGTAGCGCAATGTATAGAAGTAGTAGTAAGAAGTAGTAGAAGTAATAGTAGTAGTAAGTAGTAGCAGTAGTAGTAGTAGTTAGAAGTAGCAGTCGCAGCAACACATCAGCAGCAGCAGCAGCATTAGGAGTAGTACATGTAGCATGAACAGTAGCAGTATCATCACGATATGCGGAGTAAAACCAGTGAAGTGCTTATTGTGTGTGCCCTTTATTTGTGTTGTTCTCTGTCCTGTATGTCCTGTTATTCCCTGCGATCTGTGGTAAAGTTGTGTGCTATGTTTTTGTTTTAAACGGTCTTTCCACATTACGTGATTATTAGACGAAAAAAAAAAGAAAAAAGAAAAAAGAAAGAAAAAATTGAGGCCGGAAAAAAACGTCAACACAGGTAAAAAACAATTAAACTTATCTGCAGCCTGTAACAGAAAAATTGAAACGCCACTTAATCAACGGAAAAAAAAAAAAACAACCATCAAACCAATATAACTCGTCTGTCTCACTTCATCACTGACTTATCTATTATAAATATTTGCCAATTGGACATTTTGCTAAGTGCAAAAAGAAAAAAAATATGTTTCACATGCTGACAGGGAAACATCTTGAGAGAACTAATAAATGCTCATTCTGGCTCACCCGCCTCAACCATTTCGGCCGGCTTGAAAACTCCAGAATGAGCATTTATTAGTCTCCTAACAAGTAAGACATTTAATAACCAAAAATAACGACTCCTAAAACAAACATAACTGTGATGGTTATCTGTTTTTCAACTAATTTACTAAACCTTACAGATTTAGTTTTTGTTAATCCTATTTTTTTCCTGATCAATTTCATAACAACATTTTTCGCGCAAACATTCTATCAATGAGTCTCTGTCTTTCATGTAAATAGAACTACAGTCTTTAAACTGTTTCTAGCTAAAGTCTTTTAAAACCGAGTTATATTTTTGAATAAAAATCCACCCACTTATCCTCGCATGTCTTCCACTGACAGCAAGTTTTGATAAGTGTTTCTCTTTTTAACTATGTCTTCTTTCTGCCGAACAGTCCCTCTATAATAAATAGTGTCTGCGTTCCTTTCACACATTTTAAAAACTGTTCTAGTCACACTCACATTCAGTTTCTTGGCTAGGATTAACTAAAAACAATGTCATCATCTGTCCATAACAACCTTCTATCATTATATGCTTGTTCCATTTAAGTGTTGGGTCAGAAAATCACAAGAGTGATCAAAATTAATAGCGATAACTGTTTTAATAGTGTCTAGGACAATATTGTTTTCCATCAACCAGTCTGCCCACAAATCAATGAGCAATGAGGAAGTTTTTGTCATAAAGTTTAACTGCTCCATAGTTTTAATGACTAATTTAATCTAATCCAGTTATTGTTTTCTATCAGAACTCTCACAACTTGTTCATATACTAAAATCCTCTAAGGTCTAAATGTGTAAGATTATCCAATACAGTGCGGTAAGATTGTTTCTATATAAGACAATATTGATTTTGTAGCTTGTTGTTATGACCTAGATATCCTCGCCATTGTGAAGAACGCCGATGGTAACTTTAAGACTGTCAACGTCTAAGTTTTGCCAGCTAATTAGAATTCCTTTTAGAAGGACGTCACTAACGCCCACAACCCCATCCCTCTCCACATCTTTTAAGACAGAAATTTCAAATATCATTGTGAACGTGTCTCCTAATTTCATTTGCGGAATGAACTGTAATTTTGTAGAAGCATCTTTCAAAACTGATTCTCTTCTGTGGAGGATGTACTGTTTATTCCCATACGGCTTTATTTCAATCTCTTTCCGACTATTGTCATCTGGCATAAGACTTACATGTAAAGGGCCAGAGTTGAATGCTTTTCTGAACTTTTTTGACGGCCAAAAAATGTAAATGGGCTTATGAATTCAAATTTTATTTCCCATTCTAAATATGGTTCCAAGTGCCATTTGAGGTCAGGTTTTCGAACTATTTTATATTCATACTGACCAACATTATTTACTTCTAAATTGCGCAGCTGTTCTAGTTTAGGAAACTTTTTGCTGTCGCCAACCTCTTTGCGTTTATAATCACCATCTTTAGTGTACTCAAAACCATACAAAGCGCCTATCTCACCATTTTGTTCAAAGTCCGCAACATCTGCAAGGTCTTTCAATTCTAAAGTTATACACCTCACAGGCGCTAATGTAACTCCGGATTCTTCTGGCCCACGCGACATTATTTTTTAGTACAGTTTATTATTTTATTTCCAAAACAATGTGCAGGTTATCACATTTCACAACTTTCCCCACTTTGTCTTTGATTTTTATATTAAATGATCCGACCTCCCACAAACTAATCTTTTAAACTGTAAATTAGGGAATTGTATAATTTCATAATCGCAATATGCAGCTTTCCCTGATGGAAGAGCTCTTAAAACAGTTGAGGGCCTTCCATCATATAAGTTTTCATCAGTGCTCAGCTCATCCAAATGAACATAGAGTAATGCATGTAATGCAAGATCGAGCGGATTTTCTCCCTCATAAGTAGTTTTGGTTGGTGTAACTCTAAATCTATAATTGTCAGCTGCAAAGCCTAACATTTTAGCTAGCTCTTTATCAAAATAGTAACCTCCTTCTTCTTCAGGCTTGAATGTTAACATTGTTTTTAGATTTGCATTGTTAAGTTTGAGGGTAATGTTGAAGTTACTCATTGCTTCTTTTAGTGAGCAAAACCCGTAATAAACCATCAGGTATTGTTAACTGGCTAACTTTGGCCCCTGTTTTTGTCAACTTTTAGAACCTTATTATTCATCCCTGGCTTTACTTATATTAAACCATACGACTTTGTAAAATATTTCATGGAGCGCGACCGTTTTGGTTCCGCAATCGTTATCAATAGCATGTTCTAAAAACGAAGGGCGGTCTTGAGTTGTTATTGTTACAAACATTTTTTAACGAAATAAAATGAGTGCATTCAAATATACTGATGCAAAATATTCTGTTGGGCCGCACTACAATCTTAAAAATATAACAACTGATACTCTTGACATTTCTGTGACTCAGTCTGACGCCTTTCAAGTAAAGGTGAGTACTCCATTAAACAGATATCTTAACCCTCCTATTAAAAAGACTACATCGCGAAAGTGTGGTTCAGTCATCCGATGCAGTTTTATACAGAACCAGTTAAACTTTGCTGTGTTTTGTGCATCAACTGGGTGTGGAGTGTCGTATGCTGATCACTTAAATCATCCTGATCCTTTGGTGAGGTCAGTGTATAGATTTCATTTTTATTACACCTTCAGGCGTATTTTGACTGAACTGCAAGCACCATTGCCAAATGACAAACCGTTTAATCCATTCAGCAACAGAATAGACATGAAGGCTTTTGAAAGGATCTGTAACGAATTCAATATTAAGGTCAAGACAGACTTTAGACAAAAGTTGGATCTTAATCATGGTCTAGGCACCCCTTATTTTTGGGGCGTGCACAGAAAGTATAAGTATGACTGGAATCCTCCTTACACATCTTTCTCTTCAGGCACAACTGTTCACCTAGGGTCCATAGAGCAAGAGCATAAAACAGCATGGACAACATTTATCTTAGACGCTTCTAAGGGCCTAACTAAAGCAGGAATAGAACGAATAAACGACTCTGTTCGTACTTACGTTTGGTGTTTGCTAGGTTCGCAAGCACAAACGAGATCGAGCATAACTGATCCTTCTACTGGTTTTGATGCACAAAAACAGTACTTGGCAAATTTAGAGGACGCCATTAATTCTACAGTTGATTTGCCTTCAAGTATTAAAAGGTACCAAAATGTTTTACAATACGCAAGATCGAAAGTAGACTTTGCTGTTGGCACTGGTTTATACATGCTGCTTCTGACCTCAGGCTCAGATAGGAACAATAATAAACTACAATAATGAATCCTTGTGGCAGGCAATGAACAGAAGGTCGGAAAAAACGAAATAAATTCTGGGCCTGTAATATTCCAAGCAGTAAACAAACAAGATGCCCCCAAGAATAAGTCATCCAATCCCCGAGGTCCAAAGCCCAAAGGCCGCTGAAGAAGTCCAAAAAAATATGACCATGAATATGAAAAGACAGCACTTGTTCTTGGATTAACTGGCCTAGGATTACTTGGTCTTTATCTTACTAAATATTAACCCGACTATTAAGAGAACTAATTGCCCATAAGTGCTCGGCCATAAAGCCAACTACTTTGCTTGCAGTAGACAAAAGCCAGTAACAACACCCCTAATATACCGGTAAAGAGTCTATAGCTTTACCAGCTAATTTTTTAATAAACTCGCAAGATGATCAAGCTGTTTTTTTTACCCATGATTTATCAGGTGGAGGCGATGGGGGTGGAGGCACCGGCCCTTGACCACCGCCGCCTGTAATAGCCATCACAGTGTACTTATTGCAAATCCTAAGGCTGTTATAACGCTTACTAATGTGACTCCATGCTCTCTAAACAGTGTTCTTATTCTTTCTGCTAGTGTTGTGTCTTCATATAAAATTCTTTGGATAGGTTTCTCTTATTCTGCTCACTTGAGTTCGCAATGTTCTCGTTAGTAGACAACGCTTCTAGTCTTGCTGATCTCTCTTGTTCAAGATCTTTTAGTCTTTGGGTTATTCTTTCTTTAATATCATGCCCTAAGTTGGCGTCATCAGCCTCAACGAGTTTTTCTTTTTCTCTTTTTATATGCTCATCTAGTTCACTAGTTTTGCTAAATTGTTTGTTAATCGCCTCTGATGCTTCTCAAGCATGATCAAGGGCGCTATTTCCCGCATAGGCAATGGGGAATCATTAATTGTTTTTAATGCTGTTTCTTCTGAAAAACTGGTTTCTGTTCTATTGCATTTATTATTTCATCTGCTGATTGATTTAAAACTTGAAGTTCCATGTTTTGTATTTGGTTGAGCTGTTGGAAGTTCTTGCAGTGTGTTTTGAAGTTTAGCAACTGCATCCCTATCTAATTTTGGTTTAGCAATGCCAAGGCGATTTTGTACGCTCGCAGGAGTCTTTGTCTAATTGAACCCACGGCTAAAACTTTGATGGGTCTTTTTTAGTTGTAAGCTGAACAAGTTGTCCTTGATCGTTTTTCACAAACAAATGGTCATCTTTACTTCAAAATCATCAGGGGGTATAAATTCGGGAGGTTCTTGACCTAAACTTTGGTACAATGATCTAACCTTACTTTCTGTTAATTCACGCCGCAATGAGAGCGCTGAGCGATGCTGTGTCAAGGAGTCATTTCACTCAGTCGTCTCCAGGATCAAAAAACATAATCTTCTCACCTTCAATGCCTGCCATGTTTTAAATAATTAACTTTTTATTTTGCTTCATAAAAATGTCACAAGCATATGGTTCAATTCTTGACCCGCATAGAAGATTGAAAGAGCCCTTTGGCGTGAAGGGAAATAAGCGGAATATTACTGTTCCAAATAATCCGTCTACTATTGATGCAGATCAAATTCTTACTGTCCAATTTCCAGACCTAGGAGCGGATGAAGTGATTGTGCCAGGCTCTGCGCAACTTACTTTCAAATAGATCTTGAATCAGCAACAGACCCAACAGGACAGTTGTCCAGAATCTGGGGCGGGCAATCGTTAAGAAAATTTCTATAAAACTTGAGGGGCAAGAAATACTTTCTTTACACAATGCAGACATATTTTTAACCTATTCTGATCTATGGCTAACGGGAATGAAAGGGCTGACTTTGCGTTTCAAGGAATCGAAAATGAAGAAGCACTAAAACATAGAATAGGCGCCGCAGATTTTAAAGACGGTAAAAAGTATGTAGCTGTAAAATTTGCATATGGAAATCGCTTTTCCATACCCCTAGATTTTGAGTTGTTAAAAGCGCATGCGCCATACTTTCAAGGAGCATTAAAAGACAGATTGTCATATGAACTAACTTTTAATGAATACAAACGTGTTATCAAATCATCAGACCGAAGCAAAGTACAGCATTTCTGACATCTCGTTAGAGTTTGACGTTGTTAGCAACCCTAATTTAGCAAGGCTGATTGAGCAACAATATCAGTCAAAATTAGCAATATATTACGAAGAGTGATTCATCATACAACATATCCCAGAAGCAAGAATGACGCTATATGGAATTTTAGTTTTAGTGCTGCAGCAAGATCGCCTTAAAGGTATTTTATTGCTGTGTGAAGATGAAGAACCATTCAAAAGAGGAAGTGAAAAGTTTATTAATCCTAAATAACGAAAGTACAATGTTCGATTGAGGGTAGTCCTAACCAAATCTACGCTAGCGGGCTTAGACCTTATCAGCATTTTGAAGAAATAAGAAAATTGTTTGGAGGCGGGAGGGGTAGAAATCCAACAGTAGACCTTGTGTCTAAAGATCTACACCTTCACAGTGTAAGACTTGATGATTATTTAACAACAAAATACGGGTTATGGATTGACCTAAGATCGACAGAGTATAATCAGCTGCATGGAAGTGGGAGAACTGTTAAAGACGGAATAAACATTCAAATTGATAAAGAAAAAGATGGCGATAAACCAGTTAATGTACATTTGTTTTTAATATATGATGCGCAGCTGAATATTCATGAAAACAGATTAAAAGTATACATTACTAAATATTTTTTATTTAAAAAAAGCATGTCTGTTAGGCATTATCCAAAAGTACCTACAGCGCCAGAGCCACTTAAAGAAGAGATAGTAGAACCCTGAATAAAACCTTCAGATTAACAACATTACGCAATGCAACATAAATGGCAGGACTTTTTCAAGATTCACTTAATGCAATTTTAAATGGACTCCCAAAAAACA
>CM031620.1:49691356-49707397 GCA_018398815.1 Conus ventricosus
AGCTGTCAAAAAGTCTTAACTCTTTCTATCAAAATCAAGTACTCTCCTGTTTGTTGTTAAGTTTCTTTTCTTTAGTTTATTGACCATTGCGGCTTCAGTAACATGGATTTGAATGAATCCTGGTTGTGTCGACTTCGAGTAATGTATTGGGTAGTCAAAAATCTGTGTCATCAAATTCCCACACACGTCTGCAGCCGTCAGCTCGAAGTTAGTTTAAAAACCTATGGCAAGAGGACTGGAATACAGAAACGGACTGAAACTTGTTTTTTTCCAAATGTGTCCAAGCCTGTAAAAAACAACACCCTGTAGTCCGCCACTTGTGACCATAAAGAAGGAACAGTTTTGTGTGAATTGGACACAGGCCACTTCTTTTACACTGCCCACTCTTTTCATACTCAGAAATATATAACAAAAAATGAAGAGGCTCTATAACGAATACCATGTGATAAGCCTGTCACTACTGATTATGTCTTCACGGAATGTTGGATGGGCTTGACAGTGAACATCTTTAACAGCAGACTCAATAAAGAGTCTGTTCAGAAAGGTTCCTCGGAATCTGATTCTGTTGTTTAAGTCAAAGTTAATTTTCTTTTTTTTTATTCGAGCTTAGATGTTTTGTTGTAAACAGACCTAGTTGAAAGGCGTTTTGAATATATTTGACAGAAACTGATCTACTGATTTTTTTCTTCACCTTCTCACGTGGAATCAATTGACGACGTGAAAGCCTTGATATGATGCCCCTCTCTCCTCCCCTGTGGTAGGCTGGGGTTGAACGAATTCCTGACAGTCGAAACGGCCGCCACGGAGTACCTAAGAACGACGAATTTCTTTTCGTTGCCAGTTACTTCTCATTTTTTTATATCACTGTTACTATATAACTAGTTAATATGAATTCCTAAAGATAATACTTTAAAGGTCTCGTCTCTCCCTCCATCCCTCCCCCTCCCCCCTCTCTCTCTCAGCTCCAGTCTCCTCTTTCTCTATCAAATGCATTTTTTGCCGTTGATAAAGCCACAGAGCAATCATACAGAACACTAATTAAGAATCATGATTGTGATATACCTCGTTATCCCCTTACATAGTTTGATTCACTGAAAAGAAATATTGGATAGTCGTTTGCTTGAGTAATTGCGCCAAATCTACGATTTAAGTTTTTTTTTAGAATAAGAAAGAGTACTAACCCAAAACATGTTTTGCACAACGACGACGATATAATGATGATGTTGATAATGATGATCTGGTGGTATTTTAATGTGCATGTGTTGCAAGAGGGTTGATTTTACTTTTACACACACACACACACACAACACACACACACACACACACACACACACACACAAAACACACGCACGAAACGAAACGCACGCACGCACGCACGCACGCACGCACGCACGCACGCACGCACGCACGCACAAAACACACACACACACACACACACACACACACCACACAAAACCACTCACACACACATGCACATACTGCGCACATATGTTTATATTTGAATTTCATTTGCTTTTAAACAATCCGAGTTTTCAGTTAAAATATATGAATATGTGCGTGATTTTTGTTTGTAGACACGGGTGTCGATTCCTGTTAGCATGGACACTCTGTCTTTCATATGTTTGTAATTGTGTATTTAAAAAAACAACAACAACAAAAAAAACAGAACCAATGTAGATGCTGGAACACCTGCCTCTTGAAATTAGCCGTCTTGCCCTCACTCCCTTCTTCGCCCAATGCAGTGGCTGGTCTATCAACAACATGAACTGAACTGAATTGAATTCAAAGTCAGAATTCACATTGTGAGCACCAACAGTCCGGCTTCGGTGTTCTATAAAAGGAGCGCAAAGCCTCTGCATTTGGAGGAGACTTATTACTCGAACATGAATATTTTTTGCTCTGCCTCGACAATTCGAATTTACTCTTCCCCGAGCCCTGGCTGCTAGAATCACTCTAAATAAACTGGTGAATATGGGTTTTTCGTATTTACGTCCATGTGTATATTTTTCAGTCGTCAAGAACTGGTCAACCTAAAGGAACTTCCATGAAACCTTGTTTTATCCCTTTGAAGATTTTTTTTGATAGCCACAATGGTCTTTGGGGGAAATGTAGGTCTCCTTCTGCAAGATGTTTTCTCAACGCTGTATTAGTGTTTTCTGAACAGTGGATCGCTAACATACCTCCATTCTTCTATGGTACACTTGTGTGTATAGACGGGTTTTTTTGTGTGAACCCTGGCTAATGCATGACTTTAAGTGGTCTACTCACAACAATCTGTAGACAAAGGACCTCTTCAAATTTAAAGAAAACGACACACAGTAGCAGCACATTAACCCCCCCAAACCCTTTTAATTTGGGAAATGGCAATTGATATGTTTTTTACATAGGACTGATCAAAGGAATTAACAGAAAAGAAAATACTACAAACAACAAACCTTGCAGAAACTTGCAGAATCAGCACAAATGGGCTAACGTTGAGTGGTCCAGAGACCATTAGCGTTGGGGGTTTTTAGCCTGTCAAAATATGCCCGCAACATCACGACAAACTTTCCAATTTAGCAACCGTCAACCTGGAGAGATTTCTTTCCACTGAAAAAAACTGGGAAATAATCAAGAAACCAAATGGGAAAACACCAACACTTCAATCTGTCTACCAAACTTGCAGACGCTCTGAATACAGATAACGAGATGGAACTGATCTGTTGGTCTCCAAAATCAGAAATATTCTTACTTCTTCAATAAATCTGCTGCTTTTTTTTAAAAAACGAACAAACTAGGAAAGACACAAGGGTGTCTTGATTAGTGTTTGTAAGGAAAGTTGGCTTTGGAGATGTGTACCATCAGTTGTTCTATTTCAAAATCAAAGGTACTCTCCTTGTTTGTTTTTTTTTTGTTAAGGTTTCTTTTCTTTAGTTTTTACCGTTGCGGGTTCAGTAACATGAATTTAAATTGAATTGGTTGTGTCGGACTTCGCATAAGGTTAATGTATTGGGTAGATCAAAATATCTGTGTCATCAATTCCACATCACTCTGCAGCCGTCTGCTCGAAGTTAGTTTTATAGACTATGGCCAGAATGATGGAATTCAGAAAATAGACTGAAACTTTTCATCAAAATGTGTCCAAACTGAAAAAAAATCTGTATCCGCACGTGTGACCATAATAAAGATGTGAACAGTTTTGTGTGAAATTGGAAAAGGGCCACTTCTTTTACACTGCCCACTCTTTTCATACTCAGCAATTTATAACAAAAAATGATAAGTTGCTCTATAACGAATACCATGTGAATAAGCTGTCACTCTGATTATGTTTTCACGGAATGTTGGATGGGTTGACAGTGGACTTCTTTAACAGCAGGACTCAATAAAGAGTCTGTTCAGAAAGGTTCTCGGAATCTGATTCTGTTGTTTATGGTGAAAGTTAATTTTCTTTTTTTTATTCGAGCTTAGATGGTTTGCTGTAAACAGACCTAGTTGAAAGGCGTTTTGATATATTTGACAGAAATGATTCTACTGATTTTTTTTCTTCACATTCTCAGTGAATCAATTGATGACGTGAAAGCCTTGATATGATGCCCCCTTCTCCCCTTGTGGTAGGACTGGGCTTCGTTGAACGGATTCCCTGACAGTCCGAAACGGCCTCACGGAAGTACCTAAAGTAGACTGCCAGGTAAGAAATCGGTGGTTTCATTACGAGATGAATACTATCTCTGGTTCATTTACTGGCTTTTCCAGTCTAATGACAAAAACTGCTAATTCCACTGGACGAATTTGAAATGTTACACCGAAAAGTAGAACATAAATTGTGTGTTTAATAAAATGCTTAGGAAAGTATTTGCAGGGATGTCTGACGCAACATTGATAGACCATGGCAGATGTAAATAAACGTATAGTACTTATGGTGCGTGGATTTCGTTCTGTATAACAAAATATGCGTATGGAGCTACTACTAATCTCACATTGCCGCACACTTTGTCATCATTGACACGGAAACACTCTTTCAGAGGTTTTTCGAAACGAGAGCTTCAAACACTAATAAGCATAAAAAAGTTGATATCAGAGTTGCACAGGAAAGCAAAGGAATATGAACTGGTAGACAACAACAGCAGTGTTGGGATATGTTTGAAACGTTGTATTCGGAATGACATGAGGCAGGAAAATCACTGGAGGTCGTCGAAAAAGAGATAGACGAAGTAAAACAAAACAAAGCAACAGAAGCATCCTGGTGATTTTGCTCTTCACCACTTCTCGTTCAGTTTCGTATTTTGTCAGTCATCAGTAGTCGCTTTCCGAGAGGCCTGACGTAGTCCAGTGACGGTGTGTATGATGCAACAAAAAAACGTCACGACAGTCAGAAAGGACAGGTTTAATATGATATTAATTGTATTTATAGAGTGTCGTTTGCAAATGTGCTGTCGACAGGGAACCAGGTGGCCCTGCCTATGTGAGCCATGGATCGATTGGTGAAGGATCACACTCCAAGGACACGGTCATGCCAAGAAATTGGGAGAGATATTGCGAGAGGCACGGCGTTAAACACAGGAATATAATTGTCAGCCGTTACTCTGTATAGGGACAAAAAATAGAAATGAGTTATGATTTGTAATCGGTATGATCATCGACTATGACTCATTTGTGTTCAGAAGAAGGTTTGATTTGTATTGGTTTGTCTTTCTTTAGTTTTTGTATGTTTGTAGGTTCTCTTTTGTTGCAGTACTTCTATTTTTTTTAAATCTACTGTTACTGTATAATTAGTTATATATGAAATTTCCATAAGATAATATTTAAAGTTCTGTCTCCTCCTTCCCTCACCTCCCCCTCCCCCCTCTCTCTCTCTCTCTCTTCTCTCAGCTACAGTCTCCTCTTTCTCTATCAAATGGATTTTTGCCGTTTTTGCACAGAGAATTTTACAAACACTAATTAGAATCATCATGATTGTGGATCATACCTGTTCTCCCTTACATAGTTTGATTCACTGAAAAGAAAATATTGGATAGTCGTTTGCTTGAGTAAAAGCGCGTAATCTACGATTAAGTTTTTTTTTTAGAATTAAAAAGATTGCTAACCCAAACATGTTTCCCACATGACGACAATATAATGATGATGATGATAATGATGATTTGGTGGTATCTTAATGTGCATGTGTTGCAAGAGGGTTGGTTTTACTTCTCACAATAAAGTTGAGCATTTAATTTATGAGGTGTGAAAATCGGATTTCACCATCCAAAAATGTCTATATTTTGTAATGCAGCGGGGTTAGACGTAACTACGTCAGTTTACGTTCAAAGAAACAAATTACCGTGTGAAGTGAGGGGTTGCCGATACAATGTATTTAATTCAATGCTGGAATGTGGCCGTAGTATTTTATGTAAACCGGAATTCGGATGCCCTTGAATGTGTAGGATAAAGAATATCATCTAATTACAGAAGAACATTGCAAACTCCTTCCATTCCGCTAGATGCTTTAGAACTACTTTTCTTTCTTTTTTCTTTTTAAATTGTCTGTGAAATAAATGAACGAGCCGGCGCGCGCGTGTGTGCAAGTGTGTTCTTTACACTACAATATTTGTCTTCGTTTTTCATCTTGTCTTTGATTTGTTTTTCTTCCTTTGCTTTAACACAGTTGTGTTGCTTACTTCTTTCACGCTGTCGTTGATCTTTTCTTGCCTTTTTTTTTACGTCTCTGTTTCCATGATTGTACCTCCTCCTTTTTGTTTCCATCTTCTTTCTTTTCTGTGTTAAAAAAAATCTCTTTCGTTCGTTTGCTGTCAATTTTGTTTCCTTTCTTTAATCTTCAGGCATTCACTTCCTACTCATGTAAGTTATTATCCATCATTCTTTACCTGTAAGTAATCGTCCATGTATGTCCTGATTGGAAGTATCCTTCACTCTGTTCTTTACCTGTAAGTCTTCCTCCATTCTTTTCCTATACCTGTAAGTCTTACTCCTTTGATTGCGTCATCTGTAAGTCATCCTGCATTCAGTTCTTTACAGTAAGTCATCTGCATTCAGTTCGTTACCTGTTAGTCATCCTCCATTCAGTTCGTCATCTGTTAAGTCATCCTCCATTCATTCCTTTACCTGTAAGTTATCCTTCATTCATTTCTTTTCATGCGTGTCAGCCTCCATTCAATTAATTATTGTAAGTCATCCTCCATGCTTTTCTTTACCAGTTAAGTTATCGCGCAATTTTTTTCCTTACCGTTTAAATTATCCTCCCATTATCTCTTCACCTGTAGTTATCTCCATTCATCTCTTCACCTGTAAGTTATCTCATTATATCTTCGCCGGTTAAGTAATCTCCCTTAAGCTCTTCACCTGTAGTAATCCTCCATTCATATCTTCACTGTAAGTTATCCTCCATTCATCTCTTCGCACGGGTTAAGATATCCTCCATTTCATTTCTTCACCTGTAGTTATCCGCTTTCATCTCTTTTTTCACCTGTATGTAATCCTCTTCATCTTTCACTGTAAGTTATCATACATTCATCTCTTCACCTGTAAGTAATACTCCATTCATCTCTTCGCATGTTAAGTTATCATCAATTATTTTCTTCACCTGTAAGTTATCCTCCCATTATTCGTTACCTGTATAGTTATCCTCCATTATCTTTTCACCTGTATGTGATTCCTCCATTATCTCGTCACCTGTAAGTAATCCTTCATTCAATTCTGCTCATGGAAGTTCATCCTGCCATTTCTTTTCCTGTTCCTGTAAGTTATCATGTGTCAGGGTTTACTCCTGTAAGTCATCCCCCATTCAGTGGTTTTTCCTGTAAGTTTTTATCCATTCTTTTTTCACTTGTAAGGTTATCCTCGATTATTCTTCTCACTCGTAAGTTATCAACCTTTCATATTTTTCTCCTGTTAGTTTTCCTCCATTCTTTTCCTTTGCCTCTGTAGTCCAAATCCTCATTCATTTCGTCACCTGTAAGTTATCCTCATTCATTTCGTTCACTGTTTAGTTATCTCCATTCATCTCTTCACTTGTAAGTTATTCCTCAATGTCATTTCGTCACCTGAGTTATCCTCCATTCATTTCGTTTACTGTACGTTATCCTCCATTCATTTCTTATCCTGTAAGGTATCTCCATTATTTCCTTTACCTGTAAGTTATCATCCATTCAGTTCTTACCTGAGGTCATCCTCCATTCATTCCTTTACCTGCAAGCTATCAGCCATTATCTTCTTTACCTGCTAAGTGAACCAGTCTTTCGCCTCAATGGCCAAAGGAAACAGACAAGCACCTGTCCACACTCATTCCACATCATGGAGAGCTCCGGTTACGAACCCTTATCCACTGATGACGTGTCCAGTTTTGGCGTAAGTGATCAGATTTCAGTTCCGAATATGGATGTCATTACCAGTAAACAGCCGGATACAATCCTACAATGGTATAAAAAGGTTGATGTGGTCACAGCCACGCCAGCCAGAAGAGGAGCAGGTTGATCTTGTATGACAGGGCCTTGCTGCGACATCAAAAGCATACACTAGTTTTGTGTAGGTAGCAGCTGCAGAGCAGCATGCAGCTGCAGTAGTAGTAGTTAGTAGTAGTAGATAGTAGTAGTAGTAGTCGCCTAAAACAATAAAGTCCAGCAAAAAGTGCATTAGTTGAATTACAAAAAACATACAGTCTTGCATGACGCGCTGAGAGTTGGAGGTTTAAAGGGGGGAAAAACGAAAACATACGAATTTACAAAGAAGAAAAAAGAAAAAAGAAAAGCAAAAAGAAAAGAAGGAAAAGGAAACAACAAAACAACAACAACAACAACAACAACAACAACACATAAAACATACACCAAAAGACAAAGACAATTAAAAAACAAACAAACAACAAGACAACAGTAGTACAAGGTGGGGGTCTGGGGAAGCGGAAAAATTACTTAGTAGTTAGATAGTAGTAGTTGTTGTAGTAGTAGTATTAGCATTTTTATTAGTCGTTGCAGTGGGTAGTGGATTAGTAGCAGTGGTAGTTGTGGTAGTAGTTGTTAGTAGGTAGTAATAGTTTGAGTGGTATGTAGTAGCTGTAGTAAGTAGTTGTTGAAGTAGTAGGATTTGTTGTTATGTTAGTAGTAGATAGCAGCAGGAAGTAGTAAGTTGTAACAGTTGTTGATCTAGTAGTAGATGAGTAGTTGTGGTAGTGGTAAGTAGTGTGGTAGTAGTAGTTGTAGCGAAAGTGCTATTGTATAAGTATTGTTATAGAAGTAGTAGTAGGAGTGTTAGTAGTAGAAAGTGTTGTTGTTAGTAGTAGTATTGATGGTAGAAGTAGTTGTAGTTGTAGTAGTAGTTGTTGTTTTTGTGTTGTAG
The DNA here is from genome assembly GCA_018398815.1 of Conus ventricosus. NCBI lineage: Eukaryota > Metazoa > Mollusca > Gastropoda > Neogastropoda > Conidae > Conus > Conus ventricosus. Next base: position 49,699,661 of record CM031620.1, read on the forward strand.
TAGTAGTAGTAGTAGCAGTAGTAGTTGTAGTAGCTAGTTGTAGTAGTAGTAGTAGTAGTTGTAGAGTAGTGTATAGTGGAGTAGTATGTAGTAGTGGTAGTAGTTGTTGTAGTAGAGTAGTAGTAGTTAGTAAGTAGATTGATTGTGTCTGTAGTAGTAGTTGTAGTTATAGTAGTAGTAGCATGTAGTAGCGGTTGTTGTAGATGTAGTAGTAGTAGCAGCGCAGTATAGTAGTTGCCGTAGTTGGAAGTAGTAGTAGAGGTGAGTAGTTGTAGTAGTAGAAGTTGTAGTAGTAGTAGTTTGTAAGTAGTAGTAGAAATCGATAGTTATCGTGTAATAGTAGTAGTAGTATAGTATTGATGGTAGAAGTAGTTATATTTGATAGTAGTAGTGTAGTAGTTGTAGTGAGTAGTTGTAGTAGTAGTAGTGTAGTAGTTTAGAGTAGTAATATGTAGTAGTGGAGGTGGTGTGGGTGAGGGTGGTGTGGTAGGTGGTAACATTTGTTGTTGCTCTAGTTGTAGTAGTAGTAGTAGTTAGTAGTAGTAGTTATAGTTGTTGTAGTTGTGGTAGTCAGTAAGTAGTAGTAGTAGTAGTAGTAGTTGTAGTAGTAGTAGTAGTAAAGGAGTAGTAGTAGTAGTAGTAGTCAGTTGTTGTAGCAGCAGCAGCGCTGCACAGTTAGGAGGGAGGGAGGAGGAGAAGGAGGTGGAGGAGGAGGAGGAGGAGGAGGAGGAAGAATAGTAGTTGTATTGTGATAGTCATGCAGTATTGGTTAGTTGTAGTTCGTGAATAGTAGTGGTATAGTAGTAATAGTAGTAGTTAGACACTTCGTCGTCTGTCCTCGTCTCGTAATCGTCGTCGTCGTCGTCGGGTCTTTTTTTTTTCTTTTCGTCGTCATCATCGTCGTCGTCGGACGGTATTTTATAGTAGCAGCAGCAAAAGCAATCAGTAGCAAGTATTTGTCGTTGGGGTATTGTTGTGTTTGCTGTGTAAACGGTTGTAGCATGTTTGCGTATTGGTATAGTCAGTAGTAGTAGTAAGTAGTTAAGTAGTTAGAAGTAGCAGCCTCAGAAGCAGCAGAGCAGCAGCAGCTGCTGCAGCAGCTGCTAGCGCAGTCAGCAGCAGCAAGATTAGTAGTAGTAGTAGCAATGAACAGTGCAGTATCATCACGATATGCGGAGTGAAAACTCGTGAAGCGTTATTGTGTTGCCTTAGTTGTGTTGTTCTCGTCTGTATGTCTGGTTTATCCCTAGTTATGTGGGTATGTGTGTGTGCTTGTGTTGTTTTTTACGTCTTTCCACATGACGTGTTATTAGACGAAAATAAAAAGAAATAAAGAAATAAAAAAGAAAAAGAAAAGAAAAAGTGAGGGCCGGAAAAAAAAGTTAACCAAGTAAAAAATTAACTTATCTGCAGCTGTAACAGAAATATAGAAAATCCACTTAAATCAAAGATAAAAAAAAAAACCCATCAAAAATATAACTCGTCTGTCATTCACCTCACACTGACTTTTCTATTATAAATTATTTTGCCAATTGGACTTTTAGCTAAGTGCAAAAGAAAAGATATGTTTCATTGCTAACTAGGGAAACATCTTGAATAGGTCTGTGACAGGCGTTATTTAGGAATGAATTTCTTCAATTTTTTGTTACACAAAAGAGTGTGATCAGTTGATATGCTATGACACATATGCAATGTACATTTTTAACATACTTTGTTTTAAAAAAGTCAGTTTCATCTGACAGATCAGGGAACTTATCTGTAGTCTACGATATATGCTTTTATTTCTCAATGGAAAATTTTTCATTTATCGTGTAAACCAAAACACCCTTTTTCTCTTTCTCATCAATGTAAATTAGAAAATTGTACTTTATTCCGTGTGTTGTATGTGTTGTGTGTGTGTGTGTGGTGTGTGATGTGTGTGTGTGTGTTGTGTGTGTGTGTGGTGTGTGTGTGGTGTGGGTGTTGTGGGTGTGAGTGGTGTGTGTGTGTGTTGTGTGGTGTGTGTTGTGTGAGTGATGTGTGTGTGTGTGTGTGTGGTGTGTGTGTGTGTGTGTGTGTGTATGTGTGTGTGTGTGTTGTGTGTGTGGTGTGTGTGTGTGTGTGTGTGTGTGTTGTGTGTGTGTGTGTGTGGTGTTGTGTGTGTGTGTTTTTCAGTGTGTGTGTGTGTGTTTGTGTCGTGTGTGTGTGTGTGTGTGTGTGTTGTGCGCGTGCATGTTGTGGCGTGTGGTTGTGTGTGTGTGTGTGTGTGTGTGTGTTCTGTGTGTGTGTGTGTGTGGGTTTTGTGTGTTGATGTGTGACTTTCCTTGGCTTCAATTTGTTTAATCATGACCACTGGGGGTTGTGACCTGCTGGACAAGTACATGAACACATATAAGAAACAACTACCAAAAACATAATAACTACAATGATAAAAATACTAACAAAAACGACATACATCATCAAATCAATGTATTTGTTTACATTTACATTAACACGACAACACTTGGCCTGGAAAATGTAGTCTGGTTTTTATACAAAGTTGCCATGTTCAATGTGAAAAACCCTCAGTCGGCGTCCTGCTTGTTACGACTAGTATCAATATTTTGTTTAACTCCATGGGAAGGTACAATCTTTTGGTTTACTTTATTCTGACATTCAATTTAATTCTGGTATCATGTTGTTAGGAGCACAAGACCACGAAAGTGCCTTTTTCAAGGCTGCCCCATTTTGTATTATTCAGTCTTTTCTGCACAGTATCTTTAAAGGTAGCACACACTATCCGTACGAGTGTTAGATAGAATGTGCCCTATGTGGCAGTATGTTCCATTTCATTTTTGTGTCTTCGTCTCAGTTTCGTCTCCCAAAATTTGTTGTTCTTGAGAATCTATTCTCCCATGAAAATAAAATCTTTTGGTTTTCTGAACACCGAGTAGAGAAACCACAATCAATCCACATAATATGGATAGTCTTTAAATGCGGAGAAAACAAATTAATAGTAAGGCTCGTCATTTAGGGGTAGAAACCCAAAGGACCACTATAATCTGAAAAAAAACGATGGAAGTAAGAACTGCTGAGGTAATAATTCAGCTCATTTGTATAAAGGATAAGAAGAAGTTCAGGGGGACGTGACACACCTGCAGGTTGAACCTAGTTGTGAGAGAAGTATATAGTTCTTTTATAAAAAAGCAGACATAAATAGTTTACTCAGCACTGAAACTCTACGGCAGACACTCGGAAATGATCTTACCTTGTTTGCGACGATACTCGAATTGAAAGGCCTAGTTGTCGAGAGTTCAATCAATGGAGCTTAAGAGTTTAACGACCTTTGAACTTAAACGTAAACAGTATACGATATGAAGGTTTCAAGCTTGACAAAAATGACTTTATACTAAAACCGAGGTTTTAGGTAATAATGGCTTCTTTACCCAAGTCCCACTACCACCATCTTCCCCTACCACTTCCTCCAACCCCTTAGAGTCCTTGATTCAAAACTGCGGGGCAATCAATGCTTAAAGCCACCATAGCAGAAGTGTTCTGTCTGCAAACCGAACTTTCTCCTTTTATTGACAGAGTATGCATGTCTGTGCTAACTAGCAGGAATAATTAACTACCCCGTGCATTTCCCAGTTTGGTGGACGGGAATAATGAGGATGTGTTCTCGATCCATGGAACAAATAGAATGTCTAATTCACTGGAAAAGGCAGGTTAAAAATCAGGACTTAGGCTTGAGCAGACTTTTATTAATTTTCCCATCTCGAACCATCTGATTCCTGCCATTAGTTGCTGAGTGAGGTGAACAGCAGGCTGACACTGGAAAAAAATTAAAATAGAATTTGAAATTCCTGCTTTACATTTTTCGTCACCACAATAATTTGTCTACCTGGCATGTTGCAACTATACCATGCTGTTCTGACAATCATCTAACCTTTTTTTTCCCATCTGTATGATATAGCCTTATTTATTCGCACTTAGGAACGGACAAGTTCTGTCCTTGTTTTTCCATGGTGGATGGGCCATTTGTTTGGTTAGTAAAAAAATCACCAACAACAAAAATCAGAAGGATAATTGAAAATTTTCAAGGAAAGTGTTAATTAATAATCAGTGTTAGTTTAAATACAAAGAATAAACTTCCCATTTCATTCGATTTTTATGTTGAGGCTGAAAAAATGTCCAGTTGTGTTTCAGGTGTATCACAACACTCTTGCACAGGTCCGTGGGTCCAGGGATTCACATTCAGCAGGGAAAATTTCAGTAAATACACAAATGAGTTGCAAGAAGGTTGTAACTCCAGGAAAACTAAATAGATAGATTAATTCATATGCCTGCTATCCATAAGCCTAAATTGGGGAAATGCCAAAAATGAGGGGAGTGGGCACTCAGCTGACATATGAGGGCCAGAAGTGCAGAAAAAAGGGGCACTGTCGGAAAAAAAATACTCGTATCATTCGCCGCAGTTAGTGCGGTAAATAAAGGAAAAGCCAATGAATCTACTCACTCAATCCCCGTCTTCGCGGCACGCAAACGCTCGCTCGAGTGGCGATGTGTCACCCTCACCTTCATCATCACTGAGCTCACACTGACGAGTCAGTGATTCCAATTTCCTTCTCTCGATATTTCTTCACTGGAATCACTTTAATCAGCTTCGTCATCCTCTTCTTCAATGTAGGCAACCTTCCGTTTTGTAGCATTTCAATAATAAACTTCAGGAAAGCTTATATCGTTGCAGACGCGGGCTCGACTTTGCTCCAACACATTGCAGATAAAAAAACTTGTTTGAGAACGCTGTTCTATGAAAGTAGTAAAGACAGGTGGGTTGGTCTGGTCAATCAGCCACTGAGGCGGAAGTGAGTCATTGGTGTGCTGCGAAACGCTGTGCAGGATGAAGGAAGGAACGCTGGTCGATTACTATTTTATATCTTGTTTGCCGTTGTAACTGATCACGATACCACCGCATGAAAAATTGGTGAAGGCCGGAACCTTGATAGCGTTCGTTCGTTACTGAAGCGTTGTGTCTTCGGAAAACGATATAGCGTTGTTCGTGACGAGTTTTTACTACAACTTTACTATCGTCATATCTCCTTTTATGATTTTGTTTTTCAAAATTGGTATCATATCATGGTCATTATTGTCATGATTGATATTATTTTATTAATATTATTATTATTATTAGTTTCTTATTATTATTATTTGTATTTTTATTATTATTATCTTTACTATTTACGTGTTCTGTATGTTACTCAAAGCATCCTTTCTGTGTCTCTGTATTGTCCCAGCATCGTCACATAAATAACATATATAAGTGTTGCTCCACGCCGTTGGACGCCATTAGCAAGGAGCCATATCCCTGCTTTGCCACACCACCAGGTGGAAAGTGACGCAATATACCTCTCTCAAAATTCCTCCTTGGATCAATTTTTATGACTGATCGTTGTCTCTGAATTGTGTTTGAATCCCCTGCTGTGTTGATGAACCGCTGGGGTTTCCTCTGACATTCTCACCCACTCTATCCTCACAGTAAAATTCCCCCAGAAGCCGGATCGTCTAGGGATATACATTAGAACGCTTACAAGTGTAGTCATCTCCAACATGCGAACAACCTCTTGAACATAGAATGATTTACGAAAACAATGCATCAGTCGAAAAATATAAAATATTGACAAACCCCTCACCTGTTCATCCTAGCGTCTCATATTTGGATTATCCATCACAATTAACACAATTTGGAAAAAATAAACCGTTTGAACAAAATAAAACAAAAAAAGAAAAAAAAGAAAAAAGATGAGGACGTAAGGATTACGATTTTGCTTGTCAAACATTGTAATTTAATTAAACACTCCCTTACAATATTGCTGCGTATATAAAAAAACATAACAAACAAAAATTCTTTCACCTTCATGAACATTGCCATAGCTTTTGCCACGTACCGCTCCTTCAAATAAATGGCCACAGATTTGAAAAAGCTGGATTAAGGGAAACATAACTCTCACAAAGGTCATTATTTAACTTCAGGTAGTTGCATATTGCTATACTGCAAAAAGTTCCCATGCTTGTACCAGATGACGTTTGCAGTGTGTTCCATACATGAGGCACGCATTTCATATATCGGTTTACCAGTTCGAAACTGCGTCTTACAATGCAGATGACGTGATTAAAAAATTTTTTCCTGAAGGTGATAAACATTTTGTTCATGTCGCTCCAAGATATTACGGTTAAATAGATATTGGGTAGTTTCAGCATTTTGTTTAAAAAAATCTATTTTAGATACATGCGTATCTCGTGATTAATTTCTTTTGAAACATTCTTTGTGGAGAGTGACTTGTAAGGAGGTGACTGCCCTGATACTCGGCTTGGTGGTCAACTGGGCCGGGAGGAAAAACAACATGAAACTGAATCCTATTGATACAGTGACCAATCATGTCTGTACAAAATATTGTCGACGACTTTTTACAAAATGAAACGTAAAACCATGCAATTTGTTTGACAGAAAATTACTGATCAAAAAGGTATGTACCAAAAATACAGTTGTAAATTTTTTTTCAAATCTACAATTTCATAGAAATGGCGTCTTCAAAAATATAAACGTACGTTCATGGCACGCCGCCCCCTGGGGGCTCCCCTAAAGGACGGGTTTGGTGGGGGGAAGGGGGATGACCCCCACGCTCCGCAAAAGACCCACAATAAATTACGATACAACCCCCATTTTTTTACACCAGCAAAAAAAACTTCCAAAACACCCCCATGCCGATCACAATAAAGCACTCCAACGCACCACATCCATCCGAACAAGCACTCCCAAAGCAACAACAGACAATCCGATCAAGCACTCCAACGCACACAAAACAAAAATCGCAAACAAGCATCCCACGCCCACAACATGCATTATAAATAAAAATTTCAAACGACTACACAAAACAATTACAGCATTTCCCGCACTAGAAAGTACACAATTTTAAAGAAAATTTCCAGTGTTGGGCCCTTTTTTCACACCCGGATGCGCCACATCCCCGCCCCCGTCAAGTCCGCAGGGGGCACCCTGTGCACAGGTGCTCCCAGCCGGGTTTGGGTTTTCGCAGGGGTGCCCAAAACCGACCCTCGACTCCCAAGGGGCAGTGAAGAGCGGTCCCGGGGGGGGGGGGGGGGGGGGGGGGGGGGGGGAGTGTTTCTGGGGGTCCCGGACGGGGGGTCCGGCCGGCCGTCAAGACGGCGGGGTCTTCTAGCAGTCCCCGGTCCGCCAAGGCGTGGCCTCGACCAGCCTTTGGCACCAAACCCCCCCGTGGTTTTCCCAGCGTGCCCCGCCCGCACGTGGGACCATCCAGTTCGTGCCCAGGTGAAGCCCCGGGGGGGGGGAGGACGAGCTGGGGGGAGAGTTTGGGGAGAAAAGAAAAGGAAGGGGGAAGGAAAAAAGGGGTACTGGAACCCCGCCGAGTTCCGTTGACCATTGCTGTCAAGTCTTTTAAAAGCCCTCGCAGATGGGGGGAGGGGGGAATTATTACGCACACAGTAAACCCATTGAATCAAGTCTTCCACACGATGCAGGAAAAAATGCATTAAAACAAAGGTTTAAAACAAATATGAATTATTTCACCTTCCTACTCCGCTTACGTTTCTTCCCTTTGGAAATAAATCAACAAGCGACATCGCTTTAAAAACTGCCACCCCAAAAATTTGCAAATAAAATTCAATGCATAAAATTTTCACATTTTAAACACATTTTCAAAATAACACAAATTTCCCAAACCCCGCATCCGAACGACAAAT
>CM031620.1:49708397-49718397 GCA_018398815.1 Conus ventricosus
TGGTTCATTACCTTCAATTGATAGACCCTTCTCTTGCACTAAATTTATAAGATCTGTCACTATTGTGGAAGCCCAAGATTTTAGCAAGCCCTTTAGGAAAAGTATACTCTCTTCTTTCTTCTAGTGGAAAATGTATAGTAATTCTGAGGTTTGCTTCATTAATTGTTAGCAATATGTCTAATTTGTTAAATACTTCTTTTAAAGAACAAAAGTTGTAATAACCTTCTGGTATTATTGTCTGATTCATTTGATTGCCCCCTTCGTTACAACATTAATCCAGTTATTCTGAGCTTCTTCAGATATGTTAAACCACTTAACTTTAAAACCAATTTCTCTAAGGGCAACCCTACAATCGCCGCCCTATTGTCAACTGGATATGCTAAGACCACCCGTGTGTTTTGCTTAGTTATATAAATGTGCATCCTTTTTTATAACTATTTAATAAACTATTTTAAAAATGGAACCTTTTAAATATAACGAAAGTGCCACTTACAATGTAGGAGGGTTTTATAACCCCAAATCTTTGGACTTCTGTGTCTTAACCATTGCAGTAGATGAATTATATGGCTTCCAAGTCAGACTTGTAAACCCACTAAATAAATATTTAAATCCTCCAATAAAGAGTGATAGAGAGCCATTACTATGGGCAATCCACCCTATGGTCTGTTATCAAAATCAGTTAAATTTTGCGATTTACTGCTCAACAACTGGTTGTGGTGTTTCATATACAAACCATTTATATCACCCCAATCTCTTAGTAAGGGCAGTATATAACTTTCATGTTTATTACCAGTACAGGCGTATACTAACTGAACTACAAGTGCCCCTCCCCAACGACAACGCGTTTAATCCATTCAACAACCCAGTGAACAATAATGCATATGAAAGAATCTGCAACGAATTTAACATTAAATCTTCAACTGACTTTAGACAAAAGTTAGACCGCAATCACGGGTTGGGCACATTGTATTTGTGGGGGGTACATAGAGAATATGAGTATAACTACTGGCTTGGCCACACCTCTTTTCAACCAAACGCACAAGTTAGATTGGGGTCAATAGAACAAAAACACCCTGATGCCTGGACAACATTTATCTTGGATGAAAGTAAAGGCCTAACAATGCCAGGAGTGCAAAGGCTTAATGACTCCATACGGACGTACGTTTGGTGTTTATTAGGAGCACAAGCACAGACCAAGTCTAGCATAGTAGATCAATCTACAGGCTTTGACGCCAGAAAACAATTTCTAGCCAATTTAGAAGATGCTATTAACTCTGCTATTGATTTGCCTGCCAGCATACAAAGGTACCAAAACGTTCTTGCACATGCTAGGTCAAAGGTTGACTTTGTTGTGGGCCATGGATTGTACATGCTACCCTCTGACCTTAGACTGCAGATTGGCATGATACAGAATTATAATAATGAAATCCTCATAGCTGGAGACGACCAAAACTTAGGACACAATCAAGGTTTAAACACAAGGCCTGCACCATTCATTTTAAAAGAAGCATCTAGCCCTGAACAGCCAGAAAGCAACCCACCACCAGCTATAAGCAACCAACACCAGAAAGCAGCCCACCAACACCGCCTGTTAATATACTTCACCCCGACAGACACACTAGCGAAAAGACAGCCCTTGTTGTGTTTTTAACTTTTACTGGATTAGCTATGCTTTATTTTACTAAAATTAATCCAGCAGCCAGCGCCCCTAAAGTCCACAGATGGTCAGCCATGTAACCAGCCATTTGCCTATAGTAGACAAAACCCAACTAACAACACTGCCTATTATGCCAGGCAAAGCATCAAGCGCTTTAGCAGCTAACGTCTTTAATAAGTTTGCTAGGTGGTGCAATTGTTTTCTAATCCAACTTTTACCAGGCTGAGGCGTTGGAGGTGCTACTGGCCCCGTTGGCGCACCACCGGTTAATGCATAAACGAGTGTAGAGAAAGCAAACCCAATGGCTGTTAATATACTAACTATTGTAATCCCCTGTTCTCTGAACAGAATCCTTATTCTTTCTGCTAGCGTAGTGTTTTCATGAAGTGTTCTGTTTATAGTTTCTCTGTTTCTGTTGTTTGTGATGCTAGCTGTGATCTGTTAGTAATAACGTTCTAACCGGGCTGCCTTTCTAGCTTTAAAAAACCCGTATTTTTTGCTTATTCTGCCTTTTTTCTCCCCCAAATTTTACTCTGCATCACCAAATTTATTTTTTTCTCTTCTACTCTCATCTAGCTCACCAAGTTTTGCCAGATTGTTTGTTAGTTCACCCCTTATATCTTTAAGCAGCATTTAAGCCCCAAGATTTCACGCATAGGCAATGGGAATCGCAATTTGTTTTTAACGGTTCCTCATCAAACTCATTCTTTTTCGCTATTATTTTCATCTGCGTTCGATTTAATTCTAAAAGGGGTATTTTTTGTATTTCAGATTGTTTGGAACTCTTGCGCCAAGTCCTGTAAAAGACCAACAGCCTTGGGCCCTTAAATCTTCAAAAGTTTAATCCCCTTTTGGGTCAACAACGGGAATCTTAAAAATTGTGCTCTTGCTTAAAAACTTGTTTGGGTTGGTTTTGTTAACTTTTACACGTCTCCTGCACTAGTCCTTGTATACAAATGCCACCATCTTCCTAAAAGTCGTAGCATCAAGTAGCCGGTAGCTCGGGGTCCGGGTTTCTTAAAATATTGATTTTTACTCGCAATAGTTTTTGACGTTGTCTAGGGAATAAGAACCTGCGCTTCTCCTTCAAGTTCTTCTTGCAATGAAGGGCCCAGTTCTCTTTTTTCATCACACTTCTTCTCCAATGGGGTTCAATCGCGTCAAAACTTCATCCATTTTATATTTTAAATTCTTTTTTGTTTTTAAAAAAAGATGAACTCATAGGTTGCGCCCTCGATCCATACAGAAAAGAGAAAAAACCCGCACGGCATAAAAGGGCACAAGGCAACTGTAATTAGTGTAAAACTCCATCAAAAATTAAACCCGGGCCCAAACCCGTTTAGTAAATTTCTGATCTTGGGCTACGATGTTTATAACCGGGCACTGCAACTATTTTAAAAATATATATTAAATAAAAAAAGCCCCAAAAGCTATTGTTGCTAATTTGGGCGGGGGCCATCGAAAAAAAAGCAATAAAACTGGAGGGTAGAGAATTTTTTCATTTAAAACAACGCAACATTTTTCCCTCTATTCGACCTATGGCTCCCCAAAAAAAAAGAAAAGAGAAGTTATCGGGGAATACAAGGCCCAAACGGCCTTACCACGGGTTAAAGCGGGGGAGAAAAGGGGAAAGTTAAAGATGGGCATAGCAATCTTTGGCAACAGATTCTGCACCCTCTAGATTTTGAATTTTAAAAGACGCATACCCATATTCCCAAGGCGCACTAAAAAAAAAACTTACTTATAAAACTGACATTTAATCCTAGCGTTCTGTTGTTATGTCGGGAAAACCCTTTAGCCAATACACAGTTAGTGAATTTCTCAAATTTGATTTGTTACAAACCCTTAACTGGCTGAAAAATCTTAACCCAGTAAAAAATTTTAAAACAGTTATTTTATTAGAAAGAGTTTATATACCCCACTACAGAAAAAAAAACAAACGAGACACTCTCGGAACATACATCTAAACAGGCTCTAAGTCCAAAAAGGAATTTTGTTCTTGTTTCGAAGACACAACTCCTTTTCATAGGAATCAAAGTGTTTTTATAACCCCAAAATTGGAAGGGGTTCGGGGAAAAAGAATTTCTTTTTTTTTTTTTATTCGGGTCGCGGATTTTTACCTTACCAAACTTTAAAGAAAAAAGAAAGTTGTTTGCTAGGGGCAGACAAAGAGATCCTCAGTTGATCGTGTAGTAAAAAACTTCGTCTTTATGATGAAAGACTCGAAGTTTGCTTAACAACCAAATTGGGCTGTGGCGGGATTTTAGATCCACATTTGAAAACAACGTTTGGAAGGGGGAAAAAAGGAAGGGAAAGATGCATAAAAAAAATTTTCACAAAAAAACAGACGGAGAGGGCCCCAATAAAATGCACTTTTTTATGGTTTGTGATGCCCAGTTAAACTTTGAAAAAACACAAAAAAGTATCCTTTTAAATGAGAAAAGATTCTAATAAAATGCGGGGCTAAAAAGAAATAATATTAAAAACAGTGGATAGTTTGAATTTTCCCCCCAAAGATCCGCACTGCCCTTTTTTGTGGGATTATGGTGGGGGAAAAAACTGTCTTCGTACTTGATTTTTACAAACATTATAAAGGTTTTTTCAAAAAAGGCAGAATTTAATTTGCGTATTTGCAAAGGCCATTTGCAGCTTTTTTGACAGGATACAATTTTTGGAACACGATTTTCCTACGGGAAATCTGTGCCTAAAAAGGTCCCCTCTTGTAAAATGAAAAAATGTAACCCGTTATCGCAAGAGTTTAACGGTGATATTAAAGGTTATTAGTACAACTTGTTTAATCCATAAAGTCCCGGAAGTCCCGTGGGGTGGTCGCATTGACCACCTCGCTTCAGATCAAAAGGGTTTTTAAGCTTCACGCAATGAACTCTTGAGGTATTTTTTTCAACCAACTTTTAGCCCGGGAAAGCACCCAATTTCATTCGTCTTACATTCAGGTCAGAGTCACTAAACAACCACACTTGCTTTTATTTCTTTCCTGTTGGAAACGTTTTCAGTTTGAGGTTCTAGGGTGGGAAATTTATCACAGAAGGTGTTGTGTGTAAATCCCATAAGAAAAGGAAAATATTGCTCCCTTAAAATATTAGGGGGTTTCCCAAATTGTATCGGTTAGGGGTTTCTAAAAATTCCCCCGAACTCAAAATTTATGTAAAAATTGCCATCTTACATCCTTTTTCGCCTGTGTTTAATTTCCGTCGAAAAACTAGGAAACATTGGCTACTGTCCTTTCTTTTGTAAAAGTGTAACCTACTGACTGCATAACATCAGTCATGTTATCGTGTCCATTCTTTTGGGGATCATTGTTTCCCAGTTTTCAGTGGTGCACTGGCATTTTAAAAAGGGGAAAAAACCTTAAATCAAATTAAAAAATCCCCAAACTTGTTTTTGGGCTTGCACACTCATTCATTCAAACACAGAAAAATGTAAAAACATCATTTACCAATTTTCCAATTTTCGGCATTTTTATAGGACCAAAACTATTCACTTTTCTCAAAAAGTGAGATTTTCGTTATTTTTCTTTATAATTTCCCCCCAAAAAAAATGTGTTTTTACTTTTAAACCCGCATGTTTTTGGGCAACAACAGTGAGAAACTTGACCAGTGTTTTCAATTTGTAGATAAAAAAAAATCTTTGCAAAAATTTTGGGAACATGACTGACTCAAAAACAAAAAAAAAAATTTTTTTCTTTTTTTATTTCCCCCAAGATTGGAAAAAGGGCGGGTATCACTGTGCCAAAACCCCTAAGTCTGTAAAACAAATACAAAATGCAAATAAAATTTTTTGTGTGTTTATTTTCAAGTTTGTATTGTCTCGTATTTCGTGCAAAATTTAAAACCCCTCATATGTGACAAGCAGCTGTACGAAGTGGTTAACTTCTCGGATTCCCCGCAAGAAGGTCTGGGTCGGGCTCCATTGGAGCCTTTTCTTCGTGGGTCTTTTCACCCGCCGGCTCCCACCTAGAGCTCAGGTTCTATTGGGTTAATGGAAAGACTGGGGCTATACAGTTAGTTTTATCAATTACTGGAGCCTCTCTGAGAGTGTTGTTTAAAAAAAACTGACAAATTGCAGGTGTTTGTGTCTCCCGGGGCTGATTGCCTGAGTGTAAGCGTAAATGCTTTGTCCGCAGTCCGACGGAATAAAATCCATAGCAAAATTTTGTTATCCTTTCCCCACGATCACAAAAAAGGTCAGGTTCTGTGGGCCTTCGCGCTCGCATTCGGATGACCAGTTTTGATTTCATCTCTATGTAGCCCCCGGTGAGGTTTGTTGGGGGGCAAAAGTACTTGGGAAGTTCATGGGGCCGTCACTTGACGGATGTGGGGTGGGCCTCCGGAGGAGAGCTCACCCCCTGGCTCCCGAAGGAGCTAACTGCCGTCATAAGGGGGTTTTTGGGGTCCGTGCATGTTGGATCAGAACAGGCGCCCTGAAAACGACTAAAGTGACTCGGGGAGCTGCAGTGTCTCCTCATTTAAGTCCTCACAATCATTTATCCCAACAATTTTTTTAAAACAATTTTCTGAAAACCCACCGAAATTTTTGTTAAAAATCTTTCCACTAAAAAAAAAAAAAAATCTCAGATCCCATGAAAAAAGTTGACTCCTTCAAGAATTTATAACGCATCAAGTGGAACATACGAACAAGGTTTTCATTAATCCCGCAAAATGTTTGTGTTTTACATCATCAATCCCCAAAACTCTAAAAAGAACATGTTCCCTTTGAGTGGTACTGACATGAAAAGCACCAGGAGCTTCTCTCTTTTAAAAGGTACGAATGATAAAATAGAAGGCCTGTCCCTCTGATGGGCTCCGCATACAACTTGACATTGCTGCTCCCTGGAATTGATGGGGCCAGGGGTCGGCGAAAAAGAACCTGGGTTGGGGTTGGGGTGGATTGAGCTGGGAAAGAACGAGTGGAGAATTGCCCCGGGGGCGGCATGGAACCAGAGAGAAAACAGGGGTGTATGGAGAAAGGCTAGAAAACCCCCGCAAGGTAATTATTACCGACATTGGATGATTAAAGAGTGCATTGGGTATGATTATGAGTGTCACGTAAAGTTCCGATTACCATGAAACGGGCATTTTTTGCTATAAGGGCTTTTAGGGTAAGAGCTTTGAGGGTTGGGCAAGGGCGCAACCACAGCACTTTTATTATGATAGGGGAAGACTTCTATTTCTGAAACAGGTTAGTTCCCGGCCTGGCACGACTCACACACAGACAGACACACAACATCACACACACACACACAACCAACACCACACACACAAAAAAACACACACACACACACCCACACCACACACACACCACACACACACGCACGCCCGCACGCACGCACGCACCCCGCACGCACGCAGCACGCACGCGCGCACCAACACACACACCACACACACACACCACACACAACACCCCAAAACAACAACACACAAACAACCCAAAACACACACCATCCATCTGCGACATATGTTTATATTTTAATTCTTTGCTGGGTTTAAAAATCCCAGTTTTGAGTTTTAAATATTGATATTTTCGCAGTTTTGTTTGTAGACACGGGTGTCGATTTTTGTTAGTAACACTCTGTCTTCTTCTCCCAGCCCTGGCTGCCGAATCACTCTAAATAAACTGGGACCCTGCCTTTTTGTATTTTCCCCATGTGTAAGTTCATCACAAGAGCTGTCAGCCTAAAGGGAAATTCCATGACTTTGTTTTATCCTTTTGACAATTTTTTTTATAGCCCAATGGTCTTTGGAAGTGTAGGTCTCCCTTTTGAAATGTTTTTCAACGGGTATTTTTTTTTTCTGAACGTGGGTTGCCAGCATTCCTCCACTCTTTTATGGTCACTTTTTGGTATGAGGTTTTGTGTGGGGACCCCCGGCTAATGCTGACTTTGAGGGGTGCCACAACGATTGCGGGGGAGGACATCTTCAAATTTAAAGAAAACGCCACGAAGCACACATTACCCGAACCTTTTAATTTTTGGGAAAAGGGAAGGATTCTTTCTACATACAGGGCAGTCCCAAAAAAAAATTAACAGAAAAGAAAAACTACAAACAAAAAACCTTGCAAAAATTTGACTTTAGTTTTTAAAACGTGCCAAAGCCACTTTTTTAAAAATTTTACACAAATAAATTTCAAATGCGTCAACGAGGTTAACTCTGATTACAGACACTTAAATCAACCAAACGGGCTAAACGTTTAGTGGTCAAGAGATCACTAGCGTTTGGGGGTTTGAGCCCATCAAAATAGCCATCAAAAAACACGACAAACTTTCCCAAATTTTGCAACCTCAAATTTTTGGGGCCCACGAAATAGACTGGGAAAAATCAAGAAAACCAAATGGAAAAAAACCCAACACTTCAATCTGTTTCCAAACTTTCAGACGTCTGAATACAGATAACGGGGTATGATCTTTGGTCCCCTAATTAAAAAATTTACTTCTTCAAAAAATCTGCTCTTTTTAAACAAACGAACAAACAAACAAACCAGCAAACAAACAAGCTGTCTTGGGCTTTAAAGTTGGCTTTGGGGTGTGTACCATCGGCTGCTGTATTTCGAAATCAAAGTTACGTCCCTTGGGTTTTTGTTAAGGTTTTTTTTTTTTTTAGTTTATTGACCCTTGCCGGGGGTTCAGTAAATGAATTTTAAAATTTAATCCCCCGGTTGGGGGCGACTTGGGGGTAATTTTGGGTATCAAAAAACGTGCATCAAATTCCCACACACTTTGCAGCCGCAGCTCGAAGTTAGTTTAAAGACCCATGGGGGAGGACTGGAAAACAGAAAAAGACTGAAACTTTTTTTTTCCAAGTGCCAAACCCGAAAAAAATCCCGTATCCGCCACTTGTACCCTAAAGAAAGGGAAAATTTTTTGTGAAATTGGGCACGGCATTCTTTTGCATGCCCACCTTTTTTATATCGAAAATAAACAAAAATGAAGAGGCTCTATGACGAATACGTGTGAAAGCCTTTTAATACTATTTTGTTTTCACGGAATGTTTTTGGGGTTTAAAGTGAACATTTTTAAAAAAGCAGATTCAATAAAAAGGGCTGTTCGAAAGGGTTTCCCGGAATTGATTTTTGTTTTTAAGCGAAAGTTTTATTATTTTTTAAATTCAATTTTAATTTTTTATTTTTCAGACCTAGTTAAATGCGTTTTTTAATAATTTGACAGAAAATGATCTACTGATTTTTTTAAAACCCTTTTCACATGGAATCAACTGCGCGTGAAAACCCCGTATGATGCCCCCCTCCCCTTTCCCCCGTGTAGGGTGGCTTGAACAATCCCTGACGTCGAAGGGCCTCCACGGAGTACCAAGAACGACTTGCAGGTAAGAAATACGGTGGTTTCATTACGAGATGAATACTATCTCTGGTCATCATTACTGCTTTTCAGTCTAATGACAAACTACAATTCCACTGACGAATTTGAAATGTTACACTGAAAGTAAAATAATTATGTGTTTAATAAAATGCTTATGAAAGTATTTGCAGGGATGTCTGCGCAACAAATGATAGACACCATACACACACTCACAAACACACACAGACGCAGACAGAACAAAAGGACAGACAGATAGATAGACAATACTCAGACACACAGATACACACACAGACACAGACATAGTGACACACATAGACAGACAGACAGACAGACAGACAGACAGACACACACACACACACACACACACACACACACACACACACACACACACACACACACACACACACACACACACACAGACGCACGCACGCACGCACGCACGCACGCGCGTGCGCGCAGCGCACACACTCACACACACACACACACACACACACACACACACACACACACACACACACACACGCACACACACACAACCACACACACACACGCACACACGAAGAGAGCTGAAATTAAACATTTTGATTATGCTGTATGAGCCTCCAAGTATGCTGTGTGAGCCTCTGAGTATGCTGTATAAGCCTCCGAGTATGCTGTTTAAGCCTCCGAGTATGTTCTATATTCGAACGACCAGAAAAGAGAAAAACCATTCGCATAGCAACAGAAGACTGACTAAGTATATATAGCTCAGTATTTTATCAATAGATATGTTGTGACCAGCAGCTGTAGCGAAGTGGTTAACTTCTCGGACTCCCAGCGAGAAGGTCTGGCTACGGTCTCCATTGGAGCCTTTTCTTCGTGGGTCTTTCCGCCCCGACCGGCTCCTACCTAGAGCTCAGGTTGCTATTGGCTTAACTGGAAAGACTGGGACTATACAGTTAGTTTCAGTCAATTACTGGATGCCTCTCTGAGAGTGTTGTTAAAAAGATCTGACTAACATTGCAGGTGTCTGT
>CM031620.1:49729017-49731517 GCA_018398815.1 Conus ventricosus
GCCGGGGGAAAATCGTGTTTACATGGGGCGATAGGATGTGGACAAACTGTTATATGTGGCATGGGATGTAACAATAATTTTATAGTCAATATGATGTGGACAATCTGTTATTGTGACGAATGAGCGGACTTTTTAAATGTTAAAAGTACGAATGATGGGGACAAAATGTTAAAAAATGACGATATGAGGGGACATTACATGTTATAATTGACGTATGATGTGGACATTAATGTTTAGTGAAATATGATTGGCATTCTGTTAAAAGTGACGATATGATGTGGACATTACATTTTTATAAGTGACGATATGTTGGGGACTTTCATGTTTAAGTGCGAATGATGTGGAATTACTTTTTTTAAGTGACGATATGATGTGGACAATAAAGAAAAGGAAGGATGCTTTGAGGCAACTGACCAGCGTTCAGGCTCGATGACGGACACCGGACAAACCTACTTTTCTTCTTCAGCTCTCAAAAAAGGCGTTATGCCAAACAAAAGTTCAAATTTTACCCCAACAAAAACCATGGATTGAAAAATGAAATTAGATTTTTTTTTTTAAATAGTGATGACGAATCAGTGGGGTTTGTGAAAGTGTTTCGCACAACGAAGGCCGCATTTTTTCCCACTTGAGGGTTGGGACACTTTGTGGGAAAGTAAAACCGGGAACGGTTTTGATATTTTCGTTTCTTGAAACAAAATTTCAAGCTTTTTGATGTCCATGAATAAAAAAATGTCAGACTTCTCGACCTCTCCTGTTTTTTTTCAAAAAATATGGTAGCTCACTCTCAGGGTTTTTCTTTTTTTCTTCAATTAGATGAAAGGGAATCAATTTTAAAAGGGTTTTGAAAAAACCCTTCCCCGCCTGGACAAACAAAAATTTTACGACAAAACACGACGTTTTTGGCTTTTTGAAAACTCAGACAGAAAAACCCCTCAAGCCAAGAAAATGAAGAAAAAAATCATTTTCTTCTCGAACGGGATAGGGTGGGGTTGAATGAAAACGAGGCCGTTGGAAGGGGGAGGAGACAATGCATTAAAATTAAATAATTAAATAAAAATAATACTCTTCGTCTTTTAAAAATGTGTGATGATGTGATGCAAATTTTTAAAAAAATAATGAGAGGGATTATTAAAAACCTTTGGTGATAATAGGCCTTACACCCAGAGGGGGAAAGTAAAGGGGTAGGGTATTGTTGAACAGCATGGTATGTCGCAAATTGTTGGGGCGATTATGTTGGTGAGTTATGGTAATGTGGTTTTTCCCAAATGTTTTTTCAAATTTTTTTTTCATTTCCGCTGAAATCACCTCACTTTTCCGTAAGACAGGAAATCGATGGGTTAGATTGGAAGTTTTTTCAAATTTTTTCAGCTAGTTTTTTAACCTTTTTTTTTTTTCCCGTTGCTTAGGTTCTTTTTTTCCAAAGTTTGGGAGCTCATCCCTCATTATCCCGGGCACCAAATGGGAAAACCCGGGGATTTAAATTTGTTCTGGGGGTACATGACATCATACTCTGCAATAACAGGAGAAAGGGTTTTTCAAAGTTTCCTGTACGTGGCTTCAAACATGTCCTCTGCCCTTTTTCCGGGGTCTATGCGCAGGAAAGTGGGGGTTGGAGGTAGTGGTGGGAAGATAGGGTGAGAGAGGGGGCAGTTGGGTAAAAATTGCAAAGATGCGGGTTTCTTTCTCGATTTTAGTTTAAGTCATCTTGTCGACGCTTAACCTTCGTTTGTGTTTTTTGTGAAGCTTAGTTAACACGTGATACTGTAAAGCTCCATTGACTATTCTCCACTTGTGGGGCCTTTCAATTCGAGTATCGCATCGGGTAAATCATTTCCGAGTGGTCGGGCCCTGAGGTTCATATGGTGGTAAAAAAAAATACTTTTCACAACTAGGGCACCTGTGGTGTGCTAGTCCCCCTGTTTTCTTACTTTTTACAAATGAGGTTTACCTCACATTCTTTTTTTCAAACGTTTTTTCAGATTTATGGGCCCCTTTGGTTCTACCCTAAATGACGACGCTTCTATTTTTTTTTTTTGCTTTAAAGCCTCGTAATTATGTGGTTTGATTGTGGTTTCTTTCTTGTGTTAGAAAACGAAAATTTATTTTTGGGGGAAGTCCCCAGACAAATCATTTTGGTGACAAACTGAGACGAAACAAAAATTAGATGAAACATGCCGACACCTTTAAACACATGCTCATACTGAGAGAGACAAGACACATTCTTCTACACTCGTACGGATAGTGTGTGCTTCTTTTAAAGATCTGTGCAAAAAAAGACTGATAATGACAAAATGGGCAGCCTTGACAAGGCACTTTGCGATGCGGTGTGCTGCTAACAACATGAACTGAATTGAAATGAGTGTCAGAAGAAAGTAACCCAAAGATTGTACCTTCCTGGGGAGTTCATTTTTTTTTAATACGAGTCGTTACAAGCAGGACGCCGACTGAGGGTTTTTTCACAATGAACATGGCAACTTAGTATAAAAACCAGACGTCATTT